>CAUJRU010000417.1:0-712902 GCA_963277665.1 Viscum album | reverse complement strand
ATAAATCTTATTTTCCTAAGAAAATTTTGATACCTAAAATTTTTCTTTCTAAAATTTCCATATCCAATAAAGTTTGGATTCCAAAAGTCTAACTCTTTTATTTTCAAGAAAATAAGGAAATTACCAATAAAAATACATGGTACATAGATAGTGGATATTCCCGAAATATGACTGGTAACAAAAACATCTTTGAAATTATTATCAAGATAAAAGGAGGAAAAGTAAACGTTGGAGATAATTCTTAGGGAGAAATTATTGGTATAGGTAACACTATTTTTATTGTAAAAACTTTAGTTTCAAATTTTTTATTTGTTAAAAGTCCTAACCACAACCTCGTTATCATAAGTCAATTATGTGATAAATATTACCTTGTCAATTTTAGGAATGATAAAGGCTTAGTACATAATTACATGGAAGAGTTTATTCTTTCTGCCCATAGGCAAGAAAATATATACACACTAAACATATAAGACCTAAGGAACCAAGATCTACCTTGCCATAGTGAAATAGAAGATAAATATTTGTTATGGAATAGAAGGTTATGACATTATATCCTTTGGAACATATGTAAAATCTCAAAGAAAAGACTATTTAAGGAATTACCAGGGATTAGATTTGATTCTTCAAATGTTTGGATCCTTGTCAATATGTCAGGAAACATAAATCATGTTTTAAATAACTCAGTAAAGTCTCAACATCTGATGAATTACAATTAGTGTATATAGATCTTTTTGGTCCAACACAAATTGGAAGCATTGGAGTCAAATATTATGTATTTGTATAAGTTGATGATTACACAAGATTTACATGGGTCTTTTCTCTAACAAAGAAATATGAATCTTTTTCTTATTTTAAATTTTTTAGATCCCAAGTTAAAAATGAGAAAAACCTTCCATTGATAACTATTCATAGTGATCGTGGAGTAGAATTTCAAAATTCTGAATTTGAAACATTTTTAGTAAAAAGGAATTACTCATAACTTTTCGGCACTAAGAACACCTCAATAGAATGCTGTTGTTGAAATAAGAAATAGAATTCTTCAAGAGACAACAAGAACCATGTTGAGCGAATATTCTATAGATAAACATTTTTGGGCTTAAGGTATAAGTACTGCTTGCTGTACTATTAATCAAATTTTTATTATACATTTTCTTAACAAAACCCCTTATGAATTGTGAAATGGTAGAAAACCTATACTTTCCAACTTCAAAGTATTTGGTTGCAAAGTATTCATCTTGAATACTAAAGATAATTTACATAAATTCACACACAAATCTAATGAATGAATTTTCCTAGGCTACTCCACAAATTCTAAGGATTATAGAGTTTTTAATAAAAATAGTTGTTCTGTTGAAGAAAAAGTACGTGTTAAATTTGATGAATCTGATCCTTTTTTTAAGCAACCTCAACCTACATCCGTAGATGTGTTTTCCAAAAATTATTATCAATCCCTGATAGAAGATCTTTCTGATAAAGAAAAAGTTCAGGAAAATATTTCTGAAGCATTTACCCCATAATTTTTCCTTCCTTATGTTGATGAACATGTATTACAAAACCAAAATAAGTTGTTTAATAAGAATCATCCTAGTGATAGTATCATTAGTGATGTAAATCAACCTGTAAGGACAATAAGTTCTCTAAGAAATTAAGTAGAATATATATCATTTCTTTCCCAATTAGAACCAAAAATCACTTATGAAGCATTAGGTGATGATGATTGGATTAAATTCATTCAAGATAAGCTAAATGAATTCGAAGGGAACAAAGTCTAGACCCTTGTTGAAAGACCTAAGGAAACTTCTATGATTGGAGTAAAATGGGTCTTTAGAAATGAATGTTATGAAAATGGGATCATTGTAAGAAATAAGGCTATATTAGTTGCTAAATTCTATAATCAACAATAAGTAATAGGGTATAAAGAAACCTATGCTTCCATAGCTAGACATGAATCTATTCATATTTTACTTTCCATTAAAGCATTCCTTAATATCAAAATTTTTAAATGGATGTAAAATGTGATTTCCTTAATGGATAGGTTCAATAGGATATTATGGTTTAAAACCCTCCTGGTTTTGAAGACACAAAACATCTTAAACATGTTTCCAAACATACCAAAGCTTTATATAGACTTAAACAATCCCCTAGAGCCTGATATGATAGACTTTTATGATTTTTGTTACAAAAAAATGTGTTAAGGGAATTGCAGATCTAAAAAGATTTATAAAGAAAGATAATAAAAATGTTTTTATTGTTCAAATTTAGGTTTATGACATTATATTTGGTTCAACTCAGCAATCTTTAACCGATTTGTTTGTGAATTTAATGAAATTTGAGTTTGAACTAAGTATGATGGGAGAATTAACATTTTTCCTAGGCTTTCAAATTTCTCAAAAACCATAAGGAACGTATATATATTAACATAAGTATATTAAATATCTTCTTAAAAAGTATGGGTATGACAACACTAAGAGTATAAATAATCCCATTGGTACCTTAAATTATCTTGATCTTGATAAACCTGGGAAACCAGTAGATCAAGCATCATTTTGAGGTACGATATGAAGGCTATTATACGTGACATCTATTCATCTAGAATTAATGTTTTCAGTGTGCATATGTGCAAGATATTAATCCCATCCTAAGGAATATCATTTAAAAGTAGTGAAAATAATTTTTTTCTATTTAAATGGAAAAATGGATTTACGACTCATTCATAGTTCTGGAAATGATTTTTTTTAAAAATATTTTCATATGCTGACATTAGTGGGTGTAGAATGGATAGTAAATGTACATCCGGAACATTTCATTTCTTAGGAGATTCATTATTTTCTTGGTCATGCAAAAAGAAACACTCAGTAAAACTTTCCACTGCTCAAGCTGAATATGTAGTAGCTGTAAGTTCTTATGCCCAAGTGTGGTGGATGCAACACACACTCATAGACTATGGCATGAGTTTTACCAAAACACATATATTTTGTGATAACACTTGTTCCATTGCCCTAAGAAAAAACCTTGCACTTCACTCTCGTAAAAAACACATAGATATTAGACATAAATTTCTTAGGGATCACACACAAAAAGGATATTTCATTCTTCAATTTATCGTAATGTAAGATCAACTTGCTGATATTTTCACAAAATATTTACCTTTCGATAGATTTAAATACATTAAACAAAACTTTGGAATGATAATCATAAGGTAATATTCCATATTAACATTCTGTTGAAATATATCTCCATACAGTAAGGCACCTCTTTTCATAGGGGGAGAACATTTTCTTGTTTGCAAAAAAAATCCGTAGTAAAAATTTTTTAGTAGTTCAAAAAATTTCGTAGTTCAAATTTTTTTTCGATGTCAAAAATTTTTCATAGTAAAAAAATTTTCCGTAGTCAAAAAAATTTTGTAGTCAAAAATTTTTGGTAGTCAAAACTATTTTTGTACTTAAAATTTTAGTAGTATTTTCATAATATAAAGTTCATCAAGAAAAATTTTCCCCATGACTGATAAAGTTTCCTATAAATCCAAAATGAATATTTCCTTTCATAAATTATTGAAATCAAGTTTTTACTAGTTCGTATTATCATCCTATTTAATAAAAAAATTGATTCACTTTTCTTAAATCTGATTTTTTATCTTAAAAAACTCAAAAGTTCAGAACCTATAAAAATATTTCTTCATATTTTATCTCAACTGTTAGATCTGGTCAAGCTTATCTCAACCATGGGATATTTTTGGGAATACGAACTGTCACCTCAAATACCTATATAAAACCCCCTCCCCTTGATGGTTTTCCCATATCAGTTATCAAGCTCTAGCTTGCTTAAACATTACTGCTTTACTTAGGGCCCATTCCAAATTTCCTGGTTTTCCCAATTCTGAATGTATTTTGAAGTTTCTCCTCATAAATAAATTTAGTTATTTAAGGAAATTTCTGAATGTAAGATCTAAAAAGAGAGTTTAGTAGATACAAATTTATTTTTAATTTATGATTCTATTATTTCAAAGAATATCAAGTTTATTGGTTGGGAGAGCTTATGTGTATCCAAACTGAAGGCACAGGATCCGTTTTATCCAGAGTTGCTAAAATAATTATATGAGTCCATAAGTTTCTTTAATGAAGGTGGGAGAGAAAAAAATTTATTTAATATTTGTGGAAAAACATGTCCCCTTTCTTATAGTAAGGTTTCCAACTTAATTGGAATCCCTTATGAGGGTGAAGCTAAGTTATGCACCCACAAACTACCAGAGTTATCAGGTTCATTTGATAAGGAGAAGGATTTTGAGTGACTTGGTTTGAAAGAATTCAAGACTTCAAAAATTGTACATCTCTCTACAAATTACTGTATTATTGTGTTATGGGTTTAGGTATTTCTTATTTCGAGAAAACGAGAAAAGGACTCCATAATAACGAGAGATATCTATATTCTGGATTTTTTTGGTGAGACTCAGGAAGATTAATTTGATGATGGATGTCTTGATTATAATCAAGAATATCAAGAATTGGACTCGCAAATCAAAAATCATTATATATCCGGTTATTCTTTCCAATATCATAGTCCTTTTTCTATAATCGTTAAAAATCACATGTAGTTCTAATCCAATGAAATTTCAAGGTTATGTTGTTAAGTGGTGGTACAATGAGGAGAATGAAGGTCGGTTTCTCTAGTGAATCCAGAGAATTTTATGATTTGTCTAAATCAGAAATCAAAGCATTACCAAAGAAACAAGAAGTGGATAAGACTTCTAAGAAAGGTGGGAAGAGGAGAAAGGTGAAGGAACCAGAAGTGAAAGAAAAAACTCACATAGTTCAGGAAACCCAATCCACACCTACAAAACCTAATAAGCAAAAGACTTATCTGGATGAAGTGGCTTCCAAGTGGAGAGAATAAAGGAAAAATATGAATGAAGGGGAGATTAGTTTTGGATTGGACCCTACTGAAGCTAAAACCATGAAGATTAACACTACTAAGGAGCATGAAAAATAATAAAATCTAAAGAAGCATAAGAAGAATACTTTGGAGACTGAAATAGTTCAAGCTCATCTGAAAGACACTGAGAAAGCCTCTGAATAAGTCCAGGTACCAGAATTTTTTCTATAAGAATCACTCCAAGTGACTCTGGGAGAGAAAATAGTGATTCTGGAACTAAAAGAAGATGAAGAAATAGTTCAGGAAGAGAAAGTTAAAGAAGAATAAGAAGAAGAAGGATGTGATGATATAGATGATATGATAAGACAAGTGGAAGAATATCATGATAAGGAGAGTCTTTCTAAAAAATTTACAATATAAACTTCTGAGGCTGAATCAACAAAAATTATTTCATAAAGAAAAAAGGATTAAGTGCAGGAATAATTGAATCAACCATCTAGGGATGAAAGTAACAACAATGATTTTCTTAAACAAGAGGATCTAGTGGAAAATGCTGAAAAAGAAAAATTTGAGCAAGATAAGATAGTTCAACTATCAGATAGTGAACATGAATCGCCAAAAGAATCAAAGATCATTCCAAGAACAGATAAGGGAAAATAGGTTTTGTTTGATACACGAAGGAAAGATGTGGTGGCAAAGAAATATGTTAGTGGTTCATCAAAGAGAAAATCTTAATATATAGAGAAAAAATCCTCACCAACCAAATAATCTTATTCAAAATCATCCTCTCTGGGACAAAACATTGTAGTCCAATCATTGAAGAAGTTGGTTGATACCATTACCTTGTTTCTGAGTATAGACTCAAGGTGCTAGATGCTTCATCACTTGTTTAATCAGAAATCACATTTTGTTACCATGCTTATGGATAAGTTCTTCATGCTTGAGGATGATTTCAAATCCTTCTTCATTGGGTATGATGCTCAAAAGAGGTCATGTAAGGAAATTACAAAGTGGTCAAGGTAGAAAATTTACTATCTGAGTGTATTTGATGAATTTCAAGATAATGTCAAGTATGTATTTGATACTGAAGATAATAATATCAAAGACCTCACTATAATTTTTGATGAGAAGATAAATCTTGAACAAACAGTTTGGAATAAGGAAGTCAAAGACCTGAATAGGATGCTTAATTTAGTAGCTATGAATTTGAAGTGGGAAAGGGATCTTAGAATATTATTCGCCTAAAAGTTCATCAAGCAAGAAGAGATTCTGGGGACTTAGGTAGAGATTATTAAGGCTTATAAGAAAAAATCAATGTTTTGGAAATGAAATATGAGGATCAGGAACAGTTGCTTAGGTGCTTTGAAGAAGATCACAAAGAGCATAAGAAGCTGAAAACCATCATGAAGAATATAATTCTAATGGATAAAGAATTATTATTTTTTCCAATCTAATCTTTTGTTGTATTTTATTCCTTGTAAAAATTCTTTCAATTGTAATGAAATTTTTGATTGTCCTTTATGAGTTCTGTTGTATATTACTAATATTTTCGGTAATTTTTCCATTTTCTCTATTCCTTTTTGAAAATCACAAAGGGGGAGAAAGTAATGAAAAAAATAATACTATGTAATGAAAAAATTCCCTAAGTAAGGGGGAGTCCATCTAAGGGGCAGTTTTATCTAATAATATTTCCTTACAAAAGAAAAATAAAAATCTCTTTAATTTTGTAAAGAATATGATCCTTAGGGATTTCAAAACCTAAGGGGGGTTAGCCATATTCTCCATGATTCATAAGTAATGGTAGATATGTTTTTCATTTAAGTTCATAAAGAAAAATATTAGTCCTTATATTTATTTTCATAATTATGTTTGTGATTTCTAAAAATGGGGATATTGCTGAGTCAATAAGGTTTTGTTATGACTTTCCCATTCCTCAATGTTTTGTATATTACACACTTTATCTAATGGAAAAATGATTTTTCTTAAGGATTATTCTCATAAGAAAAATTTCCCTTCTCTAAGGAAATTTTATCCTTACCTATGTTTTCATTGTTCATTTTGTAGTCTCTCTAAATCTAACTCATTTTATTACAAAGCCAAAATTTGGTTTCATATATAAAATTTTGGGATCCAATAAATCCATGGATATATAGTACCCTATTTTTAGGTTCCGAATTCACTAAAATATAGACTTTGAATTCTCTAAAAATTAGACTCCAAATTTTCTAAAATTCAGACTCCAAATTCTCTGAAATTCCGACTCCTAATTCTCTTTAATTCAGACTCTGAATTCCCTAAAATTCAGAATCCAATTCCCTAAAATTAATGTTTTTAATTTTCTGAAATTTAAGTTCCAACTTCTCTGAAATATAGGTTCAGAATTATCTAAAATTCCGGTTTCAAATTCTTCAGATTGAGACTCTAAATTCCTCAAAATTCATAATCTTAATTCTTCAAAATTCAGATTCTGAATTCATGGTAATTCAGACTCCAAAATCTATAGAATTGAGATTCCAAATTTATTGTAAAACTAAATCTGAATATCTATGTTTAATAAACTTTCAATGATTATTTTTCTTGAACCAAACTTTATTTTTCCTTAGACTCTAAAAAATATATCTGGTTTAGAAACATTATTTTTCTTACACTTGTTATATTCATGAAACGATGTCGTGCAATATGTTTCTAACTAACAGTTGTTTGAGTGACACATGTACAAGTCCCTTCAATATTTAAGGGAAAATATGACCATTGGAGGAGGGAGTCGACTGTTGCAGAAGTTCCTGTAAATAGGAGCTCATTTTAATGAGCTCACGATATAGAATCGTCTGTTCCATCACTCTAGATATTAGATGCTGCTGAAGTTATTTCTAGAGAGAGAGAATCTCATGCTCTGTGCATACTGAACATCTTTTTTATATTTATTTGTGTGACTATGATTGTTGTTGAGTACAATGAAGGACTTCTAGGGATATGAAGACAGAGGTGTCAACTACTTTAAAGTTATAGTTCTTCCAGGGATATGAAGACAGAGGTGCGGACTACCTTAAAGTTCAAGGGCTTTCGAGGATAATAAGACAAATTTTTATATTACAATCAAGGGATTACCCTAGTGTGGGTATGATATAAATTCTTGAAAGTATAAATCATGGGACCTTTATCCAGGGTTTTTGGATACCATACTCTTTGGGTTAAAAATTTTCATACTTGTTACTTGTTTCGTTTCAAGTTTATTTCAACTATATTTTGATAAAGAAAAAAATTATAATTTTCTTATACTTTCTTGTACTTTTTTTACTCTAATAAGTAAGATTATATATGCTTTAAGGTATAATCTTCTTCTTGTAAACTTTTATTAAGTTTTATTTATGAAACCATATTTCCATAACCTTGTAAAAATTCCTTAAGTTTCATTTCCGGAACCATATTTCTGGAACCTAGCATGTTTTTTTAGTAAAACTAAAAGAGGCCTTATAAATTTACCTTGTTTAACATTGTTAAACATAGTTTTCCTTAAGGTTAAAAACAAAATTTTTTAAAATTGCAATTCACCCCCCCCCCTCTTGTATTTGAGGATCTATATCATTATTTCAATCCTACAATTACATATTCATAAAGTTTTTTTTAAACTTAATTACATGTTCATAATGATATGCATGGACCTAGCTGTGTCTCTGCAGGTTTATACATGGTCCTAATTCCATTTCATTAACGTAATTTGTGAGATTTTTTCTATTTAAACATGTTCCCAGTGTTATAAGATGATGTGTATGCCAAAAATCTATGTCTTATGATGATTTCATTCTCTAATTGATCATATTCTTTTATTTTCTTATTATTCAAGTCTTATGAACAACCAATATTTATTCCATGACTCTTCATTATGATCATTTCTATAAAGGGTATGGTTTCCAAATGTTATTATCATGTTTTTATACTCTTATGTTCACATTATACTTACACAACTCCTTTATTTACACATACTGAGAATCTAAGACCACCCTTTCATATGTTTCCTTTACCTAGGTTATGAATAAATTTTTTAATTTGTAGTAATACTGGGGAAGATCATTGTGGGAAAAAATGAAGATCTTTTATGGGACCATAAAATTGTGTTCCACGTTTTCGAAGGCACTAAACAATTATGGTCCTCAAGAATGTGTTTTTGTAATGTAAATAATATTCAGAATAAAATATTTAATATCCATGTATGTTAAGCTTAGGTCCTTACAACTATTATTTCAAAATTTATTATTTTGAAACCACTAAATTTTATAAAAAAACAAATCTCTCTTTTATGTTTTCCATTCATTTTAAAAAATAATATACCAACTTGGATATTTTAAAACATTATAGGATATTGATTATAAAATAATCTACGCATAAAATATCTCTTAATTTCATTTCAAACCATTTAAAACTAGTATAAAACCAAAATACCTTCTAAATATTTCACTTTAAAACCAACCACTATTGAGATACACCCCAAGAGAGTTTAAATTTCTTTGTAAACACACACCATTGAATTTAAAAACCAGGTTACCTTCCAAAGTTCAAGTTAAAAAACAGTTTCCAAATTTCATAATGAAATGAGCCACTTTACAAAACAAAATTTTATTTCACAAAAAAATAATAAATTCCTCATTTTAAACAAAAAAAATAGTTTTCTCATAAAATCCATTTTTTAACACGCACAAATTCAATTTCACGTCACCTAAAAAATTAAATAAACAAAGTAATAATACAATCCTTAACAAAAATTGAATCCAATAATTCCAACATATCACAAGACTCATCTTTAACCTTTTCTAATTTACCAAAACCAATCTTGGAAATCCCAGCATTAAGGGGTATAAATAGAAAAACCAAAGGGGATGTGGAACTATTCCTGACTTGGATGCATGGTTGAAATCCACATTCCAATTATGAAATCATCCCTTGAATATGTTTGGAATCAAGTTCTTGGTCTCTACATGGTTTTTCAAAACCATCAAGCCAAACTCCCTCCTTGACTCTCTCATTCATCTTCATATCAAAAAACCAAATATAAATCCCATGGAAACTCTAGTTATTCTAATTAGGATAAAAAACCACCCCCATAGACATAAAATCATAACCCAAAAAATCGAACAATGGTAATAATAAATCAATGATAAAATTCAAACCATCCATGGAATCTCAAGCCTCAAGGAAGAAAGGAACATGTGAAACCCTTCTTTCACCAACCTTTTATGTTCCAGCATCCTTCTTTTCAAACTACCAACTCCCTAAATAATAAGATATCACTTATAGAACCTAGAACCCACTGAGAACCTAGGATATGATCCTATTTTTAATAAATAGTTTGGGCTTCTATCTTAATCAGCACCCAACCCTCATGTATTTCCTCTATCAAAAAGGGAATTCTCAATCCCTACATGCTAGAAACTAGTGCCTGGGAATCACATAACACACTTGGGAGTGATTTCACCCCCATACAGTAATATAAAAAAGCATCAAAATCAAAAATCCATAATCCAAACAAACATGAAATAAGAAAAACTAGTATCCAGCGAAAAATATACAACTAAATAAAAAATAAGTATATGGAAATAATAGAAACAAATAAATCCAAAGTATAAAATAAAACAAGCTAATGTGGCTGATATAATTCCCAAAACCCAAACTAAGACCCCAAAACACTCTAATGAGTCTCAATGTCTAACACAATCGCCATCCAACCCAATATATCCCTTGGAAGACCAATGTAAAAAAGGTCAATTTGAATATATCATAAACCCTACAAAAATATATGCATAAGCTATACATCTTAATAGGTATCTAACCACCGAATCATTGTAATAAATTTAATTTTATATATTAACACTTATGGTGTCAAATGAATTAGAAAAAATATATTTTAAAAAGACATTACATAATGAAACTAAAAACATGTCAAGGATATTTTAAAAAAAATTATTTCTAGTAAATGTAAAAAATAACTTGAAAATGATTAAGTGATTCCAAGGTCCCATTTTTCTAAATCATCATTTAAAATTTCACTTAAAAACTGAAATCATAAGCACCCCACATAAAAATAAACTTTTATACCCTGAAATAATTTTCTCAATTTCAAACTATTTTTCAAAACATCTATGAAATCCAATTTACAAGTAAACCAAGAACATCAGTGTAAAATTATGCTTTAAAATCCACACTCTAGATACCTCAAAACAAAATAATTCATTACATATTCTTTAAATAATATTCCAAACTACATTTCGAAACTATATTTTCACGTTAATGTAATTTCACCTTTAAAAACTCATTTGTATAAAATCTTGAAAAAGTACTAAAAACATCCAAAATTAGTGAAAATCAAAACTAGGCACCTTAGGATCAATGATAAGGGAAAAGGAAAATAAATAAGGGAGGAGTTATATATAATAATACAAGAGTTTGAGGGTGTAAAAAATAGAATAAAAATTCAATAAACGATTATAAGTAGGATCATAGAACCATGATAATCTTCCTAGGACTCAAGTTATATAGTCCAAACTGGTGACATGAAACCTATGCAAGCACTAATAATCCCATCACTTCCTCAATAGTACCATCAAAATATATGGTGATAAACCACCTAGGGGAATACCACTTCCATGGGATACATTTAATTCTACTATATCACTCAGTCTAACATGCCACAATCTGGTCCAAAATCTCCCTCAGTCTAACTAGCCACACTTATTATTCAATTCACTGCCCATTCTAGGTATTTCCCTCATTTTAATGTCTAAATATTCTCCCAGATATCCCTTAATGTCAATAAATGATTTCATAAACAAAAAAATACATACATCATTCCTAAATAAAATTAAATAAATTTATAAGTAAATACACACAAAATATCCAATGATCTCACATGAAACAACCCCTTTTTAATGATCACTCAAATAACACATACATAAAACACCACCCAAAAATTGGAACAAAGTACAAGGGGCACAATTTGTTTTCAAGACTTTCATTAAAAATTGTTTCTCATAAATATCCAAATGGGTCTTTTTCAAAGCATTATTTGAATGCTAAACCAACTCACACAGTGCTGAAATATTATCCTATTAAACTCTTGAGACTAATTTTATGAAACAATTTCTTGAAAACCATTTTTAAATTTTTTCTTCCTTTAAAATTTCCTTTGAAATATTTCAAATAAATAACCATTCATCAAAATATTACTCACATGGTTTAACATTCCCCTTTTTAATAAAATAACCCATCTAAAACACTTTAAACCTTAAAACACCTTACAAGTTTGTTTTAAAATAACTTTACATAAAATTACCATTTAAAAATCTCAATAAAACATCAAAACCCACTTTAAAATCATTTTCATACTTTTAAGATCCCCTTAGTCTGTTTTACAAAAACATAGAATAGAAATAATTCCATTACAAGTGTTAAAACATTTTAAAATAACCATTGGTCCCACATGGGATACATAAATAATCATAGTTTAGAAAGAAAAATAATTTTAGAATACACAATCACCCAATTTCATGTAATAGAAAGTAGAATTATAGGAACACCTACATTTGTCAGGTGGAAATAAGATGAAAGTTATCACCTTCAATGGTGAACAATCAACCAAGAAATAAACCATCGTCTCCATTACCTAAAAGACCAAATTACTATATTAAAATAAACCCAAACTCTTAATCACTATTAAATATTTATTTAAGGTTTTATGGTGGAAGAAAACAAAGGGAAATAATTAAGGGGAAGATAGTTGGGAAAGAGAATAGGAATTACATATAAATTGATTTATATTTGAAGGGTAGACACTAAAAGATAAGGAAGAGGTAGGTTAAAGATCTTCCTTGAGCTTCTAAGGATCATAAACATGATTTGGGTGAGTATAGGGGTGATGGTTACTTAAAATTTGGAGGGTATTTTAGGAAATACACAAAATTTTAAAATCCGTAAGACCACACAGTATGGCTACACAATCTACCAACCATTTTTTCCAACTGTGCACACCTAACTGGACCCATCTGGTTATCCTACATGTTAATCCTATGACCTTTTATTGTGTGACAAACCATATTCTAATCACAACAAATGTAGCACTCAAAATATCATCACTACTATATGGGCACTGCATTATTTCCCCTAACCATGCGAGCAAACCATAAGCCCCCATAAAATCTTTGAGATTTAAAATCAAAAGGTCAAAAAATAACTAGAATAGAAAATTACCCTAAATTACATTAAAAAATATAAAATAATCTCCAAAGTGACATAGTTGATGTCACAATGCTATTATTGATTTATAGTATATACCAAACCTTTCTGTATAGGTTATGTTCTCTATTATTATTTATCTCTCTCTTGACATTATTTTTTCTTCTTTATGTACATATTATTTAATTTCATGCATATATTCTATATCACTTACACTATTTATATATTTTATTCTATAGTATTTACTTAACCATATAAATCATACTATATACAGTTTTATATTGAAGGGTGATTACTTGGAAAGTTATTTCATTTATTGACTGAGGAAATATTCACATTTTGTATACTTATTATTTAAATATATATTTTTATTGATTTCTAAGTCATATTGGTTATGTATTTAATAGTTTATTAATTTCTTCATATGATGAATGGATTATAATTAATTAGTTATATGTGGGGGAGTGAATTATATTTCCCCTTTATTCATCGGTAGATCTCATGAGACAAACTAACTTGGGTGTTCAGTGTAAACCTTACCTATTTATGTATGATGTCCTGGAACAAGGCCTTAATAGTATGATAATTATTTCTATTATTATGCATTTCATCACTATTAAATAATTTATTATTGTCCATGTGATTATTTAAATTTTTTTGTTATCCATGGATATATCAAATGCTTATATTACTAGTTATATAAAATTTATCATAATTTTTTTTATGTATTCATGCCATATTATCCGTGTCTTGTTTATTCCCTAATATCTTATATTGTATTCTATCAATTACTATTTTTTTATGCTCAACTTTCATATGTATCCATTTATACAGATTATAAAAAAAGTAGCATGTATGAACTCTCTATATGGGTGTCATGTGTAGAGATTTTGTTTTTGTAGATATTGAAGACTTATAGTTAAATAAAAAGTCATCGATTTTGTGGGAAAATTGAAATCTATTGGAAAAGATATGTTTTCTGTTAGTTAAACCTAAATGATATTGGTTATCTAAGTGACTCAATATTTATTATTGTTATTTTAAATATGGAAGGTTAGGTTTTGGTCACTTCAGTTTTCTTCAAACTCAGTATGTAAGGAAGAAGATTTTAGCACTGGATCTAGTACTATGTGTCTGGGGAAACGAACTTATGTAGGGTTTTGTTAATTATTGATAAAATAGTTTTAGTAATTTAAAATGTATCAAATAAAATGAAATATACTATTTTTCATTCTTTCATTTTGGATATATATATATATATATATATATATATTGCAAAGTGTAATGATAATTGAACTCTCAAGGTATAACTTTTAGTTATCCCTTACCGATTTTCATCATGGATTATTATTGGTTATGATTAGATTTCAAGGTTAGAATATGTAAGATTCTTTTATAGATATATGGTATATGTTCGTGAGGAATATTAAGTATTTTTTTCACTGGATGACCCATGAAGTATACCACATAGTGTGTCATTTACATTGTATTTGGTTTACTTGGGGTGCATGTATCATACTTGGAGTCCCCAATACCTGAGGTTGGCGAGATACCTAGAATTAGAACCTCAAAAATTGATAACTTTCTTACACAAACCTGTAGGCTCAGCTAATCAGGGGGTGGATAGGTCTGTTGTTAGTCATATTTTAAGTTGGAACTCAACTAAGATGGGATTTGTCCTCTTATTTGATGAGTATGCCTTTTGGTCCCTTTATTTAGATAGACTAAGGAGTTCAAAGTTACACCTAGATAGTACATATGATGTTCTTATTCATTATGATGAATTTCATGTTATGTGCTTCTCCATAAAGATGAATGACATGTGATGTATTCATTGACATGGTCAGTCAATACTCATAGAATCAAGAATATATTATTTGGATATATGGGATTCACATACTTCATTTCTCATGGTCACTTGATTTATTAGATAAAAGGAATGAATGATAATTAATTATAGCTTATTATTGATGTGTTTTGGGTATCCCTAAAATGAAAAGGTAGTGGAAGAAAACCCATGTATTCCTGATCTATCAATGATATATTCAATGTGAAAGTTTTATGAAGAACCATCATACCTACATCATTGAGTAATCCATATTTTACTCTTCACATTATTCTTGATGATGA
The DNA here is from genome assembly GCA_963277665.1 of Viscum album. Lineage (NCBI taxonomy): Eukaryota > Viridiplantae > Streptophyta > Magnoliopsida > Santalales > Viscaceae > Viscum > Viscum album. The sequence continues at coordinate 697,680 of CAUJRU010000417.1, read as the reverse complement.
TGCAAATAGAAATAATACAATTTTTCCTACCTCTTAGGTGTTACACTGGACAAAGGATCCCATTTTATAACTTGAGGGTTCCTATCCACCAAGAGGGGTGTTAACACCTTCACTATTAATGATGAATGATGTTGCAATAATATTGATAAATTTTTTAGTATTTAACACAAATCACCACACATGATATTTGGGATCATATTTCATTATATATACATCCTCAACTCTCTTTATTAAATAAAGAGCATAGACCATATTGATTGTATTAGGTTTCATCTCATGGAACTCATATGTTACATATAATTCAATCATTTATTCATTGAAATCCTGTAATTATTGTATAATACATAAATGGACCAATCCCTTTGGTTTATAACCAATGAAACTATAATACATTAAATTGGAAATTTCACTCACTAATCGTACATTATATTTGGTGCAACATAGTATCAAGTTACATCGCATTCACGCCAAACTATGTTCACACCAACATATGCATAAGCTAGAGAATATAGATATGTTGGAACCAGAATATCCATAAGTCATATAAATCATATTAATATGATTTTAGTGTAAATAAAATAATATCTCAATAGCATTAAAATCCATAAGTACTTTATATAAAACTTCACAACTCTTTTTGACTTGATCCAAACACTTTTGGATACAGTTTATCATGATCACTTCATTTTGGAACAAACACTATTTACAAAAACACATCCTTATATAAAGTCCTAATACTATGGACCTAAATTCCATTGTATCATTGAAAAAAAATGTGAAATCGACATTTTGTAGATGTAATCAAAGAGTGACCTCTAGATAAGTGTCAGTACTACTCAAGCAGCTAAGGGTTTGGTGTGATCATTATCAAACATATTCATATTTTTATATGAACATATTCACCATAATATGTATCATATAAATCATATGTAAATATATATTATCCATTTCCCCATTAAATATATTTACTACTAAACATAGAATAATATCAATCTAGTAGAGTTCATCTCATATTTTCATGATGCTCCAAAAAATATTGACATTTTTTATGAATAAATGACATATATTTCATCTATGATATGAGTTAATCACATATCCCACATACAATTAAATTATCACATCATATTTGGATAAAATAATCATTTCCATGAGTTTACTCAGTCTAATTTAATCAAGGTCTTGATGTCTTTAATCATCATTCAAGTGGAAAAATATCATATTTTTCATGCTCCAATCGATGAAATCATTAGTAACACACCCAAACACCCATCAATTATCGCAATAGAAATGTATTTCATAAAAACTATATCAAGGTATAAATTTTCTCACGCTAGGTATCTCTCTAACCTTAGGTAAAAAGGATTTATCATAAGCATGAACCTCTAGGTATATCAAGGGTTGCATGAAATTACATAAGATATACCTATTAGGTTATTATAACTAATAAGTCACCACTTATTATATTATGATTACGCTAATTTTAGAGAAATATGTGTTTTACACTTTTTTTAAAATTATTTTAAACATAAACATATAATAAACAAAACAAAGAGATCGTACGGCCTAGGGTCTTTGTAATATTAGGTTTATAATACATCAAAAAGAAAATAAAACGGAACATCTCTATTTTATTCTCTATAATGAGAACATAAATAACTTTTATCTCCTAAAACTATATAGTATAACCTAGGGAATACATAAAATAAATGGGTGGTCTATAAATTATGGTGGGTGATAAACATGGTAATAAATCATAGAATATGAGTCCGAAGGGATAAAATCATATCATAAAATATCAGGCTCATGGATGATCATATAGATGCATAACATAAAGAATGGTAAATAATAAAATCATGGTGACATTGTAATGTGGAAATAACATAAAATATGACTTAAACATAATTCGAGGCTAACTACCAAGACAACATCACATAGTGGAGATATTCCCATCATGGATAAGGTTTACTCACTAATCCCATGCATAACATATCATGAGACAAAAACAATTACCCATTACATTGGAACACTGTATAGTAACACCCATGATAACATGTACATGAATATGTGTTACACATATGGAAATAACAAATAAGGCATAAATATAGGGATTTCTCATGTAAAGAAATGGGTTTCATAATCATATCAAATAGAATAATCATAAGTAATATCATAATGGTATGAATGAAATAAGGGATTTAATAATTATTGTACATTTATAAGAAAATTTCATGTCAAATGATTCCCAAGTGAAGTGAAGACTTGAAAAATAGTAGGGAAACCATTTGTAATTGTACCTCTTAATAAAGGCTTTAATAAAATGGGTAAAGTGTTTTTAAATAGGGTATGGGAATAATAATTTCTATAAAACCATAAGTGAAATAAAATGGTTTTACTTTATAAAATGAGTGATTTTAGAAAACATGGGTAGTCTAAAACATTTTAAGGACTCATACTTGTAATAGGGTAAGAAACAAAGAAGTTCCCTTAAATCAGGTTTTCCTATCAATAGAAATTGATATAATAACCTTTTAAAAAAATTATATCCATATCAAATAATGGTGAAATAAAATACTTATATATGTAAGTTACATATATACAAAATATATAATAAGTAAATAAAAATAGTGAGAGAAATTAAGGTAAATATATATAAAGTGTAACCCAAAGAAAATAGGGTGGTTCAGTGTGATCCCTTACCTTAGGTTCCAGAATCATTTTCTATGTGAACTTAACATCCTGGATAATAAAATTAGTTTAATTAATTTCTTAATTTTAATAATTTTCCATCTATATTTTATTTAATATAATTTTATTATGTCTAATTATGACCATTTAAATGAGATGTAATGTTTAATTTCATTATTGTGAGGGTATTCATTTCATGGTTTTGATGTCAAATCAATTATGGATAATTATTTATGCTCTTATAAAATGGGAATACAAATCCAAAAGTGAAATTAAATGGTTTTCATTTCATTCTTGAAATTAAAATGATCCCAAATATACTTTTTTGTTCTGACATAGGGATGATTCACTTAAAAAAAAATTTGATGTTATGTATTTAGTTAAATTAGTCTATTTTTTCAAACATAAGGAACTATATGAATTTTTTTTAATTAACTGAATATAAAAAAATATAATTATTATATAATTATTATAATCTTATTTAACAATAATATTGTTTCTATAACTATCCATTAATAAGGTTAAGAAAAACAATCTATGTTGCTCATAGAGGCACTGAAGCAACCATATTGTAAACAGTGTTTTCGTTTTAGAAACAAAATAAGGGAGGGTATAAGATAGATATTACAAAATAATAATAACATATTAGTATATTTTGGATAATAATGTTACTATGTTCATATGTATGGATATTTTTCTGGGGGTGTTAGAATAATAAAAAAATTAAAAGAAATTTAGTTTAGAGTTTACCTCTCCCGAGTAATCTCTTTTTAGGAAACACCTTAAGGCTCCATGGAATGGTATTTGAATGAGAAAAGTAGAATTAATACATGGGGTAGAGTATTTTAAAAGGAATTGGATATAAATTTTTTAAACTACAATTCTTATAAGTTGTGAGGAGAAGGGGTGGTGAGGTTGGTATTTATAAGGGGAGGAGTGGTATGTTTTGTAATAATATCTTCATTGGTTTTTATTTTGGAACATGACTACCCGTAGTATTGATTCTTATCACTAGATAGTAAATGGTTCATTTGATTCCAAAATATTAGGTTATTACATCATCCGTGAATTAAAAAGTCAAATATTTATCTTACAATATTAAATATCATATTTTATTGTATTTGGAAATTCACCAATAATTGAACTATTTTATAAAAATACCAAAAATTAAACCTAACCATTTTTGGAGTTCTAAATTATAAAAATTAAATATATTATAGGAATATAATTTCATAAATATGAAAAATTTGTGTTTTAAATAAAATCCTCATTTATTTGAGAAATACCAATTTTAATATTATGATCAATTTTATAACCCTTTTAAAAACTTACTTAAGGTATCATAAAATTATATTATAATTTTACTACAGAATAATATTAATTTATAAAACCATTTTAGGAATCTAAAATTACTTTTTAATCATTATATTTTTTATAAAAATGTAAATAAAACAAATATGTTTGACTAAAATATGAACACTTGTTTTATAATTTATAAAACATTTATTTACTTGTATCTTGATATAAATACGTAATTTTCTCATTTTGTAATATCCTTTAAAATTAATTTACATTTCCATAGGTGAGGTTACTATTCTAACAGTCATGTTACAATTCTTAATGGTCATATTACAATTCCAAGATTCATATTACTATTCCTATGGTCATATGGGTTCCCTCTATTCTATAAATAAATCATATTTAATTCATTATTGATTCACTTATATTTTATCTCAAAGTTATATATATATTCATTCCTAAAATTCAAATTTCATTACTAATATTCTCCTTTATTTATATAGTGTTATTCATGAGTGTGATTACTATGGGGAATAAAGAATTTCTAAATTATCCTAATATAGTTATCTTATTTTTTATTTTTTTCCCATTATGATACTTTCAATTATTACGGACATCTATATTCTCTAAATGTAATTTTAAAATTAATGTAACAAAAAAAGTTGGTTTCATTATATAGTGCATGTACTTTATACTACATTACTAAATATGACATGAATATAAGATGATAAATTCCATTGATAAAATGTTGGGTTGTTATATTATTCCCCCTTATTAAATTTCTCCATAAAAATTTCATTTTACATAATAAGTTTAAAAAATGTGAGAGAACTTATACTTTATGGATTCCTATGGTTCCCATGATACCACCTCAAACTTACGATTTTCCTGAAATATTTTTACTAGGTGAGTTTTCTTGTTACATATAAATTTATCTATATAGTCCAAAATATTCACATGATACTCCTAATAAGAGAGATAATTTTACATATATGCCACCATTGAATTTTATACATGTGATTTATTTGGTATGTACTTCATTAGGATGGATGAATGGAATACATTATGTACTTGAGATAGGGTTAGTGGGAGTTCTAGTCAATAATCCACAACTCTGATGCAATCAAGATTCTCAAATGGGTTGATGTACCTTAGACATAGCCAACCCTTCTTACCAAATCTCATGACTCTCTTCCATGGAGATATACATAGGAACACTTTATCTACAACTTCAAACTCCAAGTATCATCAATGATTATTAATATAGATCTTATGTTGAAATTGAGTAGCCCTGGTGTGTTGTTGAATAGTCTTGAACTTTACTACAATTTCCTTGACTATTTAGGTCCCAACATCTTGTGTTCACCAACTTCATCCCAACATTATGGTGTTCAAAATACCATACTATAAATGGATTCATATATATCCATTTGTATTCTTGAGTTAAAGATATTATTATATAAGAACTCAACCGGAAGAATATTTTGATCATTTCCTCCTTTGATGTCCAATAAGCATGTAACATCCTCGACCTAGGATCCACTAAACTAGTGCTATGAGTTGGGACACCACAAGACCTCAAGTGCACCTCCATGTATGTTATAGGTTGTAAAATAGAATAGAGGGTCTAATAATCAATGTGGGGAGACTATACCCTATTTACCATAGTAATCAACAGTATGTAACAATGAAATAATGAAAATAGAATGTGATAACCAAAGGACATTCATAACACAAAATTTCCCAAATAGGGTACAGGTCCACAACCAAATAGTAAAGATGTCATGTCATGCCCATTATGCCAAAGTGCAGAAAAACCCCAAAAAAGGAAACATTTATGTCCCCAAAATGGGTTCTGAATCCATGTCTAGATCCTCATAGATACATATCCCTAGTCCAACACAACTCTCTAGCAAAGGTTCTTTGTCCTTATTTCTAACCTATAAACACAAAATCTGCTTGGGTACCTAATGGTGGCCCGAGAAGGGTGTAAGTACAACTCAGTAGGCCACCACCAACGATGTCTAAAAAATAAACAGTATAGATAGATAGTGCGTGAATGTAATAAATAAATGAAAAGTAATTAAAGAAATTTTGGGTGTCATTAGTTAACAATATTTACTTTAACCATTATTAATGTTATTACTCAATCCATTATTCACATCTCCCCCATTACATAATTCATTATAAACTTGTGTTCCAAGGGTTATGAATTTACATCATTCACACTAGGGTTCAAGGAATTCATCACTATTCATAAGGGAATAAGATAAGTCATTATCTCACTAGGGATATACACATCACAACAACCACATTATCCTCACATCAAAGCCTCAATCTGGGTGGAATATAACCATTAGGGGGATAGAACTTTGTCCCCTTTTATAACAACCCGGTTCTTTATTCGATATTTAATCAAAATTTAATAAATATATTTTCACTTAATATTACATAAAATATTGATAATTTTGTTTCCTTGTGAAATTATGGACATTAAATACCTACTTAAAACATGAAATACAACATCTTTATTGAAATATTTTTTTACATGACCATAACATTTCTTCATACTAAACACTGTATTGGATAACCTGAGGATATAAATAAGAAAGGGGTGATATATAAAGCCTAGTAATGGAATAAACATGGAATAACATGAGGAATAAAATACATGTTAGAAAATAGGAATATCAGTGGAACATAAAAAAACATGAATAATGAGGAATGATATAGCATGGTAATCATAACATAGAAACGTGGAAACAACATAAAACACTACATCATAAGAATAAGTAAAATATAAACCACAAAGACTTAATGGTAGAAAAAATTCATATAAAGGATTTTGGTAAACTCATATACCAACATGACGTATCATGATACTAAACATTACCTAATGCATTGGATCGCTGTTTGGGTGCTCCCTTCATAAACATTTCAATCTCATGCTTAAGTGTGCCACATAGAAAATATAGCATGGATTCATTCAACATTATAATTTATTTCAGAATAAAGGAATGTAAAATACATATACTTAATTCTATAATAAATAATTATATTTTTATAAAACTTAGTACCCCTGATAGATAAATGGGTAAGGTATTCACTACAGGATGCTTTTGTCATGGAAATTTGTTGTGCAATTTAGGTAGCATAAAGACATCATGTAGAAACCCATAAAATGGGTTGATGAGAGAGAAAGGGGTATCTCATGAAATTTAAATTAATAGGGACATGGAAGGAAATTACCCAAAATATTTAGTTGTAAATACAATGTGTAATATGATAAAAAGTCTTGAAGTAAGAGGAGAAAGGAAAAGAACCCTTACAAAAGTTTGGCATAGTAATGGGTGTACATAAAGGTTCATAGGAGGGTTAAGTGATAGTGAAATGGGATCTAATAATTTATAAATCAATTGTATAGTAATTGGTATAGGTAATAATTCATCCCAAAATAAGAAAATGGAAATTAAAAAGGCATATCATAAATGAAGTTCTTGATTAAAAGAGGGGTGAGATAATCCCTTATGTAATTTTGGCATAGAAATGGGTGTATATATAGATTTTTGTGGGGATTAATGAGAGTGAAAGGTAGATATCATAATTTATACATAAAATTTACAATAAGGGTGTCATGGTACATCATATCACAGCATATAAAAATGGAATTTAAGAAGCATAATATTAAAGAAGTTCCCAAATGGAAATGAGAAGAGAGGAATCCATTAAAGAATTTCAGAATAGAAATGGGTGTACGTAAAGGATTATAGGGGGGATTAATGAGAGTTAAAGAAATATTAAATACTTTATACATAAAATGGATAGTAATGGAATCGTGGAAAATCATATTCCAACATATTAATATATAATTTAAGAAGCGTAATATAAAATAAGTACTTGAATGGAAATGAGAAGAGAGAAATCCATTATGAAATTTTGGCACAGTAATGTCTAAGGTAAGGCTCCAAACGAGGGGGGAATAAATGATCCCTCATAAAATTAAAATTAATTGGAAAGTAAGATAATTATTACAAATATATTTGAATAAAATAAATTGGAATTAAAAGGACTAATCTCAAAGAAGGTGCTTGAATTCAAAGAAGATGAGAGGAATCCCTTACTTAGATGTGTGACTCCAAAGGTCAAAGAGAGGCATATTGGGAGCTTGGGGGTTCCTTAGGATGACTATAGGAAGTATATGGTATATGTTTTATGAGATTCAAGGAGTTATAGTGAAGATAAATGAGAGCATGGGTGGGTTTATATAAGAAAGGAGGGGGATTTCTTTATTATTTGGGTTTTGGACACTACATAATACAATATTCAAAACCACAAACCATCACATGATTTGTTCTCATGTTTTCTGAAATGGGTTAGTGGAATAGATTATTTTATAAGTTCATTGACTGAATATAATAAAATATTTCTCTTTCATATGTGGAGGTGATTCACACTTTCAATGAAATGAATTTAAAATCATAAAATATATTATATGTCTTTGAGGATACATAATAGATTTAAAAAAATAATATTAAAAACACATTATTTTAAATATAAAACATATATTTTATCTATGGTACCTTTTATTATATTTATTATATCATTATTGGGTCATTATGATGTCATAAAAAACACCGTATATATATACTGTATTTAATTTTTACTCAAAGCTTCGACTCTCTCGAAAAATTATGAAAAAATCACCGTTGGATAATTTCAACATCCTGATTATGAATATGATTTTTATTTTATCTAAATAATTTTATAAATATTTAAAATTTTCACTTTTAAAATAAAAACTGATATATATGAAAAATTGGTGGGTTTTGATAATAACAGTTTTCAAGCCATAATAAATATTATATTTGACTTCATAAAAATTATATGACCATTTATATTTTAAAAAGTTAATTTAAAAATAATATTTTATTTAAATATTATTAATTTAAATAATTCAATAATTCATCAAAATATATTTCTTAATTTAATTTGAATATTAACCAAAAATTATATTTGTGCTTTAAAAATAATTTACAAAGTAACAATAATAAGAAGAAAATACATTCAATATTCTATAAAAAAACATTTACATATTACTATTTCTAGGGTATTGATACATATCCCTTTATTACACCATCATATTCTCTAAGAGTAAGGTCTGTGATGGTGGTTCATTTATGGGGTTTTCCGGTGAACGTGGTTTGGGCCATGATCTCGATGAGCTAGAACTTCTCCTATAAACTATTTTACCAAAGCTTATGTTATTTGATTTTGTATTGGGATTGGTCTAGGTAAAATCCTATAAATTCTATCTCCTTTGTAATATCCTATAAATAGTATTCATCGGGTATGATCACACTGGTTAAGGCCATCACAAACTTTTTCTGTACAAAAAAAGATTTGTTAAAACCCTGTATTTATACTATTCATGTGATCACTTTTCAATGGTCATATTATAAATAGTAAATAAACTTAGGGTTCATTTAAAATACAATTGGATGTACTAAAATAAGTTCATGTGTTTTTTATATCCATAATTCATTTAATTAAATTAAAAGAAAAGGTATTTTATTCATAAATCTTTCGGTCGTTAAAAAATTACCCCTTAAAAATTCCACCCAAAGGATTTCCTTTTTCTACACTAAAATAGATGAGTGTAAATATTCTTAATAACCTCATTTATAAAGACCTGAAATTTTGAATAATATTTGTTTCCTGTATTTATGTGTTATTTTATTTTGTACTCAAAAAAACTACACCATGTTATTAATGCAGTGTGAATAATTAAAATGATTTCGTTGTTTTTTGACTGTTATATGACTATTGGTCAATATAACTGTTGGAAACTATACTCTTAAAATTATGGTTACTGTTTATAAATAAAAATGATCATGGTTAATTAATAAAAAATTAATATTATATGGCCTCATCCAATTGACTCAAGGCATATGAAGAATATCTATCAGAGCTTATGAAGGAGGTAATATCATTGGGCTTCGCTATAGACTAATCCCAAGCCGAGCTTCAACATAATATTCTTGAACGTAATCACCTTTGAGAGAATATCAAGCTAATAGAAATCACCACTTGGGAAATGTTGTCCGAGCTACCCCAAGAATCTATCACCATTGCACACCTTACTCTTACGTCCTATGTAGGTGTTATAAGGGGCTATGTAACTAGGCCCTAGTTACTTTGTGTAAACCTTTGGAAAAATAATTTTTTTTCTTATTATAGTAAAAAACAATTAATTTCAAATGTCAAATTAAATATTGGATGAATTTTTATAAGTTTCATATTATTGATGAATACAAAAAAATAGTATTATAAAATATTTATTTATACATTAAATAATTAATAATGTGAATTGATTTTCAAAAAATGGTCTTATACAGTTGGGATCAGTATGAAATTTAGAGTCAAATAAGATCAACTTAATATTTGGTGAATATTAAATTATGAATAGTAATATTACCCTTATGAATAGTAATGTGACCAATGTAATAGTAACCTCACTTAAGAATTTATAAATATAATTTAGGCATCTTTAATGTTAATGTGATAAAAAAGCATAACTAAATAACAGTTTCAGAAATAATTAGTTAATATTAGTATTTTTTCAGGTAAATAGTTACTTTACTTAAAATTAAATATATCATAATTAGAAAATTATTTTCATAAAATTGAGTTCATTTTTGAATTCATAACATTAATATTAGGCTTGGGTAAATTTTTGATATTTTTATAAAATGTTTTGTTTTCCCGAGAATAGTAAAAATACATTTTTTTAATTTTCGGTGTATTTAATGACATCATAATAATGTAATAATTCATATAAAGTTTTTGTAAAATTTTGTAAAATAAAATATGATATGGGTTTCACCAAGTGGATAATACAATAAGAAAATACCATGGGAAAATACCATGGGAAAGCTCATGGTTTTTCAAATACCACTAATGAGGTGTCCCATGGAAATTAATAAAACATTCCCTCACTTTTTCTATAATTACCAATGCATTCCTTCAAAAAATTCATTCCAAATTCCTCCTAAACTAATATATCTTCCTTTACATTCTAATTAGTCCTCCCAAGGTGCTCTCAAGCCCCACAAGGTCCCAACCATTTTGTTTTTTGAAGTTAATCTTCTAGGTAAGGGAACATTTCACCCTCCTCTTTTAGTCAAGACTTCTTTTATGTTATGACTTTTATTTCCATGTTCTTATGTTGGAGCATGTTCCTATATATCCTTATTTCTGTAAAGTTTATTTTCAAGTGATTATATACCCTTTACGCTCTCATTAGCGGATTTTTTCTGAATTTTTAAGTGACACCGTTAGGCTATCGAATTTTCGTAAGGAAATTCGCAACATCTATTTTTTCTTTCAAATTATATTTTATGTGGTATGTCTTGAAAATTTCCATACCATGTTCTTATCTCAATATTATTCTATCATTATAATTTATTATGAATCACATATGAATTTGTGACCTCTCCCCCCTCTATTTTTTATTTTTTTCTAAAACCATGTTGCATAGTTGTTATGCTATAGAATTTTTGTCTCAAATTCACTCTCTTTTTCTCAAGAAATTGTTTTATTTTAATTATCTGAATACCTAGACCTATTATATTTCATGGTTTATTCACAAAGAAATAAAAATGATATATTTTATTCTATAATTAACATAACTAAAACCCTCAATCCATTTCCATAGGTTATAAATGATATAATGATCATGTTTTCATGAAATTTTTCAAACATCGTGATTTTGATATAAAACCCATATCTTTTATTCTATATTGGTTATTTGTGATATTTTTTATTATTATATATGTGTATCACATGAAAATAATGGCATATTAATGGTCCACCCTCATAGTACTTCAATGAATTGGGAAAAGAAATTAATCTCCAGAGATGAAAAGTTTTACGATACCTTGCTGAATAACCTTGGTATGTATTATAACACCTTGGGGATGGACCATGGTGATATGATTTTGAATGTATAAATTAAATGTTCTAGCCTCGTTTTAAAGTTATGATTCAAGTTATTATTTATATCATATTCCTATTTATCATTCCTTTATGATATTCCCAATGTTCTTATTGATATCGCTCAAGTTCACATGTAAATTGTTTCACTTGTTTTTCTTTATTGGGCCTTTCGATCACCCTTTACTTTGATGTATATCCCTATGTTATGAGAATAAATAAATGTACATAAGATTAACCTTGAATAATATATTAAAGTTTAATAGTAGAATGTTTTAATTTTTCATGTATTATGTACCTTTTTTTCAAGACACTGGACTTTAAAGATCCTTTGTTTGTAAAATGAAATGAAAAGTTAAGTAATAAAATGGTGGGATTACATAGTTGTTAGAAATGATAGTTTAGTTATTTATGGAAGTTAGGCCATGAAAACATCAGAAACAACCTTGTAAGAAATTTAAATATAGTAAACTTCCTGGTATTTTGGTGAAATATTAAGTAAGTGGTCTTTGAAAAAATAAATCATTGTCTAGATACAAACAAGTGGATGTGGCTCTGGAAAAGATCTATCTAGGGTTAAAACCCAAAAATATCACTTTGAGATAGACTCGAATAAGAACTGGTGCATTAAAATGGATCTTGTTGCACTTCTATTTTGTCACTCTCAAGGGATACTTTTGGTTAATCACAAGATTTTTATGAATCATTATAAAAGATTTATAGGGAAATGTAATTGTTGTTAAAGAATAATAGGTTTAGGCATGAATTTTTATGACATAAATATACTTTATAGTTAAAATACTCTTAAATGAAATAATCATCTAACAAATTTATTCTTTTAGAAAATGGTGGGAAATAGGAATAGTCATGCAAATAGTGACCACAATGGACCATGCGCTGAAGACCCTACGATGGAAGATGGAATGGAAACTTTCATTAGAATGATGAACCAACTGACTCCAGTTATGGGAAATAACATGAATCAAGTTGAGAGACCTATTTCACTATGAAGGGAACAAATTTTGGTTAAATCCTTTATGTTTCAATGAATGACAAACTTCAGTGGACCTGTTGAACCATTGACTGAGGAACAGTAGACCACCTCTATCGAGAAGATCTTTTATGTGCTTTGCTGTTTAGAACAAGAGAAGGTCACCCTAGCTGTTTACTTCTTAGAGGGATAAGCTGATCAATGGTGGGAACTGGTAAAAAATAAGAGGCCAAGAGTAGTGGTTGAATCTATGGAGTGGGAAGAGTTCAGATGGATATTTTTCAATAATTATTTACCCCATTCGAAGAGAAAAAAATGGGAAAGGTGTTTCTCAACCTAAAGCCGAAGGGGAATGAATCTGTTTGAAGCTATGAGTTTAACTACACTAAACATTCCCATTACACCTCAAGATTTTTCATTATTCCTAATGGTAAGGTTGATAGATTCTTTTGTTGTCTAATACCTCATCTGCGGAATAATCTAGCCAACCAAGACTATGATAGCTATGAAGAGATCATAAGGAGTGCTATGAAAGTTAGACCAGAGTTTGGTGAGATGTAGTGGTCTCATAAATCCAATGACAAGAATGTATTGATGGAGTTAATATTGGGGAGGATCATTGATAAGGGAAGAGGAGGAAAGAAAGTGCAACATCCCACGTGTAATAAATGTGGGAAGAAGACTTATGAGAAATGCATGCTCAGGGGTGGGAGATGCTAAAAGTGTGGAATACATGGACATGTTGCATGGAATTGTCATAGTGAGGTGAAGACTCAAATTCCAAACCCTAGCGAAAGGGGAAAGATAGTGCAGGACCTACCTGAATTCCAATGCTTCAAGTGCGGATAGCTTGGGAACTATTCCAATCACTGTCCAAATCAGAGGGCAGTGGAAGGGAATCACTATGAGCCACAACAAATTCCAAGAGAGAAAGGTTGTTCTTTTTCTATCACGATAGATGATGTTGAAGCTCCAAATGTTATGGTGGTAGGTACTCTTGTTGTTCCCTAAAATATAGAAAGTACTCTGTTTGATTCTAGTTCTTCACATTCTTTTAATTCCTCCAATTTTTCAATGATTTTATAATCACCCCTTGAGTTGCTAAAAGTAGAATTATCAGTCAGGACTTCTAGTGTGATTATCAAATAATCATCAGTGTTTAGAAAAACTAATATTTTCTTTAGTGAGCACAATCTTATCGGAAATCTAGTAGTCATTACCATGATGAAATTAGATATTATACTAGAGATGGAATGACTCACAATGTATAATTCTAATATCAAATGTAGAGAAAATTAAATCTCAGAAGTTCTGAAAGGAAAACCAATAGTTATCTTCCAAGGAGAGATATCTCAACCTCATATTTTTTAGAAGAACCTCATATAACCTTCTTTATGGGGTAGATCGAAGAAGAAGAAGAAATAATCAGTGAAGAAGAATAAAGAAATGAGAGTATACAGAGAGAAAAGTCTCCCATAATCCAGGAATACATTTATGTATTTCCTAATGAGTTACTCAAACCTCCCCTAGAAAGAGAGGTAGATTTCTCCACTAAACGCGTACCTGGAGATCACCGATATCAAAGACCCCATATAGGTTGGAAAATGTGGAGCTGGAAGAATTAAAGAAACAACTCCAATATCTTTTGGAGAAAGGGGTTTATCTAATAGAGTGTGTCTCCTTTGGGAGAACCTATTCTCTTTGTGAATAAGAATGATGGATCAATGATGTTATGAATTTCTTATAGAGAACTAAACGATATCACAGTGAAGAACAAATACCCTCTTCCAAGAATTGATGACTTATTCTACCAACTTTGTGGTGCTCAATTATTCTCCATGATTGATCTTAGATCTCGTTATCATCAATTAAGGGTGAATAAAGTATATATTCCGAAAACCACCTTCTGATCAATATATAGGAATCCTGAGTTTTTTTTATTCCCTTTGGATTGAATAATACACTAGCTATTTTTATGGATTTGATTAATAGAGTCTTTGAGGACTACCTTGATAACTTTGTGGCATTTTTTATTGATGATATTCTGATATATTCCAAAATTCATGAGGAGTATGAGGATAATCTAAGGGTTATTTTGAAAACTCTGCGGAAAGAGAGGATTTTTTAAAATTTCAAAAAATGTGATTTTTGGTTACAATAAGTTTATTTCTTGGGACACATTGTAACTAATGAAGGAATCATGGTTGACCCTACAAAGGAAAAGGTCGTAGAGGAGTGTCATCATCCTAAAACAATAACTGAGATTCTTAGTTTCCTTATATTAGCGAGATATTGTAGGAGGTTTGTGAAAAACATTTCATGTCATTCTAATACATTAACCAAGTTAACTCGAAAAGGGGTCAAGTTTGTCTCGACAAAGAAGTGTGAGGAATGATTCCAAGAACTGAAGAATATATTGGTTACTGCACCTATGTTAACTCTACACTCCAGTGGATAAGGATTTGTTATTTTTAGCTATGAATTTCTTAAAGGGAATGGGTGGATCCTCATGAATAATGACATGATAATTTCTTAGGAATCTCAGTAGTTGAAAATCATGAGAAGAACTATCCAACGCATGATCTGGTTCTGGTTGCGACCGTTTTTTCTTTGAAGATATAGAGGCACTATATTTATGCGGAGAAATTTGATATATACACAGACCATGAATTTTTGAATTATATTTTCACAGAAAAGTAATTGAACATGATAGAGAGGATATGGTTGGAACTTCTTAAAGACTATGATTTTTCAATTCATTATCATCCCGAAAGAGCAAAAACATTCACTGATTCATTAAGTAGAAAAGACCTATTTGTTTTATCCATGATGAGGATTCAAAGAGATCCTTTGATAAATGACCAAGTAAATCTATACATGGGAATTATAAGGGAAGGTACATCATTAACCCTAACCCAAATAATATCTAAACCATCACTACTAGAGAAGATCAAGAAATATTAAAAAGAAGATCCTTTGTTACAGAAGAAGTTTGAGGCTATGATGGATGGGAAGTTTCCTGAGTTCCATATTGATCAAGAAGGTGTATTGAAATTTCATACAAGACTTTGTGTTCCATCTATTCTATACATAAAGAAGGAGATGATGGATGAAGCTCATAGCTCTACTTTCTTATAAATCCCAGAAGCACAAAAATGTATAGGGACCTTTGTGATCATTATTGGTGGGATAATATGAAAATTCTTATTAATGAATACACTACAAGCTGCCAAATATGTCATCAATTGAAGGAAGAGTGAAAACTTCCCAAAGGGGTATTACAACCACTACCCATACCAGCATAGAAGTGGTACAATATCACTATGGACTTTGTCACTGGTCTGCCAAGAACTTCCAAAGGAAATAATGCGATATGGGTTATAGTGGATCATCTCACCAAGACTACCCATATTATCTCTATTAGGTAATATTTCCCTCTTGATAAACTTTCCAGGATTTATGTGAATGAAGTGGTAATGTTGCATGGAGGTCCACTTTCTATTGTATATAATCGTGATCTAAGGTTCACATCAAATTTTTGGAGAAGTATTCAACATGATTTGAGTACCGAATTGAATTTCAGAAATTCCTATCATCCCAAACTGATATCCAATTAGAATAGAATATTCAAATACTTGATAACATGCTGATAACATGCTCAACAGAATTTAATGGTTGATGAGATCAACATATCTCATTGGTTGAGTTCTCATACAATAACAGCTTCCACTCAAGCCTTCAAATGGAACCCTATAAAGCCCTATATGGGATGCGATGTAGAACTCCAACATGTTAGGATAAAGATAGTGAGAGAAATATTCTTGGGCCTGATCTTCTGAAAGAGATGATAGAAAAGGTTCATGCCATCTTGTAACACATTAAGGATTCTCATAGTCGGAAAAAGAGATATGCAGAAAATTATCGAAGGGAATTTGAATTTGATGTTGGAGAAAAATTCATTCATTGAATTTCACCTTAGATGAGGGTCATGAGGTTTGGGAAGAAAGTGAATATCATCCCTAGGTACATTGGACCCTATGAAATCCTTGATTGTGTAAGAGAAGTGGCCTATCAACATTCACTTCCTCCAAATCTAGCACAAGTTTATGATTTATTCCATGTATCCCTCTTGAGGACGTACATACCTAACCCTTCACATGTACTAAATCGAGAGGTGGTACAAATAGAACATGACCTCTCTTATGAGGAGTAGATGATGGAGATCTTGGATCATAGAGACAAGGTTCTACACAATAAGAATACCCAAATTGTTAAAGCATTGTGGAGGAACCAAAAATATTAAAAAGCCTCGTGCGAACCAGAGGAGTCTATGAGGAAGAAGTACAGACACCTTTTCTCTTCTGAGGGTACGAGTTGAAATTTCAGGGATGAAATTTCTTAATGGGGGAAGAATGTAACGACCTGAAATTTTGTATAATATTTGTGTCCTAAATTTGTGTTTTAAATTATTTTT
Organism: Viscum album; assembly: GCA_963277665.1. NCBI lineage: Eukaryota > Viridiplantae > Streptophyta > Magnoliopsida > Santalales > Viscaceae > Viscum > Viscum album. The sequence goes on along the minus strand of CAUJRU010000417.1, from coordinate 680,239 downwards.
TACTCAACAAAACTACATCCTATTATTAATGAAGTGATTATAATTAAAATGGGACCATTGTGTTTTTACTTTTATATGACCCTTGGTTAATAAGAACGTTGGGAACTATACTCTTAACATTATGATTATTGTTTATAAATACAAATGACCTTGATTAATTAATACAAAGAGAAGATTTGATGGCCTCATTCAGTAGACTCGGGCCATACGAAGACCATCTATCAAGGCTTCGAAAAAAAGGTTTCATCACTAGGCTTTTCTTAGGATCAAGCCCAAGTCGAGGTTCAATATATTAAGATTTAATGTAATCACCTTCGGGAGAAGTTCAAACTGATATAAATCACCACTTGGAAAATGTTTTCTGAGCCGCCCCAAGAATCTATCACCATTCCACACCTTATGCTTAGTTCTTATGCATGTGTTATAAGGGGTTATGTAACATAGCCTTAGTTACATTTTGTAATCCTTTTTTATAAATAAAAGTGTTATTTCTTATTATACTGTTTTTTTAAATTAAAAATTTCAAGAAAATATAGGATAAATTTTTTGAAGTTTCATATTATTGATGAATACAAAAAAAAGAGAGTATTTTAAAATACTTTGTATATTTTTAATAATAAATAATGTGAAATTATTTTCAAAAAAAAATGGTCTTATATAGTTGTGATGAGTAATAAATTTAGAGTCTAATAAGATAAACTTAATTTATGGTAAATAGTAAATTATGAACAGTAATATTACCCTTTTGAATAGTAATGTGACCAATGGAATAGTAACCTCACTTAAGAAAGTATAAATATAATTTAGGAATCTTGAATGGTAATTTTATATAAAATAATAAGTAAATTACTGTTTTAGAAATAATTAGTTAAGTATTAGTATTTTTTCGTGTAAATAGGGATTTTACTTAAAATTTAAATATCTCATATTTATAAAATTATTTTCATAAAATGGAGTTCATTTTTTAATTTCAAACATTGATATTAGGTTAGGGTTAATTTATGATATTTTTATAAAATGTTTTTTTTCTGAATAGTAAAAATAATGTTTTTTGAGTTTTTGATGTGTTTAATGATATCATAATGATTTAATAATTGATATAAAATGATTTTCTACTTATATACAGAAAATTATGATATGAGGTTTCCCAAGTGGCTAATACCATAGGAAAATACCATGGGCAAGCCCATGGCTTTTCAATCACCACTAATGAGGTGTCCCTTGAAAATTAATAAAATATTCCCTCACTTTTTATGAAAATTCCAACCCATTCCATCATTAGATTAATTCAAAATTAATCCTCAATTTAGATATGGTCTTTTGACCTCCCACGGAGTCCTCCAAAGGTCCATTCAATCAACCTAAGGTCCCAACATTTGAGGTTTTGAAGTTACTCTTCAAGGTAAGGGAACCTTTCACCCTCCTCTTTTAGTCAAGACTTCTTTTATGTTATGTTTTTTCATTTTCATTTTATTATGTTTGTTTATGTTCTTATATATCCTTATTGTTGTAAATTTTAATGTAAAAATGATGATATACCCTTTCTACTCACTTTAACTGATTTATTCTGAATTTTTAAGCGACGTTGTTAGGCTCCTGAATTTTTGTAAGGAAATTCAAAACTTCTCTTTTTTCTTTCAAATTATCTTTTATGTGGTATATATTGAAATTTTAAAAACCATAATATTATCTCAATATTATTATATACTTATAATTTATTATGAATCTATTAGGAATTGGTGACCTCTCTCCCCCCTCTTTTTAATGTTTTTTAAAACCATGTTGCATAGTAGTTATGCTGCAGAATTTTCATCACAAAATCTCTCTCTTTTTCTCAAGAAATTATCTTATTTTATTTATGAGAATAACAAAAACAATATTATTTTCTAGGGATTTCATCAATATAGAAAAATTATTTATTTTATTTTGTAATTGACATACCTAAGACCCTCATTCCCTTTCCATGGGTTATAAATGATATAATGATCTTGTTTTTAAGCACTTTTTAAAACGCCATGATTTTGATATAAACCCCATATCATTTATTCTCTATGGGTTATTTATTTAATGTTTTATTATGATCTTTTTATATCACATGAAAAAAAAAATTAATGGTTCTTCTTGATAGCGCTCTAATGCATTGGGTAAATAAATTAGTCTCTAGAGATGAATAGTTTTATGATACCTTAGTGAATAACCTTGGTAATTTTTATGAAACCTTTGGTGTGGACCTTTGTGATATGATTATGAATTTATAAATTATATATTTTATCAAAATTTTCAAGTTATGATTTAATTTAGTATTACTATGTTACTACTCATTATCATTCCTTTACGATATTCATCATGTTCTTATTGATATAGATCAAGTTCACATGTAAACTATTTCACTTGTTTTTCTTTACTAGGCATTCTTCTCACCCTTTCCTTTGATGTATGTACCCATGTTTTGAGATTAAATAAATGTACATAGGATGAACCTTGAATAATCCTTTCAAGTGTAATATAATAATGTTTTATTTTTTCATGTATTCTGTACCTTTTTTCCAAGACACTAGACTTCATAGATCCTCTATTTGTAAAATAAAATGAAAATTAATGAAATAAAAAGGTGGGATGCAATATCCTCATATTCCCATCTTTCTTCTTCAAAAAAAATTTCTCCATAACACCTTAATGAGTGTCATTGTCTTATTTTGTAGAACGTTTTCTCTATGATATAAGATCTTTTCCATTTATCCTCATAGTAAAGGTCATTATCTAATGGTACTGCCTCTATATTGAGTACATTTTATGGGTTTGGGATGTAGTTATTTAATAGGGATATATGGAATACCTCATTTACTTGAGATAGGTTCAATGGGAGTGCTATTTGATAGGCCACACCTCTGATGCGATGAAGGATCTCAAAAGATCTGATATACCTTGCAATAAGATTTTCATTATTACCAAATATCATCACTATATTCCATGTAGATATATGGAGTAATACCATGTCTCTAGCATTAAAATCTAGGTCACGTTGATGATTTTTAGCGCAGCTCTTTTATCGACTCAGTGCAGCTTTGATGTTCTGTTGGATGGTCTTAAACTTCTCCACCATTTCTTCAACCATTTTAGGACCTAGTTGTTTTCATTACCCAACTTCATCCCAATATGTTGGTGTTATGATCCTCTTCCCATAAAGTTCTTCATAGGGGGAATTTGGATACTGGAGTGTAAACTATTGTTATTGGAGAACTCAAAAAAAGGAAGATGTCAGTCACATAAGCCTTTGTAGTTCATTGAAAAAGATATAAACATGTCCTCAAGTGTTTGGATATTCTTCTCAGATTGTCTATCAGTTTGAGGGTGATAATCTATACTGAAGTTCAGCTCAGTGTTTAGAGATTTATGGATAATTTTACAAATCATAGAGATGAATCATGGATCTTGATTAGAAACAATCTATTGTGGTACTCTATGCAGCCTTACCACTTCTCTGATGTATATCTATGCCAGTTGTTCCATTAAGAAATCCTCTCTAATTTCATGAAGTGTTCATCATTTTCAAGATGATCCACAAGAACCCATATAGCATTTGTTTCCCTTGGATGTATTTAGAATTATGATGAAAAAATACATGGTGATGTTTTCCAATTTTCATGTTGGTATGGGTAATGGTTGAATCATCCTCTTATACTTCTATCATTAAATCTTTACTTGCTTACACACTAGGAACTTTGATGTATATTCAGCAATATATTTCTTCATATTATCTCACCAATAGTGATCTTACAGATCTCAGTACATCTTTCTGTTTCCTGGGTGAATGGAGAATGTTGAACTATGTGAACCATCCAAAAGTCTATTTTTTAACTTAGGAGTTGATGGAACACATAGTCTTGACACAAATCTCATAATTCCCTCTTTATTAACATTAAACTCTATGGATTTCCATTTTCTAATAGTTTCCACTTTATTTTGAATTCCCACATCATATTTTTCATCATCCTTTAACCTTTCTAAAAGAGAAGGTTGAGAAATCATTTTTGAAAGGGTTGATGATGTTCCTCTCTTTAGGATTCCCATTTCCATATTATTTAAGTCTAAGAAGATCAGATCCTTCTAAATTCTCATCAATGATTTAATCCTTGGGTCCTTTATACTTATAGCATCTTATAACTTATTTGTTTTCCTAGGAAGGTAGTGGATTAAGCATTCATAATCCTTGATGATATCTAAGCATCTTCATTGGAATATATTTAACTCTTTTTTGTCAATATATATTTGAGACTTTTTTGACCCGTATATATTTCACACTTCTCCCCAAAGAGATAATGCTGCTAGATTTTCAATACGAAGATCACTATTTCTAACTCCAGATCATGCATAAGAAAATGTTTCTCATGTATTTTCAACTACCTTGAGTCATAGGCAATGACTATGTCATTTTTAATCCATAGACATCCTCATCAATTATTTTATTCATCTCAAAATATTATGAAAAGATCCCCACTTATGGTTAATGTGAGCATAGGGGTAGTGATAAGCCTCCTTTTCAACTCCATGAAGCTTTCTTCACATTCATCATTCCAAGAAAATTTGACTCCCTTTCGAGATATCTTGGTAAAAGGGTTTGACAATCGTGATAAATTTCTACAAATAGGAAATAATATTCGGTTAAACCAAGGAATCTATGGATATATGTCAAATATGTTGGCCTTATCCATCCCTCAATTGATTTTTTCTTAGAAGGATCCATAGATATCCCATTTATTGTGATGATATTCCCTAATAATGGTACATCCTTCAACCAGAACTTGCATTTGATATACTTTTCATAGACATTCTCCTTTCACATCATCTTAAGAAAAGTGATTAGAATCTCCTCATAATCCTCCAAAGTTTTGAAGTATATTTGAATGTCATTTATAAAGACTACCATGTTTTTTTGAGGTAATCCCTAAAGACTATATTCATCAATTTCATGAATATTTTTTTGAGCATTAGTGAGTCTGAATGGCATGGCTATGAACTCTTAATGCATATACCCTTTATGAAAATCAGTCTTGGTGATATCATCATAAATCACCACTACTTGGTAATATCTCAACTGTATATCTACCTTAAGTAAGTATTGCTCTCCACGTAGCTATTTGAACAAGTCATCAACTCACGGAAAATGATACTTTTTCTTTATTGGGATTTTGTTGAGATCATGATAATCAATGCAAAGGCGCATTGACCCATCCTTCTTCTTGACGAAGAGGACTAGTGTACCCCATGGTGAAGCACTTGGGTGTATAAAGGGGGAATCCAATTACATTATAGGATAACTTATGAATTATTATATATTTTTTCACTTAATAAAACCATATTTATTACATATATTTTCACTTAATAAAACTCAGAAAATCAGAAGGTATAATGTCTTGGGAAATTAGAAAAATTATGTAACAACTTAAAATATGAAATACAACATAATTATTGAAAAATTCTTTTACAAGACCACAAAATTCATTCATATTTAACAATTAATTGGATAACCTAATAAATTACATAAGAAAAGGATGAGATATAAGTCCAAATAAGGGAATAAATGTGGCATAACATGAGGAAGATAATACATGTTAGACGATAGGAATATAAATTAAGCATAAAAAGATCATGAATAATAAAGAAAGACATAGCATGGTAATCATAACATGGAAATGTTGAAAAAATATAAAACACTACATCATAAACATAAGTCAAATATAAACTTCCAAGACTTTATGGTAGAAAAGGTCCTATAAATGGATCAGGTAAACCCCTGTCCCAACATGACATATTATGATACTAAACATTACACAATTCATTAGAGTTCTATTAGGGCGCACCGTTTATAGACATTTCAATCTCATGATTAAGTGTTCCGCATAGATCATATAACATGGATTCATTCAACATCATATTTTATTTCATGATCAAGTAATATGGAATATATACATGTATGTCCCAAATCAATAATTATATGTGTAGAAAGGTGAATACCCTTGATAGAGAAATGGGTAAGGTATTCACCATATGATGATTTTGACATGGAAATTCATGGTGCAATTTCAGTAGTATAATGAAATCATGTAGAAATCTATAAAATGGGTTGATGAGAGAGAAAGGGGTATCTCATGTAGTAAGGGGTACATGTAAGGACATTCCCCAATATAAGTATTTGAAAATATAATGTGTAAAATAATAAAGAGTCTTGAAGTAAGAGGAGAAAGAAAAATAATCCTTACAAAATTTTGGCATGGTAACGAGTGTACAAAAAATTTCTTAGTATTTTTAAGTGATATTTAAAGTGTAACACCCCAAGATTCCATGGTACACTTCTTCTTAATAATTAAACATCTTACGATATATGCAAAACTGAGTTCAAGTGCACCATGACCTATCAAAATATTATTTTAAAAAGGGATATGAATAGTATTATCCACATTTATAATTTTATATATATCCCATTAATTATAAAATTAATCTTATGTATTTTTTATAAATAATATAAGGACAAATTCAATTTTTTAGATAAAGGAAGTATTTTTCAAAAATATGATGTTTTCTGCCTTTTAATGGAGAACCCTTTTTAAATCCAATATTTGACACTTTTATGTATTAAATTTCAAACAATAGAATTATTATTTAGAATTGGGACATAAAAATTTTGTTGGTATAAATTTTTAGTTTTTTATGATAACATTCATATTTTAATGAATTGTGAAAAATACTGCATTTTAATTCAAAAAACAATTTTCATATAAATTGTTTATATTGTTAGATTATCCTTTTAGTTGGTTTTAAAGTATTATTAAATTAATTTTATATAATTTAATATAATTAAATTCATTGGAAGTTATTTCACATTGAAATTTGATATAAACATGTATCAATCTTTTGATGGTTTTTACTTTTAAAAACATGTTTTCTCATTTTGACAACAGGGATTAATTTTAATTTTATTACTAAATCTTATATGTTTTAAATTCGGAAAAATGGATTTCATATTTGGAATCATAAGGTCCAAATTCTTTAAATAAGTTTATTTTATTTTTGGAAATTATGAATAGTAACTTCATTTATTATTTTTATTTACAGTGGATAAAGGGTGAATTAGGTAAATAAGGGTAAACAAATAATAATATAATAATATAAAACAACCCTAACACATATTTTAATCCTATTTGATGATATATGGACGAATATTAGAATCCTAGGGTAAATTTTAGGACCTCATAGAGCCACTTGGATGTGATAATGACATGTTATAATTATTAATTTAATGTAAAGAGAAATATAATACAAACATGTATCTTTTACTAAAAAAAATTAATGTGGGGTTATATAATTGATCTATTTGACTATAATTTGTAATTATAAATCTAAATATATTTCCTACATCATGGTATTTTATTAATAAATTTTATACATTATATAAATAAATTTATTAATGACACTATGATGATGTAGTGATTACCTTATTAACAATCATTGTAATAAATAATATTATAATTATTAAAATAAATGTCATTTGAGTTTTTTAATGCCATACAAGATTTTTTTTCAAACCATTGACATGTTAGGGATATTTTAATTCTTTTTGTGAAGTATTTTAGTTGTTATGACTTTAAAAAAATCAATTACTAAATAGTTTCAAAATTGACATAAATGAATTTTTAAAACAAACACTATTTTATTAAATGATATAACAGTAATGAAAATGTAATATTCGTCCAACTGAATTAGATAGTCCTAAAAATATAATTATTGATCCACTTGTGGTTCTCTTGTAATTTCATAATAACTATATTAACCATGTAGTATAAAAATACAAGAAGACATGGTAAGAGTTAACTTATTTAACTATGGGTTAAAGCCAAAAGATAAGGTTACATTCATGACCTAAACATATCTAAAAAATAATGTTTGAGAGGATTTCCACCCATAATAATATTATCCTTAAAATAAATCACTTTTTATCTATTATAAACTGAAAATAAATTTATAATAAATTAATATTTCAATACATTCCTAAAATTTCCCTCACCTCTCCTATAAAAGGGAACTTCTCCTTATCTTTTATTCACACCTCCAAATCCCTTTATCTCAGCCCAAACCTGCCCAAATATCCTCCCAACATTCTTAAATTCATACTAGAGGCCAATATTTGGTTATAAAACTAACTTAAGGATTCATTTTATGCAAATCAAAAGGACAGACCCGAAGAAGAGGTAATCGTTTTATCCCTTCTTTCAAAGTTCTTTTCTTATTCTACTTCCTCTTCCTAACTCGTTACCATACTAAAATAATAACTCTAAAATATAATATATTATGATATGTTTTTATTATTATGATATAAAAAATATCCCACTTTTTACCCATCTTATGAAAAAAAATTACCATTCGTGATTACATACGGCTTACCGTCTCCAAGTCGTGGTGTAAACTGTTTTTCATCTATACTTTATTTTAAAAGGTATAATGATGAATATAAATGACATAAATAATAAATATAACATTATATTATTTCTGTAAAATTAATATTTTATCTAATTCCATACCATTTAACTATTAAGTAAGGGATATCGTTGCTCGTGCATACGTACGGTTTACCGTCTCCACAACGCGATGAGATCCATATTCCATGGTCAGCATCCAAAAAAGATTATAAATACATATATTAAAAATGATAATGAATTTTATAAAATAAAAATTATACTAGAATAATATATATATATATATATATATATTTCATTCACTTACTTACACTCAATGTGATAAGAAAATTGAAACAGCGTTCATGCGAATGTACGGTCTGCCGTCTCCATGTACAATATATTCCATTTCATATATCTATCTATTATATATTTTTATATTCTGAATATATATATTTAAATCATGTTATAATGATATAAGTAATATGATCATGAATAAAAATTCAAAACACATGTGATAAAGAAAGTGATTATTACGTGAAACGTTGCATTAACATGGAATTGTTAATAAACGAGTAATAGAGAGTGATAAACCAATCATATATGATATCATAAATATTATAATGATTCTTTTACAAGTTAATAATATGTTTAAAACCATTATACAAGAGTTTTGTACACATATGGAGAGTATCAGACTTAAGGTAATGGTTAATTTCATAATTTCATTATTATTCGAGGTTGTTCATACATAAATATATACTAAAAATATTTATCATCCAAGTCCATGTTTCTAAAAATGTTTTCATATATTTTTTTAATATTTTCCTATAGATATTTAAATCCATTTTTACCTATGTTTTACTTTCTATAAAATATTTTGAAAGGAATATTTTGGTCATTTTATATACAAGGAATTTTATGAATTTTCAATAAATTAAGGAAGGAATGTTTTTTAACTTATACAGTGCGAGTGGTTATTTTCCACTATTATGTCACCTTACCATATTGAAGACTTCCTTACAAGATTAAAATATTATTTTCGAAATAAATTTTTTATTTTAAAATTTATATCTTTTTAATTATTTAAAGTAAAAAAAGGGATATTTCCCCCAAATAGTTTTAATGAACTACTTTTATCTATGTCAACATCCTTTGTTGGATTTTGTTCTTGTTTGAGGTTTATTTATTATTATACAATCTTCCATATTGTATTTAAGGTTTTGTGATATGTTTGACTCTTTATATTCTATTTTTATACCATTCATGGTTTATGGATAAAGTATTAATACTTTTTATTCTAGTTTTAAATATGAATGTTTATGTTATGTTTCTTCCATTTCATAGGAGGAATTCATTAGACATAGTAAGTGACATATGGGGCCCAATATTAACCCTCAATGCATCAGTAGGTATTAGGATAGAAATTGGTGTCTTGGCACAAGTCCTTGACAGAATATTTCTGTATGGTATTGGCATGAGGCCCTGACATAGTGGTTATGATGTCTGGAATTTTGCATTCCCTCGTTATGAGATTAGTTATTGATTTTACCTGTGATTATTCAATAAGTAGAATATCCACGTGAATGCTGAAATGGAATTATATGATTTATTCTTTCCATATTATACTGAAGATAATGTTTTAAAAGGATTTTGTTTTAGATTTTTACATTTCCTTAAATGTTTATGCTTGTTTATGATAGGTTCTTCTATATTGTTTATCCTTACTGGGCATCTAAGCTCACCCCTTTCTAATGTTTTATTTTCTTTGGATTCCAAGAAGTGTTTTATAATTAATATATAGTGTTAAGCTAGGGGAATAATGGATTTATAAAAGAATTATCTATGCTATATTTTATGTTATAAATTGTAATGTAAAGGTCATATATGTAATCTATTTTACAAAACCACTAAATTGGTCAGTCCATTGGTATTTTATTCCTTTTAATCATGCTAATATATTAAAATAATGACCCATCTCTGGGATTCTAGGGTTAGGGAATTACATAAAGTGGCTCCCATCATTTATAAGTTAGTTTTAAATTTAGTGGTATAGATAATAATGCATCCCAATATAATAAAATAGAAATTAAAAAAGGCATATCAAAAATTATGTGATTGATTAAAAGAGTAGAGAGAGAATACCTTATGGAATTTCGGTATAGTAACGGGTGTACATAAAGGATTTTAGGGGGTAAATGAGATTTAAAGGACGCTATAATTGCTTATACATAAATTTTACTTTATGGTTATAATGTAACATCATATCCCAACAAATAAAAATCTAATTTAAGAAGCATAATATAAAATAAGTTCTTGAATGGAAATGAGACGAGAGGAATCCCTTATGAAATTTTGACATAGTAGTGGTTGTACATAAAGGATTATAGGGAGATTAATGAGATTGAAAGGAAGATGGCATCATTTATAAATAAACTTTACATTAATGGAATCATGGAAAATTATATCCCAACATATGAAAATGGGATTTGATAAGCTTATTATAAAATAAGTGCTTGAGTGGAAATAAAAAGAGAGAAATCCCTTACTGAATTTTGGTATAGTAACCGATTAGGTAAGGGTCCAAATGAGGGGGGAATAAATGATCCTTTTTAAAGATAACATCCATTAGAACAGAAGTTAATGTTTATAAATGAACGTAAATACAACCAATTGTAATTAAAAGGACTAATCTCAAAGAAGGTTTTTGAATTCAAAGGAGATGAGAGGAATACCTTAGATGGGTGTGGACTCCAAAGGATTAAGAGAGGCTTATTGGTAGCTTGGGGTATCTTGGGAGGACTATAGGTAGTAGTCAAAAGCATTTTGATGAGCTTCAAGGAGATCAATGAAGATAAATGATAGATTGGGTGGGTTTATATAAGAAATGAGGGGGACTTCTTTATTATTTTGGTTTTGGACACTACATAATAAAAAATTCAAAACCACAAACCATCCCATGGTTTTTCCCCTGGTTTCTAGAAAATGAGAGTGGTATAAATTATTTTATAATTCCAAGGTCTGAAGATAATGAAATATTTCTCTTGCTTATGTGGAGGTTAGTCACTCTTATAAATAAATGAATTTAAAATCATAAAATATATTATATGTCTTGGAGGATTCATAGTGGATTTAAAAAATAAATAAAATAAACCTAAACTGAATAATTTTAAATATAAAAAAAATATTTGGTCAAATATACCTTTTATTTAATTTATTACATTATTATTGGGTCATTATGAAGTCATAAAAGACATTTTATATTAATATGGTTTTAAATATTTACCCAAAAATTCAACTATCTTAAAAAATAATGAAAAATTTACCATTGTATAATTTAGATATCCTAATTCCAAAAATAATATTCATTTTATCTAAATAATTTTCTAAATATGTGACTTTTCACTTTTAAAAATACCTGATATTAATTTAAAATTTATAGGTTTTGACGATAACAATTTTCGAGCCATAATAAAAATTACATTTGACTTCATAAAAAGTATTTGATAATTTATATTTAAAAAATTAATTTAATTATAATATTTTAATAAAATATTGTTTATTTCAACAATCCATTAATTCATAAAAATTTATTTCTTAATTGAATTTAAATATCAACCAAAAATACAATTTGTGCTTTAAAATCATTTACAAAGTAACAATAATAGGGAAAAATACATTCAATATACCATATAAAAAAAATAATGTACATATTCCTATTTATAGGGTCTTGATACATATCCCTTTATTAAGCTGGAATATTCTTTAAGAATAAGGTGCGTGATGGTGGGGCTTTCATGGTTTCGTTTGGTGAACACGGTTTAGGACTTGATCTCAGTGAGCTTGAACTTATCCCGTAAAAGGTCTCTCTCAAGAATAAGCTGTTGGATATTAGATAGGGATTGGTCTATGGAAGTGACCATAAATGTTATCTCCCTTGGAAGCTATGATAAATTGGCATCATTGGGTACCATCCTACTAGTTGAGGATATCACATATATTTCTGTGCCAAAAGGATTTGTTAAAACCCTATATTTGTAGAAGTCATGTGATAATTATTCAATAGGTATAATATCATTAGTAAAGATACATAATGGTCATTTAAAATCAAATTGGATGTAATAAAATAACTTAATGGGTTTTCTATAATCATAATACATTTAATTAAATCAAAAGAAAGAGAATTTTATTCATAAATTTTTGGGTCGTTACACATTCCCTAACCCATGCATTGTGGGGTAGAGTTTAGTGCCTCGGTCTAACATGAAATGTGGGTGTAGAATCCACATTTCAATACTCTTCTCTACCAAGTTATGTGAACATATTTGTAAATAATATTTTACCTCACATATAATATCAAAACTAAACACCACCAATAAAAATAACAATCATATTCCACAACAATCAACAAGAGAATAAATATTATTCCACAACCCATTAACACTTTCCCATTTACATTACATTTCCATTTATACCAATTCCAATTTATTATGCCTAAACTCAGTAATCATGTTCACTAATTATCATAAATTTACCCATTTAACATATTCTACCATTCCACATGTTAACTCACTTAACTCGTTCATCATTTCCCAATTATTAACCCATTCATCATATTCATAAATTCCCTTATACAACCCAATTACATATTATTCATTTCACAAACCATTTCCAAGTTAACAAGTTCATCATTCATAAGAAATTATCCTTTTATCCATTTCAATATAATTCATAATCCATTAAACACAATCTCAATTAAACCATTTAACGTATTTATTATTCCTAATATCTCCATTTATTAGTACATATAACCCCTTAGTATTCAATCCAACATCCCCTTATGCCATTACTAACCCTAGGAACAATTATAATTATTCCATTTCAACTAAACCAACCATATTAACATGTTATTCATAGGCTCTACATTATCACGCATTAACTCTATACTTAACCTTAACTATTTCTAGGTATGGGAATGTCGGTGCACCCCATGGGTGGCCCTAAATCATTCTAATCATCCTTAACACATCTCATGAGTATCATTAGGGGTATAAATCCTTATTTATCCCACCATTTTACTGAATATTACTCAAGGTGAAAAATTCACAATAATAGGGAATCAATATCTCAACACATATGCACAAATATATATCAAAACTACGGGATATAACTTATAGACCACCTACCTCTAATCTGATAATGAACACCCTGATATCATAGCCTTAGATATGGGTTCAAGAACCTCTTGAAGCTTTAACTTAGAATAAAAAAGAAATGTGGGGTTTTTAAATTTTGTAATTAGATGGGAGAAACTACAAACCCTAATAAATGAAAGAGAGACAAAGGATTAACTAGACATACTCAGAGCTTCAATATGAAACCAAAGGTGCTCCAAATTGCCTAGAATCAAAGGAGAATGACCCTTCGGAAGATTGGGTCATCCAAGTTCATCACAAGGTTTCAGGGGAGGAAATGGGGAATAAAATTAATTAGGAACTTAATATTCCCAAAGTGGAAATTTTGTAATATTTTCAACTTTAATGGGGGGAAAGGTTTAACCACACGATTTACCAAACCGTACAAAAACTGTGTGAAATCCATTGTTTAAGGGATTTGAGGCCACAATATTACCTGTGGATATCTACAAAGTTTATAAAATATGCACCAATGATGCGTATAGCCACTATCCAGGGATGTGTATTTTTCTAGGGGAGGCATCATGACGTACTTAACCATGCGCCAACTGTGTGTCATGCATAGTTTGGAATAGTTTTCCTTATTTTAGTGCCTCAAACCCTCAGAACACCCCCAACACCCCTCATACCCTCAGTGAACATTTAATTAATGAATTATAATTGTTTTAAACCAAAATTCAAACTAATTATTTTCTTAACTAAAACCATGATCTTACAACCTCACCACCTTATAAAGGCTCATCCTCGAGTAACTCTTCCCAAGTATCACTGAACATACAAGGTAAAAAGTTCGGGCCACTAATCCCACTTATCTAGCTCCTTTTCCTAAGTTCCTCATTGAAAATGACCATTCTTCCATACAATTTATTCTATTTTACAACCTTACAACACAAAACCTTCTCATTACGATCCACAAGACGAACCAGATACTTATCAAGGACACATCACCCTTAAACCACATATTAACCACTATAATTCCCTAGATAGTCCTAGTAAATAGTGTTACAAATGAAGCACATCGAGACTTACCGCATAACATCATACCATTGTGTAAGATCTATTTGGTATCCTACTAGTCTGATCCTATTTGAAACTCGTGACCCAAACCACATAGCACTATTTTACTCTACTTTCAAAACTCTCATAATGACCCAAACTTGTCATCACTTGAAGGGGACGAACGATCCTTACAACCACATTTTTAAACTTACGTTTATCCAAAACTCGAAGCCCTGTAGTCCCATTTTGTAACCGATCATCCAAGACACAATGAACATGCTCAAAGAAATTAACCATTCAAACTCTATCCAACACTCACTATCAAGTCAAAACTACCAAAATAATACTTACTCGATTCCCTTTGACCTGAAACATTAGTCACACCATCAACCAACCACTTTCCCACTATGGTTCTCTCCAGTAAACACTTTAACTCATCCCTACCACCTTTTGGTTATTGGAACCCCCACTATTGAAAAAATACCAACAAAACCTCAACTCAACTTCCAAAACATACCTAATCTGTTGCGAACTAATTGTTCATGAACATCCATATGTACTTCACATTATATTGGCATTTAACTTCATCGTTGAGATAACTCAGGAGGGAATTCTTACATCATACATTCATTGGATAATAGCTTGACATTATTTAAGTTTTCCTACATTTTCAAAAAGAGCTTTCAACTACAATATCAAAACAGATATGGGTAAAAACTTACTACATCCATTACTTTTTTTTATCGTGTCGAACCACCCCCGATTGGATTATACCAAAACATTAATCTTCCACTATTGGCACACTACCCCTCTTTACCAAGATTCCTTCACACCTAAGGAAACACCATGGTAACCAAATCACAACTACCAGATTCTATGATTGATCTCCATTGAGGCTTTTAACACTAAACCCCCAGTATCGCATTAGCAACAAATCTAACTCATGCATTTCATATTCCTCTTAGAACTACCCTAAGCCTAAGGACAACAATTTTCTCGACCAAACAATACATCCAAGTTCCACCTGGACCTCTTTCTAGAAACCCAATGTTCACCACATAGGTTTCACAATGGTATCCTAGTTTTTCCCTATTGTCTCCACACACTTCTCCACACATCCAAGACTAAATCATCACTCCCCGCCTTAGAAGTGTCATTACCATCAATCTCCCCAAGGGATTTCCAAAAACCATGGTTCATGATTGTATCATAATTTTAACCACCAAAAATTGTTCATGGAAATCTCATTTATCACATATCAGAAAGAACCGTCATCTGATACTTGTTCTCAACATAGGTCAATAACTCCCTCTACATTCATTATCACCGTGTATGTCCCAAGGACCTCACTCAAAACCAGTCGATGGTGTACATCCCATTATCCTGGTCCATATATATCATCCAATGAGAATAAAGTCCTTGATTTCTGTCATCCAACCAAAACACACTTAAGTCACTTGGTGAATAGCTAGAGATTTCTCAGTGTACCCATGTCGATGTTGACATGTTGATCATGATTGTCACTAGCTAAAAGTACACAAATAAGTTATCGAAGAACACTACCCAAAATCATCCAACACTGATGTCACATCCCACTATGGGACACCATAACCCTCCAAGGGTTTCGAATTCCTACCCACACTTGTCTCAATTGCACATAACCACCACCGCTTAGGAATAATCACCAACCAAGACTCACCACCTCTCCATGTCCATTTTCCCACAACCATGAAGAAACATTTCCTTTGGAACTACTACTTAAACACCACTATATTTCTTCTAGCATGACTCTGATAGTTAAGAATCAAGACATAATGATCCTCCACACCAATCACGAACCACGGTCTCCAACATAGCCCTACTTCCCACTTTGGTTTCATAGAGAATGACAGGCACTTATCCTGAGCCTCATGTTTTCCTATCCCAAATGGACTCGTGCCTTAACAGTGTGTCCTACATCTAGACCTCATCCTACCCCTCAATTTCTCACACCTCTTATAACAACCCACTTAATATAAATTTATACCACATAAGACAATCATCACCAGGGCCTAGCCTAATTCCCACTTTCTCACCTGACCTTCCCTCCCATATCATCAGTCACACTGGCCTCAAGAAATTCTCAACCCCTCACCCAATAACCAGCCAATGTTTACAAACAATCCCAACCACATGACCAACCTCGCCTCAAGTGTCACAAAATCATCTTACCATGCCTCATAAAATCTTTTATTATCCACCTGAAAATAACATTAAGGCCCCATTTATTGTAGTCTGAACAGATGGGTCATACCTTTAAGAGATAAAACCCATACAAACTAACCTTACAACCAACTACTAGTATTCAAAAACCCTTCTGAAAGAACTAGTGAAATACCACACCAATTACTGAAAACTGATGTTACTCATTATGCATAAATTCCACCTCTGAAGCATCTCTCATGCTTCAAATTCTAAGACACATACATCACTGGGATAAACACCCATGAGGTCACTCTTGATTTTTCCCCCATACTATCTACTCATTGTCACAACTCGAGTCACATCTCCCAAAACCATTGAACTTCACACAGAGACCTCCAAGACAATCCTCACCTATAAAAATCCAAAACACCCACCAATTCCTCACATACCCAAGATCACTGAAAAAACAACCAACCACTCTCACATGCCTCTCTCGAGAATCAAATGATACTAACTTCCAAACTAGGGTTATGGGTAACAAGTCACTAGACCCTCTCTATAAGACATATACATCAATCATCTAACAATTAACCACTCATGGTAGCCCTACTACCACCATTTAGACACACTACATTCAAAGTACCTCAAAAAACATTCACTTTAGGTTTCACACCAAACATGCTCAGACACATACATCATCACCACAACCCAAAGCACCCGCTCTAGGGTCCAAAACACAACTTGAAATGTTTCAATACACATAGGTCACCAAACCCATTAAAAAATACCCATAATTAATAATTCCCCAACCAAGACACTCATCCTTGAGTCCAACGTACAACCATAGTAATTACAACCCACAGTGGTTACCATTATAACATTATCGGGCTATATCTCAAAACTATCAAGGTCATAACCCTACGACAAGGATAATAAGAAACACTCCCTTTATCTAAACATCAAGACTCATCAAGGTCTCCTGAGATATAATCAGTTTCTCTTCCTAGGGAACTCATGTTTCCCAAACCACCCATAAAAGAGCCAAATAAGCAATACTAAGAACACTCAATACCCTTATTCATTGAAAAGTAAATCATTATACATCCATTATAATTAACATCTCCATTTTTAAAACCCAATGGTTTACTCTTTAAGATGTTATATTTAACCTACATTTCACAAATACCTAGTTATTTAGATTCATATTTAAAAACATTTTCAACGAAAAACATCTCAAGGGAAGTCCAATCGGTGAAGACCACAATAAAAAATACACTACTTATCGTACTAAACCTACTCTACATAAACTATTCCAATGGGCATGATCACATCTCTAATATAACCATCAACCATTCCTATCATGTTCTCATTGGTTTTTTTATTTTAATTTTTTATTTTTCATCTTTGTTCAGTAGTAGTTGTATATGGATCATTTTTCATATTTATTGATGTTTAGTTGTTTGTTGTGTTGCATGCTCTCGTTGGTTATTTTATCCTAGTTTATATGCAGAAATAATTACCCTCTGTGTTATCTTGATGCTCGGTGATATTATCTAGCTTTAGAGGATCTGGAATGCCTCTTGATCCTTGTCTTAGACTGGGCTGGGTGTCAGGTTGGATCGAATCCTAGATTGAATCATGAAAAATGGTATCATAGTAGAACTTTATTATTTGGGGGAATTAGGTAGATTGGATATTTGGACTATCGGGACTCTATAGGTAGGTATGGGATAGACGTCATGAACCCTTACTTGTCTTATGCCCTGAGTTTCCAGGGTAGTCTGAGATTTGATTCTTTTTCTTTGGTTTTAGTTTGTCTGGTTGGGGAATGAAAATGGAGGTGTGTTGATGGAATGTTCTGATCTCACATGGAGTAGTGACCCATGTGGAGTTTGTGTGGATGGATTTATTTTCTCTTAGTGGTTGGTACTTTCTAGGAGTGTGTCCCACTAACCATGTATTTGGCTTATTCAAGGCCACTAGTTCCTCATTTTGGGGATTTAGTGTGAGTTATGTACTGGTTTGGTTTTGGTAGGTTTGAGTAATTTTTGAAATGGAAAATGGTTTCCAATAAAAAGGGTTTTTCAAAATTGAAAATGGTTTTGAAATTTAGTTTTTTCTTAATGTGGGTTTTGGTGATTGGATTGGATTTGAAAGTGAGTTTGGTGTTTTGGAAAGTGGTCATTAGAGAAGGAGTTTTTGGAAATTTGAACAGAATAGTGGTTTTTGAAAAAGAGGGTTTTGATTTTTTTTATGATGATTAGCTTATGAGCCTCCTATTTTGTAAAGGTATGATCTTTTGGTTTAGTTTTAGCTGATGTTTATTTTTTGATATTTTTTTCTTTTGTTCAGAGTATACCACCCAAAAAGGTCCTTAATTTTTCAATTGAGACTCATCCTATTATTTGACCTACACAAACAGCTAGTGGGGTGGTTTAATCAATTTATTCTTCGTTTTTTCTTGTATTTTGTGTTGATCAAGGTCCATTAGAGGCAGTGGAGTGGCTTGAGTAATTTGAGAGTTTCATCAGGAAGTTGGTAACTCCCAAATATATGAGATTTTGTGCCCTTTTGGATTCATTTGAAGGACCAAATTTGGACAAAAATAATGTGATCATCCCATAATCATTTCACATTGGTATGACATTCATGGTGTTTAACACCACTTTCATCTGATGGTTCATACCTGAGGAGGTGAATCTGAGGAAAGTGGCAGAGCTATTGGGTGTTCAATAAGGCTAGTAAATGGTGAAGGCCAATGTAGATCATTTCAATGGGATGGTTTTTTTATTGGGAGGTAGACTTAGAGAATCAGTTGAAAGTTCTTCTTTTCATTTGGGGCCTTTGTCTTTATATCAAGGAGTGAGTCCTCTCATCCAATGAAGATTAGTTAAAGAAATTTGTGTGTGAGTCGTTTCTTACTGAGTTGGTTCCTATAAATTAGTCAATGTTGGTTGATGAACCAGTCATTCTCAACACCTAGGAAGGTTCCCTATCCAGTGAGAGTTGTTTTCTAGTGGAGAAAGTATCAAAGAAACCTCTTCCATCGGTTAAGGTATCTCATTCATCAGAACATTCACTTATATGATTCTAATGTGGTCAGTTAGGAAATTCAAAGTCATCCAAAAATTATCCATTGAATACTTTTTAGAGGAGTGGTCATTTGGGTCATCTAGATAAGTCTTATAATAAGATTTTCCTAAGGAATAATACTTAATTGAATGATGTAAACTCCTAACTGTAGGGAAACAGATGCTTCAAGACACCAGGACTCCATCCACAGGCCTCAAAGTGAATAACTTCAAGTAGTCAAGATTTTTGTGGTATAGGGGTGTTTGTGGCCCTGTTTCCATTTCTAATTTTTTATGTGAAGATAGTTGAATTTTCTATGTTGTAGTGTCCCTTTTTGTTTTAAGTTTTTCTTGTTGAAGAAGTATCTTGGTGTTTGTTTTCTTTTTAACTCTTTAGTTTCATTTTTTATAAGTTATATTTGAATGATATATCTTTTGTAAATTGGTTTTGATTCATGTTAATTCTAATTTTGGAGATTTCTATGTTTTGTGGAGTTGATGATTTTTTGTTTTGTTCGATGTTTGTTTTAATATCCTTCTGTTGGTTTCCCCTTATGCTAGGAATTATTTTTAGGTTAGGATTTCATGAGTTAGTGTCTCTGTGTTGGGAGTTTTAATGGTGATATTTCTAGTTTGTTTCTTATTATGGGAAGAACATTCTCCATGGTTCTTCTTATTTTTTTCATTAGTGTTTATTTGGGTGTCAATTTTGAAGTTAAAGTTCACCCTAAGGTTCTTGGTTTCATTCGTCTTTATTCAGGCTTGGGATCACGTTTTGATTATCATTTGACTAGTTGACTTTATGGGGGAAGAAAGTTTTTGTGGTGGGTAAATTTTTCACACACCGACCTTGGTTTTTCTTTTATTTTATTCTCTTATTAACTTTGTATATTTTGGTTGAGGTTTGGGTTCTCATTTTGAATTTTTTAGTTTTGGAGTCTCTGTGTTAGTTTTTGGCATGTGAATGGTTTATGTGTATAGTTTTGGGGCAAAGCACGTGTCTTGTTAAGGATGATTTCATTCCTGGTTCATTGTCTTCTTATGAGATTTGACTTTCATGGATTAGGCATGGTTTGGGGAAAACAATATGAGGCCTAAAAGAAACTGTGTGGCTTTTGGGTTAGTGTTGGCAACATGGCACACAGCTTGTGCCCGGTTAGGAGAAACCATGTAGAGACCCTGTGGGGAGGGTCTACAATTTGAAAGATCTATGGTTCACGGTTCGCACATGGTTTACCAAACCATGTATCCAAATATTGCGAGGTTCCCCTCTTCTCCAATAGGGTTTTCATGATTTTTCAAACCGTGCATCTAAACCATGCGAGTTTCCCAGGTCATTAAAAGTGTGAAATTCCAATCTATCCCCTCTCATGTTTTAACCCCATTTTAGTATTTTCCTCCCTTTCTCAGCCTAGACACACCAGCGGGCTCTAGGAAACACTCTTCCTTTGAATACATTACTCTATTAAAGCTCCTTGAAGGTTCTTGGGTATGTTTATTTGTGTTTGTGGTTCATTTCATTCTCTTATATTCCTTTTATCTTGGTTCTTTGGTTTTTCATTAGTGGGATCTCTCTTGGAAAACCCATAGGATGATGGTGGGCTTATGTAGTTAGATTTATTTGATGTTAGAGCATGTGGATTGTTCTAGAGGACTTTTTATTCCTTATTTTGGAGTTTCATTTTGTTCTCACATCATTTAGGTTGGTGTTTCCATCCATTTCTTTTCTGACACATTCCATTTGATTCTTGATCTTTCCTCAATAATTTCTAAATGAGATGTCTATAATTGTGATATGTTATTATAGATTTTTTCGGTGTTTTAATGACGGAAAATCCGTGATAAATGGAATTAAAATGGTCTTCTTAAATATATCTATGTATGTATGAACATATGGTGTCTGATGAAATTTCAATTGATTCTTTTAAAAATAAATTGGGTGTATTTTTTGTGTTTTCCCTTGGTTATGTTTTAGTGATTTTTTGGGTTATGAATTGGGTGTTGTGTGTCACTGTTTGTGGTTTATGGCTTTGTTCTTGTGTTTGGATGGTTGGGTTTGGTGTTAGAGCAATTGTTGTTTCTTTAAAATGGTTCTTGGGTGTTATATTGGTTTTCAATGAGGATTCCATTGGATGTGGACACATACATATGTTCTTAAGGTGCATATATGGATAGTCACACAAATGATAATGGTCTTAGATAAACTTTATTAACATAAAACCCAGATTTCAAAACACTTTTTCATTTATTTCAGACCCTTGGAGTTTCTACTAAATGTACCTTGGTTTCAAATGACTCAAATGTTGTTTCAAATTGGTGTTCTAAATTTTATCTTGTTTGGGACTTTGGGATATGGTTGGTTTCAAAATTTTATGAAGCCCCATTTGGAATCCTTATGTATATTGTGTGTTTTCTGCATGGTTTTTCAAATGGTGTTTGAAATAAAATTATATTTGGAAATGTAATGCCTATTTGGAACTTTGAGATGTTTTGGTGTTTTTTTTTAAATATTATGTGATGTGAAGGCACGAATGGTATTTTTTTATGTATGGGAAAATGGTTTTGAAACATGAATGATGTGATGTCCTGGTTGGGACTTGTGTATGGATTAATGTGTGATATGATCACCTCTAAGGTGGATCCTCTGAGGGGAGTGTCATTACATATGTGTTTATGGTGTTTGGGCCAAGAAAGCATGTTCATATTGGATTTTAGTAGAACCAGGTGTGTGAGGACCTCCCAAATGACAGGGTACTATTATCATAGGATTCTTGGGAATCATCTAGAGGGTCGAGTGATGGTTTCTTGTTGACCCTGATTAGACAAGTTTGGGCCCCTTTGATTTTATGTGGTCAGGTGGGACATGCCACTAGATTGGATAGTTTAGACTGGTCAATTGGTTATTGACTATGGAACAACAACATAAGTTGGTAAGTGGGTCTAAAATTATTTTTTATAGGTATTTCTTCTAGAGATGTTTAAGAAATTCCTATGATTGAATATCTGTATGATCCATTTACTTTTGTTTTATGTTGGTTGTTATTATTTCTAGTTAATTATTTCTTGTATTGTTTACTTTACTATCAAATTATCCCTTTTTACCTGGTATAGATCTTAAACTAGTTTTTAGTTTTATAAACCAGTTTTAGAAATGGAAACCTCTTTTGAAAAGTGGAAAGTGATGTGTGTGTGGTTTTAAAAATGGAAAAGTTGTTTTTGGTTCTATGAAATGATAAGAACTATTTTCATTATGTATTTTCAAACTAGTATTTATGGACTGTTTTAGAGAAATGGAATGCATGGACTCTGTGGTGAATTGAAACTAAGTTGTTTATAATCACACTCTAATTGTTCCACTCAATGTTGGTAGACCCGATCTATTTTGTAGGTTCGGGTTTCGGGTTCCCTTGTGATCCTCGGAGAAAGATGGTCATGTGGTTGCTGGTGATGAAGAGGTCATGAGGATATAGATTTTTCTTTGGTTAGTTTTATTATAATTTATTAATTTTTGTTCAGTTTCAGTTTTATCAGAATGAGTTTTTATATTTATTAATGTTCAATTTTTGGTTGTGTTCTGTGCTCAACGTTTTTATTTTATCCTAGTTGATTGGGCAGAAATCATTCCTCTTTGGATTATCTTGATGGTCAATGCTATTCACCAGCCTAGGAGGATAGAAATGCCTCTTGGGCCTTATCATGGACTAGGTTAGGTGTCGTTTCAGATGGAATCACATCCCGGTTCATGACATCCCAAATATCCCTTTTTGTTCTGACTTAGTGATGATTCACTTAGTAAAAATGTTAACGTTATGTGCTTAGTGAAATTGGGTTGTTTTATCGACCATCATGAAATATATTGATTTTATTTAAATAAATTATTATTGAAACATTAAATAACTTGAAATAAGTTATAATATTATTACTATAATCATATTTAACTATAATATTATTTCTATAACTATCCTTGAAGGTGGTGGAGAAAAATGAAGTATGTTGTTCATGGAGACAGTTATCCAACCATATTGTAAACAACATTTTCATTTCAGAAACAAATTAATGGAGGGAATAAGATATATATTCCATAATAATAATAATATATCAGTATAATAATGATACTTAAGTTATGATTTGTGAGGATAAGAGGTGGTGAGGGGTGGTATTTTTAAGGGGGAGAGATGGGTGTTTTTGAATATTATAGTAATTAGTTTACTTTTTGGGATCAAGAATACCAATAGTATTGATTATTGTAAAAATATATTGTAAACGGTGTATGCGGGTTTGAAATAGTGTGTTCTTACATCATCTTTAACTCAAAAATTCATGTATCATATTTTGTTGAATGTCATTATTGACCAAAAAAATCAACTATTTTAGAAAAATACCAAAAATTCACCCTATACTTTTTTAGACATGTATATAATAAAAATTAAATCCATTTTTTGAAATAGATTTCTAAATATGATAAATTTATTTTTTTAATAAAATAACCATTTTTTTAAAAATGTCAATTTTAATATTATGATCAATTTTCTAACCCTTTGAAAAATTACTTAAGGTCTCATTAAATTATATAATCATTATAATATAAATTAATATTATTTTATATACATACTTTATAAAAATAAAATTTCTTTTAGATCATTATATTTTTTATAAAAATTAAAATAAAACATATAAGTTTTACGAAAATACAAACACTTATTTTATCAATGTTTAAACATTTATTTCCTTATATCATGATATAAATATGTCATATTATCATTTAATAGTATAACTAAATATTATTTTAAATTTTCATAGGTGAGTTTACTATTCTAACAATTGACTTACAACTCCTAATGGTAAAATTACTATTTAAATGTTCAAATTACAATTCAGAAGTTTATATTACTATTCTAGTGGTCGGATTTGTAACAGTCATATGGGTTCCATACTTTCTATAAATACCTAATATTTTATTCATTCCTAATTTACTTCCATTTTAATTTATAGTAATATATATTCAATTTAAAAATGAATTTTTCTTTACTAATATCAGAATTCATTTCACAGTGTTTTTCTTGAGAGCAATTATTTTATAGGAAATTCCATTGATAAAATTTTGGGTCATTACACTACACATGCTAACCTTGACATATCATCAGAACCCATACTACTCTATAATGATCATCGATTAAGTAAAACTCAAATTCTTACTTTGAGGGGATCTTATAATTCCACTATTCATGTAAAGTTAATTGTAACACACATGAATGAATGGTAAATGGAGATTTCCCTTAATATAATAACATTATACATTATGAAACCATTATATCAATATATTAAGTATAATATACCATGAGACTATAAATGACCCTCATGCTTCTAATATACCAATATTTTCATGAATGGATTAAGTACATTTTCATCTATAACCACTCAACAAATCACATCATCACCCTTATTAACAATCTCTCAAACAAAGTGTTATTTTCAAAGGGTGTGTTTGGTCCTTTGGTGACACTGGGGTTCCTTTACCTGATAAATAGCTTCATTACTATCATAGTAAATTTCTATTACTCCCTTGATGCAAGGAACCTTCTATAGTTCATATATGATCTCCTGTATCCAAATAACTTACTTCATAGCATCTAATACAATGGGGTATTCTACCATTATTGTTGAGTATTCTATGGTGTCTTATTTGCAACTCTTCCAACAGATAACTCCACTATTTAATAAAAACATGAAACTAGATTGATACTTCTTATCATCTCTATTATATTGGAGGCTTCCATCGATGTAATCCTTTACACATATCTCATCCTATCTTCCAAATATCAAGAACATATATTTAGTCCTTCTCAATTACTTAAGAATGTTCGTCATGGGGATCCAGTGACCCTCATCAATATCGAATTAGTATATAATGGTTATATTTATAGTATAGGATACATCAGGATAGGTACACAACATGGAAAACATGATAGATTCTATATTGGAATCATAAGTAATTCTATACTTCCTTTATAACTCCTTAGAGGTATTGTAAATCATCCTAAGATTAGTGTCATGCAATACTGGTGAAGACCACTTGTTGGAGTTCTCTTATAGAGACCTCGACTCCAAAAACCCAGATCTAATGTTTAATTTATTAAATTGGTACAAGATACAAGGACTATCACCATGAAGGATCGACTAGTTTTGTAGTCTTCGAAAACTAGATACATACATGACTTCCATATTAAATTTCATGATAAAAACATAGCATGAAAAAATTTCTTGTATCCTAAAAAATCATTCAAATTTTATATCTTCATATACTAGGGAAAGGGAAAAAATGAAGGTTAGATTAGATACTTAGTAAGGGTAGCATAAAATAGAATATATTGTGGATATATAAGGAAAAATCAATATGTTAGAGTGAATAATAAAAATACATTCCATGAAATTGAAAAATGGAGATCCAAATATATCCTTGTCTAATATCAACATAGAAATTACATGGATAATAATTATTGAAATATTAATGAAGGAAATTAATAATATAAAAAATTATGATCATACCATAAAGACCCCAAGTATTCCTAAACATTTCCATTATGGTCTTGATTAAAATCATATTATATACCTTCAAGGACTTTACATGACATTTTCATTGTATGGTCAGACATACACAAAGCAATTCCCATTTTTTAGTCTCATGATTCTTACCAAAGAAACGAGGGGTTATCAATAACTAGGATCCACCCCTAAATTAAATATATCCAATTAATTCTTCATATATTGAATCAACATTATGATACAAAATAAATATTACTCAATAATAAATAAATATCTCCATTAAATCAATAATATGGTGCATCGATATTTACCCTATAAATGAAATAATTTTCATAATAGGATTCCTTAAACTAACATCATATATTGAAATGTAATATAGTTATGAAAATAAAAAATTAGTTTAAATGATACTAAATACATCCATGAGAAATAAAATATGGACATGAAGTAGGAAAATAATATCCAATGACTAATACAGATTGATATAGAACATAATCGTAATAATGCTAATGGTCGAAAAATAAGTTATAATCTATAAAATAGTAAAGGATGGTATAAGTCCATCAATTCATTAGAAATGATTTTTTAAAATAAAGGGAAGTATTTTGAGAAATATATTGTAAAATGGAAGCCACTATTTAAAAATAACTTTCCTTAAATCTACTGTAACTTTGTTATAAAAATTATGTTATAAAATATTTTCAAACTTATTTATAACCTTTTAGAAAATAATACCTTTTTAATTTAATATAATATGACACATAATAATGGACAAATTATTTTCTTTGAAAATACATGGAAACTTGTAGAGTAATCTAAATAGTGAATAATAGTCATAATATGAAGAACATTCATTCACACTATATATGTTAAAAAACATTCTTTTCACATTTTTTTGAAGATACTCAAAAGAAACTTATTCCAAAAACATAAAAAAAATATTCCATTTAAATCTTTCTAGATAAAAAAAATGTATTAAAAAAATAAATTTTCCAATAATTTAAAATTAGATAAAAACTTCTATAAAATAATTTTAATAATATTGATATGGAAGAGAAATTTTATTGACCATAAGAATAAAAATAAGGTTAACTTTTGTTTAAAAACATTATTTTGGTTTATGAGTATCAAAGTGAGGAAAATTTGAAATAAAAACATAGAAAATCAATAAATAAATATATAATAAGAAAATATATGGGGTTTAAGAAAGAAATATCACATAATTATTCCAATTTAAATTTAAACATGTACACTCCTGAATAAGAGAAAGAATATAAAATAAACCCTTATATCTTTAATTAATTTTTAATCAAAACCCCTTATAAGATAAAACCAGAATTGAAACATTAAATACCATTAATATAGATGCATTCATGATATAATATTTTGAAGGGGTATTATATATATCATATTAAATAAATTTGGTTCTTGATATAAAATATGTCTCAAGAGAGTGTAATTGAGATGAAAATCTATTTCCTTGGATTCCTGCTTATTTGGACTTGTTATATCCCCTTGAATAATCAATTTCAATTTATTTATTACTTTTTTAAGAACTATTTTTGTATATATTGTTAATTTTTAAGTTCTTTTTATAGTCATTTTTCATCAATTCTCTATAAAAATCTTGCTTACGTCAACCATATAGGTTATTTAGTAAATTTCCCAAAAATTACTTAAGTATATTGACCATAGATAAAGGTGTTATAAATTGGTTCCATAATCAAAAAAATTAATAATATCCTGAATAAAATTTTTATTCATTATATAAAATTTTATAGTCATCCATTTGAGGATATAATAGAAAAATGAAATATGTTGTTCATGGAGGTGGTATATCACACATATGCTTGATTACACTTTCATTTTCCTAAGGGTTGGAAATGAAATAAGGTATATAATTATTAATCATTCAAAAATTATATATATATCCTAAATTTAATATATATTCATAAATATATTCTTATAATCAATAATGTAAAGAATAAATAAAAAAAATTAATCACATCACTTTATGGAGGTGATAGTCCACACGTACGCACGAATGACGTTATCAATTTCCAATGGATGTATGGGTATGAAGTTAGAAGATATTATATATTAATAGAATGATAATTATGTCATAAATATTCATTAATTATATTTATATAATCATCCAAGTGATTTAGTGATGAAAAATTATACACACTACTTTGTGGTGACGTCAGTCTGTATGTATGCACAAGCGATGCTTTCATTTCTCATTTGATGGAAAAGAAGATGAAAATTGGTTATACCATCAACATAATATATATATATATATATTATAATTAGTTTAATATATAAAAATGGTTATTATATTTTTATAGGGGGAAAATAATAAATAAACCTAAAAGAACTAGTTTAAGAGTTATACATATTATTTGGAAAACTACATTTGGCTAACACCTTAAGCCTTCATAGGTTGGTCTTTTGGGAGACCAGGGCTCTAGGTATAGAAAAATAAATTTTTTGAGGTATTGTTTCAGGGATATTTTTATCTAAGTGGATTAATATTTTGTAGAAGATGGGAGAAGAGGTACCCTTTTATAAATGAGGTGGGTGAAAACTTGTACATACTTAAAAATTTATTATATAATATATGTATTACTCAATTAAAGTGGATCAACGTTATGATATATTAAAATTTAATTATTTTATGTTAAATATAAAACAATAAATGTGATTTAATAAAGTTTTTTGAGCTATCTTTAGGAATTATACCATTATTTTGAACCCTTTTAACTCATTTTACCATTAACCGAGGTGATATATATTTACTGTGGTTATTAATTAATATGGAAAAAAATTAAGTTGAACATATTAACTAATATTAATTATTATAATTAAACATATATAATTCATTTTACAATATTAAATTACTTTAACTAGAAAAAATTAATTTGTTTATATGATCATAAAACACAACCAAACCCATTTTTAGAAAGATGTCATTCTTAAACATAAAAAAAAATTCACCAATATCAAGTATAATTTTTATTAATATTGAAATAAATAGATTATTATAAATCAAATGAGTATTATTTTACTTTAAAAACAAACCAAAATTGGAATTATCTTTGTGAATACTTGGTTAAAAGAGAATAACCAAAAATATTTTTTATTTGAATAAAAACATTACTTTGATTTCAAAAATGCTAAACACAGATTTGAAAGTTAAAAATTATATTATTTAAATTAATTGTATTAATTATTAAATATATATTTAATCTAAAAAAATTTCATAACATTTCAATTCTTTCTTATATATTTATAATGTCATAAAAGTGACATTGTTTGTAAAATCAGTATTTTTCATTATTGACCCAAAAAATCAACTATTTCTAAAATAACCCAAAAATTCACCCCAAGATAATTTTGATATAATGAAATAAAAATGAATTTCATTTTATTAAATAAAATATCTTAAATTGTTATTTTTTACACCCAATAAGTGGGCATCGGTAAATCTATAAGGGAAGAAATACCTGAAGTGTGGGTATTATATTCTATGCAATGAAAATGAAGAGAAGGTTCCTAAAACTTGTGGATTGAATGATATTACAATGCACATGTGATAGCATGTCCTTTAGAATTCCATTTAAATGGGTAACACGCAGTTCATGGTCTACTTAAGATCCCATGAAGCCCCCTTTAAAAATCCCTTCTAATATTGAGAAGGTGTCCACGACATTTGTTGATCATGTTATGGATACTAGAATAATTCATTTGGGTCACATGACTTCTTAAATGAAAGGTTCCAAGAAAAAGATCCATAGTTATTTTAAAATAATGGGGAAATATGAAAAGGGAATAATTCTTTTGTGGTTATTGATATTCATGTTGTACACCCTCATGGTTAGAAATACACTGCAGAAGCCCTGGCGACATGTCCACCTAGTTCCGCAATAGCCCACTGGCATGTCACCTTCATCATACGAAGGGTTTTAGACATTCCCAATCAATTAAAGGCTGCTCTTTCAAATCCATATACAAACAAATAGGTTTTTGCTAGAAAATTCTCTCACATCACCAAATTACATTTTATTGGTCATGTGACACATGATAGGTAGGGAGAGTGATTTTCTTCAACAACACTTACAAAAACTTGTGAGATGAAAACACTTGAAAAATGAAGAAATAAATAATATGAGAAAAGGGAAAACCTTTTTTCAGAGTAAAGATACACTTTTCATCATGAGAAATGTGTTATGCACCTTGGGCGATCACTGTTGATCCCATGGAGGCCCCACTCTAGAAGATAGTAGGATCTTGTGATACCCCTTGAAAAATTGGTCTGATCTCATGAAGGCCCCATGGAAAGCTATATTTGTCTCATGAAAGACCCCAAACAAGTCACCTTGAATCATGGGAAAGCCTTTCCAAAGACATTTTGATCTTACGAAGGCCCCTATACAGGTCGACCTGACCTTTTAAAGTACCCTTTTCATGTCACCATGGTTAGAAGAAATCCCTTTGATCAATAAAAGTGGAAAAGGAGGAACATTCTCAAGGTCGTTGATCATCATGAAATTCTACCCAAATTAACCATAGTAGGATCATGTGAAGCGTATAATAGAAAAATACCTCCCCCATATCTAGCCTAAATATGAAAGATACGTGACACATAAGGTGGAATATAACCAGGGAAGTAAGGACTATAAATTCCCCCTACCCCAGCATAAAAATAAAACCATGCATCTATGATTAATAACACATATAAAAACACATGATCACAAATCATAGATCATAAAATCATGTGATCATAAAGGTTTCCCACAAGGAAAAATCTTGGGAACAACCTAAGGGATCACAAGGCATGCATAAGAACTTCACATAATCACTTGATGTCATGTGAAGGACTTCTGGCATGTCAACAAGATTATGCGAAGGAAATACCATATGTCAATCAAGTCATGGAAAACCTAAAATATGATAATATTGTACAAGAATAAAGAAAATATGTAATAAAAGGATAGAATAAAGATGAAAATATGGGAGACTTGTGTGGATAGCATATATTTTGATCCTTATGTGCTTCTCATGACTTACCTAGATCACACGATAACACCAAGACATGTCACTCAAGTCATGTGATGCTCCTTCAACACACTATTTGGATCATGTGAAGTCCCATATACATGTCAAATAAGATGCACAATTTCCTCTGGGCATGCCACCCAGGTCTTTCGAATCCATCTAGGCTTGTAATAAAAAATATTTTGATGCCCTCTAGACATGCCACCAAAGTTACGCAGTGATACCAGGACAAGTCAGCTACATCTTCTGGTGACACCAAGACATGTCAGCCTATATCATACGTAGTCTTAGGGACAAGTTAGACATTTCATACACCACCTTCTATACATGTCAACCTGGATCATGTGATTCCCTCTGGAAAATATATATAAGGCATGCGTCACCCCCCAAAACTTTTCATCAAAACCATGCGGCACCCTCTAGATATACCAACCAAGATCTCGTGATGTCCTCCAAAAAATCCATCTAGATCATGTGACACACTTCAAACGTTTCAGAATTGTTTGTGTGATGTCCTCCAAAAATTTCATTCAGATCACATAATGTCCCTTGGGAAAGTCAATTTGATTATGCAATTATCCTTAGATATATGTCTGTTAAGAAACTAGGACATGTCCATACATACTCATACATGTCAAGTAGATAATCAGAATATTTCAAGAATACAATCAGGTCGTGTCAAGAAAATGTCTTGGGACATGATAACCTTATATAGTGGATCTATTAGGGCATCCTCAATGTGTAATCCCTAAATAATGGCATGATATGATATGTCCCCGCATTAGGGGAACCTTAGTGTGTATGACCTGATCAGCTGAACTAAAATGAATTTGATTCTTATCATAACTGGGATATGTAGGATTCCTTCTTAAGGCCAGATCTCTATATTAAACATTTAAAGGGTCATCTTAGAATATAAGTCCTTCTTCCATATATACTGATACTAATTACTTGCTATCCATTTTTTATCACACTGATCATGGATCATGTGGTATTTTGTAGTTTCAATGATCATATCATTCTCATCATGAATCGCTACCATATAGAGAAGCCTTAGTGTGTAAGATTCACTTAGTGGTATGATATAACAACTCCCATATAATAAAATCTACCTCAAATCTAATCCCAAGTGTATGAATGAACTATGAGAAATATGATTCCTTTCATAACCTGGATATGTATAATAACTTACTAAGGCCCAAGATCAAATGGTAATCCACTTCAGTGTAAGTCCCTCCAAGAATCTGACATTCCAACCATCAAAACCCAATCTCTCTCATGGGATGATCATTATTCCTCATCCACTAGTGGATTGAAAATGTAACCAAAGTATGATTACTCTGATTCCTTCTATTACCAAGATATTTGGGATACCTCTCTAAAGTTCAATCTCAATATCTGGTTCCTAGGTACCCTCATATATGTCTATTCCTTATGATATTAAACTATATGGGTTTAACGAACTCTGTGGGTTTTGATTCCCTTTATACACAGGATTTAAAGGATTCCCCAAAAAGGATAAATCTCATTCTGGGAATATTAATATCCTCCTTGGATAAAAAAAATCTCTAGATTAAAAGATTATATGGATTCAATATATAAGAAGCTACACGTTAATGTGAAAAAGATGAAGAACCGTTGATATATAAAGATTGGTTTATTAATGGGCCCACCTTTACACATGGAAGGATTCAATAATTGATCATTTTTTAGGGTAACCCATCTTGTATCAAGATTAGGAACATATTCTGGAACATATCTTAAATATATAAGAGAGCCTAGGATTTGGAAACAATTTCCCCCAAAAGGGTTTGATTATCCCGACATCCCATCCTCTCGTCCAATGTGATTTCCTAAGTTCATTGGGTCTGAAACCCTAATTGATTGTCTGCCTTTAGAAATCAGTTCTATACCCAGTTATGGATGTGGGAACCATTGGGAGTTTCTATGGAAGATAAACATGAATGGTGAGCCTAACCTGAATGATTATACAGTCATCAATCCCACCACAATCAAATTGTTTTACCATTTTGCACCAACACATGTATTTTATTTCCTGATGAAACAAAATGGTGAACCCAACATGAATCCCTCAAATTGAAAAATGATCATTTTACCATTATTCAAGACATTTTGGTTTCATATCCTGTGAAAACATAAATTATAGACCCGAAATGAATCACTCAAATGATAAAAATAATCAAATGATCCTCTGTAGTTGGGGTTCTCATGAAATAAGTTGATCCACGCCTTGGCTAGTCCACATCAGTAAATGGTATGGATAGAAATAAGATAGGAAAATTGTGTTTCCCATGAATATCTGATTGAGAATGCATCATGCCTATGATGATGCACTGATTGGTAAACCTATTATTTTTTGTCTTTGGGACTGTAGATAATAAGATAAAAAAACAACTCCTGACCTGAGATAATGTCTTCATCTAGAAATTGTTCTGAAAAATCATCTATAGCTGCAACCCCTATGGGTTACAGAATGACCTCACCTCCACGAAACCCTCAACATCCGGTGGAAAATGAATCAGTCTGGGAATACCAATGATTCTGTAAAATCTTGAACCATGATGCTACATAGAAGGTTCTCCAAATACTGAAACCAATGATTCTTCATAATCGAAAGAAAAGATGCAGTAAATCAAGTGGAACTCATTCCAAGCACCAATAACTTTAGAAGTATATTCTTGGATCAAAACAAGCACCACCTTTGGTGTCTAATGAAGGTGGATCAAGGAGTAAACTATGGATCCCTTCTTATTCAAGGGCTACTAATGAAGGAACCTATCAATCGTCATCACTAGAACTATCTCGCTGATACATTTCATTCACCTTTTGAGGGTACCAACCATCACATTTACACCTATGATACCCATGAATGTGAAGTACTGAAGAAACATCGGTCCTAGAAATATCTAGAAAACTATGAGTGGGATCATATCCTCACTCCCACTGACAAAGCCTACTGTGTTAGCCGGTGATTAGGCTCTTGTCCCTACTCAACCAGAACAAGTTTGTGAGAATATTCATATAGCAAGCATGGGGTGAATATCCATACCTCATACATAAATTCCATCAATATATTCTGATGGAACAAGGAGGAAAGAAGTGGGATCATTTCTCTAATTCAATTGAATATATCTTCCAGTATATAGAGGAGATAGAAAATGTGTAGGCTTTCCTTCATATGATCACTTTTCAAAAATGCCATTACATCTTAGAAACAGTTGAAGAACTCCATCTGCATATTCAAAAATTGGTATAGATATAGGGATAAGAATATAATCTTTTCCTTACATTTAGGGAATCACAACACTCTAATCAGTATGAACAAGTGGTTGTTCTATAGAAAGCATACATTCTTTCTCCTATTTAGAAGGATTATCAACATATCTTGATAAAGGTTGAGGCACCAGATCGGGATCATATTCTTTTTACAAATATGGATCAGTAAGTGATATTAGCACATACATCGGGATAGTAGTATATTCTAGTTGAAAAATATCAGAGACATACTCTAAAATCCAAGGATCAGTCTCATATCCTTGTTCTCGATGGGGCTCAACAAGTGAGACTAGAACATGCCTTGGGACCAGGGAACATTCCTATAAAAAAATATTAGAGCAATAATCCAAGTCCTAGGATTGGAATAATATCCCTATTTTGGAAAGGGTTCATCAAGTGAGAGTAGCACATGCCTCAGGACATGCTCATTCTACGATAAAATGACCTTATAGCGGAAGTTTTTTTATCTAGCGGTAGTTTAAACAACCGCTATATGGTTCTGTGATGGTTTTAAAAACCCACCACTAAAATTGGTGTTAAAATTCAACATGTGGTGGTTTCTTCCATTTAACGGTGGTTTCTAGAAGGTGTCTTATAATTTTCATTTCATGGAGGTTTTCTTTTTTTTAGCGGCGGTTTTCAACCGCTGTAGAAGTCTGGCCTTTTTTACCAAAAAAAACACCACTAATACGGATAAAACTACTTCTAAGTAAACTTTTGTCATATTTAGCGGTGGTTTTAACCATCGCCTCTAAAAAATAACATAATATAGAGGCCGTTTAAACAACCGTTAAAAAAATGTATCTCTATTTGTAGTTTAAACCGCTATTATATCATGAATTTGAAAAACTGCAGGTTTTGCAGCCCCAAAACCTACAGTCAGAACAACAAAATAGTGACACATAAAATTTTACCAGATAATAAAATATATCATAAACATACAAGGAAAATATCATATTAAAACTAAAGAATCAACAAATTTTGATTCAAACCAAAACAAAAAGAATCGACACATTGAACAAGGAAAACAACACATTGAAAGAAATAAAACATTTCTCAATACATTGAAAGATTCAAACAAAATACAACACATTAAAAGAATCAATCTATATGTAAAATAGAAACAAGAAAGTAAACATCATATATGATCTTATAGAAATTTCAATCTCCATAGCTAGTTAAAAGACAACATATAGACACATGGTTATACAACACATACATAGGGAACTCGTTGTCCCGATCCCATCTAAAATATAAGAAAAAGATAAAAAATTACCCACATTGGATGTAATAATACATGAACAAACACTCTCTGCTAATTATCTCCCAACGATGAACTATGCTCATCACCCTCTCCAAATCCATCTCTACTTCCTGCTACCGGCACCTGTAAGACAACTATATTGAAAATTAAAAAATGTTTTATATTTATATTTAAACATAATATTCATAAAATTTTGTGAACTAAATGATTTTGAAGTTGTTTGATTTACCTTATCACATCCATTTGTCTCATGAAATTCCTATTTGGCGGCCAAAGACCTCATATTATAATAGTCCCAAACCCATCCGCGTACTTGACCAGGATGATCCTTCCCAAGGACTTTACCAACTGGGTCATCCTAGGAGACTAAGTAGGACTGTGTGGGATTGACATCCCATAGTTCTTTAATTTTTACCTATAAATAAAATATCATTCATATTATAAGCAATATATATTAACATAGTGACAACTGATAATAAGTTATTATAATGAAATATGAATTCATACCCTATCTTCTTTGGCATTCTCATTAACAAAACTCCCATATTGTTTTTCATGAACATTAAACCACACTTTTGTTTGGGATGATTGGTGGCCTAAACTCAGTGACTATATTAAACATATATAAATAAATAATTTAATAAATTAAACAGATAACATTGTATAATAAATATTTAAACTAATGAAAAGATTACCAGAGTTGATCACCTTCTAGAAAAAACTCTTTGACCCCACAATGTGAGTATAACACTTATTCAGCATTCCTATCATTTAATAAAATAAAATATAGTTCATAACATATATTACAGAAAATTCATGCAGACAAAGACATATAAATGATACTAGATGCACAGTACTAACAAACAAAATATACATAACAATGATATTGACTGGCTATACAAATGACATAAGTGGTTGATAAATGATGGATAACTGCACATAGAATCATTTTATCCTTCACTAATTTCAGTTTATTACCTAATAATTACTTCATTTACTTCATCCGCTCTTTCAAGACTAATATTTTTAATATCATGATGGAAACATAATTTTGCTTCTTTTTGTTGATGGGATTCAATATCAGAGGTCAAATATTCCACTTCATCACCCATATCATATAAGTATCTTCATTTTACATGAGAAACTATACTCCACCCTTCTTTCATAGAATATTTCACAAAATATACCATTTTTTCTTAGGATGATAAGATATATGGATCATGTAGTTTTTGGTCACGAACAACAATCAAGCGATAGAAGTTTATAGAAGTAAATTTCAAAGAATCTCTATTAACACCCCTAATAATATCCAACCAATTTCATTTGAATAAAAAAACTAAAAAAATTCTATAGTAGTTTAATTTGATAATATTAGTCAATTTTTCATTGTATTCCACTTTAGAAAATGTAAATATGCTATTATTGTTTGTTTTCAAACCCTCTTCCCGATCAACTGTATGGAATCTAATGTCATTCAAAAATTATAAGCATTTCATTAGGGTAACTTTTAAAGTTGTGTAATGGTAAGCTTTTACTTAAACTCGTTATGTAAAGGTGCCTATAAAATCTGTATAAAGGCACTCAGAAGTTACAAAAGGGTAATAATCATTTTCTAAATCACGTATAAAGGAAAAACATCAATTACATACTCTATTTAATGGTTACTAGTTCACTACACAAGGGTAACTTGCATTCTTTTCATGCCACTTAAGGGTAGCTTAGCACTTGCATAGAGGTAAGCAACACTTGTGTAAAGGTAAGAAATACTTGTGTAAATTTAATAATCACTTGCGTAAAGGTAATAATATAATTGATGTAAATACTATAAATTACATACATGTTTTTCCTATTATACAATCACAATAAAATTTCCAATTCATTAATTTTACCACATACTCGATATACAAGATTCCTTGCATCATCCATCATTTTTTTCCCTCTCAACATCGTTATTGTCATCCATTATATCATGTATAATCATCCCATTGTCTTCTTTCTATGTTAAATTTTCTTTCTCATGAGGATATATAAATGGAAACTAGTCAAATACTGAATTCTTCATTCCACTCCTTTCATTTTAATCATTAATATACTAAGACGTATTTCTCTTAATTTTAATACCAAACATAATTCTTTATGTCAAAAACAAATTTTTCTTATATGGTAACTCACATTATTAAGAATTAACCAAGGTATTAAAATGAAACTATAACAAGGGAAGTGTATAAGTCATCCATTTTAAGCATTATTAAATAAAAATTTAAAAAAAGACTTAATTTGAAACTCGATTGAGATCCAATCAGTATCATGCGTCCAAGTTATCTATATTTTGATAAAAAATATTTTTTAAAAATATATATTATATATTATAATAAAAAAATCATGAAAAAAATAAATATTTTAAATAAATATTAGGATAAAAAAATAATTTAAATAATAAATACATATATTTTGGTCATGGAAAACATTTATTAAAGAAGAATATTTTTCCACACTACATGAAAAATCCTTTATTTTATATAAAAAATTTATTAGGGAAATAATTTATAATATCAGCATGAAATAATCCAATATCACATATCTAGATAAAAAATACAATAAGATAATATAAATACCAATTTTAATTTGAAATTAATCAAATCATGCTAGTATCTATCCCAATAAACCATAAGATATGAAATATGATATAATTGGTGCATACTAGTAGTAACCCAAACAATGTATAATACATTGAATAAGAAACAATTAATATATACTAGTAACATGCCAATCAAAGAACATGTCTTAGATTAAGATACAAGAAATAAATTCTAAACGAAAAAATATATGTTCTTCATCCAAATAAGTTTTCAATGTTTTAAAACATAATTTTGAGAAAAAATATTTAGAAAAATATGTAGTATCTAAGGGGAAAAGGTTTTTACGCATTTAAGTCTTTCAATATATTAAGTGTTCCATTTATTAAAAATGTTTTTACATCTTAGGACATAAAAAATGAATCAATTATGGGTAAAAATTGATAAATGTGATTGAATTATAAAAAATAATAAAATATCAAAAAGGATATGTTTTCAATATATATTATCTTATATAATTAAATGATGGTTCATGAACTAATCCATACCTGAACACTTTTATAAATAGAGTGAAAAAAATGTTTATTCAATTTATTGTTTGGGTTCAAGAAAATCATACACAATAAATTTCCAAAATAAATAAAACTAGTGTTTTTAAAATTTATTTTTGTTCAAAAAAAAATTTAATACTCAACACTTTTTCAACATAAATGAATTTAATATAAATATTGTTACTATTTTAATTAAAAACCCAATACATTATTACATAATTTATTAATGACTACATACTTTAAATAAAGCATCTTAACTTCCATTCCTAACCAAAAACTAAAATAAAAAAAATCTTCATACATTATCTAAGTTGCAACATAGCATAACAAATAAACTCCATTATTTAGATAACATAACCATGTATACATTTCTTTAATAATCCCAAGCATGTAATCATAAACATGAGTAACTTACTTCTAGTTTAATATAACATAACAACATGAAATGTTTTCAATTATTTCAAGATTTTATCCATGTCATTAGTATCTTATAACTAAATTAAAAATATACATGGAAATATTTCATGATATAATCCATAACAGAGGGGTAGTGAGGATCAGGACTGGTGGAGAGAAGCGGTGAGGCTCAGGACCGGTGGCGAGGCACGGTGAGGGGCGGTGATAAGGTTTTCTTATATACATATAGAAGTAGGGATCAAGAATCAATTTTCATGACTCTGCGAGTTCAATCACAAAAAATATAAATAATTATATTTATGAAGGGAAAAATCATGTAACAAAAATTCCTTAATATTATATTATTTTTTAACTATATATATGTTTTTCTGACACTTTAAAAAATTGAATACAATTTTAAATTACAATTAAATTCATTCATGTATATTTCATGAATGTAGTATATAACAAATATGGTTCATGCATATGGGCCTCATTCAACTGATAGACGAGATGAAAATTTAAAATAACACTTCTGTAATAACATTATATTCCATAAAAATCTCAATCATATTAAAAGAAATTAATAACAATCCTACACCCATGGAAACTAGGACTTACCACTGAAAAGGTTTTCATGGCTCACCTATATATAGTTTATCATTGAATTCAATAAATCCCCCTTATTCCCTTCTTCCATACACCCAATTTATAAAATGAACTAAATTCTATGATGTCACATTGTAATTCCCCATTCTAGAATCATCATATTAGATGAGTTTCGACATACCTCAAGTATTCCAACACATATGAAAGTGGTTGAAAAATTGTTGCAGGGTACTAATCCATATTCTATGGTTTAAAAATACATCCAATGAGAGTATAATATAATGTAAAAATAACCAATATATCTACCACATATCAATGTAAATATTTAAATAAACAAATTTATATAATAAATGCCATGAATAATTCATATTGTCATACAAACTCTAATCGCCCATGCCACTTATGGGAGGTCACATCATGCACATTAACCTATCACCACAAACTTTAGTGATGTCACATCAAGAACATGAATGATAGGAAAGGACTATGTCAGTCACATAGTTCACCAGCTGATCCTACGGAACTATGCAGTCGAGAGATATCCCCTCATCATAACAGCTTTTGAATCACCCTTTGGGGAATCAGTTTGGAATTTCAGATCAATAATGGTTTATGATATTTGATACAATCTCTCACACTTATATACTTAGTGATTCTACATCATAAAGCATTATCCTAAATAAGATATAAATGTCCATTCTAAAATTATTAAATCAACACCACACTCTTAGTCATGCTACCCATGGACTATCCCAATCCATGTTACTCTAAACATCATGGAATCCAATATCATCTATTCTACATCTGAGATTGTATCAAATGTCAAAATTTTCATCTCATCACATAACATTAATAAAAACCTATAAATAATTATAAGTATATATTTACTTTAAAAAAACTCATAAATGATAGAAAAAACACTGGGTACTATTATCCAAATGAACACATATCCAACAACCCTTATATGGTCCATGGAGAACTCTCGACACTATACTAGAAACAAAACATTTGACGTAACACCAATTTAACCA
Organism: Viscum album; assembly: GCA_963277665.1. Lineage (NCBI taxonomy): Eukaryota > Viridiplantae > Streptophyta > Magnoliopsida > Santalales > Viscaceae > Viscum > Viscum album. The sequence continues at coordinate 639,015 of CAUJRU010000417.1, read as the reverse complement.
TAAATATCATCCAATTTTGAGAAAAAACCAAAAATAAAATTTTTATGTGTTACCTTCACTTACCACTACACCTTTAAGGGGCAGTGAGGTAGGGATTAGGATCGACGGTGTGGGGTGGCGAGGCGCGATGTGCCGAGGTGCGGTGAGGTGAGGTGAAGTGAGGGTCGACGAAGTGAGAAGAGGTGCAGATATGTGAATGGTGGTGAGTCTGGGCATGGTGAGGCAAGGCACGACAAGGCAAGGAACGAAGAGACATAGTGAGGTGAGGCACGAAGAGGTGAGGCATGGTGAGGGTCAAAGATTGGCAGCAATGGGCTATGGCTTTAGGGAGTTGGGGGTGTCGAGGTAGGGTAAATTTTCATGTGTATTAATTGTTTTAACCATTTAGTGGTGGTTTATAAAAAATCACCATGAAATTATTATAAAAAAAATTAGCGGTGGTTTCCTAAACCGTCCCTAAATGATCAGTTTTTTGTAGTGATATTTTAGTCAAAAAAGATAATTGGAATACTCCAAAGGCTCATTATCAGGATCATATCTTCATTCTAACTGAGACTTAACAAGTGAGAGTGGAACATGCCTCGGGAGAGGCACATATTTTTTATAGTGAATCTAATTTAAATATTCTAGTAGTTTATAGATTCTAGGTGAAAATTTCTACTTCCTCTAAAGAATGATTTCACCAAAATCCTTTAATGAATATACAGGAGGAGGATCATATCCCTTCTCCCACTCAAGAGATTTGTTGGGATATTCCAAAGGGGAATGAATATTCAGACCAGGATCATATTCCTGTTCCTACCAGGGCACACCAAGTGAGAGTAAAAAATGCCTTTTCATAGGATCATACTATTATCGAAAAATCCCAATGACATATTCCAAAGGATCGGGATTGGGCACATATCCCTGATCTATCTGAGGCTCACCGTGTAATAATGGAACATGCCTCAAGATAGGCTCATATTTCTATCATTTAATCTCATTGTCATACTCTAGCAGTTTCTCAATAGAAATATCATACTCCTGAAGTACCAGAGAGTTGTCAATATATTCTAAAAGTCTCCATATAGTAGGCTCATATCCTTGTACAATCCAAAAAGGTAAGTCAAAATATTTCTTCCACGGTGTATAATGAGGATCATATCCATATTTCTATAAATTTCATCATCCTTGAGGTTTTTCGAGACACATTATTAAACCCCAAGGGTTCACAGACTCTTCAACCAAAGTTGGGTGTGATCATTACTGTGGTATTACTCCTTGTGTTAGTGTGGAGATAGATCGTAGGGACTCTACTCCTTACATCTACCATGGTCAACCTCCCCAAGGTGATATCTCCCACAAAAAAATAAATCCTCCCATTTTCTATACATATTTATATATAGGGATTCTAAAGACTCATAAAACTTCATATAGATAGGTGTTCGAAACATCTGGGTCAACTACATATAATTACCCATCAAATTCCAGCAACACTCCACTATAGTCAGCAGGCAACCCCGAGAAGCACCTTTTTGTAGTCTAACCAAATTGAGGCATGTAAGTCTAATGAAGAGGAAGATGACATTAACATATATATATATAGTTATCTAGAAAAAACCTCTCCAATATGTTTTGTCTCTTTGAAACATATGACTATGAGATCCCAGATAATCAATAAAATGATTGTATCCTAATCTACACCAAAATATGTGGGAAACTCATCAGTGATTGAAGGATTGACACCTCCCTTATTCAAGATATGAGGGTCACCTTAAACCATCAAGATACTTTGTTATCATCCAGACCTATCTGTTATCTCTATAGCATGGAACCTAAAACTAGATAAGTGCATAATAAATCTACAGCATGCTTTCTGCCAATGCATCACCAATCTTTAGCAACCAATAGTCGAAGCCTCACCATGCATCTATATTCAATGATTGGGAAATTATGGAGTTTTATACTTAACTGCACCCCTGTAACAGAAGAACTCCCCAGATACGACATTCGGTAATGTCATATCCTATAATAAAATCAGTGTACTGGGTGACACATGATTCACTTGGCCACTAAAACTAAATTCCCATACTTAAACAGTGCTAATACATCACATATAGAGGGACATGATAGCCAACAGATCTTTGAACTATGCCCCTTGAATAAATGAGAACAAAATTCAGATATAGAGACAAAATTTACAATCAACCCAGAAAATTCCTTTAAATAATGACTCCCATAATGGGTTTCCATTTCACCCAACTGATACAAGATCACGACTACTTCAAATCAAGTGAATCGTAGAAGAAGCTAAAATAGAATTTGTCCTGGAAAAAAATCATCCCCCCGGGCTGGGGGAATATCTACCACCACCTCCCCCCTCCTCGGATCATCAATTCCTAAGAGTATTTGTAACGACACAAAGTTTCATTAATGGAAATCCCAATTGATCAAATTAACTGCCTCTTTATGTAAAATGTTTATATAAAATGTCAACTTCTTTGGTTTTATGTTAAGAATTGTGACCGTTTCTTTTATAATTGTTGAACAGTGATCACTTGACTAGTATAAATATAGTGCTTTAATAAACCCAATTTACTCAGACAAAGGAAGTGATGACCTCATCTAGTAGAATTTCTCTATACGAAGCCCATTTGTCGGAGCTCGGAAAAGATGTGGCATCTTTGGGCTTCGCTCTTGACCAAGCCCAAGCTGAGCTTCATCATATCAAGCTCAAATGGGACCGTCTACGGGAAAAGTGTAAGTTGATAGAAATTACCACTTAAGCGATGTTATCTGGGCCACCCCAAGAGTCTGTCACCATCGCACACCTTACCCTTAGGTCTTGTGCAGCTTTTTTAAGGGGTTATGTAACAAATCTCTAGTACTATATTCGTGTACATTATCTTTTTATATAATAATGAATATACTTTCTTGTCATTATTGATACATTGTAAATAGTTTTTAATATACAAATAATGTTTTTAGTTATTATTTAATTACGAAATCTATTTTATTAAATTAAGGGATTTTTGAATTAAATAATATTTTAATAAAATATTAATATTATTATTAAATTAATTTTATTATATATTAATGATCGTATAATTTTATGAATGCAATTATAATTTTTATTAAGGTTTGAAAGCCATTTTTGTCAAAACCCGTAAATTTTCGATAAATGTCGGTTATTATTTTAAAAGTGAAAATTAAAATATTTATAAAATTATTTAGATAAAATAAATATTATTTCTGGAATCAAGATGTCGAAATTATCCAACGGTGAATTTTTCATAATTTTTTGAGACAGTCAAATTTTTGGGTAAAATTAAAATACCGTTTAAATATATAATGTGTTTTATGACATCATAATGACACAATAGTGATCTAATAAAATACAATAAGCTTTATGTTAGGCCAATATATGTTTTAACATTAAAATAACTTGAGTTTGGGTTTGTTTGACATACTTTTAAAAGCATTAATGGACCCTTGAAGACATACTACACACCTTGTCTTTTTATATTGTTTTCCATGGGAGTGTGACTCACCTCCACATAAGAAACCCTATTATTTTAAGAAGTTCTGACTTTTTCCTTATAAAATATTTTTTTCCTCTTCCCTTTTCCAAAAACCATGGGCAAAAACCATGGACTGGTTTGTGGTTTGGATTAGTTTAATGTAAGGGATCCTAAACCTAAATAATAAAGAATTCACTCACCTTTCCTATATAAACCCACCCAAGATCCCACATCCTCCTCACTCAAATCCTTTGGAGTTCGTCCAAAATATTCCTTACTCTCTCTAGAATCCTCCCAAGGTGCCCCAATATCCCAATAATCCTCTCTCAAGCCTCTCTCAAGCCTTTTGAAGCACACTTCCAAGTAAGGGTTTTTTTTCTTTTCACTTTTTTTGTCCAATTTTCATAATATTGTTATGCCCATTTAATTTCAATTATAAATATTGGGGTATGGTTTCGCACCTCCCCCATACTTCCACTTATTTTTTAAATTATGGGATACTCATTTATCTCTCATTAAATTCCTCACATGTACACCTGTTACTATACTGAAATTCCGAAAGGAACTTCTCTCTCCTCTTTTACATTCAAGAAATACTTTTGTATCATGAATCTAAATTCCATTACAATTGTTTGGACATGTATCTATATGACCCTCTTACTGTCCATTTCATTTAAATATGATGATACACCCCTTTCTCTCTCATAAACCATTTTTATGAATTCTTTTGTCACGCCGTTATGCTGCCGAAATTGCACGGACTTTCTAAGACAATTCCATTGTGTAGTGAATAACATACCCATTTCTCCATTAAGGGTATTCACATTTATGCACATTTACATATTGATTATAAATTTTCATTTATGAATTCCACATTACTTTATCGTGGAATAAATGATTGTGTTTATTGAATCCATGTTTTATGATCCACGTGGCACACTTATGCATGAAATGAAATGTTTAAGAAGGGTGTGCCCTTATAGCACTCCAATGCATTGGGTAAAGTATAGTATCATGATAAGTCATGTACAATGAGTTTTGACTCATTATAATTCACGTGAAATGAGTGTTTACTCGTACTTCATGTTCAGTGAGGATTTACTCATGTTCCGTGTGCAATGGGCCTTGGCTCATGCTAATTCCATGTCAAGTGTTGTTGCCACATTTCCATGTTATGATTATCATGCTTTATCATACCTTTATGTACATGTTTCTCTTGTACTATATTGATATTCCTATTTCCTAACATGTATTTTACTCCTCATTTATTCCATGTTTATTCCCTTAATGGGATTTATAGCTCACCCTTTTTTATGCATGTCCCCAGGTTATCCCATGCAATGCTAAGTACGAGGGAATGTAGTTTTCATGTAAAGGAAATTTTCAATAAATATGTTGTATTTCATGTTTTAAGTTGTTGTGTAATGATACTAAGCACCAAAGACACTATACCTCTCTAACTTCCATTTTTCTATCAAATGAATAGTTTATGTAATTTATCATTATTATGTTTGTAATAAAAACAGGGTTTTCATAGTTGGTATCAGAGGATAGGTTTAGTTATTATTGGGATTATGATTAGAAAACCCTAGTAAAGACTTAGAGACAATACTATGTTTAATAAAAACATCCTTAAGTTTTGGTAAGGGCTGAGTAAGTGGTTTATCAAACAAATACATCCATGTCTGGATACGAGGAGGTAGAGGTGGCTCTACCACAGATGTATCCTAGGGGTAAAACCCGAAAACACCGCTTGGAGCTAGACTCAAACGGGAACTGGTGCACGACAGTGGGCCTTGCTGCACTCTTGGTTACGACACTCTCGGGGGATATGTTTTGATAAATTCACAAGCTTAGTATGAACCCTTATTAATGGAAATAAAAAAATTCCCCTAAGAATATATGTTAGAAATTAGATCAAGAAAAGCCCATGTTGAAGCCTATAGACTCATGAGTTAAGGAAATAAAAGTTTATTTATAAGTCCTCAAATTTTGTCTTTGGATTACCCTTTATGTGTTACCCCCCACCCCCCCAACTTTCCTTTTATTCTATCCAATGGCTGGTAATAGGAGGACTCGGGCTAACAACCGGTGTGAATATCAGTGTGATGACTGTACTAATGAGATTCCCAATCCAATGGGAGTGGGAATTGTGAAATTTGTCATGCTTCTCTATCAGCTAACTCTATATTTGAATAGAAACACTAGTCAAGAGGAACATCCAAACCCCCCTAAGAAGGAACAAGTCGCTATCGAGAGATTCATGAGACAAAAGCCTCCTACTTTTAGTGGATCATCTGATCCCACGATCGTTGAACAATGGATCAACTCCATTGAAAATATCTTCTCCATCCTTCAATGTTCTGAAAAAGAGAATGTTCTCCTGGAGGCTTATCGTATGGAGGGTGAATCTGATCAATGGTGGACGTTGATCAAAAATATGAATCTCAAGGAGCATATCGAGTCATTGGAATGGAAGGATTTCTAGAAGATGTTTTTCGATAAATATTTTCCACGCACCCTCCAGTTTAAGATGGAAAGGTACTTCCTTTCCCTCTAGAAAAATGAAGAAGAATCTATTGGAGTGTATGGGGAAAAATTCACAAGGCTTGCATGATATGATTCTGGCTTTGTCGTTACCCCCGAATTCAAGGTTGGTCGCTTCTTTGGTGGGCTGAATCCTAGCCCGCGGAAATAATTAGTGATCCGTGACTTCTACAGCTATGAGGAAATTATCCGATGTGCCCTCAAGGTCAAAATGGAGGTCTGGGAATCACAAGGGTATCAAGGGGACCAGAAGCATAAGGTGGACTTCAATGCTGGTGGTCCGATGGATAAATCCAACGGTGCTAAGAAGATCCAGCACCCCACTTCCCAAAAGTTCAGAAAGAAGCACCCTGGAAATTTCCTCAAGGGGACGAGGAACTGTTTTAGGTGTGGAAGAGAAGGGCACCTAGCTGTTAACTATCGGCAAAAAAGACCCACGGCTATGACAGAGGAGAGGAACGCTCTGTTCAAACCTCAACGCATTGTTCATTGATATAACATTAATGAACCAGGGAATTTTGAAAATCAGTACCCTAATCCAAAGGTTTTCAAAGGCAACCAACAACCTCCAAGGAAGCAAGGAAGAGCTTTTTCCATCACTTCTGCCAAAGTGAACCCTGAAAATGAAGTGGTGATAGGTACACTAGTTATTCATTCAAGAATAGAGAATGTACTTTTTGATTCATGTTCTATGCATTATTTTTTATCTCGAAATATTAGTAGAACAATCTCAGTACCACCACAAATCATGGAAGTGAAGATGTCGGTGAGTATGGAAAATGGGTAAATCATTGAATCCCATGAATATAACTCTTCCCCTATCATAATCTATAGATTGAATTTCCCAGTGAACCTCGTCATACTCCCTCTGGTGGAATTTGATGCAATTCTTGGCATGGATTGGCTTTCCTTATATAGAGCCAACATAAATTGTCGGGAGAGGGAAATCACACTCTATATGGAGAATCGACCCCCGATTATTTACAAGTGTAAGGAGGAAGATGAATCACCTTTAGCTCCATTATCTCAAGCATGGATATTACTGCCCTATGATCATGCGTATCTGGATCAGATGACTGAGTCCAAGGAAGAAACCATCCTTGGAGAAATTCCTATTGTGAGGGAATTCGCTGAAGTGTTTCCTGAGGAACTGCCTGGTCTTCCTCCTAAAAGTGACGTTGAATTCTCAAATGAACTTATACGAGGGGCACTACCAATATCCAAGACTCCATATAGAATGGCTGTCATGGAGCTTGAAGAGCTGAAGAAACAACTACAGGAGAATCTGGATAAAGGGTTTATACACCCAAGTGCTTCACCATGGGGTACACCAGTCCTCTTTGTCAAGAAGAAGGATGGGTCAATGCGGCTTTTCATCGATTATCGTGAACTTAACAAATTCATGGTAAAGAACAAGTATCCTCAACCATGGATCAATGACTTGTTTGATCAGATGTGTGGATCACAATACTTCTCCAAGGTAGGTTTTCGGTTGGGATATTATCTAGTAAGGGTGAAGAAGGAAGATGTCCCCAAGACTGCATTTCTTACAAGATACGGGCACTATGAATTCATTTTAATGCCTTTAGGACTCACTAATGCTCCATAAATATTCAAGGACTTGATGAATAGAGTCTTTAGAGGTTACCTCGACAAATTTTTGGTAGTCTTTATAGATTATATTCTAATATATCCAAAACCAAGGAGGATCATGAGGAGAATTTAAGAACTGTACTAGAGACTTTGCGCAAGGAGAATCTTTATGAAAAGTAAAGAAAGTGTGAGTTATGGTTGAAGGAGGTGTCATTATTGGGCCATATCATCACAAGAAATGGGATATCTGTGGATCCATCCAAAACAGATGCAATTGAGGGATGGCCGAGGCCAACATCAGTAACGGATATTCGTAGCTTTTTGGGGTTAGATGGGTATTATCGATGATTTGTGAGAAATTTCTCACGATTGTCTAACCCTCTTACCAAGATAACTCTAAAGGGAGTAAAGTTTTCTTGGAGTGATGAATGTGAAGAAATATTCAAGGAGTTGAAAAGTAGGCTTATCACTGCGCTAGTGCTCACTTTACCCACAAGTGGGAATCTTTTTGTTGTATTCAGTGATGCTTTAAAGAAGGGCTTAGGCTGTGTGCTGATGCAAAATGATAAAGTGATATCATATGCCTCAAGACAGTTGAAAATCCATGAGCGAAACTATCCAACGCATGATCTGGAGTTGGCGGCGGTGATATTTGCCTTGAAATTCTGGCGGCATTATCTCTATGGGGAGAAATGTGAGATATATACTGACCACAAGAGCATTAAATATATATTCACATAGAAAGGGCTTAATATGTGCCAGAGAAGATGGATAGATCTCATCAAGGATTATGACTATTCAATACATTACCACCCTGGGAAAGTAAACAAGGTGGAAGATGCCCTATGTAGAAAGGTCCCAGAGATTCTATCAATGATGAGAATTAAGAAGGATCCAATCTTCTTAGACTTGATGAAGATGGATATGGGAATCATAAAGAAGGGAAAATCATCAATCCTTTCACAAATTATTTCTCAACCGTCTCTTTTGGAATGGTTAAAGGATGTTCAATAGGATGATGTGGGAATTCAAGAAAAAGTGGAAGCTATCGAAAAAGGTAAATCCTTGGTGTTTAATTTTAATGAAGAAGGAATTGTGCGATTTTGGAAAAGACTTTGTGTTCCATCAAGTCTGGAGTTGAAGAATGAACTTTTGGATGATTCACATAGTTCAAATTTCTCTATTCACCTAGGGAGCACAAAGATGTATCGGGATCTCCGAGAAACATTTTGGTGGGATAATATGAAGAAGGAGATCGCTGAATATACATCAAAGTGCCTGGTGTGCTAGAAAGTGAAGGCAGAGAGGCAGAAGTCTAAGGGTATGATGAAACCATTGCCCATACCAGAATGGAAATGGGAGAACATCACCATGGACATTGTCACTGGACTTTCGAGGACATCTAAAGGTAGCTATGCAATCTAGGTTGTGGCGGATCGTCTTACAAAGACTACACACTTCATTGCTATTCGGGAGGATTTCTCATTGGATCAACCGGAATGAATATATATCATGAAAGTGGTAAGGTTGCATGGATTACCACTATCTATTTTGACTGACTGAGATTCAAGATTCACCTATATGTTTTGGAAGAGTCTTCAACATGCTCTGAATACTGAACTGAACTTCAGTACGGCCTATCATCCTCAAACTGATGGCCAATCCGAATAGACTATCCAAACACTTGAGGACATGTTGAGAGTGTTCTCAATGGACTTTAAAGGAGGATGGGGTCAAAATATTCCTCTGGTTGAGTTCTCTTATAATAACAGTTTCCACTCGAGCATCCAAATGGCACCATATGATGCCCTGTATGGGAAAAGGTGCAGAACACCGGCATGTTGGGATGAGGTCGGTGAACGTAAGCTTCTTGGACTAAAAATGGTCGAGGAAATGGTGGAGAAGGTTAAAACCATTCAGCAGCATATCAAGGCAGACCAGAGTCGATAGAAGAGTTATGCAGATAATAGTCGATGAGACCTTGAGTTTAAAGTTGGAGACATGGTTTTTCTATTCATATCTTCATGGAAGAAGGTCATGAGGTTTGGAAAGAGAGGGAAGTTAAGTATAAGGTACATCGTCCCCTTCGATATTCTTGATCATGTTGGGGTTGTGGCCTATCGACTAGCACTTCCACCTACCATGGCCAAAGTACATGATGTCTTTCATGTATCCCTCTTAAGTAAGTACATACCAGACCCATCACATGTACTCTCTTCTGAGGTAGTACAGTTGGAGGATGATCTTTCTCATGAGGAGAAACCAGTGAAGATCTTAGATCATAGAGAAAAAGTTCTACTAAATAATACAATTCCCCTCATTAAGGTGTTGTGGTGAAACCACAAGTTTGAAGAAGCGACTTGGGAATCGAAGTAAATGATGAATTTGAGTTACCCACATCTGTTTTAGTGTGGGAAAAAGAAATTTCAAGGGAAAAATTTCTTAAGGGGGGAATATTGTAACGCCCCAAAGTTTCATTAATGGAAATCCCACATGATCTAATTAAATGTCTCTTTATGTAAAATGTTTATATAAAATCTCAGATTCTTTGGTTTTATATTAGGAATTGGGACCGTTGTTTTTATAGTCATTGAACAGTGATCACATGATTTGTATAAATATAGGTCTTTAACAAACCCAATTTACTCAGACAAAGGAAGCGATATCCTCTTCGAGTAGAATTGCTCCATACGAAGCCCATTTGTCAGAGCTTGGAAAAGAGGTGGTGTCTTTGGGATTTTCTCTTGACCAAGCCCTAGCTGAGCTTCATCATGTCAAGCTTAAACGAGACCGTCTACGGGAAAAGTTGAAGTTGATAGAAATCACAACTCAAGCGATGTTATCTGAGCCACCCCAAGAGTCTGTCACCATCGCACACCTTACCCTTAGGTCTTATTCCATTGTTTTAAGGGGTTATGTAACAATTCACTAGTACTATTTTCATGTACATTATTTTTGTATATAGTAATGAATATAATTTCTTTTCATTATTGATATATTGTAAATAGTTTTTAAAGTACAAATAGTGTTTCTAGTTATTATTTAATTAAGAAATATATTTTATTAAGTTAAGGGATTTTTGAATTAAGTAATATTCTAATAAAATATTATTAAAATTATTAAAGTAATTTTATTATATATAAATTATCATATAATTTTATGAATTCAATTATAATTTTTATTAAGGTTTGAAAGCCATTTTTTTCAAAACCCATGAATTTTCGATAAATGTCGGTTTTTATTTTAAAAGTGAAAATTAAACTATTTAGAAAATTATTGAGATAAAATAAATGTTATTTCTGGAATCAGGACGTCGAAATTATACAAATGTAAATTTTTCATAATTTTATGATACAATCAAATGTTTTGGGTAAAAATTAAATAACGTTTAAATATATAATGTGTTTTATGACATCTTAATGACCCAATAGTGATGTAATAAAATACTATAAGCTTTATGTTCAGCCAATATATGTTTTAAAATTAATATAATTAGATTTTGGGTTTGTTTGACTTACTTTTCAAAGCATTAATGCACCCTTCAAGACTTATTAAACACCTTGTCTTTTTAAATTGTTTTCCATGGGAGTGTGAATCACCTCCACATAAGTAACCCTATTATTTTAAGAAGTTCGGACTTTGTCATTATAAAATATTTTTTTCCTCTTCCCTTTGACAAAAACCATGGGCTGGTTTGTGGTTTGGATTAGTTTAATGTAAGGGGTCCAAAACCTAAATAATAAAGAATTCACTCACCTTTCCTATATAAACCCACTCAACTCCCACTTCCTCCTCAATCAAAGACTTTTGAGTTCATCCAACCTCTTCCCTACTCTCTCTATAATATTTCCAAGGTGGCCCAATCTCCCAAGAATCCAATCTCATGCCTCTCTCAAGCCTTTGGAAGAACACTTTCAAGTAAGGGTATTTTCTTCCTTTCACTTTTTTTGTCCAATTTTCATAATATTGTTATGCCATTTTAATTTCAATTATAAATGTTGGGGTATGGTTTTTCACCTCCCCCATAGTTCCCTATTATTTATTTAATTATGGGAGACCCCTTTCTCTCTCATTAAATTCCTCTCATGTACACTCGTTACTATGCCGAAATTCTGAAAGGAACTTCTCTCTCCTCTTTTACATTCAAGCAATACTTTTGTATCATGAATATAAATTCTATTAAAATTGTTTTTACATTTATTTAAATGACCCCATTACTATCCATTTCATGTAAATATGATGATACACCCCTTTCTCTCTCATCAACCATTTTTATGAATTCTTATGTCACACCATTCTGCTGCCCAAATTGCACCGATATTCTAAGTCAATGCCATTGTGTAGTGAATACCATGCCCATTTCTCCATCAAGGGTATTCACCTTTATGCACATTTACTTATTGATTATAAATTTTCATGTATGAATTTCACATTCTTTTATCATGGAATAAATGATTATGTTTATTGAATCCATGTTTTATGATCCATGTGTCCCACTTATGCATGAAATGAAATGTTTAAGAAGGGTGCGCTCTTATAGAGCTCCAATGCATTGGTTAAAGTATAGTGTCATGATACGTCATTTCCAATGAGTGTTGACTTATGCTAATTAAAGTGCAATGAGGGTTTACTCGTGCTTCATGTGCAACGAGGATTTACTCATGCTCCATGTACAATGGGCCATGGCTCATGCTAATTCCATGTTAAGTGTTGTTGCCACATTTCCATGTTATGATTATCATGCTTTATCATACCTTTATGTCCATTTTTCTATTGTGCTCTATTGATATGCCTATTGTCTAACATGTATTGTACTCCTCATGTATTCCATTTTTATTCCCTTACTGAGCTTTATATCTCACCCTTTTCTTATGCATGTCTTTAGGTTATCCAATGAAATGATAAGTACGAGGGAATGTAGTGGTCATGTAAAAGAAGTTTTCAATAAAGATATTGTATTTCATGTTTTAAGTTGTTGTGTAATGATCCTAATCCTCAATGACACTATACCTCTCGATCTTCCGTTGTTGTATCAAATGAATACTTCATGTAATAAATCATGTTTAATTTAGTAATAAAAATAGGGTTTCCATAGTATTCTAGACATATCGACAGCTGTAGAAAATCAACCCTAGACAACATGGCTTGGGGAATTTATATCTCAATTTCCATCACCAAGTTCATCATCACCTGATATGATCTTGGGGAAATCCAAATTGGTTCCAGATCAACCCCATCCCACTGGTCTGGGGGGATTTATTTCTCAATTTCTATCCCAAGAATCCATAAATCCTCAACTTGAGTCATCAGATCCTTAGTAATAGGATCAAAAAATTAAAATTATGGCCCTAAATAGTCCTATCCCGTATGAATGGGGGAATTTTCATTATCATAATCACCATAGATTACATAAGTATTCTACAAGTTCGGAAAAAACTATTGATGGTCGGTATCCTATTTGTTCCTCTCTCATTGAAATAAAAACCCCTACTATTTGGTTCTTATTCAACAATCATGATCAGAAAATCACTCAAGGTCACTACTCATAGGACAAGGCAGGAGGAATGTATGGAGAAGGAAATCAGACCCCACCAGGGTCGTAATCCAAAATGAATCAATGTGGCCAAGGGTTTGAGAAACAACCCTAATGCAAGTACTACAGAATCACCCTATTGCATTAAGAGAAATGGGACAACTACTATTTCCTGATATACCTCTATAAATATCAACATAGTCAACACAATAGATAGTGTGGATCAAGACTCAAATGTAAATAGCCACAATATGGAAAATATAGCCTGAGAGGAAAGTGATTTGGATGCACCAATTGAGGCTTCATTAACCAAAAATCAAAGAAGAATCCAGAACCTGGAACCTCTAAATATTGAGTTTCTACCTCTATGGTAGAACACTACCATGTTTTGGGGAAAACTTCCCTCAAGGTAATATTGTAGAATTTTTTATGTTGGTTGTGTTTGTTGACAAAGTCTATTTTCATGGTGAATTTTTGATTCTCAAGAGATTTTTGACAACCCATGTCGAAAAAGTACCAGGACAAAATAATGGAAGATCTGGAGGTTGTATGAAAAGAACAGATACAAGGTTGCGCTATTTTCCAGTGTTTGCCAAATTTTTGGGGTCCAATATTTGGAGTTTGGTGAGAATTGAGAAAGGTGGATTTCCTTGAAGATCTTTTTAAAATATGGAAAATTCATGAGCTTTGAAAAGATGGGATTCATGAAGTGGATTTCACAAAGACATGAAGAATTTTGACAGTGATCTCTACGATTACAATGAGCTTCGCGAATAGCATAGGTGAATAGAATTTCAAGGATGCATTACGACAACGCAAAGGTTTTGACAGAAGGATCTATGATTACCATGGTCATCACAGTAGAAGAGAAAAGTAATTGATGAAATTTTATGGGATTACAACAAGCTTTTCAATATGGGAAATTTTCATGGAGATTCGGGAAGAAGATGGAATTTTAGATGAAACTTCATATCTCTATGAAATGGGCTTACATGGAATTGACATGGTGTATATGGTTTTGAAGTTGGTGGGAAATTCCTATAAATATGCCTCCACCACCTAGATAAGAGTAGAGATACTCCAAACAAAACTTAAGGCTCTCGAATTCTAAAGGATGTTTGAAAAGATAGTGAGCTTCACCAAAGTAAGGGAATTTATAGAGGCTAGTTGAGCTCTGCGAAAGGAAGGCACACTACGAAGGCTAGTTCAGCTTTGCGGAAGAAGTGTTCTTCGCAAAGGCTTGTATGAGATTTTTGAAATCTCAAAGTCTGGTGTGATATTTGAAAACTAGTGAGCTCTATGAACTAGTGATTTTTACAAACCTATGATCATTATGAAGTGGTAGGAGCATCGTAAAGTCCTTTTTCAGATTATTGGGAGCTTCGCAAAGTAGTGAGATTTGAGAAAGTGTTTTGATACGGGATTTCACAATGTTCAGTGGAAAAGATTTATTCATCATCAGATGAAATTTTCAATTTAATAGAGAATATACATATGGTGTAGGATGTATTAATTAATGACAATGAAGGGACCTACAAGTCCATAAACTGTGAGTGGATCCTTTCCAAGAGCAGTGAGTGAAGGAAGTGGAAGATGGTGATCCTTCCCACCAGTAGTGATCTAGAGGAAGAGACATAGGGACTGACCCTTGGAAATATAGTGATCAGACCCTTAACATTGTAATGGAAGTGGGCCTAGGCATAGAATATCTTTCCAAAACATTGTAATTTGTGAGTGAACTTTAGTGTATTTGGTACCTCATCACATCATCATTGTATGCTCCTTAGACGTTGAATAGTGAGGTTAAACCAAGTAAAAATATATATGTTTGTTTTCTTTCTTTCCTACATTGAATTCAAAGTATCATCATCAGATAAAGAAGGGAATAATAAGATCAATAGTATCACAAAAGTGCAAACAAATTGACCATTATAATAAAAAGTTAAAGATCTTGTGAGGTAGGGATAATTTTGAAAATAATATCCATACCCAGATTCACCCCCCCCCCCAGGGTATCTAGGCCCCTTTTAGTATTTACACCAAGGATAAATGGAATAAAGTGTTCATATCCCACTCTTCACCAAGATGAGATGATATTACTTCCATGGAAAAGCAGTTGGCATAGAATGAGAATGAGATATAGAATCTTAGACAACTCAATGAGGGTTTACTCTATGGAAACATTCCCACTAGTTATCATCTTTAGGATGATATGAATATACCTCCTCCCTTATAACATGAAAGATCCAATCTCCCCCCAAGAGCGACATTTAAGAATCAAACAAGCTTCAGATTGAGTAAGCTAGTATATATATATGAGGAAGTCAAAAATGATCACGACTTCCCTCTATTACGGTGACAGCCTCTCCCTTTCTAGGGTGATCATTTAGTCTTTTTATGGATCTAGAATAAGTGGGAGATGAAAACAAGGACACCTTATCATGCCTTACCCACTACCTATAGGTGGAAGGTGGCTCAGAAAACAGTACCTCTGGAACCACTAAACATTATTGAGTCCCAGGATACTCGAATAGAAGTTATGGAAGGGTGATACACACTGGGCCAGCCTAAGAATAATCCATATCCCAAATAAGTGGATGGATCTTTTCCCCAACCCAATTTTTGAAATCTTATATTCTCCACTTTTGATAGCATGGGATATGCAGAACATCATCTCATGCACTTCATGTCCTGATGTGGTCTGCTGATAGACCGCAAAGATCATAAATAGGTGACCAAGATGAGGTGTTTTTCATAGACTATAA
The DNA here is from genome assembly GCA_963277665.1 of Viscum album. NCBI lineage: Eukaryota > Viridiplantae > Streptophyta > Magnoliopsida > Santalales > Viscaceae > Viscum > Viscum album. The sequence goes on along the minus strand of CAUJRU010000417.1, from coordinate 623,077 downwards.
TAGTTCCAACCTTTGTTTGGTATAATAGTCTTCTAGCAGGATCAGTTACAGGATGAGAAGACCTTATTCATTAATTACTTTACCATTTCAGCTCCACGCTGAGGAAAATGAGAATTTTCAACCAGAAGAACTACAAGCAATGTGAAAATAAGAGGGTGTCTGACTTCATAGCCAAATGGAATGGTTTAACCTATTTTCTCATCATCCTTATCTCACAGTATAAATTAATAGAAATATATACTGAAAATATTTGAGATGATATAAAGATATATATGATCCTAATGAATAATCCATGTGGGTTTCATGAGTTTTTAGAAATGGCCCAACATTTGGAAGATTCCATTTAGATAACCTAAGATAAATCTTGAATCATGTCTTTAAAATAATGGAAAAGGATTATCAAAGAAGATATTATATCCATTACTCTCAAACTAGTAGATGTTCCCATACAATTACCTTAGAAGGCCCTGAATCATCCAGATCCTCCTATCGAGCGGAAATAACCAAAACATCAGCCTTAGAAATAAGAAAAAATAGATTATGGTCACTCTTTGTTTGAGTAATGGATGAATAAATCATACTCCGCCCCAAATGATCATTCCCCTAGGTTTTTTCTTTAATCCATGGACAATAAACTAATCAATATGGAATTGGATAGGAAGACCAGTGAGGTCAACCTCAATGATCATCCTAAATAATACCCTTTCCATAGAAGATTGGGGAAAAACATCGTGGATTTATTCATGTTCAAAGACATTATAGTCAATTCCAGAGAGGTAAAATTGGATAAATCCTTGGTTCAGGTGACCTACATAACCATTTCCCAGTCATAAGAAGAGGGTGGTTTGCAGAAATTTCCAACCAGGCATGGATAAAAGTTCAACAACTAGATGACTCAAAATAAATTTGACCAATCTCATGCCACCCTGAAAACATAGCTTTGTAGAATATAATGGTTCCTCCACACAAGGATGTGACATCGAATATTCCTCCTGAAGTTGGATACGACCATCAAATATATGAAGAGATAGAAGAAGAATAAGAGTCATATTTAGCTACTATGCAAGATCTGACTCTTGCATATTTTTTACCTACAACATCTGAAACATAGGCACTTCCCCATCAAATAGAACCCTCGTCATAAAAATAACTCAAATTTGGTTTTGTCACTATAATACACTTGGATTATCCCTTATCTAATATTGAATATGCCTCTAATTATGAGTTCCTCATACCTAATTGGGGAACAGGAGGTCGCATGTGTAGGAACTGAGGATATAAGGGACAGTGTAAACATGGTCAGACCTAATATTTTGTTCACATCCCCACAGAGGACATATATATGTAGTTGAGACCCATGTGAAATCACTCTGGAAATCCCAATAAAGACATGGAGGTTTCCCAGAACCCTATAATGGTTGTTTTCACCCAATCATCGTACATGACCACCTAGAATAGATGTGATTAAACAGTCATCCCAAACAATGGGGAAAGCTATCAAAACCTACACCACTAGAAGAAGATTATCCCTCAACCTCTACATAAGATCTTGGCCCATATAACTCAAATGCCTCTTCTTATGAACTACATAATAAGGAGAAACCCCACATTAGGAAGCACTGGCCTTTGGCACAAAAGTAAGAAATTATTAAACAATTGGTGGTTATCCCAGCCAATGTCTCAATCCTTGACTCACTCTATCTTTAAAAATAATTTATAGAGGAACCCATTGATTCCCTCAATAGACCACACAAGTTTCAGATATCATTCAAAGTCGTTGAGGTTTATCGATTGCAGAACATGTCATCAAAATACCATGTCGTCATCTCGTTCATAGAGTAGGATCATCAAGAGGTCATCCAAGGACACATTAGACCCCTATATTATTTAGGAAGACTCAATAATATCAGCATAATAATGGATATTTTTTAAAATGGATTTACGATCAACCTCATCTCTATTTTTTCCCTCCGATGTTAGGGATATAGTGAAGGGGACATATCTCCCATGAAGTTGACCATTCAAAGGTATGATAAGAGTGATAAAAGACCTATCAAGAAGATAAAACTCAAAGCTTGGTTGGGGATATCATATCAAATTTTGAGTTCATGGTTATCTAGTAAGACACTTCATATAAGGTTCTTCTCGGAAGGCCTTGCCTTCATAGCCACATGGAATTTCCCTCAACATTTCATCAGTGTTTGAAATACCCCATCAATGGAGAGGTCAGCATATTACATGGTGACAGTACCCCCTTGAAGTCTTGTAAATCCACAAATGTTGTGGCATGTTTCTATAAAAGGGAAGTAAAACAACCAATGGTGGATAAAAATATATAGGTTGATTCCCCCAGCGGCATGGGGAACACTCCCTCAAATCCATTGAATATGATCGATACTAACTATATGCTTCTAATAAACCCCATTATGGTAATAGACAAAATTTTAAATTTTCTAGATACTTCTGTCCCCAATGATAGTGGGAAAGAAAATAAACTCTAGAATCTCTATGCAATGAATCTATTAATATGGGATGATAATGTAACTTCCCATGGCATATCTCACCCCATAAGTGATGGAGATTCCATTATATTTTCATCTTCATCTGAAAATGACTCCATATACTCAAATATGGAATAATAAGAGGATGATCTTAGGAATTCCCCTACAATATGTGAGGAAGGCTTATCTGCCACCAATGATGATCTCAGGAAGGTAAATTTGGGAACAAAAGAATACCCACAACCAAAATTGATTAGTTCTTCCATGACTCTCGAGGAGAAAGAGATGTGAATCACATTTATAAAGAAATATGAATATGTTTTTTTCTAGGAATTATATAGAAATACCCAGACTAAACCCAGGTGTGGCTATGCACCATCTCATCTTACCTGATGACCATTGAAGTTTCATGTAGATGGCCTAAAGGGTGAACCCATCTCATTATACTAATTTAGAGGCGTAAATTTACAAATTGATCAAATCCAACTTCTTCCAAGAAGTGAAATACCCAATATGGATCTCCAACATCATCTCTGTCAAGAAAAAATGGCAAGATTGGGGTCTATATTGATTTCATAGACGTTAATCAAAACTGTCCAAAAGATAATTTCCCATGTCCAATCACAAAATTCTTTATTGAGGAAACTACTACATTCCATGTTCGTTCCATAATAGATGGGTACTCGGGGTATAATTAGATAAAGATAGACCCTAAGGAAGTCACTGCCTTCAGAGCAACCTAGGTAATCTTTTTCTATTAGCTCATGCCCTTTGGATTAAAGAACACTATCACTACTTATCAATGTGTATTAACCATATATTTAATCCCTCATTGGGATTAATATCTAAATGTTATGTTGGAGACCTAGTGGTCAAATCTTGAAAGAAATGTGATCACTTAATGGATCTTCAAATAGTATTCGATAAGTTGTGATATGACTATCTGAAGATGAACCCACTAAAATGTTCATTCGAGGTAGACAATAGGAAATTTCTTTTATTTGTGGTATGACACCATGGAATTTAGGTAGACCCTGAAATTTACAGTTCAATCCTAAAAATTTCACCCCCTTGAAATCTCGCATAACTTAGGGGGGTCAAAGGGAACCTTACCTACATTTGACATTTCATAGTGAGCTTGGCCAAAAAAATATCTCCCCATCATGATGAAAATTATGTAGGGAATCACCTATAGATGGTATGAAGACTACCAAGAAGCCTTCAAGAGACTCAATATGTATCTACTATACCCACTAGTCCTTATTCCAATAGTGGAAGAAACATGACTCATCTTGTATGTGGCTACCATGTAATGATCACATGGCACTATCCTTATATAGGAAAACAATGTGGGGAGTGAGAACAGTCTTTATTACCTCGACAAATGATACTAGGAACTAAGAATTAATATTCTCATGTTGATAATAACTATATTTCAATCACCTCTCTAGTGAAAAAACTTATGTATTACTTGTAGCACCATGAATTCCACATGGTCTCCCATATAGATCCACTCAGGTACATCCTTGATTGTCCCATACTAATAGGGAGTTTGGACCGATGGATGGTCATTCTACAACAATATGACATTCAGTTCAAATCGCAGAAGTAAATTAAAGTTAATCCCCTATATAATTTCTTAATGGAATATCCCTCCCCATAAAGTACACTAGTGGACACCGAACTTTTGAATAAGGTGGTTTTATATTCCTAAGATTGTCCCTGAACATGAGAGATGTATTTTATTAACACCTCCCAAAGTCCTATCAACATGTGACTAAAAAACCTAATACTCTATCGGGTTTTCTTAGATATTGTATTTGTTTCTCCAGACAAAGAAAATTTTCCATACTCTTTCTCACTATCTAAGGATGCACTAATAATTAGGTAGAATACCAAGCCTTCATCATTGGATTGTAAATATCCCAACAGCTACAGATAGCTTTCCTGAACATCAAATAGGATTTAAAACTAGTGATAAAGTGGATCAATGGTGAATATTCCATAAAAAAATAACTATCCCCCCTTATTGGATATGTTGGAGGATTGATATAAGAGTTCCCTTTTGAACCAAAATTTCATCATATTTTCTTTAATCAATGAATGCTTATGCTGATGCATTGGCTAATACAGCCACTTTCTGGGCTAACCCTAGTCAGGAGTAAGCAATATTACGTATCACACACTGAAGGGTGGTCTCGTCGATCATCATCTATGATATGGAATAAATCAATCAGTTCAACACCACCTAATGTTTTTTGAAGGTAGTGCCTTGGAAAAATTCTAAGACACAGTTTATTAAAATAAAAGGAAAGAACAAACTACATGAGTCTAAAGTAAGGAATCTTATTACAATATTTATCATAAAACGGATAAGGTCAATAGGCAAGTTATCCATCCAAGTTATGCCTTGGTTGATTCCCTTTTTGGAAAGACTGTCTGCAACCTTTTTTCTTCATGAAAAGCATGAGTGACAATGTAGTTGGTATCCAAAAGCAAAGCAATGAAACTCATCCAACAGGTATTCAAAGGCCAAGCGAGATGAACCACCCCCTCTCAAATAGCATGGGCGAAAATGGTGGAATCACATTCAAACCAAATATTTTTCCTGCCCTTTTGCATGAAAAAATTAACAGCATGAATCACACCCATCATTTTAGCCTCCAAAGATGAGGCAATACCACAGCTTCCAAAGAAAAATCCTTGACATTGACCAAGGTGGTCTCTAAAAATAGCTCCATAACCTGCGGAACCTAGGTTTCCTTTAGAAGCACCATCAAAATTCACTTTGATACATCCTGGAAGCAGATCTTACCAGAAGACCTTAAAAGGATATTGTGGTTTTTTGTAGATCCCATCAATCTGATGTCGGTGAAGAATCTCAAAATATCTAACGAAGTTATCACAGTGAAATTTTTGAGTTGTAGCAGCATCCCTAATAGCAATGAGGATACGCATCCGACCTTCATTAATATTGAATGAGAAATTGTTATGGATAATAGCATTTCTATCATACCGGGTCACATGGAGGAGTTTAGCAACAACACTTAGGAAGAGGTTATTGATCTCTTGAAAGGTATCAAGAACCACACACTATTTTAATTGAGAGCTAATAGTGTCATGGAGTAACCATCTGTAGTCAAAAATGTCAGAAATATAATTCCAAATCACAGAATATGTAGCACAAGACAAGAACATATGATTTGTATCTTCTCTATATTGGTGACAAAAAGGACACATGGAGAAAATTTGGACCCCAAATGACTAAAGACAAGACTCTATGGGGACACAATTGTGAGAAATGTGGCAAAAAGATTAAGTCTAAAGGGCTTAATCCAAATTTTATAAAAATATTTGAACCAGCAAAAAATAGAATCAGAGTTTAGAAAATTGTGATTGTAAACATTTTTGGAATCAAGAACACCATTGTGATCAGGTTCCCAAATAAAAAGAAGTTAGAAAATTGGTAATTATAAATAACATGAATGATGTTATCAGGAACATTAGAATTATGAGATGGCATAACCTCCTTTATAGAGTAGTTGGTATTATCTGGAAGAGAATTAGGAGACACCATAGAGATAAGGGGTAAACCAGTCCAATTATCCAGCCAAAAATTCAAGGAAGAATTTGTGCTAGCCATCCATTTAGAATTAACCATAATATTTGTAAAGGATTTCCTTATGGAAGGCCAGGTCGAAGAATTAATGTAGTTCCAATTTCTCTTCTTTATCTTTGTAAGGAATATTTTTTTAACAAAATCAATGGTGTCAGAGTTACTATGAATCAACCTCCAGGAGAGTCTGGATCAAAGGGAATCATTAGAAAATTTAATGTTTTTTATGCCAACACCACCTCTCTCTAATGGTTTGCAATAGGTGGCCCAGGGTATTGTCACGAACTTCATTTTAAGAGTGCTTCCAGTCCAAACAAAATTCTTTATATAAACATTAATTGTTTTTAAAAGAACAGAGGGCCATTTATAGATCATCATGGAGTAGACCATTTTTGAGACAATGGTAGATTTAACCAAACAAATCCGGACAGCCATGGAAAGGGATTTTCCTTTCGAGAAGGAAAATTTATTTATGACTTGATCCATAATGATGTAAAAATACATAGATTTATCCCTTCCCCAAAATATAGGCACTCCAAGATAGGTGAAGGGGAACGTTCCTTCTTTTATTCCTATATTGTTTATGATACTAATCTTTCTAGTAGAAGAGAATTTTTTTTCAAATAAAACATAAGATTTGTTCCAACTTATAGATTTTATAGAACCTTCTTCATAGTGAGAAAAGGGTTTTTCTAAATTTTGAATATTCTTTCTATCATCTTGTAAGAATAATATAATGTCTTCAACATAAAGAAGATGAGTAGGCACATTTATGTTTTTGGAATCCTGAATAGGTTTAATCTTATTTTGATCCACAAGGCGAGTGAGAAACCTGCTTAGGTAATCCTCCACAATAAAAAAGAGAATGGCGGATAGAGGGTCACCCTGTCTAAAAACTTTAGTACACTTAAAGTATCCCTATGGGGATCCATTGACAAGGAGATAAATGGAAGCTGATTTGAATAATTAGTTTATCCTATTGATGAAGATGTCATTGAAACCAAAGGCCTGAAGAACTTTGAAAATGATTCCCCAATCAATGGTATAAGGATTTCCTAATATCAAGATTGATGGTAATATTGCATCCTCTGATGGATTTGTTGAGGGTGTTGGTACATTCATAGGTAAGACAAATGCAGTCTAAAAATGAGGCTTTAATGGAATCCTCCACATATAATTAGAAGTAAGATAGATTCTCACCCTTATGGAAGAAGGTCATATAGGCTCCTGCAACACTCATCAATCTGGTACTATGCTATCCCACCAAATCAAGAGGCTGGGTTTCTACTAGAAAACTATGATAAAAGATCGTGTGGAATTCACTAAGAAATTTTATAAATTCAAAATTTATTAAAACTCCATCCATCAACCCCTGTAATTTATACATACAGATAAGTATTCCATGTTTTTTGTTATGTGGGAAATAGATATTGTGGATCCGTATACCACATCCATATATAAGTAGTTCAAGTACATCCTTATTACTGCTAACTTCTTTTCTAAATGTCATGAGGTGATACCCCTTAAAGAAATTTGCGGTGAATAATATCATCATCTTCATGAAATCCTATATCATTACCAGGTTCAGAGTCCCTCACATGATATTGAAAAATAGTGGCTCTAACTTCTATTCTATAGAGTTGAAGAAACTATACTAAGAGTACGACATCGATTCCATTCACTCATCTTTCTATAATGAAATAGAAAATAGGTAGATATATACCTTTAATAAGACTATGTCGAATATAATCCAGAAGATGGTGAACAAGGAAAAGAAGTCCTGGTCAGAGAACATCCTCTATGCTTTATGGGCTTACTATACCACCACACATACTACTACATAAGAAACCCTATGTTTATTATTGTAAAAAACTAAGTCATTGTTACCCATAGAAGTCTTGTTTCCAGTGCTTCAAATATCTATTTTCATCCAACTCTCAGTTTATGATACATAAAAAAGTGGTTGGATGAATTTCAATGGCTCTATGAGAAAAGGTTGTGTACACTGCACAAACATGAAGTCCAAAAAAATAGATCACATGGGCCTTAAATAAAAAGGACTAACTCTATTATTTCCTACAAGGAGAACTATTATTGGCTCTTAAGACCCCAATGATACCAATAAATAACCTTCTGAAGTTGGAACTAAATGGGAAAGACCTTATATCATACATAAGGTCTATCACAATGGAGATTACTCACTAGCCACAATAGACAGGTAATGTGTCACACCCCCCACAAATGTGAGGTTTCTTAAGAAATAATATATATAGTTTTCATCAATAATTATAGTCTTCTTGACCTCATGACATTAAATAGTATGGAATACATCCTGACTACATGATGTTAAAATGTACAGAACATGTCTTAACCACATTATGTTAAACAGAATAGTAGAAGCCCTTACCACATGAATTTAAATTATAAAGAAGTTATCCTCGCCATAGGATGTTAAATGGAATTTGAAGAACCACAACACTAATGATTCACCACACATGCACCAGATCTATCCAAAATAAAAATGAATTTCATATACCCTTATGTGAGAATCAAATCCACATAGATAATATCTTTATCCAAGAACTATGTGTGGTTGTATTCTTACCATCACAGGATACGTAGTGATTAATAGACCTCTATTATTGGGCCCAATTTCAACTATAAAGAAACAAATATTCCCTCAATGTAGGATGTAAAAATGTAATGAAAATTTCCTAGTTGCATTAAATTAAAATAATAAGAAATATATGTCCTCATTACATGACGTTAAAATATGAATTCCATCACCCATTATCATTCCTTATCAAATGACCAAAAGAAATTGAGCCTGCTCAATAAGAGAATGGGGTGCTTTCATCATCTTTTAATCCCCTCATACCATAAGTTACACTTCATGTCTTGAGCACCTGAAGTTGTAGAAAACCTATCATGGCCTTTGAAAATGAAACTATATCACTATTTTTTACCTTTATATTAAGGTATAAGGTCCCATACCTATCAACCAGATACATCTTGGACCTTTATGAAGGGATTTCTAATTCTTGTGATCTTCATGTAACCATGGAAGGACTCATCATTTGAGGGTGGTCTAGGCTATCCCTATCATGATTATCCCATATCATTAATCATTACCTAAGAACCTCGATCCATGATTTACAATATTTTTATCTCCCGCTCAGAAGGATGTTGGATTACACTTGACACAGTGTATTCAAATTATGATCTTCTATAACATTCCCCTCATATTAGTTCCATGTATGTCATGACCTTCAACTACCTACACTTATGTCAAAGTTGCACAACCATAAATTATAGACTCTGATGGTCCAAATCACAAGAGCATAAACTAATAGTGAAAGAGACATAAAACACTTCAGTTCAAAAAACCACAAAGGGATTCCAGAACAAAAGTCAAGTCTTTACATGAAAAACACTTCATCTCTAGGGTTTTGGAAAACATTAGAGCATATGTGAATGAGTAATAAATCCCATGTGGTTTACTTTATATCCCTAGTAAAATTTTATCCATGCTCTTTAGACCCCTTGGTCTAGGAAAAACTTAGATTAATGGTTTTTCACATCTCCTCACCATGATAATGTGATCAATATGTGGAAAACAACATTTAGCGTGCTCGAACACTTCTTGGATATTACACTTTTCATAAACCACATTTAAGAAATTGAATTCTGAGTTGACACAACCAGTTCCCTAAGTTGATAATCTTCTCTTATAACCCCATGGACCTTAGGCTCCTTTCCTCTTGGATCTTCCTAATAGCAGAGTGGTAATATGGACTGGCTCCTCAGAATGGACCATTAGATCCCATGAAGGATCCCCTTAAACATAGTAGTTATTATCCTAACTACATGGAACATTAGAGGCTTATACTATTACCAATGTTTGACATGTACCCACAAGTTCCCAACTTTAGTTAACTCAGATATTCCTAGACCGTGATTTATGATCCCCTAACTAGACTATTCAAGTATATTCGACTTCCTCAACATTATGTCAGCGTTTTTTTACCCTTTATCAAAGTAGGATTGTGACACTCTATTCTTAAGACTTTCAATAGCCCGCACCACATGACTTGATACCACATGGTGTAGGGGTCGAGCCTCCCGACACAGAGATAAATTTCCCAATGGTACTAGAACACTTCCAAGAAATAATTTCCTCTAAATACAACTTCATCATTTGGATGTCTGAGTCATTGAAAATATTTCATGGCCCTTAGAAAATAGTGGGGGGGAACTCTATTTTACCATGCATTTAATCCCTATGGAATCATGAATAATGGATTTAACCTACCAATTAGAGGAATCTCCCCCATATATTAAAGTAACTTCAATCCTTGTGATCCCTAAAAACACTATCGAATAACTTAGAAACATAGAATGTATTGGGTCTCCCCGGGTATGTATAGCCCATTCCATGATTCATAGATTCAATCTCATGGGTTATGAATTACATAAACTCACATTCCAACTATCCTAGTGGATTCGGAATCCTGAAATTTGTTTCCAACAACCAATATTACTCCCATAAATATTTCATGGCCCTTGGAAAATAGTACAGACACCTCTGTTTGGAAATTCTATCGATGCAAAAGGGTTTTAATCTACTAAACAGAGGCATCTCATCCTTGTAGTAAAATAACTTCAATACTTGTGAGACCTGGAAGCACCATGGCATAACTCAGAACCTTAGGATGTTTTGGCTCATCCTTGGCATGTCTATCCCATATTTTTGATTCATCAATAAAATCTCGGTATCAATCTTTTAAACTGTATGTAATCTCACGGTCTGAGTTAGAAGACCCAAAAATATAAAAATAGAAGGTCTAAGCTAAAAGAACCTAAACTAATGTACTATAAGGTCTGAGATAAAATACTATAAACTAAAAAATATATAAGGTCCTACCTAAAAGACCGTAAACTATATCAAAAGAAGATCTTAGCTAAAAGACTATAAACAACAGTAATAGATGGTATGAGCTAAAATACCCACAACTATAACAATAGAAGTTCTAAGATAAAAGGACATAAACAAAAAAACTATACTTTTTGAGCTAAAAGACCTTAAACTAAAGTAAGATAAGGTTCAAGCTAAAGGACCATAAACTACAACAATATAAGGTCCAAGATAAAAGATCATAAACTACCGTTATAGAAGGACCATGAAAAAAACCCTAAACTCCATCAATAAAAGTTCTTAGATAAAAGAACATAAACTATGGTAGTAGAAGGTCTAAACTAAAATACCTTAAAATACAAAAATAGAATCTCCAAGATAAAAGACCCTAAACAACATCAATAAAAGGTTTGATCTAAAAGACCATAAACTTCATCAATATAAGGTCTGATTCAAAAGACCTTAAACAATAGCAGTAGAAGGTCTGAGCAAGAAGAAACTAAACTAAAAAAATGGATGGTCCAATCTAGAAGACCTTAAACTATAGTACAGAAATTATTTAGTCTATAATAATGGATAAGACACAAAACTTATCAATCAAAAGACCTATAAGAGGGTGGCCTGAGAAAAATCCAAGTCTATTCCAACTAATTCTTACCCTATATGTATCTTAGAGAAATATGAATAAAAGATAAAAAGCATATAACTCCCATCATACATCCTCTGCAAAAAAAAGATATACTCTTTATGTCCACTGAATTCAAAAAAAGATATTGAACTCTCCTTTTGGGACATATATTCTTCCTAAATAATCCTATTTTTTAATTTAGGTAATATCAAGATAGATGGGGTAGATATATCAGTAATAAATCTCATGTTGGTGGTAATTCATGTTCATTTATTGACAAAATATATTATTATTTATAAATTTAAATCCTAGAATTTTATGTTTACATAATATTATAAGAAGGATGGGTATCGTTGATGAAAAATACAACATTATATCAATGAAATATCATACAATTAATGAATAAAGGAAAATTGGACAATGACATATAAAGATCATAAGATATATTCATTGATAGCATGAAAAAGGAGGGATCTATACATTTTAGAGCCTCTCTAAATATTCAATCCAAAAATGAATACATTGATGGTCAACTAGAATATAATTTTATTGGATGAGATGTCCCATTTAGAAAGATTCTGATAAGAATAATCGATTGACTACTGAAGCACCACCCACCCTAATTGTTCTACCTTTTCCCTAAGATGAAGGGTCTTAATATGAGTATATATCTACTCAACTATTTTCTAAGTGGTTTCAAGTGAGGATGATGATTTCAAATGGTTAGACATTGAGGGATCTAAGATCTCCTCATATCACACTAATTTTGTGGTCAAGACATCCATTTGGGTGTGTATCTTGGATATAAATTGATGGCTCTATTCTAATGACTCCAAATATTCCTTCATAAATTTTTCCAGTGGAGTCCCATCACCAATATCACATAATCCCCTCTTTCTAGTATCCAACTCTTTTCATGTCAAGATTATTTGAGGCATGATTTCATATAATGGTTGGCGTTCAAAGGAGCCCGACCCTAAATCATAAAAGAGATGATGAATATGTTCTTCTTTATCGTAAAATGATCCCAAGGAAGTATTAGTGATAAAAGAGTGAATCTATTTAGAGAATATCATATTCCATGTCTGATCCTCTACAATATCCGAAGTAGGTACATCAAAAGGGGAAACAACTAGCTAAACTATTGAAGAAGCGATAGAGGAAACCCCATATACTTTTCTCTAAAATGATGTATCATCTGAAGGGATAGATTCCCCAATAAACGTTTCCCATATAACAGGATGTTCTTCATTAGGATGAGGATTCTTCCTCAAAGTCCTTCCTAAGTCTTTAATCAGTTCCATCATTACTACAAATATGGGGGTTGGTGAGGTAAAATGGTTTGTATACTCAACGGACCAGTCTATTCAACACACCACCTTGGTAAGATTCCATCTAATCCTAGGAATAATCCTAAGATAGGAATACATAGGTTCCAATAGGTGGAAGGATAATCTCAGGATTAGTATCCTAATGTGTTAATATCATCCAAAACTGATTGATAAACCCAGGATGTCATTCTCCCCACACACTTGTTAAGGGGATGGGAGAAACCCTTTGGATGCAACAAAATTAGAGATAAAACTGATAAGAGGTATACAACTCATAAATAACCATCTCATCCACCCAATACATAATAATGAAATCCTGAAGATATATTTTTCATGCTCTTTCATCAAGATAACCACCACCATTATCAACGACTAGCCCATCCGATGTAGGATAATGTATGAAATCGAAACGATCTGACTGAATTAGCATGTCAGCCACCTCATTAAGACATAACTTCATTTCCTCAACCCTAGATATGTCCAATAGCCTAGTTCATAATAATTTACCTAGATTCCTAGTAGCATTTTGGTATGTATAGTAGTGTTGATACTCCCCTATCCATCCAAATAATAATTAGAGAATTCGACGGATTCTATAAGGGATGTTTCCCTATTGAATGAATCCCAGAAGCTGTTAAAGTCATGTGAGAATTGGTATAGGTATATTGAGAGGTCTTACCTCTAATAACCAAGCTTCCATTACCTACGTGCTAACATGGAGTCCCAAGTGTGTGTCTCCCGTATGGAAAAGACACATATTCAAAAACATGGCCATGAAACCCACCATCCTAAGGCATAGTGATATACTTGGCCACATATGATATCCCCATGTTTTATATTATCTATATTCCATGATTTCCCAATAGGATCCCATACTATCACATACCTTTTGGGAAGTACATCGGTGAGGTCATATAGCATTTGGCCAAGCTCCACTGCGATAGAGAATAAAATTTGATTCGGTCTTTCAAAGAGATGAGTGAGTGAATGTTCAGATCCTTCCTCAAATTTTCATTCACAATGATGAGAATATCCATTTCGAAAACTATATTTTGTGTGGGTTAATCTCAAATGTTTGTAGCAGGGGGTAACTCATCATACATTTCCCCAAGGGGGTATATTTCCCAGTTGGTTTATATCACAAAGGATTGTTCCTACTTAATTTTTGGATCGATGGAATGAATTAGTACTAAGGAAACAATAGATAATCATTTCTCTGAGATAGTCTAGCTAATTATAGAAAATGAACTTGTATGACCATACTTATTCTTAAGGATGGATAGCCTGTAGTTGATCGGAAAATTTTAAGAAGATTTGTTTAACCCAAAATGGTCATACCCATTCATCATAAAAATTTCCACCAGGACAAATGTTCTAATTTGAGCTCTAACTTCCACCCATATTGTTCAATTAAAATTAAAATATACTCTACTCGCTTTGATAAATGGCCTGGTGGGGAAATCACATCCATCTGGACCCAGAGGGGGGTATGAAAGCATATAAGACAACCATCAGAACTTCACTACAACCAGTTGGTCATCCTCATAAATAGTCATCTGAATACAATTGATGTAAGTTGACACTAAAAAATATGGAATATTATAGTCCACATAAGGGATAGAACTTTCATCTAGTATGCCAAACCCATATAAGGGCATCGGGTATGATAAAGGGTTTACTTGATGTTTAGATAAGAGAAGCCTCTTTAAAACCTCATTTTCAAAATGCACATGATTTCAAGGGTCAGCATTATATTTCATAGTAATCATATCCATATGGCTATCTATAGTGTAAGATTTACTAAAGTTGGAATCCACCTATATAAAATCAAGATGTGTGAGTCAGGTGAGCGACAAATCCCATCAAAAGAAATGAAAAACTACAGAAGCATTATGCAAATCACATAACCCTTATGGGGATTCATGCTCGCATGACTTGATATAGGTCTTGAAAACTAAATTAACCCTGGAAATATCACAGATTGCATAGCCCAATAACATCTTGCAATTTCCCAACCATTTAGAGGACTCGTGATTTTGTAACCCTAACATATTCATGTGATGTGATCTGCATAATAAGCAAGTTATCACGTGAACGAAATATCATGTAACATCCCACCCCTCCTCATTGGCTTCAAAAGGTGGAAGGAAATTACATGGCCTTAATAGACATCCCTAAGTCTCCAAAGGCTATAAATAAAATACAAGGTCTTCAATGCAATTAGGGGAATATTTATCTTTAATAAATAATACCAATCAACCAACATTACATAACAAAATAAACAACTATATGATGCATGATAATAATTCAAAAAAAATCAAATAAATAGTGTTGATATCAAAACCAAAATACAATAGAGTACCATAACAAAAGACAACTAATATAAAAGTACAAAATGGAAGGCAAATCCAAAAAAAAACTCAATGGAAAACCCCATAACTCCAATGCTCCAACATGATCCATGCTCTAACTCCACAAAACAGCCCAAGTATCATGATTCACCACTAAAGAAGTGTGATGATTTATCTTTTCTTATGTCCTGATAAATGATATATGAAAAATAACCAAAGTTCCAAAGTAGGGGAGAGGAATAAAAATTTGTAGACTTTCCCCAAATGACTTCCCTACTCATGACATTAGGATAGAACATGTCATCACATTTATAAAAAACAATTGAAAACAATTTATACCAAATCCAAGTAATTTAATACCAAAATTTTTCCATACCAAAATAGTTTCCTTGGAAAAGAAGCCAAAAAATAATGTATTCCATTTAAAATTACTTTTAGGCATACCCATTCCATGATTCACCATACACATACATGCATTCTTATTTGATAGTTCCATACTCATGAGTAGTTTATCATCCATCTACTGAGTTTTCACAAAGTTTCCAATCTCCTTGTTCCCTAACAACACACTCCCCTTATCTATGGTCACATTATTTTGTACCCAAATGGTATATTCCCCTTATTCAGGTTCATATCGAAATAATGAACTCACACAACCCGTTTATAATATAACCATTTCAAACTAACCAATTCAAACCATTTAAATAAAACCATTATTTTATTGAAATGCTTTTAAAAAATCCATTTCAATACAGTACTGTAAAACCATCCTTTTATTGAAAACATCTCAATTAAACAATTTACCAAAAAATCCAAAAAATTCATATTTTAAAATCACCACTTTAAAATCAATAAAATAAGGGAAATTTCATGACTAGTTTCCACAATTCCACAATTTAACCAAAAACACATAAAATAATCAATCCATCACTAAAGAGGGTTTCTACCATACTTTACATACCAATTTCACAGCCAAATTCAACAAATTTAAACAATTTAAAACCAATATTTCATGTTCTAAAAATAGGAGTCAAGCATGAAGCCACCTTCCTTGGGATTTATGGAGAAAATGAAGAACGACACAAAAACACCAACAAAACCGGGTTAAATCTTCAACAACCTGCCTTAGATCTATTCCACCAACATAAAAAAAAATCCAAATCTAACTATGATTAGAATCTAAACCCATAGATCTATATGCAGTAGAATAGATCTAAGAAACTGAGAGAGTGATGAAAGTATATTTAAGAAAACCCATGATAATTTACCATAAATAAGGACTTATAAAAGGAGTATGGCTTCAATGCACCAAGAAACACCTCTGCATCACTTTCAATTTGATGGTGAAGGGTTATATAACCTTTAAGAGGATAAACCATCAAGTTATACTTGTTTTGGAATAAAAATAAGGGGTTAAAACTTAATCCTGGACCAGATCCATGATTTTATGATCTTGTTTTTAAACTATGCACAGTTAGTAACACGGTTAGGAAAAACCATGCACTAATCATGCACTAGACACTACCTCAAGGAGGACCACGTCTAGTTGTCCAAAATAGTTAGACAAACCATGCACCAACCATTCAAAAAATCATCTTCCCACTTTTCATAGTTTCTCTTAGGTGGCCACATGGTTTGGACAAACCATGTTCCTACCCTTGCACCTTCCCCATAGACCTTGTCACACTATTCATGGTTTACTATAGGAGTTTCATGGTTTCCACAAACCATTATCCAACTATGAACCTTTATAAAATCCCAAAAAACTTTCCAAAACTTTTTCAAACCCTCCCAAACTTCACCAAAACAATTTATATACATAAAAATCATAAATGAAGGGTTACTTACATGAAATCGGGGGTGCTACATTCTCCCCACCATTGGACTTTCCATCCTCAAAATTTATAAAATCACCATTGATCTAAAAGAGTTATATAAATTTATCTTTTATTTCCTTTTCCTATTCCCAAGTCTCTTTAAAAATCTAAGCATGTTTCCACAAAACTTGTACTAGACCAATGCTTTTCCCATACAATACTTTATCTGGCCTATACACAATCCACACTAGCATGTGAACCAATGAAGAATCTGGATCTAGGCCAACATTATACTATAAGATCACATGGTAAATATTAGTGTGATACTTTTTCAACTAAGATACATGAAACTCTTTTTGACAACACTAAACCATGGTGGAAAATCCAACAGATATACCACCTCACCAACCTGTTCAAGTATCTATAAAGGGCCTATGTATCTAGGGGATAACCTTTCCTACTTTCCAAAACAATTATGTCCAAGCCTTGGAGAGATCCTCAAGAACACATTATCACCCACCTCGAATTAAAATGGTTGTTGATGACGATCTTCATATGGTTTATGGTGAGTCTAGTTTATCTCTATCCACTTCTAGATCAACTGAATATTCTTTGTTATTTCTTGGACAAGGATTGACCCAACAAGTGAAGTCTCACCAGTTTCCACACACAAAATTGGATAACGATAAGGATTCCCATACAATGATTCAAAAGGATCCATATGTATTGAGTCCGGATAACTTTTTTTATATGAAAACTTCACTAACATTATGTGATCTCTCCATGAGCCACAAAAATCCATTACACAATCCCACATCATTTCCTCCAATGTCTATATTATCCTTTCAGATTTACCATCCATCTGAGGATGATACACCATACTCATAGTCAATTGAGTCCTAAGGTATTTCTCTAAGTATTTCCATAAATGATATGTAAACATCGGATCTTTTTTTGACACTATAAAAACTGGTCTTCCATGCCTCTTTAGCACTTCTCAGATATAGATTTTTGAAAAGTCCTCCCCTATAAAATATTCATGAATATGGATAAAATGTGATGACTTTTTGAGTCAATCCACTATCACCCATATGGATTCATGTTTCTGAACTATTATTGGGAGACCTATTACAAAATCTATAGATACCTACTAACATTTACAAATAGGAATGGGTATAGACTGCAACATACCTACTAGTCACTGATGCTATGATTTAACCTGCTAACATGTTAAGCATCTCATAACAAACTCAGTCACCTTCATTTTTATGTTGACCCACCAAAAATGTGTTTTCAATGCCATTTACATATTTTGTATCCTAGGATGAACAGACCATTTTTAATAGTTCTAAACATGAAGAAGTTGTTCCTGAAAATCCATGGGTATAACCATGCAATTTTGAAACCACAACACTGAACAATCATCTAGCTTCCATCCCACAATTTTCTCCCCACCATTGAATTTTTTACTCACATAAACACATTCAGAATCGAATGTATGTGCCTCTTTACCCATCTCCACCAAATCATAAAAAATGAAACTTGAAATAAAATAACAACATCACCTTGATCTTTTCATCCCAAGGGCATGTTGGCTATGACTGACATGAGATGACACTTATCTTAATCTTATTTTGAAAAATAATCATACAAATGTCAATTTAATGTATCCACCACTGAATTTCCCATACCTGATATATACATCAATTCAATGTCAAACATTTTGAGATACTGAATTCCTTGTATTTGTCTCAAATTCTAATCCCTTTGTGAGAAAATATGTTTTGAGCAATTATTATCCATTAACACTATAAATTTCTCACCAAAGAGGTAATGATGCCAGATATTCAAAGCATAGACTATGGTAGCTGACCTGAAATTGGGTGTTGGGTAGTTCTTCTCATGAAACTGTAACTATATTAAGTCGTAAGAAACAATATGATCTCCGTACATAAGAAAAAATCCCAACCTTGATCCTAAAGCAACACAATACACCACGTACCCTTATCCTGATTCTACAAATATCAATATTTTTTATAATGTAAGGAGAACTTTATATTCTTGGAAAGACTTATTACATTCATAATTCCATTGGAATAGAACATCCATCCTTGTCAAATCTATAATTGGTGTAGAGATTCATGAGAAACCATTAAAAAATAGTAATAACCAACTAGACCAAGGAAACTACATATCTCAAAATACATTCTTTTGTGATTTCCAAAAGAAAAAAACTTATATTTTTCTAGATCCACATAAACAAAATTTTCAGAGATTTTATGGACATGTAAACATACTTCTTGTATCCAAAAAGCACACATTGATAATTTATAATATGAATGATGATCCCATAATATTCCCAACATTTTCTCCAAGTTTTGTCCTTGAATATACCAATATGACATCCACAAATACAACCATAAATAAATCTAGATACCTTTGAAATATATGATTTATCAATTCCCTAATGACATTTAGTGTATTTTTAATACCTAAATTAATTATCACATATTCATAATGTCCATATATACTCCTAAAAGCTATCATTGGAATATCCTCCTTACAACCCCACAATTGGTTATATCCTGATCAGTAGTCAATTTTGGAGAACCACTGATCTCCCCTCAATTTATCTAATGAATCATCAATGCATGGAAGAGGATACTAATTATTTATTGTAAAATTATTAAGCTTATGATAATCCACACATGGTCAAATATTTCCATCTTCCTTTTTGACAAACAAGACTGGTGCTACCCATGAAGATGTGCTTGTTCGAATGAACCCTTTTCATTCCAGCTCCGCCATCTGTACTTTCAATTCCATTAGTTCTATTAGTTCCATATGGTAAGATGGAAGTCAAATAGGACTGGTTCAGAAGGAGATCAATCATAAACTCTACTTCTCTAATGGGTGGAAATCCAAATAAAGTTTTGAGAAGAACATCCTAAAACTGATCAAAAACTACTGAAAAACTATTGTCCTTGATCTCTTCCATAAATGTCAAATTCAACGATTCTAGTGGTATGAGATCATTCCAACTTTAGTGCCAAAAATCCCATTTCACCTTATTTTACATTCTAGTCTCCTTTAATGAGATTATCATGCCATCATTATTTGTGAATGTAACCATTCTAGTATAATAGTAAATATTATCCTTGAACATTGTTAAAAATTCCACACCCAAAATTATGTCATAGACATCCATTTACATTACATAGAAATCCCATATCAGCTCAAATCCATCAACTGTTATAGAACATGCTCTACACATAAAGGATTTACATTCTCTTTGACCAAGAGGAGTTTTCAATTTCAACACCAAAGGCATCATCTCAACATTTTAACATAGAAAATAAATATCCCTAGAAGTACTAAAGGAATGGGATGCACCTATATCAAACAAATATTTCATAAGGGTAGAATTCAAAAGAATTTTACCACTCTCCAATGATGGTGTAAATTGATCATCCACAATAACCTGCTCATCTACATATAATTTCTTGCTCGCGACACTTTTTTCTTTATTTCCTTATTGATATTTCCCCTGCTGAGGAGTCATGGTATTCCTTGAATCAACATTGTTGTCTTTGTTCTAATGATGATGATTGTTTTTCTTCCCTCATCCCATCGAATAATACGATGTCTTCCACACATGAGAGGTGTCCCAAACACCCGACCTTGGACCACTATGACAATAGTGTTGAAGATACCCCATTTGATTACAATTATACTATTCTTTTACTGGTGTCATACACTCTCGCTTCATGTGGTCAAATGAACCACATTGGAAACAAATAGATTTTCTATTAGGTCTTGGAGGAAGATTCACCAATCCAGCCATTTGATTATGCATCATTCCACTACCTTGAAATCGGTGTCGCTCTTCTGCTTTCTCCTAGCATTATATTTCCCACCATTTCCCATAGGTATCAACATGCTCCCTCCACACGTAGCTCCTAAGATGTACCCTTCTACTATTATCACTCTTTTAACCATAACTGTATAATCCGTAATACAGAGCACAATGATCTTTGATCGAATATCCATCCTCAGACCTGGTTCAAAGATTTGTTCCTTTAATGATGAACTAACATGAACTTCGAGTGAAAATAAAACTAAATTCATTAATTTATCCACATACTCAGCCACTGTGAGGCTCTCCAGTTTCAAGCTAATGGAGTCCATTTCTCTTGAGATCTTGAACGTATGAGGACATAATTTTTTTTAACAATTATTCAAAATCCTCTCATTCCATGGCTTGGTCTAATTTATCATGAACTACTAAATCCTACCCCTAGCATGAAAGATCCTCCAGCATATACGTCACTATCTTGACTTTCAACTATTCTGGTATGCCAAGGAAATTGAAGATTCAATTCATCTTGTTCATTCACACCTCTTCCTTCTCTGGTTCAAAATCACCCCAAAAGATGAGAGGATTATGCTTCTGGAAATGGATAGAGTGGTCCTCTTGCCTTGTTTCATCCCATCAGTTCACCATATCCATATATTGAAAAGATTTTACAATACTCTGAACTATTTGTTGGTTTCACCTATGGATCAAGTTCAACCACATTCTTAGCAACATCCTCAATTTGGTTTCTATAATGTCTACCATGTGCCATTTTCTATAATCACATCAATACTATAAGTCTCACTCTCTAGAAACTGAATCCCTACCAGTTTCAAATTCTACCACATCATAACTATCACAACATTACTTTTCAAAATTCAATATTTTCTACATTGAACCATTCTTTAAAATTTCACCATTATTTTTAATATCATTCCATTTTCAAAATAACTATTTCATGCCTTTTTCAAGATCACACATTTAAAAAACACTTTAACAATTTTTAAAAATAAACACCTTTTCACCAAATCATAAATCATTACTCAAATTAAGTATGAACTCCTTGTAGGAAGTCATTTATAAAATGAATTTCATGCTTGTATCATTGGATAACCCTATGATAATTATATAACAATCATATAAGTTTCTCCAAAACACGTACATCCCTAACTCATTGGTAACAAAAAGTTCAGCATAAAAACATTAGTTGCATGTTTTTTATGATCCACATTTTATGTCCTAGCAATCCTACTCCTTTCTATTAACCCAAAAAAAGAATATATTAGAATTAATTTCAACTCCAAGACTCATAGAATTGATGACCACTAGTTAGTCAAGGACCAAACATGCTGATACAACTTTTAAAATATTGCCCCTCCTCATTGTCTTGATAAGGCAGAAGGAAATTACTTGGCCTTAAGATAAAACCCCATGATTTTAAAAGATTCAAATAAATTCCAAGGGATTTAATACAATGGGGGGATGATTTCCCCTTTAAGAAATAAAACCACTCAACCAAATATGACATAAAAAAATAAACCACTACATCATGCATGATTACAATGTAATATAACTCAATGAAATACCATTGATATCAAAATCAAACTACAATAAAGTAACATAGATAAAGATAACTAATATCAAATTACATAGGGGAATAAAAATCTAACAAAACTCAACATAAACCCACATAACTCCAAAACTCCAACATGATTCATGATCCAACTCCAAAAAATAGCCCAAGTATCCTGATAAACCACTAAAGAAGTGTGATAAATTACCATTTCATGTTCCCTAATAAAAAATATCTACAAAAGAACTGATGTTCCAAATTAGGTGTAGGTAATGAAACTCAGTAGTCTTTCCCCAAATGACTTCCCCACTCATGCCACTAGGATAGTACATATAATCACATTTACACAAAACAATTGAAAATGGTTAATATCAAAGCCAAGTATTTTAATACCAAAAGAGTTTTCCATACCAAAACAGTTTCCAAGGAAAAGAAACCAAACAATACTTTAAATCATTTCACATTCCCTTTTGGAATACCTATTCCATGATTCACCACACACACACACATGAATTCTTCTCTGACAGTTCTACACTCATAAGTGGTTTCTCTTCCATTCACTAAGTCATCACAAAGTGGCCAATCTTCTTGTTACATAATCATACACTCCCCTTATCCGGTGTCACATCCCTTTTTTCCCTAATGGTACACAACCCTTATTCAAGATCACGTAAAAATCATAAACTCACTCGACCTCTTTATTCCAAAACCATTTCAAACCAACTAATTAAAACCATTACAATAAATCCATTCTTTTATTGACAATATTTCAAAAAATCCATTTTAATACATTTCAATAAAACAATCCTTTTATTGAAAATATCTCAATTAAACCATTTACTAAAAATCTAGAAAATCCATATTTTAAAATAAACATTTTAAAACCATGAAAACAACACACATTGAACAACCACTTTCCTCAATTCAAAATTTCACCAAAAATCAAAATAAATACTCAAAACATCACCAAAGAGGGTTTCTAACATGATTTTTATACCAATTTCACAACAAAATTCAATCAATTTAAAGAATTTTAAACTAATCCTTTATGTTCTAATAAGAGGAGTTGAGAGTGAAGCCACCTACCTTGGAATTTATGGTGAAAACAAAGAATGGCATGAAAATTCCTATAAAACCAGGTTAAATATTAAAAAATACACTTTAAATCTCTTCCCCTTTCATCAAAAAACACAAATATAACCGTGATTCACTTAAAAACCCTTAGATATATCAATAGTGTACTAGGTCTAAGAAACTAGTAGAGGGAGGAAAGTAGATATAAAAAACTATTAAAAACTACCATAAATGAGAACTTACTAAGGGAATCGGGCTTCAACGTACTGAGAAATGCCTCTGGATCACTTGAAATTCGATGGGGAAGGGTTCTATAGCCTTTTGAAGGATAAAATATTGAGTTAGGGTCGCTTTGAAGCACAAATGAGGGGTTGAAACTTAATCCCAACCCATATCAACTCATTTAGGGTCTTATTTTTAAACTTTGCATGGTTAGTCACACAGTTGCAAAAAAATGTGTTCTAACCATGTGTCAGCCACTACCTCAAAGAGGACCACATACGGTTGGAACTCATGGTTAGAAAAACCATGTGTCAACTATGAAAAATCCCACTGTCCCACTTTTCATGGTTTCTCCTAGGCAGCCAAAGGGTTTGGAAAAATCATGCACCTACCCGTGCACTTTCCAATTAGACCCTGTCTTAATGTGCATGGTTTCCTATAGGATTTTAATAGTTTCCACAAATCGTTCTCAAATGGTTCAGCTAAATAAAATCCCCAATAACATTCCAAAAATTTTCTAAACCCTCCCATAAATATCCCAAACACTTTATTTACTTAAAAAATCATAAATTAAGCGTTACTTACTTGAAACTGGAGGTACTTCGCAGTGGATCCTATGAAACCCACAAAAACAACCATACATCTAAGGACTTTGTCAAGGAATTGACCAAGATTACCTAGAGTTATGTTATTTTTTTCTTTAATACATGTTCATACTCACAACTAAATCTTATAAAAATATTTTTGATGACGCATCCTTGAGAAATAGATCTTGTGATTAGTTCTTGCAGGTAGGTCACCTGATCAGTTCTTGCAAAAGGTCTTGTGAAGGGGTCACATGATGGGGCGGATCATAAGGGATATGAATAATTGGATTATCTAGTGAATGAGATCCCCTACACTCCCTTATTTATAGGGAACTCCACATAATACCTATATTCACCAGGAAAACCAAACGTCACACAAGAAACCAATTTGTGACATCCCCAGAGACTTAGGAGGGAATCTACTTTCCTCATAACTGAGCCCTTGTCCTCACAGACATTTTTCCTGAGGAGGGTAATTTTTTGACGCCCACCAAATGAGAATTGGTAAATCAATAAGTGAATAAATACCCAAAGTATGGGTATTATTTTCATTACCAATAAAACGTAGAGAAGGTGTCTAGAACACATGAATCGTGTGATATTCCTTAGGAAATGTGATTTCATGACCTTTGGTAGGTCATAAAAATGGGTCATGCAAAGTGCCTGATCGTTTAGAGATCATGAGGTACCCCATTGACAAGACCTTATTTTCTTACAAAGGTATTTGAGACATTTGTTTATCATCTGACAACTTCCATAAGAGTTCCTTTGAATCATGTGACTTGTTAGCAAGAAGGTGCCTAAAAACTCATCAAAAACCGTGTAAAATAAAGGTAAAAATATAAAAAGGTGGAAATATTTTTGATACATTTATATTCATGTAATATTACCCTATAGTTTTCAATACACTTTAGAATCCATGGATACATTTCCACCTTGTCACACAAGATCCCACTGGCATGTCGCCTTTATCATACGAAAGGTTTTGGACATTTCTAGTTGATTCTTCACTACCCCTTCAGTTCCATAGAAAAATAATGGGGGTATCCATGACAATGCTCACACTTCACTATAAGAGCAATCATTGGTCACATGATACATCACAACCATGGAGAGTTATTTTCGTTGACAACACTCATAAAACCTCATAGGATCCCTAAACCATGAAAAATAAAGAAGGATATAAAAGGGTAAAAGGATGAATATTCTTACAGAGAAAAGATACTTTTATTATCATGAGAAAGGTTTTATGCACCCTGAGTGATCACCATTGATCTCATAGATCCCCTACCCTTAAAAAAGACAACAATATTTTGTGATACCCCTCGATAAATCAGTCTGATCTCGCAAAACATCCCCAGGCAAGCTACCTTTGTCTCATGAAATACCACGGACAAGTCACCTTTAATCATTTCAAATCCTTTCCACAGACGTGCTTATCTTGTGAAAGACCTTAGATAAGTAGGTATGACCTTGTAAAAACCCTTTGTATGTTAACATAGTCAGGCCAAATACCTTTGATTGGATTGGGACAAATAAAAGTGGAAAAGGTGGAACATTCCCACAGTTATTCATCATCATGTGATACCCCCCAAATAACCCATGATAGGATCATGTGAAGTGTGTAACCCCAAAATCCCTTCACCAAGACCATACCAAATATTGGAGGTACGTGTCCCATAAGGTGGTGTATAACTGGGGTGGAGAGCCCTATAAATCCTCCTACATAAAAAACATCCTTTCATCTATAATCAATCGCTCATGAGAACAGAGGAGAGGACTTCTCCAAGTAGCCAATCACACAATTGAAAGGTTTTTCCACTAAGTAAAATATGGGGAACAGCCTAAAGGATCACAAGGCAAGAATAGTCACTTTTTGTCATAACTTGATACCACACAAAGGACTTATGGTTTGTTAACTTGATTATGAGAAGGACATCCCACTTGTAATCCTGGTCACATTGAACCTAAAAAAAACTAAAACTGGAAAAGCTTGAGGATCATATGCAATATAAGGATAAAACACCAAAGACTTGTGGGAAGGACATATACACTGATTGTCATGTACTTCACATGACTTACCTAGATAATGTGACAGTGATGGGAAATGTCTCTCAAGTCATGTGGTGATCCCTAGACACACGATTTGGATCATGAAAAGTCCCTTGCATATGTCAAGGAAGTCACACAGAACCCTATCATAATTCCACCAAAGTCTTGTGAATCCCTCTAGGATTTAAATCCAAAATATTTCGATTTCCTCTATACATGTCACAAAAGCTATACGATGATAAGAGGACAAGTTAGATAGGTCTCGTGGTGACACTAAGACATTTCATCTAAGATCATGCGACTTCCATTGGAAAAGTTATCTAGGTTATGTTTCACCCGCAAAACATGTCAGTTTGGATCATGTTTCCCCCTCCAGACATATTATCCAATCCATGAGGCACCCTTAGGATATAACAACTTAGATCTCACGATGTTTACTAGATAATTCAACAAGATCATGTGAATCCCTCCAGACATGTTAGCCTTGTTCATGCGATGTACCAAAGACATGTCATTCAGATCAATCAATTTCCCTCAGACAAGTCAACTAGATCATGTGAGTGTCCTTGTAAATGTCTGGTAAGCAACTAGGACCTATCTAGACATCCTCAGACATTTGAGTCTTACAATCAGAACATTTCAAGAAAACAATCAGTCTATGTTAAGTAGATGTCCCCAAACAGGATAACCTTGTCTAGTGTATCAATTAGGGTAGCCTCAGTGTGTAAGACCTAATTAATGTAATGATATTATATGAACTGTATTAGGAAAATATCATTGAGTAAGACCTGATCAACTAAACTATAATTACTCCGATTACTATCATAATCAGGATATATAGGATTCCTTCCTAAGTCCCAATCTCTATATTAACCATTCAAGGGATATCTCAGTACATAATTCATGCATCCATATATAGTGAGACTGATTACTTTCTTTCCATTGTTTCTCACAATGATCATGGCTCATGTGGTCTTAGGGAGTTGCAATGATAATATAATTTTCATCATGAATATCTACCAGTTAGAGAAACCTCAATGTGTAAGCCCTGATCAGTAGAATGATATAACTACTCCCATATAAGTGAATCTACCTCAGAACCAATACCAAGGGTATGAATGAACTATGAGAACTCTTATTATTTTCATAACCAAGATAAGTAGGACACCTTTCTAAGGTCAAATATCAAATGGGAATTAACAAAAGTGTAAGTCCCTCCATGTATCTGGCATTACAACCATTGAAACCCAATCTCTCCCATGGGTTGATCATTCTACTTCATTGACCAATGGATTGAGAATACAATTAAACTATGAGGACTCTTATTCCTACCATAACCAAGATATGTAGGATTCCTCTTTTAGGTTCGAGATCAATACCTAGTTCCTAGGTACCCTCATACATGTCCTTTCTATATAATGTTAAACTACACATGTTTAACGAACTATGTGGGTTTTGATTTTTGTTATACACAGAATACATAGGACACCTCATAAATTCTCAATCCCATTTTTAGAATTTTAATCACCTCCCTAGATAACAACAATATCTGGAGTTCCCTATTAATTGGATTCAATACATAAATAGCTAGCCATTAATGGTAAATAGATGAAGAAACTCATATACGTACAGATGGGTTTATTAATATGCCCTCTTTTCCACATAGAAGGATTCTGTACTTGATTATTTTTTTAGGGTAACTAGCCCTATATCGAGATTAGTATTGGATTATCAAACATATCTTAAATCTATAAGAGACACCAAGATTAGGAAACAATTCTCCCAAAAGGGTGTGATGTCCCTGACCTCTCATCCCGTTATCCAATGTGAGTTCCTAACTTCCATTAGGTCTAAAACCCCAACTGAATTCCTACCTTTGGAAAGAAGTTATGTACCTAGATATGGATGTGTGAACTCTTGTGTGTTTCTATGGAAGATAAACATGACTGGTGAGCCCAACATCAATGATTATAGAGACGTAAAACCTCCCACAATAAATCTGTTAGACCATTTTCACCAACACTTTTATTTCTTTTCCTAACGAAAGAGGCCCAAAATATTTCGAATATCCATGAACAAACATGTAAAACCCATTTTTAGTAAAAATATATTTTTGAAGCATAAAATGAACTTTTTTATCATTATCTATATAAAAAAACCATTATATGATTTTTTTTTAATTTATCTAATTGAATATTTTATTAATATATTTCACTAAAATAATTAATAAATAGTTATTTACTTGATTTTTTAAGATAGAAATACACAACACATTAAAAAATAATTTTCTAAAAAAATAACTATTTTTACAATCAAATTATTTTATATTCATTTATAATAAATTAATAATCAATGTATAAATTATTCATAATTTTACATGTAAAAAATTATATAATAAATTAATTTAATACTAGAAATAAGATAAACTTATGTTTTAAGTGAAACATATATAATTAAGGAAACCCCACTTTTATAGAAAAATGACCCATTTAAACTTTAATTTTTCTTAACCTCGTATGATTTAATTATTATCATTCAAAATTGAGTAATTATTTATTAGTAATTAATAAATATATTTTTATTAGTAAAACTTTTATACATATATTTTATAATGTGGTTACTTCTATTCATACCCACCAATCAAACGACTGGTTATAATAGTCAAATGTAAATAATAATATTTTTATAGTATATCATGATTCATTTAATCTTGGTTTTTTGTGTATCATAATCTATCATACATAGTATTCATAAACTAAAATATTGGGGTGTTAAATTTTTTCCTCCTTATAAATATTACATCCTCACAAATTTAATTCATTTTTACCCATATGAGTATAATAAGCTTATCATGAATTTTAATTTATAGGTTAAGACAAGGAAACTTATTATTTAGTAAATAAATACTTTTTAAAAATAATATGTATGAATTTATAATAATTTTACTTGTGAATGTGTTTCCAGAAGCATACCTTGATAGTTTGGTTATAAATTTAACACAAAAATGATAGATTTATCTTTAATTTCTGGAGATTGATGAATTATAAGAAACTATACTTGATTTATTTCTGTGGTTATGCTTTGATTAGTTTTATACATTTGATTCATCTCATATTAAAAATGATGAATGAGAAAGATGAATTTTTCATCCTTGAAGCACTAGAATAAAATTTTAATGGACCTTGAGATTTAATAAAGGATAGTGTTCATTGTTGTATGAAATATGTTTTGACTATAGATTCCTCCAATTTATATCCTTTACTACAAAACTAGTTAATATAAGTAAAAAATATATTCAATAATGTAAACCATAATATGAATGAGTAATATCTCTAAAAAATCAATAATAACACCCACGGTTCAATGTTAATCATTAAACCCAAAAAACATTAAAATATGCTATATCAAATTTGAATAACTCATAAACATATAGTTACACAAATTTACTATAATTACCCTTACTTAAAAGAACATTACAAGTCTAAACATTATATATGGGGGTGAAGTTATTATTTTTCATAAAAAATTACAAATATTCCTTTCATGGAGATAATATTTACAAGAAAAAAAGCATTTTGAACTAAGATTCACACATTCTGAATTTATCAAATAAAAACTTTACTCAAAGAGTCTCCTAAATGATTCATGAGTTATTATCATACTCTAATTCCCTTTTATAGTATACCAAGTTAACTATAATGAAATTACCAAATTAATTCTTGACACTTAGTGAATCGATTCGAATAGTGTCTCATCTTCTTCGGTTGAATTAATGTATATAAGTGGTTTATTTATTTCCTTTAAATTCATGAGACTTATTTTATTTATCTCCACACTTGTAAAAAAATCCCATTACCATTAATCATTTAGAGATATATTTAATTACGCAATTATCAAACATTACAAGTTTTACTCTTTAATTTTTATTCTTCTTCATATTTAATTTTTCCTATGTCTCAGTTGTCCTCTTATTATCTTGATTTCTTTGAAAATATAATACTTGTAGAATTATTTTTCCAAATTAATAGCACTTGATATTATATCATCATATGATGAAAAGTTTTATCAAATTATGTCCATTAGAAGGCACAGCTTAATCCCTATAAAGAAACAGTCAATATTACATTCCAAATTATGTATTCAGTCTGCAATATGCCTTGATAATATGGAAAAGTTATCATCATACTCCGAAATATTTTCCTCTTCATTCTACTTTAAATTCAAAAAAATTATTTCCATATCAGTTATTTTTTCTTTAAGAAAATATTTCTCAAATAATATCACCTTAAAATCTATCAATTTCATACTTTTTATCTCCTCTTCCACATTAATTTTCTGAATCAATGACCACCATTTATCCTCATATCCTTTTATATAATATACTACACAAAGAACATTTTACTTATCATTACTTATCAAATCTATGAATATATTTTCAGGATATGTGATTAATTTCCCTATTTCCAATGGAGTAGTAGTTCCATTAATGTATTGAGTCTTATTTCGCATAAATAATTCCACCATCATTTCACTATGTTGAGAAGTAACAGGTTTCTCCATACAGGTAGGGTTTTTGGTTATAATCTGAGGCAACTAACCTAATATGGTGGTAATCTCTTTTCTCACAAAATCATTCATATTTAAATTCTCATAAGTTAAATCCCTAAATTGACTATGGTTGTTGATATGATTTCTATTTCTTCCACTAAGATTTATCTCTAAATAATGGAAAAAAGAAAAATTAGATCATAATAATCAAGAATATTGTTCCATGGAATAAAATAGTGATTAAAGAAAAATTTATCAAATATACTAAGGGATTTATCATAATTCTCATGTTAGATATGTTATTTTAAAATATAGTTCCCAAGGGTCTTACTAAACTTTATTTGATACCAACTATAGTGACCCTGACTCTAGTAACCTAGATCCATTGTTTACTTTATTACATTGGTACAAGATAAAACAAAACACACCATGAAGGATCGGTCGGTTTAGAAGTCTTGGAAAACAAGATATATACATGAATTCCTTATTACATTGGAAGATAAAAACATGACATTAAAAAATTTCTTTCATCCTTAAAAATCATTCAAAGATTCTTTCTTCATATCTGAGTGAAAGGAAAACAAAATAATGGGTGAGATAAGATGCTCAGTATGGGTAGCATACAATGGAATATATCATAAATAAATTAGAAATAATCAATATGGAAAAGTGAATAATCAAAACAGACTCCATTTAATTAAAAACTTTATCTTTGAACGAATCCATTTCTAATATCAATAAATAAATCACAAGGATAAAAATTACTAAAATATTAATGAAGGAAATGTATAATATTGAATGTCATGGTCTTACTATCAAGTCCCTGTGTCGTGATATTATGAACCTTGCCAATAGGTCCTTAGGGCAAGACATATTACATACCATCAAGGCCTTATGGAAATACATTATCATAGTAGGGGTAGGAATACATTGATAAATACTCATTCTATCTGTCTCCTGAGACCTATTGATGCATCAGGGGGGGCTATCTATAACCAAGACCCGCTTATAACTTACATATGTCAAATTCATTCATCATATATTGAATGAACATTATAATACCTAATAAATATGTCTTATTAATAAATAAATATTTATATTTAATTAACAATTTGGAACATTAATATTTCCCTAGAAAATGAAATAACTTTCTTAATAAGATTCCTTCAACTAACACCATATATAGAAATGCTAAACAGTTGATATAATATAAAAGCAGTAGAAATGATACTAAATATATCCTTAATACAGAAAATATAGATATGAAGGAGAAAAATATTGTTCAATGAATAACGGACAATGATAAAGAATATGATCACAAGAAATTAACTGATCATAAAAAAGTTATAATCCATAAATCAATAAAGGTTGATATAAGAACATCAATTCATCATAAAGGAAGGTTTGAAATAAAGGAATGTCTTTTTATAAATGGATAAAAAAATGGAGATGAAACATTAAAAATAACATTCCTTAATTATTTTGTAACTTTTTTATAAAAACAAATTAATAAATCATTTCCAAAATTCTTTTTAACCTTTTATAAAATGATGGATATATTTTAATATAAAAATTTATAGAGTAATGGAAAATGATTTTCTTTGAAAAAGTTTGAAAACTTATAGATGAATCTAAATATCAAATAACAATCATGGAGGAATAAAATTATGTTCACATTATATATGTTAAAAAAATATCTCATCCATTATTTTATAAAGAAAGTAGAAACATCTTATTCAAAAAATTTGAAAATATTCCTTTTAAAACATTTAAAAGAAATTCCAATTTATTGGAAAAATACTTTTATCAATTATTTAAAAGTAGGTAAAAACTTACAAAAAACAATTTGATGAATATTGATATGTAATAGAATGGTTTTCTAAAAAAATATGATAAATAAGGTTGGATTATGATTAAAAACATTCGTTTGGTCTTTGATTACCAAAGAGAGGAAATTTTAGAAGAAAAAGGAAGGAAACTTCACAAATAAACATAGAAGAATAAAATATATGGGGTTTAAATTTAACTCCCTAGGATATTAATATTAATTTTTTTCTTTATAAATAAATATCATGTTGAATAACTTGCTTCACAAGCAACACTGAACCAAAACAAACCACATAGCGTTATATAACCATTAAAATGTGGTTGTTAATTAGGATGGTATAAATAGAGATAACCACTTTATGAAATATATATATAAATAAATATCATTTTAAATAATAATTCAATGATAAAATTATATTAGTTTAGCTAGATAAATAATAATATTACCTTATGATTAAAAATGATTTTTTTTAAGTTGTCTTTTTATGAATTTTATTTTAAGAAACTAAATATATTATAGATAATACATGAATAATATTTTTTTTATTAGTAATATAATAATACTAATTTGATTATAAATTTAAAGGAAGTATGAATAAAAATGGTTAATACTTTGAAAAGTTATTTTCCAATAAAAACGTTTTTTTATTATATTTTATGATTTTATTTAAATTTTAAATTAAAAAAAATTAATTTCAATTTTTCAAAATTAAATTCATCTTTGGACTTACAATAAATATTCTATATTAGGATAAATTATTTTATATTATTTCTAAAAATAATAATTTTTAGGTGAATAGTGAAAAAGATGTTGATTTTGCTATTAGAATCACTTTTATGACATTATCATAATAAAAGAATGAATTAAATATTATTGAAAGTATTTTATATAAAATATATATTTATAAATTAAAATAATTAATTTAAAATACTATGTTTTTTTTATAAAAACTATGTTTACTATTTTTAAAACTTGAGTAATATTTTAGTCTAAATAATTGTTTTATTTGCCGATGTTAAAAAAATATTGTTTATCACTTATAGATGTTAAATCAAAAAAATGGATTTAATATATTATATAAACATTTTATTATTATATAATAAGAAAAATTTAATTTTTAGGAATACAAATAAGGTTACTAGGATTAAAGTTAATTACTATGATAATTGTAAAACTATAATTTTAAAACAATTGTTTTATTAAAATTGTGTAATTTTTATCTAATCAAATAAATTAATATCACCTAAAAAGGAATATAATATAATTTTTAAAACTATATATAAATATATTTTTACCCATTTAATTGGTGATTAATTTTATATAAGATTTAGAACACTTAATGGATAAAACATCATTTTTCTACAAAAATAGTTTTTCAATATATTATATGTACTAATTTAAAAGATAATTTCAGAATTTTCAGAAATTTAATTTTATTAAATAGTTATAAATTTAGTTTCATAAAAAAATTGGTTAAATTATTTATATTATATTTTTAGTAGAAAATAAATTACATAGTAAAAAACTACCGAGGTAAAAACTAAGATGGTTAATTGTAAAAAAATATTATGCTAAAAGACTCAAAACATATTTATTTATTTTTTGAAAATTTATGGTTGAGTGTTTATTAACCAAAAAACCTATACACTAAATTATGGACCAATTTTTTTTCCCTTTACCTTTTAATAGTGTCATGGAATTATTTACATTTAATGGGTATTTACAAGAATTTTATTTTTCTCCACTTATAAAAGGAGACCACTTCTACTCAATTTATCAACTTCTTACAAAGCCTTATCACAACCAAAACTCTAAAATATTATCTCTTAAACTCAATACCCACTTTATAGAATACTTTTTCTTCCCAAAATACTAATATTAATAACCTTAAGTTGTTACCCAAGGGAGAACATCCAAAGTTAGAGGTAGTATTCTCAACCAATCTTTCTTAATTAATTTCTTCTTATAGCCTGAAAAATAATTTATTTCCATTAAAGGATGATAAAATAAGTAGTTTTAATATTATTAAATTGTATTATACTAATGTAATATCCATTTTATACCTTCTTGAAAATTCATTTTGAAAAATGAAAACATCATCATGCATTTATGTTGATCACCACCTCTAAGAAAGGTCCGTTATATTTTTCATAAACTCTTTACATGGATGGTAAAAATAGTTATTTAATGAAAATATAAAATAATTATAACATTTTTAAAACTCTAACATTATAATTATTTTATTTTTATTCTCACTCTCTTGTTTTATGAAAAATGAGAACGCCGTCTGTGTATGTGTGGATTACCACCTCCACATTACAATGTATTTCATTTTTCCATTACCACTTAACATGGATGAATTTAAAAATGTTTTTAATGTGTAATATTGATATTAAAAAACCAATTGAAGTTATTTTTATTTGACATTATAAATGTTATAATAATGATAAATGGTCGTAATAAACATAGATGCCAAATATGAACATATCATGGAACCTTTATCGATTTGAGTCCATTTTAGAAACATATGGACCAGTATATATATTCTTTTTAATAAAATAATAAATATTATACACATTTAATATTTTGGATATTATGAATCTATTTTATAAAACCCTTGATAATTGTTGACATACTAATATTTTTGCTGAGAAATTGATCGGACCACCTCAAGTAACCGACATAATCTAAAACTTGTTAACAAATGAATAAAAATGATAATAAATATACCCTATAAAATGAAATATATATGAAACAATTATCAAATTTTTTTTATTAAACATAATTTGATTATCTTGTATGTTAGGCGCATCCAAAAAATGAATCAGTTTCTAAGATAAGTGTTTTTTGATCTCAATTTTATTTCATTGATAAATAATTCATATTCACAAATTGTTTCTTTTTATGGTGTATGTATTGAAAATGGATTTATTTTCTTCACTAATTTCATGAAATATAATGTATTTACAAGTCCATATCATGTACTACTTTTTATGGGTTTTAAATTAAAAATATTATGACGTCGTAATGGGTTTTCATAACTAAAATCTTTTCCTTCAGTTATAATCACTCATCATTGACTGTAATATTTCAAGATTGATTTATTATACCATGAGTTGGTATAAATTTTAGATTATATAAATAATTTAAAATAAAAAAATTTATATTGGGTTATTATAGTTTGTATTAGAGTAATTTTTATTTATTTTTTGAGTATTATTTTAGTTATTTGTGGGATTAAAATGAGAGAAATTTAGTGAAACCCCTAGGGATATGACTAAGGGATAGGTCTATGTATAGGATAAAATCATGAAGTTTTGGTAAATTATACATTGTGTGTTATCTGAGATATTAAATCTTTGTTTGGATACCAAAAATTTTAGGAGTCTATGGAACATATGAACTTATGGTTAATCACCCTAAAAAAGTTGATTGAGTATCAAATCAATCATGGTTATGGTGCAAAATGAGTGGGTCTAAGGATTCACACCTATATTGAAACTCATAGAGGAAATTCTTTAGGAATTAACTCACTCTTTATGAACCATTATGAAGGATTATACCACATATTTATAGTATGGTTATAGGACCTAATGGGTGATTTACAATTAATAACCTAGATCGAAACCTAGGAATATATAAGTTAGGGTACATGTATCATTTATGATTTATCCTATATATGCTAATATTTTTCCTTTTTAGGTTAATTATTTTTATCCATAATTTTTCTATGTTTATGAAATAGTCAGATAAAGGATAAAATGGGGAAACAATAGCTGTGATGGGAAATTTGATGATTTAACTAATGAGAAACCAAGCGGGATGGGATAAAGAGTAGAAAAGTTTGTAGAAATTATCACTCTAGTATCTTAAGATATGAATAAAAAACACTATGTTTATCTCTTAAATTTCCAAATGAATAAATAGATAAAATTAATTATTTTATGTGACAACATCCACCCTCCTTCAATGGATCTTCAAAACCACTTATTACTGAGCAATGGATCGATGTGATGGGAAGGATATTTTCATTATCTAGTGCTCAGAATGTGAGAAGATTTTTCAAGAAGTTTACAATTTCTAACATGAGGATAATTAATGGTAGACTCTCATTAAAATATAACAAAAAATGATGATGTATACTCTATGGAATGGTATGAATTCAAGAAATTTTTATTCACTAAGTATTTTCCTCATACTCTTCGCACAAAGATGGAGAGAGAATTCATGTAGTTAAAACAAAATGAGTATGAATCAATAATCACATATATATAAAAATTAAAAAGGATTTCAAGGTATTCCTATGGTTTTATCTATAACACTAAGAGTAAAATATATCATTTATTTAGTGTCTTAAATCCAATTCTTCAAAACAAAATCGATATAAGAGACTTGGGAAGCTAGAAAGAGATTTATTTATTTATACTAAAAGTAGTGATAGGAAGTGGATACTCTCATTATTCTGGATAAAGAAAAATGAAATTAGAGTATCATGGAATCACTGATGATATGTTTCTTGGGATAAAGAAAGTCAAATTGCCTACTTGTCAAAAATGTAGGATGAAACACTCGGGTAACTACCTCCAAGGAAAAAGGGCGTGTTTTGAGGTTTGGGTTGATTGCCTATAAATCTAATACTTATCATAAGGAGATGTAGATACTAATCAATGAAATAGAGGAAAATAATATCCTAGTTAATGCTCCACCCACACTTCAATGCTTCAAATGAAGTTATTTTTTACATTTTGCAAATAAATTTCATAACCCTAGAGTTAACCAATAGAATAGGCCCCAAAAATCTCCTAAACCAAGGGATAAGGTAAGATTTCTTTCTATCATTATCACTAAGGTGTATTAAGATAATTAATTTGTACTAGGTACACTTATTCATTATTCTGTATTTTTGGATGTCTTATGTCATTTATGTTTTCACCAACTATCAATCTTTGAAATAAAAAACACCCAATTGTATCATTATTGCATCCAAGGTATATGGATATTCAGCAAGGTTTGTGGGATTATAATTCATGAAAGACTTATTATCATTCCTTTAGATAAAATTTTTGTTATTTGTTTAAATGTATTAGCTATCTCCACATTGGATTCATTTTAATCAGATGGAGAGATCATATTTCATATCTCTAATCAACTTGTGATCATCTACCACTACAAGTTTGATAATGAACTATCTAGGAAAAATTCATTCCATTATATAGTCCTTAACCCTAATCATCAAGATTGTTTTACATAAATGGTTAGGAATAAACCTCATATTTTTATATGTTTATTATTAAATAATATATGAGTTTCCTAGACTTACCCAAGTTACTAAGGTTGATACCTATTTAGAAATTAAATCCGGAGTCATGTATATCTTAAAGAAATCCTTAACTACTTCTTTAGTGATTAATAATTAAAATATTGAGGATTCAGTTTATTTAAATAAAGGATAATGTGATACCTTGATATTTTATTATTAATTTTTTCTCTTTTAAAATAAATACTATGTTTAATAACTTTATTCACATAAAACATCCAACCAAAATAAATCACAACACATTATCTAATTGTTATAATGTAGTATTTAAGATGGAGTGTAAAAATATTGGTACCCTATTTGTGAAATATATTTATAAAAAAATATAATTTTAAAGACTAATTTAATAAGATAATTTAATTAGTTTAGCAAGATAACTAATAAGATCACATTATGATTAAAAATGTATTTTTTTCATAAAATATATTTTTATGCACTTTATTTTAAGAAACTAAATATATTACAGATAATATATGAATAATATATATTTTATATAAATATTATAATAATACCGATTTTTTTAATAGTTAATATGAATTAATAATAAAAATGGTTAATACATTGAAAAGATATTTTCATATAAAAAACAATTTTTCATTATATTTTATGATTTTATTTTAAACCTAAATTCTTAAATTTCATAATTTTAATTTTACCAAATTAACTTTATTTTTTGGATTATAATAAAAATATTATCTTATGATAAAGTTTTTATTATTATTTTTAAAATAATTTTTTTAAAAGAATAGTGAAAAAATTCTTGATTTTGCTAATATCACCAATTTTATGTCATTATCATAATAAAATAATGGTTTGAATGTTTTTGAGACCTTTTTATATAAAATATATATTTATAAAGTAAAATAAATCATTTAAAATATTATGTTTTATTTATAAAACCCTTGTTTAACATTTTTTAAACTTAAGTAATATTTTACTATAAAAATGTTTTAATTGCTTATGTTAAATATTATTTTTCATCACTTATATAAGATATATATAGTAAAATCAATTTTATATTTTAAATAAACTTTTTTATATTACATAACAAGTTCAATTTCAGTTTTATGTATAAAAATAAAATTACTAGGATTAAAGTTATTTATCGCAATAATAGAAAAATTATTATGTTTAAAGAATTATTTTATAAACATTGTGTTATTTTTAACTAATTATATTAATTAATAACTTATAAAAATTAATATAATATAATTTTTAAACCTATATATAAATATATTGTCACCCATTTAATTATTTATTTATGTTATATAATATTTAGAACACTTAATAGTTAAAACGTCAATTTTCTACAAAAACAATTTTTCTATATATTATATGTTTTAATTTTAAATTTAATTTTAACCTTTTTAGAAATTAGATTTGATTAAATAGGGAATTTATTTAGGTTCATAGTTCTGAAATAAAAAAGTATTTTTTATCTTATATGTTTAGAAAAATATAAATTATTTATTGAAAAGACTAGTTAAAAAGGTTAAAACCAAAATGGTAAAGTGTAAAGAATCTAAAGGAAAAGGAATAAAATCATGTTTAAAAGTTATTTTAAAATTAAATATTGATTATTTTTTGAACCACACCCATATCCATTCAATTGTAGACAAATTTTGGATCCATTGACCCTTTAATAGTGTTATGGCTGTTGGGTCGGAAGAATAGCGAGGAATGATGGCAAGAGGGGGGGTGAATTGCCTTTTAAAAAATTGATTCACAAATTAAAAATCAAAGTAAAAATGCAGCGGAAATAAAGAGGCAAGACACGCAAATTGATAACGGAGTTCGGCCAAAACCCGGCCTACGTCTCCGCTCCCAACTCAACCGTTGAGAGATTCCTACCGCTTGCTTTTCAATGGTTTTAGCAAGAAACCCACTAGGCTTTGAGGTAGCACTAGGACCTATTACAGCTTGCTTTTATTGGTTGAGCAAGAACCCAATGCTTTTAATGGTTAAGCAATAACCCACTAGTCTTTTTACGGGTGAAGACTAGCTCACCGATCTCAAGCCTTTTTACAAGGTAAGGCTTGACAACCTCTTCACACCTTAGTGGTGGTGTGAGAACCCAAAGAAAGGGAGGTTGAGAAAAGGGTTTGGGGTTTGTAGGCACAAACCCAATTTTAAAGCTCAAAAAGAAATAAAACAATAAAACCCGTATTTGGGAAGACTTGGGCGCCTTTGATTGGATGGAGATGTTGAAGGCCGCTTCCAAGCTTCTTTGAAGGAGCTCCTTGGATGTGGAAGTTGTTGGAGCTAGGTGGGTTCCTTTGAGGAAGTCCGCCGGAGGTTGGCCAATTGATCCAAAATATGTCCGTTGGCTTCGTATATGATCCGGTAGATGTCCGGGGCTTCCTTGGCCTTTATTTATAGGCTAGGAACCCTTGGGGAGGCTTCGGAGCCGTTGGAGAGGTCTTCGGAGCCGTTGGGAGGCAAGTGGAGCAGCCTGGTCAAAGCTCCAACGGCTAGTTTGACTGGGCCACCGGCTGGCCGGTGCAGGGCCACCGGCTGGCCGGTGCCTTGGAATGTGGAGAGAATACTGGTCCAGGCTCCACCGGTCGACCGGTGAGGAGCCACCGGATGGCCGGTGGTGAGACAGTAGGTCTCACTATTCATCTGGGTGCCACCGGTCGACCGGTGGAGGAGCCACCGGCTGGCCGGTGGCAAGAGAGTAGATTGTACTTTTTGGGCTGGATGCCACAGGTCGACCGGTGGCAGAGCCACCGGTCGACCGGTGGGGAGGCAGTGGCTCAGCCTTGAGTCAGGGTGCCACCGGCTGGCCGGTGGTCAAGCCACCGGCTGACCGGTGGACTGAATTTCAGTCCACTTGAAGTCCATTCTTGGGCCAACTTCTTGGCAACCTTGTGCCTATCATCCACAACACTTAAACACAATGTTAAACACATATTAAAGTGATTGTGATCATGAAAATCAAAGAGTGTGGGGTACAACAATCTCCCCCTATTTTGATGATCACAATCACTTATCAAGCAATGTAAAAACTTAAATGAAATGCATGCCTAAATGATAAATTGAAAATAAATACTAAGCGTGATAAAAAAGATTCTCCCCCAATCAATCAAGAAATTTCTCCCCCTTTGTGATTATCAAAATAGCACGGGGCATAAAACTTGATTGAGGGAATCGATGAAAAACGAGATTTTAAATCGATTGAAAATGGTATCAATTGTTGAAAATTTTGAAAATTTTGAAATGAAAATTGAATAACAATTTGAATTGAAAGTTTTGAATCAAAACAAATTCGAAACCAACTGTTGGAATTTTAGAAATGAAAATTTGATAGAAAATATGAATTGAAAGAATTGAAACCAAGAGTTGAGTTTTGAAAAGAAAAAATTTTGAATACACAAAAAAAACATAAAAGATCCTAACTCCCCCTAAATAAAAACAATGAATCACCGGGGAGAGGGATTTTGAAAAGAAACAATCTTAGGCCCGGAGAGACTCGCAAGAAGGGATTTTTCAATCCATACTTGCCTCATGGCGGGTCTTCTCCTATAAAATTCATCCGAAAAGAAAAAACTTTTGGGTTGACCATACCGGGCGTTTTTACAATTACACTCATAAATGAGATGCCCGGTTTTCTTGCAATAATTACAAAATTTGTAATCGGAGCTCCCCCTTACAAAAACAGTTTGAGCATGGGAGGAGGAGGCTTGCTTGGAATAGCCAAGCCCTTGGGAGGTTCTAGAAATGCGTTGGGAACCTAGCAAATTGTTCAAATTTTGTTCCCCTTGGGTGAACTTAGCAAGGGTCTCCCTAAGGTCTTTTATGGTTGATTCCATAGAATCAACATTTGGAAAATTTTGGATTTTAAGGGAGAGTTCCTCCTTCTCTTTGAGAAGTTGTTCTTTTTCGGAGGAAAGCTTTTTGAAAGATTTTTTTAAAGCAACAAATTTTGAGGATAAAGTATGAAAACCATTTTCCAATTGATCTCTTGCATATTGGAGATCCTCATAAGACATATGATTGAAAGAGTTTGAATTTGAAGAACAAGAGGAGGATGAGTCGGAAGATGTTACCTCATGAAATGCCATTAGGCATTTGTTACCGTTGTCGCTTGAGGAGGAGGAGGATGATGAAGAGGAGGTGTCACTCCATGTTGCCTTGAGGACCTTCTTCTTTCCTTTTTCGTTGGCCCGTTTTTTGTTGAGTGGGCAATCGGGCTTGTAATGGCCCTTTTCGCCGCACCCGTAGCATTTTACCTTTGGCTCGATTCTTGCGGTGGGTTCTTGCTTTCGCGCCTTGCGAGATTTCTTCTTCTTCTTGTGCTTCTTCATAAACTTGTGCATTTGGCGGGCGAGATTCTCCATTTCCGAGTCGCCGCTTGAAGATGAAGTAGATGAGGAAGATGAGGATGAGGAGGAGCTTACTTCTTTTTGAACCTTGAGGGCGATGTTCTTTGGAGTTTTGATAGGGGTGCCCTCCTTTTGTGCTTGCCTCCTCATCGTGATCTCGTAGGTCATTAGAGATCCGATGAGCTCCTCGACCGGCATATTTTTGACGTCCTTAGCTTCTTGGATCGCCGTCACCTTTGGTGCCCATGAGCTTGGAAGGACCCATAAGATCTTCTTGACCATCGTCTCGGCTGAAACATCATCACCAAGAGATTTCCTTCCATTGCAAATGTCAGTGAAGCGTGTAAACATATCGGTAATAGATTCGGAAGAATGCATAGTAAAGATTTCAAAATCTTGTCTATACATGTCTAACCGAGTGTCCTTAACTTTGTTAGTGCCCTCATGAGTTACTTCTAAAAGTTTCCAAATTTCATGTGAGGAGGTGCAAGTAGACACTCGATTGAACTCATTTCTATCTAAGCCGCAATGGAGAGCGTTCATGGCTTTGCCATCAAGCTCAAAATTCCTAATATCGGCGGGGGTCCATTTGGATTCATCGGGGGTAGACAAAGTGTAACCTTGCATGACTATTTTGTAAATCGGATAACCTATGCTTCTTAAAAAAGTGGTCATGCGGGTTTTCCAATAATTATAGTCGGATCCATCAAAAAATGGAGCCCGACCCAATGAGTAGCCCTCGGGGGCGAAAGAGGTTGATGCCATCTTAATGGATCTTTGAATTTGTAACCGGTTAGGGTATTACACAAATTTTCCCTTTGATACCAAATGTTGGGTCGGAAGAATAGCGAGGAATGATGGCAAGAGGGGGGGTGAATTGCCTTTTAAAAAATTGATTCACAAATTAAAAATCAAAGTAAAAATGCAGCGGAAATAAAGAGGCAAGACACGCAAATTGATAACGGAGTTCGGCCAAAACCCGGCCTACGTCTCCGCTCCCAACTCAACCGTTGAGAGATTCCTACCGCTTGCTTTTCAATGGTTTTAGCAAGAAACCCACTAGGCTTTGAGGTAGCACTAGGACCTATTACAGCTTGCTTTTATTGGTTGAGCAAGAACCCAATGCTTTTAATGGTTAAGCAATAACCCACTAGTCTTTTTACGGGTGAAGACTAGCTCACCGATCTCAAGCCTTTTTACAAGGTAAGGCTTGACAACCTCTTCACACCTTAGTGGTGGTGTGAGAACCCAAAGAAAGGGAGGTTGAGAAAAGGGTTTGGGGTTTGTAGGCACAAACCCAATTTTAAAGCTCAAAAAGAAATAAAACAATAAAACCCGTATTTGGGAAGACTTGGGCGCCTTTGATTGGATGGAGATGTTGAAGGCCGCTTCCAAGCTTCTTTGAAGGAGCTCCTTGGATGTGGAAGTTGTTGGAGCTAGGTGGGTTCCTTTGAGGAAGTCCGCCGGAGGTTGGCCAATTGATCCAAAATATGTCCGTTGGCTTCGTATATGATCCGGTAGATGTCCGGGGCTTCCTTGGCCTTTATTTATAGGCTAGGAACCCTTGGGGAGGCTTCGGAGCCGTTGGAGAGGTCTTCGGAGCCGTTGGGAGGCAAGTGGAGCAGCCTGGTCAAAGCTCCAACGGCTAGTTTGACTGGGCCACCGGCTGGCCGGTGCAGGGCCACCGGCTGGCCGGTGCCTTGGAATGTGGAGAGAATACTGGTCCAGGCTCCACCGGTCGACCGGTGAGGAGCCACCGGATGGCCGGTGGTGAGACAGTAGGTCTCACTATTCATCTGGGTGCCACCGGTCGACCGGTGGAGGAGCCACCGGCTGGCCGGTGGCAAGAGAGTAGATTGTACTTTTTGGGCTGGATGCCACAGGTCGACCGGTGGCAGAGCCACCGGTCGACCGGTGGGGAGGCAG
This sequence comes from Viscum album, assembly GCA_963277665.1. NCBI lineage: Eukaryota > Viridiplantae > Streptophyta > Magnoliopsida > Santalales > Viscaceae > Viscum > Viscum album. The sequence continues at coordinate 578,610 of CAUJRU010000417.1, read as the reverse complement.
TGGCTCAGCCTTGAGTCAGGGTGCCACCGGCTGGCCGGTGGTCAAGCCACCGGCTGACCGGTGGACTGAATTTCAGTCCACTTGAAGTCCATTCTTGGGCCAACTTCTTGGCAACCTTGTGCCTATCATCCACAACACTTAAACACAATGTTAAACACATATTAAAGTGATTGTGATCATGAAAATCAAAGAGTGTGGGGTACAACAATGGCATCATTGAGATGTAATGGTCATTTACAAGAATTCCATTTTTCTTCACTTATAAAAGGATATATCTTACACTCCATTTATCTACTTATTATAAAGCCTTATATCAACCTAAACTCTTTATTAATATCTCATAAACTCTATACCCACTTCTTATAAGACCTGGTCTCCACCAAAGACCAAAATAGGCCTAAGGAAGAACATCAAAAGGGGGAGGTAATATTCTTAACTAATATTTCTTAATTAATTTATCCTTCTACCCCTTAAAATATTATTTTTCCAGGAAATTATTATAAAATAAGTGTTTTTAATATGATGAAATGTTATTATACTAATATAATATTCATTTTATGCCATACTCTAAAATCATTGAGAAATTTTAAAATGTCATCATTAGTTTCTGTGGACTATTGCCTCTATGAACGGTGGGTTCTATTTTTTATAAACTATTTACATGGATTGTAAAAAATAGTTTTTTAATAAAAATATATAATAATTATAAAATTATTAATATTATAAAATTATGATTATTTTATTTTTATACCCCCTCTCATTTTATGAAAAATGATAGTGTCGTGTGTGTGTGTGTATGGACTATCGTATTCACAAAATGATGTATTTCATTTTTTTCATTACCTCTTGACATGGAGGAATTTATAAATGTATTTAATGTGTAATATATATATATAAATTAATAACACTATTAATGTTCTTGAAATATAATATTTGACGTTGTATATGTGATGTTAATGATAAATGGTCATACCAAACTCAACCACCAAAAAATGAACATATCAAGGCACCTTTCTCAATTTGAGTCAATTTTGGAAACATATGAAACTATATATATATATATATATAATGGAATAATAATAGATATTAAAATATAAAATTATGGATATTATTAAGATATTTTACAATTCCATTGGAAACTATCAACATACCAAGATAGTTATGAAGAAATTGACCGGATAACCTCAAGTAATAGACCTAAGTTAAAACTATTTAATAAATTAATAAAAAATTATAATAAATAGAACCTATAAAATGAAATATAGATGAAATAAATTATTAATAAAGTTTTTAATAAACATTATTTTGTTATCCAAGATGTTAGTAACATGCACAGAATGAATCATGGCCTTAAGGTAAGGGTTTTTACATCTCAATTTTGTTTTACCGAGATATAATTCATATTCATAATTTATTTCTTCTTATAGTGTATGTACTGGAAATGGATTTATTTTTTCATGAATTTCATGAAATTTAGTTTATTTACAAGTCCATATAATTTTCTACCTTTTATTAATTTCAATTTGAAATATTACAAAATCATAAGGAGTTATTGTGACTCAAATATTTCCTTGGGTCATAATCACGCCTCTTTGACTAAACTCTTTCACGATTTATTTATTATAACCTATATTTATATAATGTTTAAATTATTGAAATAATATAAAAAATATTTATCTTTGGTTTCTATATTAATAAATAAATATCATATAATTCTTCAAAAATAAATTTAATCATGAATAGTCTTAAATAAGAGTGAGATTGTAAAATAAACCCGTACCACTTTACTAACTTTTGAATCAAATCCCATTAAAAGATAAAACTTGAATTAAAAATTTAAATATAATTAATAAATATTAATTTATGATAAATATGTCAAATATTCAGTATATACACCATATAAATGTAATTAAGGGAATAATAAAAAATATGCCTCAATGGAGTGGATTTGAGTCAAAAAACACTTACCTTGGATTCCTTCTTGGTCTGACACATCATATACCACTTAATAATAAATTTAAATTTAATAAATACTTTATTAAGAATATTTTTCATATATATTTCATATTTTATGTATTATTTATAATCATTTTACATTCATTAATTGTATTCTTCTTCCTTAGGTCGAGTACTTAAGGTTATTCAAAACATTTCCCCAAAATTACTTTGGTATGTTTACTATGGTTAATGGTTTATGAAATAGTTCCATCATCTCCATAATTTTAACAATTTAATGAATATATTTTTTATTCATTATATACATTTTTAGAATCATCCATGTATGGTGGTAATAGAATAATAAAATACATTTTTCATAGAGGTAGTAGTATGTACGTATGCATGATCACATTTTCATTTTCATAATGGTTGAGAAGAAAATAAGTTATATAATGATTAATAATTAAAAATAATAATAATAATATCATAAATAACATATATATTCATCAAATATATAATTATTATCATTCATGTAAAGTGGAAAAGAAAAATGAATCGACTTGATTTATAAATGTGGTAGTCCACACGTATGCATGGGAAACTAATCATTTTCTAATGGATAGAAGCGTAAGAAGGTATAAGATATAATATATTTACATAATTATAATTATTTAATAAATGACATATATATTAATTAATTCCATATTATAACCATTCAATTGATTTGATGATGAAAAATGATACACATCGCTTCATGGAGACGGTGGTTTTTATGTATGCATGGGTGATGCTTTCATTTCTATTTGGATAGAAAATGAGATGGAAATGGATTATACCATAAACATAATAACATTTAATTATATTTCAAATAATTATTTTCATTATATAATAATGTATATAATATGGTTTAAGGAGGTAGAAGAAGAAGTAAACATGAAAGAAGTTGGTTAAGAGTTATACCTCTTCATTGGAAAACCTCATTTTTCTTAAACCTTAACACTTATTAGATTGGTATTTCAGTGATACCAGAACCTATATGTCAAGAAAAATAAAATTTTAAGGTATTTTGGTAGTTTTTATTTGATATAATTGGATCAATAAGTGTGTATAACATAGGATATGATGTACCCTTTTATAAGTGATGTTGGTGGAAGACAATTAAATACGTTAAACATTGCTATATAATATATGTATTACTCAATTAAAGTAGATAAAAATTATATATACTTAAATAATAAGAGGTTAATGTAAAAATAAAAACAAATAATGATATTTAAGTAAGTTTTTCTTATTATAATGAAGCCTTATCCCATTATTTCTAACCCTTTTAACTCATTTTACCCTTAACCAATGTGATAAATATTTATCATGGTTGTTATTCATTATGAACAAAAATTAAGTTAAACATATTACCTAATATTAATTATAAAAACTAAAAATATTGAATCAAATTTAAAATATTAAATTCCTTGAATTATCATAAACTAATTTTAATATAAGTTCACCAAACGCAACAAAACCCATTTTTAGAAAACCTTATTTTAAACATAAAAATGATTTTTCACCAAAATAAAACATAATATTTATTAAAATTGAATTAATAGGTTGAGGTTAAATAAAAGTAGTCTTATTTAATTTTAAAACCAAATAATAATCTAAAATAACCTTTTAATAATTGATTTAAAGGGAATAACTAAAAATGATTTTTATTTAAATGGAAACATTAATTAGATTTATAAAATGTTAAACATAGATTTATAAGTTCAAAATCATTTTGAAAAATTAATTTTATTAATTATTAAATATATATTTAGTATATAAAATGTTTTCATAAATATTCAACTCATTCATGCATGATGATAATGGCATAGAAGTTACATATTTGTAAAATCGACATTTTTCACTATTCACACAAAAATCAATTATTTCTATAAAATCCCAAAAATTCACTCTAATTTAATTTTTATATGATGATATCAAAAATTAAGAAAAAAAATTCAAATAAAATATCTAAAATTGGAACTAATAATTTTTAATAACCATGTACAAATGGGTAAAAAATTAGAAAAAATATATTTTTGATGCACAAAATAAAGTTATTCTCATTTTCCATCTAGTAACAACCATTATATGATTGTTAATTTATTTGATTGAATATACTGTAAATAAATTTCATCAAAATAATTAATAAATACTTATTAACATAATTTATTAAAATAAAAATACATTAAAATGTAAAAAAAAATTTCTGACAAATATATATTTTTACCGTCAAATTACTGTATCTTCATTTCTAAAAATTGATAAGAAATTTATAAATGATTATTAATTAGTTTTAATTTAAAAAATAAATAAATTTTAAATGAATTTAATACTAAAATTAGTTAAATTTTAATTTTTATTGAAACATATATAATATAATGAAAACCTACTTTTATAAAAAAATGATCAATTTAAACATTAACTATTCTTAACCATATGTGTTTTAATTATTATAATTAAAAATTGAGTATTTATTTCTTAGTAATTGACCAATATTTTTTAATTATTAAAAACTTTATATATACATATTATAATGTGGTTACTCCTATTCATGCCTTCCAATCCAATGGACAGGTTATAATGATCTTATTTAAATAATAATATTTTTATAGTATATCATGGTTTGTTTAATATCAGTGTTGTGTGTATCATAATATATCATACACAATGATTATAAACAAAAAAATTGGGTGTTACATTCTCTCATTCTTATAAAAATTTCATCCTCACAATTTTAATTCATTTTTAACCAAATGAGTATAATAATTTCGTCATGAATTTTAAAAATATATATGTGCATATTTATAAGGATTATACATATTAATTATTTTCAAAAAAAATACCTTTATATTTATTTTTTATGTAACACCCCGAGACTTGATGATATATTTCCTTTTAAATAAATTCAATCTCATTGATAGCTTGTGATACATGCAACTTTGAGCCTCAATTATAGTAGGTAGACATTATATTTTAATAAGAATATAATTAAATTAATATTTTAATATTTCATGGAAAAAAATTATAATTTTATAGGATGAATATCGATTTTGAACTTACTTGGTCAAAATAATCTTATAATGAATGTTTGAAATTTTACATTAGAAATAAGCTTTTATGATTAATTGAAAATGTGGTATTTGATTATTCCTAATTTTATTTATAATAATTTATTAAAATATTTTTAATTAAAAATTTATTAACTATTAATTTTATATAAATAAAGATAAGAAAATTTGGAGTTAAAAGGGATATTTTTTAGAAAACTTGTTTTTTTCCAAAAACTGTTTTGGTTTGAAATGGAATAATGTTTGTCCATTTTAATTAATTAAAGTAATATTTAATAATGAATGATACAAGTGAAATTAATAGATTATATATCTAAATATATTAATTTAAATACATATAATTTTGATTAATAGTTATATAGTTAAAATAAGATCATCTTATTCTTGAAAAATGAATTTCTTAAAAAACAATTTTTTGACATGTTTTACGGTTTTATATTTTAATTAAATATTCCCAATTATATGATTTGAATTGATTCAAATGGAATTAATATTTTAAATTATCATTTTTATAATTATATATAAATTCCAACTTTACTTTTATTCATAATGAATAGTGAAATTGGTAAAAATTAATTATCGTGGTTAAAGTTAAAACAAGGTTTTGTGTGTTACATGCGCTTGTATTAAAATTAATTTTCCATGAACATAGAGTTTTTATTTGATAAATTGAATTTTATATTTATAATATTTGGTTAAAATTTTCTAATAATTATAATTTTATTTTAGGTATAATGGATAAATTACCTAGGTTAAAAAATAGTTACCGTGGTGAAAACTAAAATGATAAAAGTAAGTAAACTTTGAGGATATAAAAATTACAAGTTTAAAACATGTTTACTTTTTTGGTGAAGCTATGTATAGACCTTATATTACCTAAAAATGACTATTTATTAACTTTTAAGTCACTTGGGGTGAGATTGACTTCCCATTATTGAATAGTTTTGGGTATTTACAAAAAAATGTCACTGATCCTCAATTATAAAAGGGTACTCCATCCCCTCAATTATTCACACATATAAAGTAATTTTTATCAACAAAACTCTTCCAAAATACCTCCCCAAAATCATTATATACAATATATATTTATTTTTTATCTCAAAATAGAAACCTTAGAGTCCTTATGAGGATATCCAAAGGAAGTTTCTCTAAGATAAGGTAATCCTCTTTACAAAGCTCTTTCTTTTTCTTACTTCTTTTAAAACATAAAATTATGTATTAACACTTACAATATAATAAAACTAGTTTATAAAACATAATAAAATTTTATAATGTTCATGGAAATACATTAATTAATATACATCTCTATCAAATGGGAAACAAAACCATCACTTGTATGTATGGAAGACCACCACCTCACAAACCGATGTCATTAATTTTCCGTTACAGTCTCACATGGATAGTCATAATGATAGAAATAGTGAAACTATATGTTAAATATTACATGTTATAAATTATTTATAATTTATATATCATCCACTTTCTTACCCATTCACCAATTAATAAAATTATATCATCGCTCGTGTGTATGCATATCCTATTGTTTCCACGAAGCGATGCCATTCATTTTCCGTGTCCAAAATTAAATAATGGTTATAAAAATATATATAATAATTAAATATGATATTTATAACATTAAAATAAATTTTTATATGATTTAAATATATCCTACATGCAGGAATTCGAAATTTCAAGATAAAACACACATGAGAAAATAAGGCGATTAACACCTGAAACATTAATGATAATTAAATATAGTTAATGAATAGGTATAAATATGTTATAATAGGATAATATATGATATTATAATAACAAATTTGGTTATTTTATAAATTAATAACATTATTAAACACATATATAGTAGTTTAAAGAACTTTCAACCAAAAGGAGGTGTATGGTAAGGAATGTCATCTCAATTTCCATTCCATTGAGACATATTTGTTAATATGATACTATTCACTTTTATGTGCTGTATATACTACCAATTTTATGCATTTAACATGAATACCTATTTATTCATTATATTTTATGTTTCAATTCAAGTTTATTATTTCAAAGGTTTACTATTTAAAAGTTATCAAATGTGTAAGAATATATTTTTCAATCTCACTTTCTTTTGAGATTGTATTTACTTTTGTTAATGTAATTTTATCATTTTTCCTTAATAAATCAAATAATTTTCTTATCCATTGTATATTCATGGTGTTTCTATATTTTTCTTCCAAATTTTCCTTTCTTCGGTACTTTAATCATGTAAATAAATATTTAAAAGAAAAACTGATTTTATTTCTCTTTAAATAAGATAAAATTTTCTTCCATATACATGTTTTTAAAAATTGTTTTACAAAAGTATATTTATTTACACAGATGATTTATTATGGGATTTTTAAGTTATAATTAACTTTTAAAAATGTTTTGAAAGTAATATTTTTAATTTTTTTCAAAATTAATGTTTTTGAAAAAAAATCAAAATAAATGTTTTTTAACATTTAAAAATTACAAACTTCCCAATCATCATAACCATTTTGAAAAATACAGATTATTGTTCATATATTCAATGGTTTTACATAGAAATCTTTTTTCTGAATAATTATTTTAATATCTCACTTCTATTCCATTTATTCTTCTAAAGGACATTATTTTATTATAAAAAACTATATTCCTAATAAACTGGTGGTCACCTCTCATTTTTTTATTACATTTGTGATTGTTAACATTATATTGAGACAATAACTTTATTGTGATACTTTTTCATTGTAATTTAAATTTATATTAATATATAAATTCTTCTTATCATGGGTATGATTATTGCCAAAACTATACACAGTTTTTAAATATAGTGTTTACTTTTAATGTTATTTGATTACTAGAGAAATATTGATAAATATGTATTATTTACTCAATATGGATATTTATTGATAAGGTATATCATTCAGGGATTAAATCTATTTTTTGATATATGAGTAATTCATTTGACATGAAGTGATGGGTAGGGCCCCAAATTATATATCCTGATGATGCATCAGTAGGTATAATGAGACAAATTAGTTGGCCAAATTAAATGGGTTTTTACCCATAGTTGTAAAATATCTTATTAAATGTCTTAAGAGTATATATATAATGATTTTTGGGATCATTATTTCCAAAATTAAGAATTTTCTATAGGGACCTAGCCTTAAACATAACCTATTTTATTTATTTTGAAACTATAAATCAATCCCATTTCCCAATGTTCTTTTAGGTTTATAGTTTTAGATAATTAGGAAAAAATCATACATAGTAAACCCATAAATTTAAAGTGTACACTTACACTTATTATAAATTTTCCCATTAAACTAAATTCATTAAAATAAAATATGGTTTCTCTTTATTAAAAATCTTCACAATTTACCCTTGATCTCATTCTTGTCCCAACTCTTCCTTAAACTATGTGAAAAATGTTTTAAAACATGGTATTAGTACAAAACTATCAGAAAGTGAAATAATATAATGGAAAGAAACCATTATTATTTGAATACTTATAAACACATAAAATAATTTTCAAAAAGATATACTTCTTACCCGAAAAAGTTACATATACTTACTTTGTGAAAACATGATATTTCCATAGAACATAGCAAACATAGATAAACTATTCTGGTAACTTGGGGAATTATTTTTTTATCTAGTTAAATATGATTATAACCCTCATGTATACTATAGTATTTTTAACCCCCGTGGCTACCAGAAAATAACCCTTAAGATTATACTTGGATTTAACCATCATAGTTACACTTGGAATAACTAATACTGTCAACTTATAACATAAACAGCCTCAATTAATTAGAGAAATATCACCAAACCAACTATATTTGTTTTATAATTAAACCTCCCATTATTATAAAAAATTCATAATAACCATAACATAATCATTAAAACATAATACTTACATCCAAAAAACATTCCTTAAGAAAAAACACTTTTTTAAAAGAATATTTCCCAGATACAAAGGGGAACATTTTATTTGTAAATAACTATGTAATATTTTATAATAGTCTTAAAAATATTAAGGCATCATGAAAGTGATAAAAACCACTCATGTCGTATAAGTTAAAAAACATTCTTTTTTAATTTTTTAAAAATAGACATTAGAGAGGGTTTTTAAAGGAGTGTTTCTTACTTTATGTATGAATGTGTTTTGCACTTGAAATTAAAATCCTAGATAATCAAATTATATTAATTAATTACTTAATTCAAAATTTATTCAACATATATTTTATTTATTATAATTTTATTAAGTTAATTTATGGTCATTTCGATGAGTTATGCAGATTCATTTCTTTATTCCAGGATCATTTGTTTCGCTGTTCCATTGTTGGTTAACTTGTGTATATTCATGGATGTTCGTATAAAATGAGAATAGTACTCTCGAAGTGAAATTATATGGTATTAATTAACAATTAGGATTATAAATGGTATAATAGATCAGTTTTCTTTCTAACGTGAGAATGATTCATTTGATAAATGTTTAATGATAATTGTTTAGTTTATTATGGTGATTTTTCTAACCAACAAGAATTAGTTTCATTTAATTTAATATCATGTATATATATTCATTCCATAACATAAAATAAATTATAATATACATATTAAAATCCATTTTAACCATAATAAGAATTATATAACATGCCTTGAAGGCGGTAGAATAAAAACGAAAACTCATTATCCATGGAGACAGTTAACCGCCACAATTTAGACAATTGTTTTGTTTCATTGAATAAGAGAATATTAGAAAAATATGGATAAAATAAACTTCCATTATAAATATAAATTTTTAGTATATAAATGATAAATAATTTATTATTCCTTGACGGATTAATTAGGTGAGGAGAAGGTAGAAGAAGAAAATAAATTAAGAGAAGTTGTTTAAGAAATTTTCCTCTTGAATATCTCCTCCTTGAAGGATCCCTTATGTAACATATAATTGGTATTTTCGTGAGATAAAAACCTATATAATTTGAATATGGAAGCATAGAAGATAATTTGGAATAGGATGGTCAAGATAGAGGGATCAAAGTGGTGAAATTAAGTGAAAGAAGGGGTTCCCTTTTATAACTGAGGTGAGGGGCAATTTTGGAATTTATTAAAATATTAAAATACAATAAGGCAATTATACAGCCAAAGCCTTCCAAATGTCATATGAATGAATAATGGATAACATTTTAAAACATATCTTATCCCCTTTTCCCTTATTTAATTTTATTATTATTTTTAAAAAAATTAATAATATATTATATTCATGAAATATCATTATTGTCAAATTTAATACTATTCATTAATATAACATTAAAAACAAAAAAAGAGTAAAATTTTAAAAAAAATATTTCATTATATTCTATAAATTTAATATTTATCTATATAATTAATGTATCATATTAATTATTTTAATTTATCTTTATTTTAATATTTTTAATATCATTTTTTTTATTTTTCTATTAATTTAATAATTACTACATCATTAGTGTGAAAGAATTTAAGGTATTTATTTCTTCACTAAAAATTAAAAATAAATTACCATGAAGAAGATAAATCTTTTATCATCCAAAATAATATTTATGGTCAAACATATATTCTATAAAAACATATATTAAAAATATTAAACTAATTAAAAAATAAAGCATGAGCAGTTTGACTTTATTTTAAATAAAATACTATAAGGGACTTAATGTCAAAAAAGTTTATTCAAAAGGTTCTAAATGCGTCCCCAGTATTATTATAGTCTAAAATTACTCATCCAATAATATTTAGTCGAATATTTGTGTCATTTAATGGTTCTTATAGTTTTAATTAAAATAATTTTGTTTATTTTTCTTCTATTTTCACAAACACTACAGCAGTATAACGTAAGCATTAAAGGATATTATTTCATATAAAAAATTAAAAATAAATTACTATTATAAAAATAAATAAATTATGTTCAATTCAATCTTTTATATTTATTAATTATGTATATTTTCTCATATCCATATCAATACATCTTATTTTAATTTATTAATTTGATTTTTCATGCCTAACGCAAGCATTACACATGAATTTGGATAATATTCATGTTATATATCTATAAAATTAGAAAAATTCATTAAAAATCATCATTTATAGATAATAATTAATAAAAAATAATACAAATACTTGTTATCACTCAGTTAATTTCTATAAGGAATTAAATTTAACTTTTCTAATGTTGAGAAAACACTACATCGGCGCTAAAAATGATTTTCATATTTATCATGAAATAAATTATAATTTACCTGTTTTGAGTTATTTTTTTAAAATATATATATTATAATATCATACTTAAGTCATTACATAATTTTAATAAATTTTATATCATAATTATATCTTGAATATATCATAAAATAATACTAATAAATATGAAAACAGATTATTCTACCACTACCTGGGTTCTTAAATTTCCATAATTGATAGTTTGGTTATTATTGTCTAAGATATTTTTTATTTATATTATCCATGGAATAATATTATTCTCATGTTATTAAATATAATGTTTTTTATAATATTTATCTTTTCATATTGATTATACCTTATCCAATTATAATAGTAATGTTATTGATTTAATAGAATTTGTGTTTAGTTATATACCTTGCCATGATGATTATTCCTTATTGATCCATGATAGATTCCATTTTATATAACCCTTACTAGACATTTAAACTCTCCCTTATTTTGTTTCCTTTCCTCAATATATGAAGAAGAATTCATTGAATGAGTTCAAATATGTTGACTGTTTTCCATTACTACGTTTTATTTTCTATTTATAATGTAAAATGTGTAATTTGTATGTATCTGGTTCTCTAAAACTTATAAATTGATCAGAACTTTGGTATTTTACCCCTTGTATCTATTTCAATTTAATAAATTATTCTATAGATTTGTGTTACTGGATTTAGGGTCATTATGGTTGGAATTAGAAAAATTTTAGCAGAAACCGTGGGAACTTGATTAAGGGAAACATAGATTAGGAAACATAACCCTATGGTATAGTTTGAGGATAAGTATATAGTAACATCCTAAATTTTTATTAAGAAATACATTATGTGTTTTTTTATCAATACATCCATGTCAATAAGCTACAAGTGGACGTAGTTATAGAATAGTTGTACTTAGGGGTAATAGCTCTAAAAAGGGTGAATTGGGATTTGACTCGATAGTCACTAGGTTCATAACAATGGGTCTTACAGTGCACCTAGTTTTATATTCATGGGTGATATTTTTATGATAATTCACATTCTTTTAGAAACCATTATGAATGATTTGGAAATAAAGATATCCCTAAAGAAACCTTGTTTGAGATTCTAAGATTAAAAATAAATAAATTTTTTATTTATGTTAAGTGTTAGACCATATTTAGAAATATAAATTATGATTTAAAATTCATAATTTAATGATCTAATCCAGTATATTCCATTTTTTAGAATTGGTTCTTGGATTGAAAAACGGTACCAATACTCATGGCCAATTTAGTGATTCCCTTACTGAGTGAGCCAATATAATTGGTATTGGAATTGAGCAGGTCATGACTATATTTTGGAAGATTAATCAAGTTATGATAAATAACCTTGAACGAATAAAGAAACATATTGTCCCATTTCATGATTATCATATTTCGGATCACATAATTTGATAGAATCCCTCATCATTTAGTGGGACTACTACTCCAATGTTAGTTGGGAAAAGGATTAATTCCCTTGAGAAAATATTTCTGGCCTTAGGATGCAATAAAAATAAAAAGGCTACACATGTAGTGTATTGTATCAAAGGTGATTTTGGTCAATGGTGGTCATTTATCCAAAATACTAGGGATTAATATAAAATAGAATGCTTAGAATGGAAGGCTTTTAAATAAGCTTTCATGGAAAAATATTTCCCTCATGAGAAACAAACTAAAATGAAGAGAAATGTCCCTAGCTTAAATAAAAAGTAATAATAAAGTATTGAGGAGTATGAGGATACTTTTACATGACTAGAAAGGTATGGCATAGATTACATATTCAATACTTAATACAATATTGAACATTTATTTAATGGTCTTAACCTAAGTCTCTAAAGGGAACTAGTGTAGCACCGTTGGTTTCAAGTAAGTAACACTTTATTTATGTTTTTTAAGTATGTAAAGTATATGGGTGAAGTTTGGGATATTTTAGAGAACTTTTAGTGTGTTTTGGGGATTTTATACAGGTGTATGATTGGGGAATGGTTTGGGAAAACTACGCAACACCTAAAGAAAAATGTGTAAAATGCAAGAGGGACTAAAGGGAAGGTGTACAGGTTGTGTATGGTTTGTCCAAACCATGAGGTAGCCTAGGAAAACTGTACAACATGAGACAGTGGGATTTGTAATGGTTAAAGCGTGGTTTGGAAACTATTCGAGCCAACCATGCGAGGTTCCTTCTTGGGATACAGGTGAGAGAATGGTTTTCCTAACCATGCAACTTACCATGTACAGGTTAAATATGTGATCCTAAAACTATTGATCTCACATGTTTTTGTCTCTAAATCCCTCAATTTTTCTCCTATGTATCCCTAACCCAATATTCTCTCTTCCAAAAGATAAAGTATGCTTCTCCCATTGATCTGGAGGTAATCCAAAGGCTTCTCTTAGTGACATGAATCCTTATTCTTGTGGTAAGCCTCCATTCTTGGTCGTTCTTGGTGATTTCTCTTATATCTACTACTCTATCTCTCTCAGTTTCTTATATTAATTCCCTCTATGAATAGATATGTGGTAGTTAAGGCCAAATATGATTATATTTGGCGAGGTTTTTGATAAATGAAGAGATCTATGGTGGGTTTTGGAGATTCAACTCAGATTCATTCGCATTTTTCATGATGTCTATCTTTTTTGCCAATTTCATGAGGTAGGTGGATTCATTATCACTCTTATATTTAAGAACATTAATGAGTTATTTCAAATTCATGGTTTTTCTTGGAATTTATTGTGTATTCACTATTCATTGTTTGATGAAAACCCTCTTGAGTGATGGTTTGTGGAAATTGGTAAATTTTGTTTTTTGTTGGAAAGAGATTTTGCTAACATGATTTTAAAATGATGATTTTAAATTAATTTTTGGTTTTTCTACTTTAAAAATGGTTTTCAATAAATATATTGTTTTTATTGAAATTGTTTGTGGAACACTTGGTTTTGGATTGGGTTAGCATGGTTGTGTGGCATGTTTTCATATGCATTGGGATGGATAAGTTCAACTAGAATCTTTTTAATCAATATGTTTTTATTGAGAGTTTCAACTACTCATACTCAGTTTTGGTGGAGTATCAGCTTCTCGATCTAAGATATAGTTTTCGGTTCTCTATTAAATAAGTAGAAGGCTCTATTTTTATCCTTATATATAAAGGTGTCAATAGCCTGCACTTAGTTGTGGATTGTTCTTATGATATAAGGACATGACTAGTGAAATTCACCAAACTCATAGAGAGAGTAATTTTTGGAATGGACTATGGGATATTTATGCCCTCAACCAGTGCTCATAATTTCATACAGAAGATAAACACTTCTTATCTACATAATTATCAGTCGATATCAAAATGACGAATTGTGAAATATTTTGAAGACACAATTTATCCCCACTCTTATATATATTTGTATATCCCGACCAAACAATTGGTATCAGAGGAGAGATTATGGGAAAATTCATAACAAGATAAAAGTATAAGGTCTATACAAATATGGAAATGACTTATTATAGAGAAGGAATGTCATTGGTTTATTCTCCTTACTTCAATGGTAAAAACTATGGATGTTGGAAATCACAGATCATTATCTTTTTGAAGAATCTAGGATTCAAAGTCTACTCTAAAATCATTACTCCTTAAATAATTCCAGAAAATCATGCAACTTGGACTGCTATTATAGAGGTTGAGTATAACACAAATTCTAATGCTATGAATGCTATTATCTATGGTCTTAGACCATATGAATTCAACTGTGTCTCACAATTTACAACTACTTATGAAATGTGGAAAATCATTGTGGTATCTTATGAAGTAACTGACAATATAAGACAACAGAGGTATGTAACAGTAAAACTGAAATTTGATACATTAATAATGTTTGATGGAAGAAGTATCACTTGTATGAATGGAAGGCTTATAGAGATTATTAATAATATTAGATCCTTAGGTGATCATGTCAAACAATAAAATCAAGATTTGAAAGTAATGAGAGTATTACATACTAAATGGAATGGTATATCTGCTTTAGTACGACAATCATCACCTGTCAAAAATCTTACAAAGAGATAATTAATTGGGACACTAATGATGTAAGAAGTTAAAACGAAAGTTGAAGTTGAAGATCATAAATTCATAGTGAAAAATGATAATTCTTTTATAAAGGTAATATCCTATAAGAAAAGAAAAATAATAAAGAAAGAAGTCATATAATAAATTAATTCAGATACATATGATTCTGAAATTGAATTGGATCAACTAGGTAGAAAGTTTAGCAATTTTTATAAAAAGAAAAGAGGATTCATAAAAACCTTCAAGTGGAATGAGAAATAATCAAGAGAAGTCAAATTATATGAATTCCAGAAATTAGTTTATATAAGACCAGATTGTTCTTAGCTAAAATTTAAAAAAAGAAAGATATAAAATATAAATTAGAGAAATTCTGATTGTGAACATAAAGGAAAAAAGGGAACTGAAGGCTACGTGGAGTGTTTCTGAAGACTCTAGCAGCTCATCAAAATTTGACTTAGAAAAGGAAGAATCAAATATAAAATCCAATATGTGCTTCGTGGTAAAAAATAGATAAGGTAAAAACGTATTATTCATCTAATTCAGATTCTGATTCTATTTCAAATTATTTAAATAATAAATTGGTAACCAACTAAAAAATGATAGAAAGAAAATATGACTATTTTTTAAAGAAACACAAATCTTTAAAGAATATTAATAGTGAAATTTTAGGATAAAGAGATGCACTACTTAAACAACATCAAGATTTAATTAAAAAATTTAACTCATCTACCACAAACTATGTTAATCATGAAAATAATATTAAAGCATTACAAGATGAGGTAGAAACTTACTTAAAGTGTTTTTCTCTTATTTACAAATGGAGAAAATATTCTGAATTAAATTCTTGGTAAAAATGTCATTAGAAAGAAAATATTTATTATAGGAATTAAGGGTGAAAAATCAAAACTATATAAGAATTATTTTTTTCTGAACTCAAAAACCATTACTTGTCTTTTTTTAGAACAGAAGGACATATAACAAAAAATGGTTTTTTGAGAGATCCTCAAATAAGTGGAATTAAAAAAGAATTTATTTAAAAGAAATTCTAAAGTAAATGATATGAGTTATGGAAAAAAAGTAGATATGGATTCCCAGATCTCTACTAGATAACACTACTAGACCCAGGAGAATATTTGTACCAAAACAAACTCTTGATTAAATTTCCTTTGTAGGGAAGAAAAAGAAAATATACATGGTATATATATAGTGGATTCTCCATTAATGTGAGTGGAAACTCATAAAACTTCTATAAAATGACTCAAATAGATGGAGGTCTAGTCACCTTTGGTGATATTGCCAAAGGAAAGATAATTAGACTTGGAACTGTTAGAGATCCAAAAACAGTCTCAATAAACAGGTTACTATATGCACAAGGTCTGAATCATAACTTAATAAGTATCTCTCAACTCAGTGATGATGGATATTATGTTGATTTTTCTAACAATTCATACTCTATATTGAAATATAAACTTCTTAAGTTTAAAGCACCTAGAACTGATAGTGTTTATACTTCGGATTTAAATTCTTTGTGTAAACATTAATTGAATTATTTAACAACTAAGATAAATGAGTCTTGGATATGGCATAAGAGTCTTGGTCATTGTAATATTTATGATTTACCTAAATTCTCTAATAAATGGTTAATTTCTATTTTACCAAGTCTTGAGTTTGATAGTGACATGTTTTTTTATGAATGTCAAATTGGAAAGCAACAAAAATCTTCATTCAAATCTATTAATAAAATTTCAACATCAAAACCTCTAGAACATATCCACATGGATCTGTTTGGACCATCAATAGTATAATGTTTGGATATAGAAGTATATGTATATGTTTTAGTTGGTGATTATTCTGTATTTACTTGGATTTATTTTCTAAAACTCAAAAGTGAAGACTTTACTGTTTTAAAAAGTTTTTATAAAATTTTTCAAAAAGAAAATGGTTTTAAAATAATTTCAATAATACGTGATCATAGTGGTGAATTTGATAATCAAGAATTAAATTCCTTTTATTCAAATATATGTATTAAACACAACTTTTCTACACCTATAACACCTTAAAAAAATAATTTTAGAAATAAGAAATAGAAATATTCAAGAAATGGCTACAAATATGATGAATGGATACAGTCTACCTACATTTTTTATGGGAAGAATCTATAAGCATAGCCTGATATATCATGAATAGATTTTTAATTTGGTTTATTTTCAAAAATATACCTTATGATCTTTGGAATAATAAAAAGCCTAAAGTAAAGTACTTTAAATTTTTTATATATAAGGTGTATATCCTAAACACCAAGGATAATCTTGGTAAGTCCGATCCCAAAGCTGCTGAAGGAATATTTTTAGGATATTCTACTACCACTAAATCCTATAGAGTGTTTAATAAAAATTCAGTGATCATTGAAGAATTATTTCATGTGAAGTTTCATGAAACTGACCCTTTTATTAAAGAGAAATATCAAACTGATGAAATTACTAACTCTTCTAACAACATGTGACTTGAAAACCTAAAAATTTAGTTTGAAAATAATATAAATAAAATTTAGTCCATTTTAGAAGAAAATGATATTGATGAACCTAAAAGTGTTTTCCTAGACAATATAGAACCCTAAAGAATGATCCTTTAGAAATTGTTATAGGATACCTAGAAATAGGAATAAGAATTATAGGAAATACAGGAAACCTAGTTAAATTATCTACCTTTCTATCTCAACTAGAACATACATCTTTTGAAGAAGCCTTAAAAGATAAGTGTTGGATGTTACAAATGAAATTTGAGATAAACCAATTCAAAAGAAATGAAGTTTTGGAATTAGTTAAAAGACCATCAAATTATCCAGTTATAGGAAATAAATGGGTCTTTAGAAATAAACATGATGATTAAGGGGTTATAACTAGAAACAAATCTAGATTAGTAGCTAAAAGATCAGGAATAAAGTATAGATTATGATGAAACCTCTTCCCCTGTAGCTAGATTAGAATTAATTAGAATTATTTTAGCTTATTCATCTTATATGAACTTTAAATTATATCTGATGGATGTTATATCTTCCTTTTTAAATGGTAATTTAATGGAGAAAGATTATGTTGAATAACCTCTTGGTTTTAAAAATTCTCAAAAAACCAGATTCTATTTTTAAACATACTAAAGCTCTGGGTGGCCTTAAAAAATCACCTAGTGCTTGGTATGAAAGATTAAGTTCTTTTATTTAAAAAAAATGGATTTATTTTTGAAATGGAAGATCCAACTCTTTTTAAGAAAACCATTTGTTCTAATACATTTTTAGTTCAAATATATTTTGATGATTCTATTGTTGGTTCAACCAATGAAAAACTTTGTAATGATTTTTCAAAAAAAAAGAATTTGAAACAATTATAATGGAAGAATTGAACTTTTTTTCAAAACATAAAATTTATCAAAAATATTATGGAAATGTTTTATACCAAAGTAAATATATTACTAATTTATTGAAAATGTTTGTTCTTGAGAATAGCAAGACATATATAACTCCCATGTGTACTAATATAAAACATGATTTAGATGAAGCTAGAAAAACAGGGGACATCAAGTTATATTAAGGTATGATTAGTTGTTTATTATATCATACTACTAGCAAACCTGATATTATGTTTTATGTATGTTTATGTGCTATATTTTAAAAAAAAAGTAATCTCATCTTATTGCTGTCAAAAAGATATTTAGATATTTAAAGGGGATTATTTTTCAATCTCTTTTTTATCCAAAAACTTCTGATTTTAATTTAATATCATATTTAGATATACATTTTGTATATTAGATTGAAAAAGTAACTTAAGAACATATCACTTTGTAATAAAATATTTAGTATCCTAGTCAAGTAATAAACAACACTCAGTTACCTTATAAATAGTTGTGGCCGAATATGTATCTATAGGATGTTGTTGTACACAAGTATTATGGATGAAAAAAGCACTAATGGATTTTGGATTATATTATAATAGTAAGCCAATTTTATGTGATAATTCAAGTGATATAAATATTTCAAAAAAACCAATAATTCATTCAAGAACATTGCATATTGATATTAGGAATCATTTTCTAAGATATTTTGTTCTTAAAAAAGTTATATCTTTATAATTTTTAAATAATAAATATAAACTGCCTAATATTATTACTAAAACACTTCCCACTGTAAGTTTTAATTTATTTAAGGGGGAGTTATGATTATTTAATTTTTAAATAAATTTTTATATTTTTATATTTTTAAAGTTTTATTTTATTTTATTGTATTTATTTTTTTATTTATTATAATTTATTTATGTTAAAATTATTTACTGGTTAGTTTAAATCTTATTTCTTTCAAAAAAAAGCGTCTTTATATATTTTATTTGTTTTATTTTATCTTAAATTTATTTGTGCATTGTTTTTAAATTTTTTTTAATAATTATCTTACATAATGACATGGGAAACAAGGCACTATCAGAAATGTTTCGAATACCTAACAATTTCATTTCCCAACCCCTTTTTCGAATACTGAAACCATTATTTACCTTCGTCTACCTTCATTTACCTCGGTTTTCATTTGAAACCCTAGATCCTGAAAACCTCAGAGTTTTTATTTTCTCGGAAATGGAAAAAACTAAGAGAACTGAAGAAGGTGAAGCCAACGACCCAAAGTGTTAGAAAGTTTCCGAAAGATAGATTCTACTAGGAAAAGTAGTTGATTTTGAATGGATATATCAGAAAAATCTACTCCTGAAGAAATCTATAACTCCTCGAGGAGTAGAATCTATGTTCAATAAGATGAACTCAAAGTTCCTTTATGTGGTAGAACTGAAATTTTTCTATAACAATTTTTAGTTTAGTTTTTTTGATTATGAAGATACAGTTTTCACAAGAATAGAAGATAAGGACTTTTCCTTTTCTTCAACTAGAATTTATAAAATTTTGAACTGTCCTCATGAGGGAGTTTTTCATTTCAATATACAGTCTACTGGAGATAAGGATCATATGTCTGGAGACATTGTGTCTTTTATGTTTGGTTCAACAAACATTAGAAAAAAAATTCACGGATCTCGAGGAAGACTAGAAAATCATGGTTAATTTTATTCAAACAAGAATTGATCAAAGGATGGATGAGATGGAGAAGATTCTATATCTAGACATGTATATCATGTTTCTGTTTTTAATTGAAATAAAACTGAATTTTCCAAGATATATTTTTAGATATCTTTACTACATCTATCAGAAAGATTCTAGGATAACTTTTTATCCTTATGGAAGGATAATCTATAGAATTGTTTTTAAGAAATTAATGATAAATTTAATACATTTCTTGAATAAAATTTTATCAGAGCAACATACTCAATGTGGGAATTTTGAGGAAGCTGGATTTATACTAGAGTACAGTAAAATGAGAACTTATACTAGTTGGTGTAACACCCTAGAATTTCATGAGAAACATTTTGTTTTTATGTTATATAAATAATCAAAGTAATATTTCACTACACACAACACTAGCTTGGCATTATTTACACACAATTGTGACCTTCCTCAATAGCTTGCATCATACGCAATACCGAGTTTCACTAAACAACGAAATTTTATTAAAATATTATAAAAATTAGCCTTTATGAATATTAATACCCACTTTTTGGAACTTATTAAATTTTATTTTTCAAAATGGACTTCATTTTTGGATTCATAATATCGAAATTAGCCTAGGGTGAAATTTTGGTATTTTTCTGAAAACTTTCAATTTTTGACGAATAGTGAAAGCACTAGGTTACTATTTAAAAACCGACTTTTTATTTAAATAATTATTTATTTTATTTAAATTTATTTTAGGTAAAAATTGATACATAATACATATATAAGTTCAATTTAATTCATTGGAGTCATTTTATAATAATTTTTGATATATAAAAATGTTATTGAACTTTTCACCGTCTTTTACCCACCTCCTAGGAGAATTTGCAAATTTACATAAAACATAATTTTACCGCTTCTGTGAGTGGAATTTATAAAATCCTAGAGACACGGTTAATATCAAGTACTATAATGTGGTTCAATGAGATGAAAATAATTTTTTGTGAATAGTAACGTTTTACCTGTTTTTTACCACGGTTAAAAGTAAATATGGTAATTAAGCGTAAAAATGTTATTATTATTACCCTAAAACTTGTCTTAATTCTATTGGATAAGTTTAATTCGACCAAAAAAAACCTTAGGAATAAAATATGACCATTTAGGCCCACATATATTAGATTAGGACATTTATTATTAATTTATTTAAAGAAGGGTTAAAATAGTTAAAATCAAAGTTTAATAAGTAAATCATTTTTACTATAGGGTTATACATAAGATAAATTAGACTATAAATATTCATTATAAATATAAAATGATTTCCTACATAATGGTATTTTATTTTTAATTTTTAGACTTTAAATAATTTAATTTATTTATGACACAATGATGATGTAGTAATTATATTATTAATGAAATATTGACATAATTGATGTTAAAAATACCCAAATAAATGTAATTTGAGACTTTTTATGATTTAAAATAATTTTCTATGTTAATATGACATTTTAGTACTGATTTAATTAACTTTTTCGAACTAATATTTCTGTTATGATTTTCACAAAAATCAATTACTAAATAGTGTCATGATTGGCATAAAATAGTTTTTAAAACAAATATTATATTATTAATTGTTTTTTTATTCCATAAAATATAATGTTCGGCAAAATGACTTAGATAAGGTTATATATATTAATAATAAACAACTTGGGGTTAGTTTGGCTTATTATAGTTAGTTTATTAACCTTATAGTGTAAGAAAACAAGAAGACACGGTAAAAGTCAAATTATCTAACTTAAAGTTAAATCTAAATGATAAGGTTAAAATAGATACCTAAACTTGTATAAATTATATTTAATGAGAGTATTTAGACCCATCCCCACCTTAACTTCGAAATAAAACAATTTTTATCTATTAAAAACCGAATATGGCCTTATAATAAAATAATATTATTAGTTTTTCCAAAGGTTCCCCTCTCCTCCCTTATAAAAGGGAACCTCCTCCCTCTCTTCCTCACACCACTTTGAGCCTTAAATCTCGTCCAACCCCTGCCAAATTATCTTCTCCACTTCCCTAGAAACATCCTAGAGGTCCTGGTCATCTTCAAATACCAATTTTAGTTCCTTAAGAGGAGGTCTCAAGGAGGCGCTTCAAAAAAGAGGTAATGTCTGTTACCGATTCTTTCAAATTTATTTCTTCTTCCACTTATTTTTATTTAGTTGTTTCATTATTAAGTAACAACATCAGTATCAATAATATACTGATATGCTATTATAAGTATGAAACAACCCTATTTCGCCATCTATCCATCCTACGGAAAACGGAATCCCTGCGCGTGCGTACGTACGGAATACCGTCTCCACACCGTGGTGTAATCTATTTTCCACCACCACCTTACTTGGATTGGTATAATGGTGTAAATAATAACTATATATGATTATTTTAAAGTGATATTGATTCTTAAATAGTGTACATACACTCCAATACAATTCCACGATCATGGGAACGATATCATCGCTCATGCGTACGTATGGAATACTGTCTCCACGATGTGATGCGACTCGTTCGACATGATTTTCATTGAATAATGATTACATAAATGAATTGAGTGAATAAATATTATATTTATTACACTAATACCATTCTATAAATGATGTATTAATAACTTAAAAATAAGAATAATAATTTATTCGACAAAACACGCATAAGAACAAAAAGCAATAAACACCCGAATAACAAGTAACAATGAAATATTACTAATAAGAAGCTAAGAATATGACCATATATGATATCATAACAATGATTATGATTATGTAATAATTAAATTACATTATTTAAATCATTATACATGAGGTTCGGACAATTACGAAGCAAATCGGACCTAAGGTAAGGGAAAATCTCACAATATCATTTTTATCTGAGATTCTTTCTACTTCAGAATTTACTGGGGAATATTTATCATCCACATATATGTTTCTTCAATATGTAATATTATTTATATCCTCCTACAATTTTTTAAATCCAATTTTACCCTTCGGTGAGTTTTTATTAAAATATATGAAAGGAATCTTTTTTCATTTTTCATATGAGGTACTTTTTCACTTTTCCGACATAAGTACGAGAAGAATGTTTTTTTAACTTATACGACATGAATGGATTTTTAAAACATTATTTCCAAGAATATTCCTTTACAAGTTTTCAAGTTTATTTTTAATGAACTTCTTTTAGTTTAAAATTTTATGACATGTTAATAAAGGAAAAATGTTTTTGAAGTAGAAATGATATTTTCCTCAAGAATGGAGTTCAAGTGTTTTATCAAAATTATTTTCCATCTAAGATAATATAGGGTTCTGTTTCTATCCATATTATTACATTGATTTGATTATGATGTGATGGAATTATTTTTATGAATTCTTTTATCTTATATGAATTGTTTTATGATGTCAAGATGTTTAAGAATCCCATTTTTATTACATGGGTTAAGTTATGATGTATGATTTATGACTTTGTGGCACACATAAGAATGGTATCATTATGATATGGGTGGGACCTATATCTCCCTCCAATTAATTAGGTAAATATTTATATCTCATGAGATAGACATGGATGGAACGGCAGGTTAAACCGGTTTAGTGAAATAGGACTGAAACGAGGAGTGAACTCGGTTCAGAAATGGACTTTGTCCGCTAAGATAGTCTTGGAAATGAGTCTTGACTAATAAGAAATGATTTTCTATGATTATGTGTGTATTCCACATAGTTTCATGTTTTAAGTTATGATTATTGGGATTACATTTCAATACTATGATTTATTCCATCTTATGAAATTATGATCTCTTTTGCAGGTTAATATTTCCAAAATGTTATATTCTTATGAATATGATGTGATTGATATTTCTTTTATTTAACCTTACTGAGAATTTGAGCTCACACTTTTGTATGTTTTCTTTCCCCAAGTCAGGAATACGGTTATTAAGTAGGATATTCCAAAAAGGGACTCTAGATGTGATGAAATAAATGGGAGACAATGTAGATGATTTATGAACCAGTT
Organism: Viscum album; assembly: GCA_963277665.1. Classification (NCBI taxonomy): domain Eukaryota; kingdom Viridiplantae; phylum Streptophyta; class Magnoliopsida; order Santalales; family Viscaceae; genus Viscum; species Viscum album. The sequence continues at coordinate 554,125 of CAUJRU010000417.1, read as the reverse complement.
GTTTGTGTTTCCCAGTTTCTAAAGACACTATACCTATACGGTCCTTTCATGGTTTTGTTATATGTTGTAATAAGTATGCTTCAATTTTGAATAATTAACAATTTATGTAATGTTTTGGAAGTTATAGTTGGTATCAGAGGAAAGGTATAGTCATCCTTTGAAAACTAGGATCTGAAAGCCTTAGTAAGAAACCAAAGGATATGTCTAAGTATAGAACACAATCTTAGTGTTTTAGAAATGCACCTGAACAACCCATGATAAGACCTCAAGTGTAAAATTTTATTCTTGATTATGTGTTTTTTCCTATTATAATTAGTGTTTCTAACACTATTCTTCTTGGTTTTAGTCAATGGCTGGAACCCGAAGGAACCGTGTCAATACGGAATGTGACGGGCAATGTAAGGATTGTCCCCTTGAGCAACCAAATGTTATGGGAGCTAGAATGAAAAATCTTTAGCCATGCTCACACAACTTTCTCAAGCTATGAATCATTCATGACTTCCAAACGAGCAAAGGAAGGATCAACATTCTTTTGAATCCTTCATGAGGCAGCGTCCACCTTCATTCAGTGGGTCTTCTGATCCATTAGTGGATAAACAATGGATCAGTATCACTAAAAATATATTTTCAGTTCTTCAATGTTATGAACATGATAAAGTCATCTTAGCAGTATATCATTTGGAAGTTGATGCTGATAAATGGTGGAATATTATTAAGAATACGAGGTAAATGGATGAAATTGAGTCCATGGAATGGGACGAGTTCAAGAAGTTATTTTTCAATAAGTACTTCCCTCGTATTCTTCAAACAAAGATGGAGAAGGAGTTTCTTGAACTAAAGCAAAAGGATGATGAATCTGTTGGTACCTATGAAGCAAATTTTACAAGACTTTCAAGGTACGCTTCTGGTATTATTATCCAACCTGAGAGTAAGATCGATTGATTCCTTAGTGGCTTAAAACCATGTCTTCTAAGGGCGTTAGCCATAAGGTACTTCAATAGTTACGAGGAAATCGTTCGATGTGCTCTCAAGGTTGAGATGGAGATCTGAGTAACCCATCATTCATATGCATTTGATAAGAAGAGGAAAATGGAATTAAAAGGGAAATCTAAAGAGCACACTGAAAAGAGGATGAGCTTTCCCTTATGCTCAAAGTGTGGAAAGAAACATGGAGGGAGTTGTCTTAAAGGGACAAGTAAATGTTTCAAATGTGGAAAGTAAGGTCATCGGGCATTTTAATGCCACAATGATGGGAACAATATTTTTAGTGATGCGAACAAAGAAAAGGCTACACAGGGTGAACCTCCTATACTTCAATGTTACTAGGGCAAGGAAATGGGGAATTATGCCAATCAATGCCCTAATCCAAGGGTTGTTGATGATGATCGACGTCAACAAACTATTAAGGCTAAAGACAAAGGAATGTCACATGCAATTTCTATCAGTGATGTGGAGTACGATAATGAAGTGGTGAAAGGTACACTTACCATCCAATCTAAAGTAGCAAATGTTTTATTTGATTCTGGATCCACCCACTCTTTTATTTCTGAATAATTTTCTAAGGGTATCACTGTATTACCTCAACAATTAGATATTGAGTTAGCTGTGACAACCCCTAATGGCAAAAAAGTCGCATCAAAAGTTTATAATTCTTCTCCGATTGAAGTTTGTGGGAAAGTGCTTCCTGTAAATCTTGTGATCCTTCCTATAGTGGAGTTTGATGTGATTCTTGGCATTGATTGGATTTCTTTATATGGATCTCATATCAATTTCCAAAGAAGGGAAGTCACATTTCATATTCTAGATCAATCTATGATCGTCTATCGATGCAAGGATGAACATAACCTTCCAGTGGAAATTTCTTCCATCTTATGGGTCTTGATTCCACTAAATAAAGGTTATTTATCTCAAATGGTTGGTGAGAAACTCATGATTAAGAATATTCCCATTGTACAGGAGTTTGACGATGTCTTTATGGAGGAATTTATGAGTCTTCCACCAAATCGTGAAGTTGAGTTTTCAATAGAGATCGTACCGGGAGCTTTGCCTATTTCAAAGACACCTTATAGAATGGCTCCAATTGAGTTGTAGGAATTGAAGAAGAAACTCCAAGAGAATCTTGATAAGGGATTCATACGCCCTAGTGCATCACCTTGGGGAGCACCTGTTCTGTTTGTTAAGAAGAAAGATAGATCAATGAGACTCTCTATTGATTATCAAGAACTTAACAAGATCACTATCAAGAACAAATATCCTCTCCCGCGCATTGATGACTTATTTGACCAACTACGCGGAGCTCAATCCTTTTCCAAGATTGATCTTCGTTCAGGGTATCATCAATTAAGGGTCAAAAGGGAGGATATACCAAACACGGCTTTCCATACAAGGTATGGACACTATGAATTTATAGTAATGCCATTTGGTCTTACTAATGCCCATGTTATCTTCATGGATATGATGAATAGAGTCTTTAGAGACTATCTTGGTCAGTTTATGGTAGTCTTTATAGACGATATTCTTGTATATTCAAAGATGAAGGAAGAAATGAAGATCACTTGATAATTGTATTGAATACCCTGAGAAAGGAGAATCTTTATTCCAAATTTACCAAGTGTGAATTTTGGCTTCAAATAGATTCATTTTTGGGCACATAATATCAAAAGAGGGGATACCTGTGGATCCAGAAAAAACAGAGGTTATCAAAAGATGGTCGAGACCAATAACAGTAACTGAGGTCCAAAGTTTTCTTGGTTTGTCTGGATATTATCGACGTTTTGTGAAAGATTTTCAATATAATCTAATCCACTCACCAAGTTGACTTGGGAAGGAGTTATGTTTGTTTAGACAGAGGAATGTGAAGAGAATTTCAAGGAGTTGAAAAGAAGGTTATCCGGTGCACCTGTACTCACACTTCCTTGTAGTGGAGAATGGTTTGTGATCTACAGTGATGCATCCAAGAAGGGGCTGGGGTGTGTTCTTATGCAAAATGATATGGTGATAGCTTATGCCTCATGACAGTTGAAAATCCATGAGAAAAATTACCCAACTCATGATTTGGATTTAGCTGCAGTAATCTTTTCATTAAATATTTGGAGGCCTTATCTTTATGGAGAAAGGTGTGATATTTATATTGATCATAAAAGTTTAAAGTATATTTTCACACAAAAGGAGCTGAATATGCGCCAAAGAAGATGGTTGGAGCTGATTAAGGATTACAACTACTCAATTCATTACCACCCTGGGAAAGAAAACAAGGTGGCAGATGCATTAAGTCGACAATACCGTGCTAGCTTATCCATGATGAGGATCACAAAAGATCCAATATTTATGGATTTATAAAGGATGGATCTTTGAATAATAATGGAAGGGGAAAATCGTATCTTTCTCAAATGAATGTGTTGAGCCCTCTGGAAGATTGTTGATTTCATGTCTATGATTGATGTTTTAATAATCACAAATCATCACATACCATTAATGCTTAATCTGGTTTTATTTCTCATAAACTTAATTACAATCTGTTAATGAATCTGTTATCATGTTTTTGTCTATTCTTATTGACTTACAAAGTATTTTGAAGTCTTCTGGATTCAACAGACATCGGAAGCACCGATCCAATATCAACAGACATCGGAAGCACCGATCCAATATCAACAGACATCGAAAGCACCGATCCAATATCAACAGACATTGGAAGAACCGATCCAATATCAACAGACATCGGAAGCACCGATCCAATATCAATAGACATCGGAAGCACCGATCCAATATCAACAGACATCGGAAGCACCGATCCAATATCAACAGACATCGGAAGAACCGATTCAATATCAACAGACATCGGAAGCACCGGTCCAATATCAACAGACATCGGAAGCACCGATTCAATATCAACAGACATCGGAAGCACCGATCCAATATCAAAGGCCAACGGTCGCACCGATCCGATATCAAAATGAGCCACCGATCAAAATGACTCACCAATGCAAATGACTCACCGATGCAAAATGACTCACCGATCAAATGACTCATCGATGCTGATCAAAATGAGCCACCGATCAAATGACTCACCGATGCAAAATGACTCACCGATGAAAATGACTCACCGATGCTGATCAATATGAGTCACCGATCAAATGACTCACCGATGCTGATCAAAATGAGTCACCGATCAGATAACAGACTGATGCTGATCAAACTGACTCACCGATCAAATGACAGACTGATGCTGATCAAACTGACTCACTGATCAGATGACAGACCGATCCTGATCAGTCTGATTCACCGACGCTGATCTATCTGAGTCACCGATCATTACCCACCGATGCTGATGACCTACCGATCACTTGATTCTTCAATAGTCATAAACAACTGTTTTAATTTCTTTATCTTTATCTTTATTTAATCTAACCAACGGTCATATTAGGTATATTTTAATGCTCTGTCAATTAATTAATAAAGGTTGTCGGATGTCAGGAAACCGTACCTCGTACCTGCGGAAAGGAAACTTTTTCTGTCTTCCGAAGCACGTGACATAAATACAAGAAGACTCTGCTGAAGAAAACAGTTGACAGAAGAACACAAGAAGAATATAGAGAAAAGAAAGAGGAGGAATAACCAAGCAAGACAGAACCTCATACACAATCAAGCCTACTCAAGAAGAGTTCTGTGCATACAAAAGAACATTGAAGAACTTCATCGACTACATCTCACTGCCTTTGAACCTGAAGCATACGACACTCTTCTTCTCAAACAAACACGAGAAGAGGACTCAGAATAAATTCTGACCAAATACAAAAGAGTTCAGAGCTACACTGAAATCACCAGAGCCATTTCTAAACTGTACATCTCTGCTCTGTGATACATTTGTTTTACATTTTGAGCAGTGTGTGTTATCTGCTGTATTAAACACACACACTGACTCCTGTACTTTCACTGGAGGATCTGTAAATCCTCAGTAAACATTTTTACACTTCATTTCCCACTGTGGATAGTGGTAGAGGTCGTGTGAGACCTGGACATCTCTAAGCTGTTGTTTGTTTTCCCACACATAACTGTGGTAGAGGTCTTGTGACCTGGACAGTGTGTTCACTGTTGTTAACCCCGATCCAGGGTGTGGATCATTTTTATATAAACTTTTGAGAGGACTAAGTCTCAGCCTGATACTGAACCTCTTGGTTAATTCTCTGTGTTTGTAGCTACATACTATATCCATACTACATATTTATTTCATATTCCGCTGCTATTACTTTGAAATATAATTTATTTTCAAAGCTACTTTGATAGTTAAACTCACAAGTGTTTATACTTATTATAAACCAATAAGTTAGTTTCAAAAGTTAATTTAATCATAAGATTAAGTTAACTGAGAACTAATCAATCTTTGAGAAACTAATTGAACCTTTATAATCTGTATAAATTCACTACAGTTTAATCAGTTCTTGAAATAGGGGGATTTTAATAAACATTGTTTTTAACAGAAAATTTTAATTGGAACTCAATTCACCCCCCTCTTGAGTATCCACTCCGACCAACATTTGGTATCAGAGGTTGGAAAATATTTTTCTAAAGTACCCTGTTTTTCAACTGTTATTTTAGTTGTATTTTAAAGTTCTTAAAATTTCTGTTATTTCTAAATTTTTATCTCTTTAAAATTCTTTTTGTGATATCATGGATAATAGACTTGAGTGTGCTGCTACTAACCGGCCACCTTTCTTACATGGAAACAACTATGCTCAGTGGAAGCTAAAAATGAAAATTCACTTAGAAAGTATGAGCTTTGATATTTGGACTGTCATTGAAGCTGAATACAAAATTCCCAGTACTGATAGATCTACTTGGGATGAACCTACAAAGACTGCTTACAATAATAATTTTAAAGCTATGAATGCCTTGTACTGTTCTCTAGGAGATGAGGAATTTAATTGAATTTCTTCATGTAAAACTGCATATGAAATTTGGGATACCTTAGCTGTTTCTCATGAAGGAACAACTCATGTTAAGGAGATGAGATTGAATACCTATACTATTAAGTATGATAATTTTGAGATGAAGCCTGATGAACCCATTTCTGATATGTATCTCAGGTTCAATGAAATTTTCAACACAATGACTTCTCTGGGAAAGGATGTTCTAGAAAAGGAACAAATCATGAGAATTTTGAGATGTCTACCTGAAAGATGGAGAGGAACCTCTGTCTCCATTAGAGAATCATGTGACATTGGAGAACTACCAGTCAAGGAACTAATTGGTAAGTTGATGATGTATGAAGAAGAACACAAGTTAAACAAAGAAGATGATGATGAACCTAAAAGGAAGTCTATTGCCTTCAAGACTACAACCTCAAATAATAAGGATAAGGAAAAGCCTCAAGCTATCAATGAAAGTTCAAGCAGTGAGGAAAGTGAGAATGATTCTGACAGTGATGCTGAGATGGCTCACATTGCTAGAATATTTAAGAAATTCTATAGGAAGAAGAAGTTTTTCAGAAAGTCAAACTACAAAGGCAAGTATGATAACAAAGGACACTGGAAAAAGGATTGGAAGAAGTCTGATAAATCAGATGAAGTTGTCTGTTATGAATGTAAAAGAAAAGGACACATAAAAGCAGACATTACAAAGATGAAATACAGAAAGAAGTATGAATACAAGGATAACAAGTACAAGAAATCCATGAAGGATACTTGGAGTGCTTCAGAAGACAGCACAAGTGAAGATGAATCTTCAGACTCTGAAAGAAATCGAGCCAACATGTGTTTCATGACAAACACTTCTGAGGAGACCTTCTGGAAGATTTGTCACAAGAAGATATGGTACTTAGACAGTGGATGTTCAAGACATATGTCAGGATACTTTTCATGTTTCAAGAGCTTAGTAAAATTTGATGGAGGCTTTGTCACTTTTGGTGATAATTCAAAAGGAAAAATCATCGGCTTAGGCCAGATTGGTAACACTGATTCAATCTTGATTTCTGAAGTTTTATTTGTCAATGGACTTAAATATAACTTGTTAAGCATTTCTCAGTTGTGTGATGATGGTTTTTATGTGAAAGTTAAAAATTATTCTTGCAATGTTTTTAACTTTAAAAATGTTTTAGTATTTTCTGTTTTAAGAAATGAAAATGTTTATGCTGTTGATTTAGATTCTTTAGTTAAGCAGAATATTCCTTGTTTAAATGCTTTTCATAAAGAGTCGTGGCTTTGGCACAGAAGATTAGGACACTGCAATGTACACTCACTTAGAAAACTTTCTAGGAAGAACTTAGTTAGAGACCTACCCAAACTTGAATTTCCACCAGACAAAGTTTGTAATCCCTGTCAAAAAGGAAAGCAACATAAAGTTTCTTTTAAATCAAAGAAAGAAGTGTCAACTTCTCAACCTCTCGAGTTGGTTCACATGGATTTATTTGGACCTTCTAGAGTTTCTAGTTTGAATGGGAAGCACTATGTCTATGTTCTTGTAGATGACTTTTCTAGATATACTTGGGTATATTTTCTAGATCACAAAAGTGAAGCTTGTTCTTACTTTGTTAAATACTCCAAGTATGTAGAAAATCATAGTGGACTCAAGATTAAGACCCTGAGAAGTGATCATGGTCATGAGTTTGAAAATCATGAGTTTGATTCTTACTGCTCACACAATGGCTATAGTCACAATTTCTCTGCACCTAGGACACCCCAACAAAATGGTGTGGTAGAGAGAAGGAATAGAACTCTGCAAGAAATAGCTAGAACTATGCTCAATGAATATGAACTGCCTATTTACTTTTGGGATGAAGCTATAAATATAGCTTGTTATGTCATTAATAGAGTCTTGATCAGACCAGTTCTTAAGAGGACCCCTTATGAGTTGTGGAACCGTAGGAAACCTAAGGTTAACTACTTCAAAGTTTTTGGCTGCAAAGTCTTCATTCTCAATACTAAAGACAATCTTGACAAATTTTCATCCAAGAGTGATGAAGGAATTTTCCTAGGTTACTCTATCTCTAGTAAAGCCTATAGAGTTTTCAATTAAAGAACCAAATGTGTGGAAGAATCTGTTCACATCAAATTTGATGAAACTGATCCACATGAACCTAAAATCTCTTTTGAAGATGATCTCTCTGGTTTGAATCTCAATGATAAAGACAATGGACCAATAGTTAAAACATCTATCTCTGAAAATTCTCCAGAACCTGCTTCTGTTGAACCTCAATCTGTAGATGAATCTGAAATCTCTAGCCCTATCTTTTCAAGACCATCTAGGACTCTAAAGAACCATCCTTTAGATGCTGTTGTAGGAAATCTAGATAGAGGAACACAGACTAGAGCTTCTCTAAGAAATCAGGTTGAACATCAAGCTTTTCTTTCACAGTTAGAACCTAAAAATATCAATGATGCTATCAATGATGAATTTTGGGTAATGGCTATGCAAGAAGAACTAAATCAATTTGAAAGAAACAAAGTCTGGAAATTAGTAGAAAGATCTAAGGACATTTTGACCATAGGCACAAAATGGGTGTTTAGAAACAAAGTTGATGAATCTGGAAACATCATTAGAAATAAAGCTAGGCTAGTTGCACAAGGTTACAATCAAGAAGAAGTAATTGACTATGAGGAAACCTTTGCACCTATATCTAGATTAGAGGCTAATAGGATCTTACTTGCCTATGCATCACATCTGAATTTCAAGCTATATCAAATGGATGTCAAAAGTGATTTTCTAAATGGTTTTATTGTTTAAGATGTTTTTGTAGAACAACCACCTGGTTTTTTAAATACTCATTTTCCAAATCATGTTTTTAAACTTTCTAAAGCTTTATATGGTTTAAAACAAGCTCCAAGAGCTTGGTATGAAAGGCTTTCAAACTTTCTTATCTCAAAAGGATTTACAAAAGGAGTAGCTGATCCCACTCTTTTTATAAAAAGGATTTCAAAAGATGTATTAATAGTACAAATCTATGTTGATGATATTATTTTGGGATCTTCTAAAAATTCCTTATGTACTGATTTTTCAAAGGTTATGCAAAATGAATTTGAAATGAGCTTAATGGGAGAGCTTAAGTATTTTCTTGGTTTTCAAATTTTTCAAACTAAAGATGGAATTATTTTAAATCAAAGTATATATACAAAGGATCTTTTAAAACGTTTTGGATTGGATAGTATTAAGGAAAGTGATACACCTATGAGTACTACCTGTAAATTTGATACAGATGAAGCTGGGAAACCAGTGGATCAAACCAATTACAGAGGTATGATTGGGAGCTTACTTTATCTTACTGCTAGTCGAACAGACATTATGTTCAGTGTATGTATGTGTGCTAGATTTCAAGCTAATCCTAAAGAATCACACTTAATAGCTGTTAAAAGGATTTTTAAGTATCTTAAGTATACTGTAAATTTAGGTTTGTTTTATCCAAAAGGACAATCATTTAACCTAACTAGCTATTCAGATGCTGACTTTGCTGGATGTAAGTTAGATAGGAAGAGCGCATCTGGAACATGTCATTTGCTTGGAAAATCCCTAGTATCATGGTGTAGTAAGAAACAGAACTCAGTTGCATTGTCTACTGCCGAGGCAGAATACATAGCTGCTGGTAGTTGCTGTGCACAAATTCTGTGGATGAAACACACTTTATTGGATTATGGATTTGATTTTAAACATGTTTCAATTAACTGTGACAATACTAGTGCAATCAATATATCTAAGAACCCTGTGTCTCACTCTAGAACTTAGCACATTGATGTCAGACATCACATTCTAAGAGATAATTATCAAAAAGGTGATATTTCTTTAAACTTTATTAGTTCTGAACATCAATTAGCTGATATCTTCACAAAGCCTTTATTCTCTGAAAAATGGAATTTATTAAACAAGATTTGTGTATGATCGATCTGTGAAACTGATCTGTGAAACCGATCTGTGAAACTGATCTCTGAAACCGATCTGTGAAACCGATCTGTGAAACAGATCTGTGAAACTGATCTGTCACACCGGTCTGTCAAACCGATTCTCTGTATTACTTTTTATTATATTGTAATTAATTTGTAAATTTCTTTTATACTTTTTATGGAAACCCTAAATGATAAAATAAATGATACGCGGATATTTATCTTCCCTAAACCTTTGACCTTTCATTTCCCACCGAACCTTTCAACCTCTCTTCCCCTCTACTTCGAACCTTCGAACTCCTGCCTTACCAAAATCTTCGAATGGCTAAGAAAAAGAGACCGAGCAAAGGACCAGATAGCCTTGTACCTTCAAAGAGTGCTCGAGGCGAGTCGAGTAGTACCTCTCAACGATCAGTAAATATGAACCTGGAAACTCGGATTGTTGCTGTAGAAAGAGAAGTCAGCTCTGCGTGGCTTTGTAAAGTAAGTCACTGTTGCTGCAAGTTCTTGAATCGCAAGGATGGATAGACTGGTTTTCAGACAACTCTCTAATAGACTACCCAAAGCTGGTACATGAGTTCTACATGAATCTAAAAATCACTCTAGATGGTGTGGAGGCTTCCAGGATGTTGTCTGTGGTAAAAGGAAAGAAAATATCCTTCTCATCTAAGTAGTGGGCTGAGTGCTTGAATGTACCTCATGAAGGTCGGTATGAGGATTATGCTGGGAATATTCCTCCAACATATGATTACTTCTCTTATGAATTAGCTCTAGAGCTTCTGACTGGAAACAGAGAGTCATGGAGAATCATAGCTTCAGAATTAGATGGTGAATGCAGACTTCTTTTCAAGTTTATTCAGCACCAACTTTGCCCTAGGAGAGGAGATTTTGCTGCTGTAAAGTACCAGGATGTTTTCCTGTTGTTTCTTCTGAAAACACATGAGAAGATCAATTTGTGTAGATATGTGATGGTGCACATAGCTAGAATGGTAAAACCGTCCAAGAAAGCCACTGCCTTATTTTATTCAAAGATGATATCTACCATGCTCAAGAATCTAGAATGTGTTGATGAAGATAATGAAGTTGATGAAACAGATCATACCTTCTGTCTCAATAAAGAGATCTGCAAGAGGATGAAAATCAATTGGAATCCATGGATGAAGTGCTGGGTTGCAGATGAAGATAAATTGTATGAAGCCTACAATCTCATAGATCATGGCAAGAGGCCAAAGGATTTGACAGACCCTAGCTTGAAACCAGATGAGGAACCAGTTTATTCTGATGATGATGAGAAAGAAGAAGTAAAGGATGTGGCCACCAAAGCCCAAGAGCAAGAAGAAGCTGCGACTGAGGAAGGAAGTATGTCATCTCCTGATGATAAGAGTGATCCTGACACTACTAGTCCCAAAAGAAGAATAGAATTTGGACCTGCTAGTCCACCCTTAGCCCTACCAGAATCAGAACCTATTCTTGGTGATGAAGAAGATTCTAATACTGAAGAATATCACAGTGAAGCTTCTGAGAAGAGTGATAATGGACATGCTGATGATGCTGAGGCTACTGTTGATGGTGATAATAGACCAGTGGATGGTCTTTATGAAGATCAAATAGAACCACCTCAGTCAGTACAAGAAATACATATCAGTGGCAAGGTTGATTCACCAAAAATCAGTGGAACAGCAAGCTATGAGAAACCAAAATACACCCTGTGTGCTGCTGTTTGGGATGACTAACCTGGTTATGCTGTGTTGGGCTTAGAATATTCTGAAGAAGAAGAAGCAATGCCAGAATCTGCTGCAGCTGTGAAGAGGAATCTCCCAAGAGAAGCAAGGTATGTTCCTGCTGTTGATCCTACAAATGTTAATCTACCTGGTTCTGGAATCTCTCAAGATGATCTTGATAAGTTTAAGATTGAATTACTAACCGCTGTGAGAGACACAGTTAGAGAAGAAATTTCTAATGCTCTTACTCAAGTGTCTCTACAAGTTTCTGAAAATTCATTGGAATCTTTCTCACAAAGAGTATCGAATGCTGTAAAGCCATACCTGGCCAATACTGGTTAACTTATTGGAAGGCACATAGCCTTTTTGAATCAGACTATGAAGGATCTTCACATCGGCTTGGTATCTCTATCAAGTGAATTCCGATCAACCATCTCTGGTATGATGGAAGTTTTGAGAAATTTGATTGAACATCTCAACAAGTCTGACCTGAGGAAGTTGAAAGCTGAGTTAACTCACATAGTTGGACAAGCCAGTACAGGCAAGGTAACCAAGATCACTACCCGTGAGCTAGAAGCTCTAAGAGAAGTTAGGCATGATGAGTTAGCTGTTGTTAGACAAATTCTTGATTTAGAATCTTTGCGGAAGATAAAAGAGCTCTGTGATAACAGTCATAAGATGGCATTGGTGTATTCAGCAGATGCTAAGAAAGCTCTGCAAGAGATCAAAGAGAAAGTTGATAATTACTTTTCCAAGATTTATACAAAACATGAGATGGCTGCAAACTTCAAGGTGTTGGCAGAGAATCTGAAATTACCTCCAGCCACTCAGGCCTTCAAAACTCAAGTTCATCAGTTGCAAGATTTTACCCCTTCCTTGGCACAGTTCATGGAGAATAAAGATGATTTTGAAAAAGCTATGAAGTATGGTGCAGAAGTCATTCAGGACTTCATTCATCTTTTGAAGCCCTATTTGAATGCACAGGCCACTGCAATAGTACTTCCTACTTCTGAACCTCTCAGTGACTCTGATGTAGCTCCAAATCAGCTATTTGTTGCTCATGCTCTATCTCAGTTAAGACCAGTCCCTCAGCAAGCTTCTCAACCAGCTCATGTTTCTCAACAACAACTCTCTGTGGTACCTGCTCCTTCACCTGCCAGAGTCGTCCTACCACCACTTCAGATTCTCCAAGTACAGCCTGCCTCCAAGCCTTCAAACGTACCCACTATTGATCCCAAAGACAAAGGCAAAGCCCCTTTGTATACCAACAAATAGTTGTGTATTGTTTTTGATAGGGTGAACAATGTGATGCTTATAATATTTTGTACTTTATAAAATATTATTTTTTCTCTATACTCTCTGCTAACTGCTTTTACTTTCACTTTCACTTATATGTTTTCCCTCCTTTTTGATTATCCCAAAGGGGGAGAAGAAAAAGAATGATTTATGGGAGAAGAGAGATATATGGGAGAAGAAAGATGTATGGGAGAGATATATGGGGGAGAAAAGATGTATATATCTAAGGTGAGGAGAAAGATCTATATATATATATGAGAGATGTATATATCTCAGGGGGAGAACTCTGTATAATATATATGGGAAATTTAAATTAAGGGGGAGATTTATATATCTCTTTATTTTTTTTATTATTCTCTTTATGGTTTAATTCTCATTATGTTTTTATTGATGATATATCATATTATTTATATTTTATGATAAAGATTTTCGATTATCAAAAAGGGGGAGATTGTTGAGCCCTCCGGAAGATTGTTGATTTCATGTCTATGATTGATGTTTTAATAATCACAAATCATCACATACCATTAATGCTTAATCTGGTTTGATTTCTCATAAACTTAATTACAATCTGTTAATGAATCTGTTATCATGTTTTTGTATATGCTTATTGACTTAAAAATTATTTTGAAGTCTTATGGATTCAACAGACATCAGAAGCACCGATCCAATATCAGCAGACATCGGAAGCACCGATCCAATATCAGCAGACATCGAAAGCACCGATCCAATATCAACAGACATCGGAAGCACCGATCCAATATCAACAGACATCGGAAGCACCGATCCAATATCAACAGACATCGGAAGCACCGATCCAATATCAACAGACATCGGAAGCACCGATCCAATATCAACAGACATCGGAAGCATCGATTCAATATCAACAGACATCAGAAGCACCGATCCAATATCAACAGACATCGGAAGCACCGATTCAATATCAACAGACATCGGAAGCACCGATCCAATATCAAAGGCCAACGGTCGCACTGATCCGATATCAGAATGAGCCCCCGATCAAAATGACTCACTGATGCAAAATGAATCACCGATGCAAATGACTCACCGATGCAAAATGACTCACTGATGCTGATCAAAATGAGCCACCGATCAAATGACTCACCGATGCAAAATGACTCACCGATGATGATCAATAGGAGTCACCGATCAAATGACTCACCGATGCTGATCAAAATGAGTCACCGATCAGATAACAGACTGATGCTGATCAAACTGACTCACCGATCAAATGACATACCGATGCTGATCAAACTGACTCACTGATCAGATGACAGACCGATGCTGATCAGTCTGATTCACCGACGCTGGTCTATCTGAGTCACCGATCATTACCCACTGATGCTGATGATCTACTGATCACTTGATTCTTCAATAGTCATAAACAACTGTTTTAATTTCTTTATCTTTATCTTTATTTAATCTAACCAACGGTCATATTAGGTATATTTTAATGCTCTGTCAATTAATTAATAAAGGTTTTCGGATGTCAAGAAACCGTACCTTGTACCTGCGGAAAGGAAACTTTTTATGTCTTCCGAAGCACGTGACATAAATACAAGAAGACTATGCTGAAGAAAACAGTTGACAGAAGAACACAAGAAGAATATAGAGAAAAGAAAGAGGAGGAAGAACCAAGAAAGACAGAACCTCATACACAATCAAGCCTACTCAAGAAGAGTTATGTGCATACAAAAGAACATTGAAGAACTTCATCGACTACATCTCACTGCCTTTGAACCTGAAGCATACGACACTCTTCTTCTCAAACAAACAAGAGAAGAGGACTCAGAATAAATTCTGACCAAATAAAAAAGAGTCCAGAGCTACACTGAAATCACCAGAGCCATTTTTAAACTCTACATCTCTGCTCTGTGATACATTTGTTTTACATTTTGAGCAGTGTGTGTTATCTGCTGTATTAAAAACACACACTGACTCATGTACTTTCACTGGAGGATCTGTAAATCCTCATCAAACCTTTTTACACTTCATTTCCCACTGTGGATAGTGGTAGAGGTCGTGTGAGACCTGGACAGCTCTAAGCTGTTGTTTGTTTTCCCACGCAGAACTGTGGTAGAGGTCTTGTGACCTGAATAGTGTGTTCACTGTTGTTAACCCCGATCCAGGGTGTGGATCATTTTTATATAAACTTTTGAGAGGACTAAGTCTCGGCTTGAGACTGAACCTCTTGGTTAATTCTCTGTGTTTGTAGCAACATACTATATCCATACTACATATTTATTTCATATTCCGCTGCTATTACTTTGAAATATAATTTATTTTCAAAGCTACTTTGATAGTTAAACTCGCAAGTGTTTATATTTATTATAAACCAGTAAGTTAGTTTCAAAAGTTAATTTAATCATAAGATTAAGTTCACTGAGAACTAATCAATCTTTGAGAAACTAATTGAACCTTTATAATCTGTATAAATTCACTACAGTTTAATCTGTTCTTGAAATAGGGGGATTTTAATAAACATTGTTTTTAACAGAAAATTTTAATTGGAACTCAATTCACCCCCCTCTTGAGTATCCACTCCGACGAACAGAATGTTAGACTATCTATACATGTGAAGATTAAAGAGGCACAGAAAGAATATGTAGAGTTACAAAAGAAGGTGAGAAATGTTCCTGAATTCAACCTTGATTGTGATGGGATAATAAAGTTCAGGAATCGGGTCTGCATTCCTCCCATCCCAGAATTAAAGAAGGAGCTACTGGATGAGGCTCGTAGTTCTTCATTCTCTATTCATCTGGGAAGCACGAAGATGTATAGAGACTTAAAAGAGTACTTCTGGTGGGATGGCATGAAAAGAGATGTTTCTGAATATGTCTCTCGATGCTTGGTTTGTCAGCAAGTTAAAGCTGAGAGATAGAAGTCTAAGGGGATGTTACAACCATTACCCATACCAGCATAGAAATGGGAAAACATCACTATGGACATTGTCACTGGACTTCCTAAAACATCCAAAGGCAACAATGCTATCTAGGTAATAGTTGATCGACTTACAAAGTCTGCACACTTCATTGCTATTAGAGAAGATTTTTCTTTTGATCAGCTAGCTAGGATATATGTAAAGGAAGTCGTAAGATTGGATGGAGTACCAGTTTCCATTATATCTGATTGGGATCCAAGGTTTACCTCAAAGTTCTGGCAAAGTCTTCAGCATACTCTAGATACAGAGTTAAGTTTCAGCACTGCTTATCATCCTTAGATAGATGGTCAGTCTGAGAGGACAATTCAAACTATAGAAGATATGTTGAGAGCTTGCTTTATGGATTTAAAAGGTGGTTGGGATCAACACCTACCTTTGGTGTAATTTTCTTATAATAATAGCTTTCACTCCAGTATTCAGATGGCTCCTTATGAAGCTCTCTATGGAAAGAAATTCAGGACTCCAACTTGCTGGGATGAAGTTGGGGAAAGAAACCTATTAGGACCTGATCTTGTTGATGAGATGGCATAAAAGGTCTGATCTATTCAACAAAACATAAGAGCAGCTCAGAGTCGACAAAACAGTTATGCCGACAACTGAATAAAATACTTAGAGTTTGAAGTGGGTGACAAAGTGTTCTTACGAATATCTCCTTGGAAGAGAGTAATGAGATTTAGAAAGAAGGGAAACTTGAGCCCTAGATATATCGGTCCTTTTGAAATACTGGATCGTGTTGGGAAGGTATCTTACCGATTGGAGCTTCCACCGAATCTCTCCCAAGTTCACGATGTGTTCCTTGTATCTCTCCTGAGAAAGTATATACCTGATCTTTCACATGTACTCAGCTCAGAAGTTGTACCGCTGAAGCGAGATCTTTCTTGTGAAGAACAACCGATAGAGATTCTGGATCGTAGCGAAAAAGTCCTACGGAACAAGACCACTCACTTGGTGAAAGTTATATGGAGGAACCACCAATTATAAAAAGCTACATGGGAACTTGAGGATATGATGAGGGAGAGGTATCCTCATTTGTTTTTTAAAAAGTGACGAATTTCAAGGGCAAAATTCATTTTAAGGGGGGTAGAATGTAACACCCGAGACTTTTATGATAAAAATATATTGTTTTATGTTATATAAATCATCAAAGGAATCTTTCACTACACACAACACTAACTTGGCTTGCTTTACACGCAATCACGACCTTCCTCGATAGCTTGCATCGTACGCAATACAGAGTTTCACTAAACAACGATATGTTATTAAAATATTATTAAAACTAGATGTTATGAATAGTAATACCCACTTTTTGGAATTTTGTAAATTTTATTTTTCAAAATGGACTTTATTTTTGTATTCAAAATATCAAAATTATCCTAGGGTGAAATTTTGGTATTTTTCTGAAAACTTTCAATTTTTGATGAATAGTGAAAACACTGTATTACTATTTAAAAACCGACTCTTTATTTAAATAATTATTTATTTTATTTAAATTTATTTTAGGTAAAAATTGATACATAATAACTATATAAGTTCAATTCAATTCATTGGAGTCATTTTATAATAATTTTAGATATATAAAAATTTTATTGAACTTTTCACCATCTTTTACCCACCTCCTAGGAGAATTTGCAAATTTACATAAAACTTAATTTTACCACTTATGTGAGTGTAATTTCAAAACTCCGAGAGACATGTTTAATATAAAGGACTAAAATGTGGTTCAATGAGATGAAAATAATTTTTGGTGAAAAGTTACTTTTTACTTTTTTTTACCACGGTTAAAAGTAAATAGGGTAATTAAGGGTAAAAATGTTATTATTATTACCCTAACACATGTCCTAATTCTATTGGATAAGTGTAATTCGACCAAAAAGAACCTTAGGAATAAAATATGACCATTTAGTCCCACATGGATTAGATTTGTACATTTATTATTAATTTATTTAAAGAAGGGTTAAAATAGTTCAAATCAATGTTTAATAACTAAATTATTTTTAATATAGGGTTATACATAAGATAAATTAAACTATAAATATTAATTAGAAAGATAAAATTATTTCCTACATGATGTTATTTTATTTGTAATTTTTAGACTTTAAATAATTTAATTTATTTATGACACAATGATGATGCATTAATTATATTATTAATGAAATATTTACATAAATTGATGTTATAAATACCCAAATAAATGTAATTTGAGACTTTTTATGGATTAAAATAATTTTCTATGTTAATATGACATGTTAGTATTGTTTTAATTAACTTATTTCGAACTAATCTTACTTTTATTATTTTCACAAAAATCAATTACCAAATAGTGTCAAGATTGACATAAAATAGTTTTTAAAACAAATATTATATTATTAATTGTTATTTTATTCCTAAAAATCTAAGGTTCTTCCAAATGACTTAGATAAGGTTATATATATTAATAATAAACAACTTGGGGTTCTTTTGTCTTGTTATAGTAAGTTTATTAACCTTATAGTGTAAGAAAACAAGAAGACACGGTAAAAGTTAAATTATCTAACTTAAAGTTAAATCTAAATGATAAGGTTAAAATAGATACCTAAACTTGTCTAAATTATATTGGATGAGATTATTTCGACCCATACCCACCTTAAATTCGAAATAAATCAATTTGGAGCTATTAAAAACCGAATATTACTTTATAATAAAATAATATTTTTAGTTTTTCCAAAGGTGCCCCTCTCCTCCCTTATAAAAGGGAACCTCCTCCCTCTCTTACTCACACCACATTGAGCCTTAAATCTCGGCCATCCCCTGAAAAATTCTCTTCTCCACTTTCCTAGAAACATCCTAGAGGTATTTTTCTTCTTCAAAGACCAGTTTTAGTGCCCTAAGAGGAGGTCTCAAAGAGGCGCTTCAAAGAAGAGGTAATGTCTGTTACCGATTCTTTCAACTTTATTTCTTCTTACACTTCTTCTTCTTTAGTTGTTTCATTATGAAGTAATAACATAAGTATCACTAATATAATGATATTTTATTATAAGTATTAAACAACCCTATTTAACCATCTATCCATCCTACGGAAAACAAAATCACCGCGCGTGCGTATGTACGGAATACCGTCTCCACGTGGTGGTGTAATCTATTTTCCACCACCACCTTACTTGGATGGGTATAATGGAGTAAATAATTACTATATATGATTATTGTAAAGTTATATTGATTCTGAAATAGTATACATACACTCCAATTGAAATTCCATGATCATGGGAACGATATCATCGCTCGTGCGTACGTACGGAATACCGTCTCCACGATGTGATGTGACTCGTTCTACATGATTTTCATTGCATAATGATTACATAAATCAATTGAGTGAATAAATATGATATGTATTACACTAATACCATTATGTAAATGAGGTATCTATAACCTAAAAATAATAATAAGAATTTATTCGACAAAACATGCATAAGAACAAAAAGTAATAAACACCCGAATAACAAGTAACAATGAAATATTACTAATATGAAGATAAGAATATGACCATATATGATATAATAACAATGATTATGATTCTGGAATAATTCAATGACATTATTTAAATCATTATACAGGAGGTTCGGACACTTACGAAGCAAATCGGACCATATGTAAGGGAAAATCTCACAGTCTCATTTTTATCCGAGATTGTTTATACTTTAGAATTTACTGGGGAATATTTATCATCCAAATCCATGTTTCCTCACCGTGTAATATTATTTATATCCTCCTACAATTGTTTAAATCCAATTTTACCCTTCGGTGAGTTTTTAGTAGAATATATGAAAGGAATACTTTGTCATTTTTCGTACGAGGTACTTTTTGACTTTTCCGACATAAGTACGAGAAGAATGTTTTTTTAACTTATACGGCATGAATGGATTTTTAAAAAATTATTTCCAAGAAGATTCCTTTACAAGTTTTCAAGTTTATTTTTAATCAACTTCTTTTAGTTTAAAATTTTATGACATGTTAAGAAAGGAAAAAAAATTGAAGTAGAAAGGATATTTTCCTCAAGAATGGAGTTTAAGTGTTTTATCCAAATTATTTTCCATCTAAGATAATATAGGGTTCTGTTTCTATCCCTATTATTAAATTGATTTGATTATGTTGTGATGGAATTATTTTTATGAATTCTTTTATCTTATATGAATTGTTTTATGTTGTCATGATGTTTAAGAATCACATTTTTATTACATGGGTTAAGCTATGATGTATGATTTATGATTTTGTGGCACACATAAGAATGGTATCATTATGAGATGGGTGGGACCTATATCTCCCTCCAATGCATTGGGTAAAGATTTATATCTCATGACATAGACATGGCTGGAACAGCAGGTTAAACCGGTTCAGTGAAACAGGACTGAAACGAGGAGTGAACTCAATTCAGAAATGGACTTTGTCCGCTAAGATAGTCTTGGCAATGAGTTTTGACTAATAAGAAATGATTTTCTATGATTATGTGTGTATGACACAAAGTTTCATGTTTTAAGTTATTATTATTGGGATTACATTTCACTACTATGATTTATCCCATGTTATGAAATTATGATCTCTTTTGCAGGTTAAGACTTCCAAAATGTTATGTTCTTATGAATATGATGTGATTGATAATTCGTTTTTTTACCATTACTAGGAATTTGAGCTCACCCTTTTGTATTTTTTCTTTCCCCAGGTTAGGAAGAAGGTTATTAAGTAGGATATTCCAAAAAGGGACTCTATATATGATGAAATAAATGGGAGACAATGTAGATGATTTGTGAACCAGTTGTTTATATTTCCCAGTTTCTAAAGACACTATACTTATACGGTCCTTTCATGGTTTTGTTATATGTTATAATAAGTATGATTCAATTTTGAAGTATTAACAATGTATGTAAAGTTTGGGTCGTTATAGTTGGTGTAGATGACAAACAAAGATTAGGATCTTTTGCTCAAGGGGAGCAAAGTGTAATTATGAAAGAAGGTATTGGTGAAACCCAAGGTGAATAAATTTCCAAACCAACCCAAAGAAGAATAAGATTTGTTGAAGAATAAGAACAATAAGAGGAAGAAGAGGTTGTGAAATAATAATTGGTTGTAAAACCACAAAAAGTAGTAGATCCACCTGCTAAAGAACCAGTGTTGGGTTCAGGTGAGGTTACCAAGCATGTACATTTGGAATAAACATTTCTTGAGGAAGATCTAAAGGTTGAAATTCAGATAAGAGATCTCCATAATTATTTTTGACCATCTATCCAAGAAGACGATCCATCTATTCAAAAAGAGAAATAGTTGATCAGATCTGAAAATGTGGCTACTGAAATTTTTGAGAATTCAATTTTCTCTATTTTTGATCATTGGATGAGAGCCCAGAATTCTCAACTGAATACAAAATATAATTTCTTGATAGTTTGTCTTATTCAATGAACAAATCAATTGAAAAACCCGTGGAAAAGTTTGTAGAAAATTATCCTTCAAGATATTTATCAATTATGAGATATGGTCAATCACAAGATATAGATAAAGGGACATTTGATTCCCTAAAAATCAGGTTGAGTATCTTATAATTATGTTTAATAAGTCTCATGAAGAGAATGTAAGTCTCCATCAAGAACTGGAAGTTGTTTGGAAAAAGTTACAGGATCTTAAAGAAAATTTTGTTTCCAAGATGGAATTTGATGCTTTCAAGAGAGAGATGTTGAATTGAAGTTTGAAAGATTAAGTCTGAAGTTGTTTCTAAGTCATTCTTTGATAATCTTAAGTGGTATTTGGGGAATCCGTTTGAATCAATCAAGAGTAGTGTTGGTCAAACCAGTACATTTTCCTCTTCTCCTACTACTAGCCTAGATCTGGTTCGAAGATTTCAGGCAATCACAACGGTCATGGTTGAAATGAATGATCGTCTTCAAAATATCAAGTGAAATAGTGATCCTCTGTTAGTTCTGTTGCAAAATCAGAAATTTATAGTTGACCAACTAACTCAGAATGAACCAGGTATCATATTTCTATTAAAAAAATTTACAGATAAGTTAGATTAGTTTATGCAACAAGTGGAAATATTTCATGACTTTTTGGAAGTCAAACTTGTTGAGAATTTTCATATCAGTCAAGATTCTAGAGTTTTGATTGTGTATTTGGGGGACAGTATTATGAATAAGTTAATGTTACAGATTGTAGAGTTGAAAGATATTTTTAAAGATGCTTAAAATCCATAGAACCTTAACAGAGCCAAATCTTACCCAATATTTTGTTCCCTAACCATTTCAGCTGACTAAACTTGTTTTCTAGTCATATTGACTATTTTATTTACACAATTCTTTATCAATAAAATCTCATTATTATTATTTTTGTGTGTATTATTTCATATTATTTTATGTTTATGTCTGAAGCAAAAAATCTAGTCTTATTTTTTTAAACAGATTATTATACGATTCACTTATTGGTATATGTAAAATTAAATGTGTTTTAATCATTTTCAATACTTTCTTTTTGATCTCACAGAAAGGGGAGAAATTTGGATAAACACTACATTTCTTTTTATCAAAATAATTATGTAAAATTGAATTAAAAATTATTTTCTTTTAATTGTTGGAAAAATTATAAATTATATTATTAATTTTATGGGTTTTTTATCATCAAAAAGGGGGAGATTATTGGGCATGTATTGTCTCAACAATACTGTATAAATCTTATTGATTTTATTTCTCATAAATACCCTTGTTTTTTTTACTAATGATATTAATTTAAGTGTATTTTAGGAAATTAATATTATTTATATTACTTATTTTGGAATTATATTCAAGATTATCATTTGTGTGGAATATTCTTCAAATGGTTCAAAATTCTCTTAAGAATGTTCTCAAAAAACTATCCATACAGTACATTAATGAACATAACATAAGGAATAAACCCCACATTTGTATTAAACCTTATGTTGAAAGATCAGAATGTATGGTTAATCAAACCTATGTTGATATAAATGTATGGATAAAGCACCTTACATTTGGATGAAACCTTACATTTCACAAAGAGAAAAAGTGTCGTTAAAGAACCCTACATGGGTATGGAACCTTACGTTTGGGAAGAAAACATATAGATCATTAACCTTAATTTTGTGATCATCCTTATGTTGTCAAACTTACATTCGGAGAATGAATGCTATGTAGTTGAACCCAATGTTTTGTATTTTTTTCATTTTATTAAGGAACCTTATGTTTGACTTTTCATCACCGTAGATTCGAATTTACGATTTTATTAGAGTTTCATACAACGGTCTTTGTAGAAAATCAAGTCGACTTAAAGCTCATTTTTGAATGATTCAAATGTCTTTATGATTGATTCAAAGAATCGTATTATGTAGAGAAATTATCTCTTATTCTTAAAGTAATTTATGACCCTTTGAGTTGTCTCAGGAATTTGAATTGTTATGATTTATCAGGTGATTTTCTTGGATCTAGAATTGAAAATAAGACTCGCTGATTTATATATTATATCAGTGTTTTTATTCTATATATTTATGTATGATTCAAATAAGAATATATATATGTATATATATTGAGATATATATTGATCCATATATTGCGACACATATTTTTTTTATTGAAACTACATTCTTGTGAAGATATTTTATAGATCTATTGCAACAATCAATCAAACTCTATTTTCTACTGAAGAGGCTACAGTGGAGATATACGTGTTCTGAATCTAGTATTTATTGTAAGTCTATTTCTGCTAATAGTTGTTGTTTTATTGAAAGATCTATTGCAACAAGATCACTTCAGAACTTCTCTTTCTTGAAGAAACTATTTTCTGAAGAAGAAGATTCATCTACTGTAAGTTTTTGTTACAACTGTGAAGTTCAACCGAAACCTTTTAAATCAATATCTTTTTATTGAGAGTTTCAACTGCACGTACTCAGTTTGGGTAGAGTATAAACTTCTAGATCTAATCTGTGGTTTTTTAGTTTTATGTTAAAGAACCGTAATAATCTTTTTTATCCTTATTTGTAAAGGTCTCAACTGCTTGCACTCGATTGTGGATTGGTCTTAGAATATGAGGACCTTACTAGTGAAATTCACCAAACTCGTAGAGAGAGTAGTTGATGGAGTGGACTAGGGGATCTTTATACCCTAAACCACTATAAATAGTTTTGTTCTATTTTTTGTTTTATTCACAGCTCATACCTTCATACAAAAGATAAACACTACTTATTTTCATAATCATCAGTTGAAATCAAAAGGAAGAATTGTGAAATATTTTGAAAAGACACAATTCACCCCCCCCCCCTCTTGTGTATATTCGTATATTCTGACCTAAAAATGAGAAAATGATCTTTAAAATGGAATATTATACCCTAAATATCAATGATCATATGCATGAATCAGGGCATAAATCTTGGTAGTTCATAAGACATGATTCATAAGGAAATAAAGAACCTAAGCCATGAATTCATAACGTAGGAATAAAACATGAAATTGTGGTAGACACAAAATCATATAATATTATGTCCATCATAGACAAGGAATTATTGAAAATACCGTCTTGGTAGTATGGGTCCACTCTACATACCATCTTGGTAATCATGGTGCACTCTCATGTCCATCTTAATAGATTGAGTTCACTCTTCATACCATCTTGATAGTCATGGTTCACTCCCATGGCCATCTTGGTAGTCAAGGTTCATTCCCAATACCATATTAGTCTATCTCATGAGATATAAATCATTACCAATACATTGGAGGTAGATATAGGTCCCACAAATCTCATAGCGAAATCATACATGCATGTGTCACATGATCATAAATAATCATATCATAACCCATGAAATGAAATGGGTATAATAAACATGTAATCATATTATAAATTGTGGAAAAAGATATAGGTTTTATAATCATTTTATCAAAATCAAAACTCATGGAATATAAATAGATTTCATAACATATATCCCATGAAATAGAAATAGATTTCATAAATATATAACCTGTGAAAGAGAAATAGATTTCATAAACATATAACCCGTGAAATATAAATGGGTTTCATAAAGACCATAAAATTAAGAATAACCTAATCAGAAAAATAATGTGAATGGAACCTTAATATCATTTCATATAGAGGAATGAGTAACATCAATAGATGTCATCTTATAAGGAAACTAATTTTGAAATATCTTTCAAAAACAATTCTTGAGGAATGTGTCCTTTCTTCTTTGAAAAAAAGATTTTTAATTCATAAAACCATTTGAAAATAATTTTCTTATAAAATAACTTGAAAACTTATAAATAAGACTTGAAATAATTTTTAAAACCTTTTTCCTTGAAAAATTATGAAATAATCTTCAAATCAGTTTAAAAACATTTTTCTTTGAAAACACTTTGAAAAAATTAAAATAACTCTTGAAAATGTTTTGAAAACCATTTCGTTGAAAATACTTTGAAAACATATAAAAAATCTTGAAAACATTTTGAAAACCATTTCTTTGAAAACAACTTTGAAAACTCATAAAGAAATATTGAAAATGATTTAAATACCATTTCATTGAATATAATTTGAAAACAAATAAATAAATCTTGAAAATGTTTTGAAAACTTTTTTGTTTGAAAACATACAAAAGAAGCATAAACATATTTTGAACCCCCCCCCCCCCCTTTCCCTTTAAATTTTAAAAATAATCATAAAAACATTTTTAAAACCTTTTTATTGAAAATAATTTTAAAATAAATTTCATAAAAATAAAACCATAAACATAAAATGTGAAATATTTAAATAATTTATTTGGGTAAATCTGCACATGTTTACAAGGTAAAATGAACATTCCTTTTACAAAGTACAAAGGTTATAGAAATGAATCATTCGGAAAGTGACAAGAATATTCCTTTGAAAACATTGGTAAAAGATAAAAATGGTTAAAAATTATTTTAATGGTCATAAGCGATTATTAGAGTATTCTTGGAAACCCTTTTTAGAAAACATTGTTTTGAAAGAACACAGATTTCCGACAGAAGAGAGAGGTAATTTCATTTTTTCTTAAAAACCTTTTCTTACTTATATTAAGTACCAAAGAGTGGGAAAATGGTAATAATACCAGAATACATCAATACTAACTATATGAGAAGAAAAACTCATGAGTGTTCCTTAAATATGAAACATAATGTTTTATTAATGAAAATCTGATCATAAACAATCTCGATAAATGATGAGATTGTTTCAATAAACTTTTACAACATGGTAAATTTGATTCACACTCCCCATATAGGAAAATGAAATTAAATAAAGAATAAAATATCATGAAAATAATGAGATTAATTATGTAACATTTAAATGGCATTTTATACACCTCATATAAAAATATAGGTGTATAATATGGCATGTGTCTCAACGGAGTCAAATTGAGATAAAATTAATTTACCGATTTGGTAACTTTGGAAATTAAACCCCATGATATAAAGATCATAAAAAGGACTTATAAATACCCATATATATTTAATTATAATAGGAATATAATATATTCATGGGAATTATATACACCACAAAAAATAAGTAAGTGGTCAATAAGACATGTATCTCATGGAAATAAAGCGTGAGATGAAATTCCTTTAAATTATGTCTTGACTCTCATCGTACTCATTCAAACCTCCTATATAATAAATATAAATTTATTATAAATATATCAAATAATATTATTATTACTTAAAATAAAATATATGTTTTGATTATGTCTTTATATTATCATCTTGTTAATCATTATGTTAAGGTTTCACTTCAGGTAATATCCACTTTGTTTTTCGCATCTGTCTTAATTTGTTATATCTTTGGTCCTTATACTTATATCATAATTTCAAAAATTTAAAACATGATTTAGATATAATTTATATTCATTTTATTTGTATTATAATAATCTAAGGAATATATTAGTATGAAATGGAATACACCGTTCATGAAGACAGTAAGTCGTACATACGCATGAACACTATTTTAGTTTAATTGTCCCGTTGAAAGAAATAAAGTAAAAGAAATATATATATATATATGTACATATACTAATATTACATTATATTTATTATAAAATGGATATATTAACTAAACTCATCCTTAATACATTCCTTGTAGTGTATGAATGAATCACGTCACTTTGAGGGGGGGCGGTAGTCCACGCTTCCTCAAACGAATTTATCATATTTACAAAAATGGAAAGTATAAATACTTGTGTTGTAAAATAATTAAATAATATTAAATACATAATAAATATAATATATAACATATATAAACTTACTGTCCATCTTAATTTCCACCATGATAGGTGGTAAACAAAAAATGAACAATCGTCGTTTCGTGGGGCAGTAGACCGTCATACATGTAAACAGTATGTTCACTACCCATTAGATAGAGATGTGTGTAAGTTTAGGTCAAAACCATAGCATAAAAACATTAAATTATATTTAATATACTAATTTTTGTATACAATAATCGAATAAATATATTGGGGGGTGGAGAAAGAAAATAAAAGAAAGGATCTTGAGAGAATTTGTTGCCTCTTAATCGGGTAACTCCTTTTGGATTGTGGCAAAAGGATTATATGGATTGATTTATTCCCTAGGTGAAGATTATATGATGAAGGGAGGATTTTTTAAAGTTTATTGGGTAGATATTTTCTAAACCTAAGTGGTTTGAGAGGTGTAAAAAAGAGTGATATATGGTGTCCTTTTATAGGAAAGGAAAAGGACACATTTGGAATTTTTGGAAACAAGTTATGTATACCCACATTTTTACCTAAAAAATCATAAAAAATCAACAGTAATAAATAATTTAAGGTTAATATCTGAATAATGGACATAAAATGGGTTTTATACAAGTGTCTATTTTTTTGTCTTAAATTTATGGTTTAGTACTTTATTAACCAAATTTTTCTCTTAACTATTGTAATTAATTTTAATCACTTTCACTAATATTTATGGTCAAAAATTTTTTAACTTATTTGAAATTATATATTAGGATGATTCAAAATATGGAATCCATTTTTCTAAATTATAATAACATAAGTGGCAGAAATTATTTTAAAAGTAATCCCACTGAAGGGACGACACTGTAGGTTTTTAAAGTAAAAACATCTAAACTTTTTCTAGGTTTCTTATACCCATTTTCAAAGTGAAATTTCTTATAATGATCTAAATTTATTAATCGAAAAAAATATGATATAATTAAACTTTGAAACAAAATTAAAATATAATATAAACTTATAAATAAATTAGACGAAAAGGCAGTCGTGAATTAAAATCCAGTATTTCGTACTATTCATCCCAAAATGAAGTTTCACATAAAAATACCAAAAAATTTCCCTAAGATAATTTTGAAATTATAAAATAAAAAAATGAATTTTATTTTTAAATATTAAATTTCTAAATCGGTCTAAAATTAATTTATTATTTTTCACAAAAGGATATTAAAAGCTATTCATTTAAGAAAATAGTATTTTTTAAACATATAAGTACTTTACCAAAAATTATATCTTTCATAATCAATATTTTTTATTTCAATAAAATCATTATAAAAAAATATTTGAAAAGTATTTATTACTATTCATATTACTAACTTTAACAGCTAAGTAACAATTATCTCATTTAAAAAATTATAATAATAAAATGATACTTCGTAGGAACTCAGTATTGTGTGTAACATACATCAAGTCAGTGTTTCGTATAGAAAAATCCTAGTAGGTTCCGTGTGAAATTAATGTTTGACTTGCTATATTAATATAAAGAAATAGTGTTTCTTGAAATGAAAAATATCAAAATATTAAATTAATTTAAAAAACATTCACATAATCTCAGGGTGTTATAAGGATCTCAGGGGATTGAAATAAGATAAAGAAGGTCTAAATAAATGGTCTATAATAAGGATACAAGGACAAATAGAACCATAGGATTTAGCTCACGGGTGCTACCGAAGAGCCTATTTCTATTGTTCTTAATTATTTAGTTTTATTTTCAATTCAATTTGGTTTTTTAATTATTTATTCTTACCTATTAATGTCTAATACCCTTTGAATGTATGGTTAATTATAAAATTATTAGGGAAGGTAATGTTATCCTTTTCCAATTATTGATTCCTCTCACTTAAATTAAAAAAACCACTCTCTTTTTTTAACTGGTTTTGATATTTATCGAAACCCTTAATATTAGACGTGGTTATATTTTATTTTAATTCTATTATTACTTTATTTCCTTGTTCAAATGATTCATAATCTTACTTTTATTAGTTTTTGTGTATATAATATAGAATAGACTAGGGATAAGTGGTGAAGTACTCTATTATTTTTAGCATGTGTGAAAGGGGTAGTGGACACTATTGATATTTTAGGCAGAATAAGAATTGATTGGGTATTGAAGTTAATTAAGGGTCATTCAATGAAAATATGACTTCCATAATGAGGGTAGACCAAGTTGAGATTTTATTTATTAATTTTCTCACCCACACTATTCAACCAAGGGTGAGAGGGGAAGCAATTATAGATCCCCTCAGTTATCATGTTAAGAAGAAGAAGAAGAGTGGAATGATTTAAAGGACTGGGATGGAATTATAATTGGGTAAACAAATAATATTTCTCATTATATTTTTTTGAATCTATCATTTCTATTTAGTTTTTAAAAACAAAACAATTTCAAAAAACCTTATTTATCTAACCTAAAAAAATTAAAAAAAATATTTTTTTAAATTATCTCAAGAGATAATCCTAGGTTCACAACAAGAAATAAATTTAACCTAAGAATAAATATCTTGTTGATCCATCTTAGGATAGGATTCATCTATCACATTATTGAAGAATTTGGAACCTGAATTTAAATATATAAATTTAATTAATAATAAATACCTTGAAAAAATTTTGAGTATGGAAGAAAAATATAGAGGAAAAAGATATATAATGAATTTTGATATCTTTTTAAATAATAATATTTCCAATTCTATAGATAAGATCAAACATGGATATAAGGGTAAATCAATAAAGACTCGGAGAAAAATGTTATTGTGAAATGAAATCCAAAATTTGGTAGATATTATTAAATAAATCATCATGATTTATCAAAATATTGAAAATCTACTAAATTGTTATAAATATATGATGTTAAAATGATAAGGTATTCCCATTGATAAAGTTCAATTATGTAGTAACTTTGGTCACACCATAACTAATTTTGATAAGGAAAGATAATATATAAGAGGCAAGCCACCCAAGATAAATTGAATAAGGATGAGACCACATCTTACATAATGAAGAACATATTATGTTTATGATAATTGTTTCCAATACTCTAATTTTTTCTATAAATCTTAATATTGTAAGAAAGAAAGATTATAAAATATATCTAATATAATATCTATAAGGATATAAAATTAATACATGTATACCATTACCTTATATAATAAAATTACACCATTGGGAGAGGAATAGATCTGAATTACACCTCATATGGAAATTAATGAAGAGAGATCCTTTATTGTATCAACAAAACCATTAATATTTTGGAAGAAAAATAATAATATGGAGAAGGATATTTTGTCCAAATCATACTCAATGTGATCTAGAATATCATCATGTGTATACTTGATAGTGGGTGTCCATCCTATATAATGGGAAATGAAATATTGTAAAAGAAAATGAAAAGTCAGGTCGATGACACAGTTCCATTTTGAAATGATTGAGCTTTAAAGATAAAAGGTAGAGGTAAGAAGAGGCTATTGTTAAAAGAGCTAAAAATTACATATGTAGTCTATGTGTATGGAATTAGATACAATATCTTGATTTTGAGTCAACATTATAACTTAGGACTCAAAGAATCATTTAATTACAAAGGCTTATTGATCTATGGAAAAACTTGTGATACATTGATGTAATAAAGGATAAATAATATTAATATCTTTTATGTATACTAAAAATAAAACTCATGTGTTATTATGGTTGAATAGGAAAACAAGTTATGGAATTGATGAATAGGGCACATATATCAACAATGTAGGGAAAATATTTCAAACCATAAGGTATATATTAATATCATTAACCTAAAAAGAGACATGTAAAGGATTTCTGATGCATTCATGAGAGGGAATATAGTGATAAATATCTAAAATAATGATATTAAAGAGAATACAATTTTCTAAATTTGGTTCATACCAAGATATGTGACCCCATAACACATATGAGAATAATAGGATAAAGGTATTTCATCTTGTTTATGTATTATTGTAGTGGGATAGTGTGCATTATTCTCATAAAACAATGAAATATGTTATAGAATTTATTAAAAGATATTTGAGGTGTACTAAAAATGAAATTGGAATGATGAAAAAAACTTATGATTGGATAATGGTATGGAGTACACTTATACTAAAGATGATAACTACTTAGAGAAACATAGAATCAAACATTAAGTTTCATCCATGATGCCTCCATAGTAGATTAAAACTATTGATAGGAAAAACCACATGGAAAACAATATAACAAAGACACGATTCATTAAGATTGGGATCTCGTGGATGTATTGAAAATGAGATGTTAAATTAGTTATAAATATGAAAAATAGATCTTTTGTTAGACTCTAAGAGAATATGGAACCATATGAGATGTGACATAGATGGAAACCAACTCCAAAACAATTTTGAGTATTTAGGAGTAAGTGGTATATTTAGAATAGATATGGTATTTAAGGAAGATATTGTGAAACAGTGAATTGAGAAATATTCCTTAGTTATTCAAAAAATAGTAAAGCTTGAAATTGTTTCAGTAAAAAGATGAATATGATTATTGAATTTAATGATGTTAAAGTCATTGAAGGGAAGTCTAAAAAAACGTCTAGAAATCAATATATAGGGAAAATATATAAAAAAGATGATGATAAAGAAAAACAATATATAGAAACTTAATGAAAAACACGTGAGAAAGAATATGAGATTGAATTAGAATAAAAAATAAGAGTTTAAGTGAGTTGATAATCAATTTAATGAATAATAAAATGACCTAAAATTGATGAATTTAACATCATTTTTGAAAAAACTACTCTAAAAACTCAATAAATGAGGAGTTTTGAGTAAACTATTTTATTATCATGGATACATAAATAACATCATTTGAAAAAATGAAACATTTTGAATAATGGATTAAATTCATTAATGGAGAGTTGGATTAAATTGAGAAGATAAAAACATGAGATCATTTGAAAAGACCAAGTTATCACAACATCATTAAAAAAAGTTATTTTTAGAACAAACGTGTTGAATACAAAAATGTAATCCCAAACAATTAATTGGTTGTTTTATAAAGGCTCTGTTAAATTTTATGTCATAGATTTTTTAGAAGATGTTTTCAATAGCAATTCAACTTGAATTAATCTGATTATTCTTATCCATGGAATTAAAAAGAGGATTTTACATTTATCAAATGGATATGAATTTGAAATTTTTGAATGGGGTACTCAAAAAGGAAGTTTAGATTTAATAGATAACATGTTTTCCAATTTTTATGATAATGGAAAGGTAAATCATTATTAGAATAAAAAAATCATTCCATTCACTTTTACACATGGACCGTGATACTATCCTCACTTTGATATCTAGGGGAATAATTTGCTTCATAGGCTTTGATTTGATTTCTTATGGGGCCCAAGAAGACTTACATATCAAAAAATTTGGACATTTGAAGTCTGGATTCATTTTATCTTACAAAAAAATTAATAAAGTATATATTCTACAGTTAATTTTTCTCTAATTACATGGCACTTTACATTGTTAATGAAACATTCATCCTACAAACTAAAGTCGTTTACAGTCAGAGGTGGTAGATTTCAGAACCCACTAAACTATATTTTTTTGTACTTCATGGCATAATTTTATGACACCATCATTGAAAATAATCCACTTTGTATCACCCCTTTACAAAATCCCCTTTTTGGATCCCCTTTGTGGGTCCCATTTACGGAGTTCATTTATAGAGACCATCTACGAAGTCCCTTTGTGGACCCCTTTATGGAGACTCTAAGAGAGTTGACCTTTGAGAGACTCCTATATAAAGATCATATGTTTCCAACTTTTCTATTCAAATGAATATTTTTTAGAAATAGGTTATTTTCTTTTGCCTATAAATGTCAACACCCAATTCATAAATAGTGGTGGTAAAATATATATATAAAGGCATGAAAAAATATACTCAAGGGTGGAATAGATATGGAGGATGCTCTCAGATCACTCTACTAAAATTTTTGTATTCTAAACTAGAGAGGGACTTTGATAATAAATCCCATGAAGGGCCTCCATGAAATAATCCACCACGAATCATGCCAATTCCCAATGTTATGAAAGACCTGGGTCATTTTTAGTGAAAGGTGTCATTTTTTCACCTCTTGAATAAAGAATAAATCAATTTATATATCCGCATTGTGCATACTCTTTGTGGACCCCCTTGTAGAGCCCATATATAGAATCCCATTTGTGGAACCCCTAGAAAGAATCCCCTTTATGAAGCTCCTTTGTAAACGCCCTTTCAGGATGCTCCTTTCTAGACTACCCTATGCGGAAAATGCTATTCATCTAGCCCTTTACACCCGTTGGTCCAAATCACATGGCCTATGCCCCCACACCCCTACATGGAATCACTTTCAGGATATGACCATGTCCCTCCAAGATGGTCCCTTTTCTACCTTCCCCAACCCCCATGAGAAATGAATAGTCATACCATGAACCTTTTGGGTCAGGCTGATGAAATTTTTGATTGTGTATTATACATACTTAACTTCTACCCCATTTAATACCATGAGTCAATATACTTATTTACACTCCCTAAAATACATTCAATTGACTTAATCCACTTTTTCTTCTTCCTAAAATATGAGTTTATATTCTCCACTTGGATTCCCCAAGTACCTTGAGTTTAAACATTCCTCATTTAACTCATGAAACCCCATCACATGACTCTTATTCTAGGTTTAACCAGAAAAGAAATCTCTTACGTAATTCCAACACCAGCCAATGCTAGGAATATTCCTCCTGCTAGTCCTCATTACAAGTCAATAAATTATAGTATATCCTATATCAAAAGAAAGTATGCCTCCAGCAAAAAGTGTGATATGGCTTATGTGTCTATAGTGAGATGCCTCGTGTAATGAGACGGCCAAAAACATCCTACATGGGCATCCCCCTAGGTGTTGGACCCAACCAAACCACAAAATTTCCATGATTTTACATTCTCATCAAGGTTCTAGAAATATTGGCATCCTCCTAGGTGTAAGACCCAACCAAACCTGTAAATTACAATGAGTTGAGATTCTCCTCTTGGTTCTAGAAATATGGGTATCCTCCTAAGTATAAGCCCCAACCAAACCTCCAAATTACCATGAGATGAGATTCTCATCATGGTTCTAGAATCATGGGTATCCTCATAGGTGTAAGCCCCAACCAAACCTCTAAATCATGTTGAGTTTAGATACTCCTCATGGTTTCCTAAATATAGACATCCTCTTAGGTTTAATCCCAAACCAAACCTCCAAACCACCATGACTTGAGATTCTTCCAATTGTTCCATAAATATGGGCATCATTCAATGTATAAGCCCTAGCCTACCTCTAAATCACCATGAGTTTATATTGTCTTATTGGTTCAAGAAACATGGGGATTCCCCTTGTTGTAATCCCTAACCAAACCTATAAATCACCTTTAGTTAATATTCTCTTCATGGTTCCAGAAATATTGGAATACTCTTTGGTATAAGCCCCAAATAAACCTTAAAATTACCACGAGTTGATATTCACCTCATAGTTCTAGGAAAAAGGGAATCCTTCTAGGTTTAATCCCAACTCAAACCTCTAAATCACCATGAGTCCAGATTCTCCTCATGGTTCAAGAAAAATAGGCATCCTCCTATGTGTAAACCTCAACCAAACCTATAAATTACCATGAGTTTAGATTCAACTCATGTTTCCAGAAACATTTACATCTTCTTGGGTGTAATCCCCAAAAAAACCTTAAAATAAAATATTATGACCTCATGAAATGTGAATAATCATACATTGTATCTTGTTTCACACATTGAGCATGACACACATGGGCTTAGAAATCTGTGATGCTTATCTCATCTACATTATGAAAGGTCTTACATTATGGGATACTATTGAGGTATAATTCCCAACCATTCCATTGAAATATATGTACTATTATTTCTTCATATAAATATACGTAAGATTCCTCTTTGAGGTCCAAATTAGAACTCATTTCCCCTTCAAAAATTCCACCAAAATGTGTGATTTTTTGCTTCATATCTCTAGAAAGATACATAGGAGGCTATTTTTGGTTGATTCGAAACTCCAAGACACCCAATTCCTCCATTTACCACTATAAATTCCAATGATCCCAACATAATGTATTTAAACCATATAATCATAAAATTATTAAAAGAATATGGGGAAACTCTAACGAATATATATGTTTACATCAATCACATGGTCTCAATCAAATCATTAACACTAAGGTAACCAGTCATGCACTGAGATTTAAGAAGGATTCAAAAATATGTATAAAATCTGTAACAGAGTTCTATAGTAGGAAATAAATCCCCCCAAAATGGTTCGATAATCTTGAACTCACATCCTCTTGGCCAATTAGTTTTCTAAATATCTGCTTTTAAAAATACAAGTGATATCCTACCTTTAGAAACTAGGTCTGCATCGACTTTAAATGAGTGCAAGCATGAAATTAATCAGAAATAGACATCTCAAGAAAGATTTATTTGGGATAAATAAAGAATTATAAGCTCAGTATGGTTCATTGGATTTATACTTGAGTAAATTGAGGTTCAATAAGGGTGGTATGTATCAAAAACTCTATATAATAAGATCAAATGATGAATATTTTTAAGTAATTTTATATGTTAATGATATTATATTTTATGGAAGTAATAAGGAATTAATGGAATATTTTTTGAACATGAAGGGATCAAAGTATGAAATGTCTATGATTAGAGTGCATACTTTTTCTCTCACAATGTAAGTAAATCAAAAAGGATAGTACACTTTTATTTATCAATATAAATATGATAGAGAATTGTTAAATAAATTTTATATGAAGGATTAAAAACCAGTTCCAACATAAATCATTGTCAGAACTAAACTTCAAAATCATGAATATAAAAAATTAGTTGATCCAATATTATTCCATAGAATGAATTGATGTTTTCCGAATTTGAAACTAAAAAGGTAAACATTGTCTAAAAAAGTATTTGGAAGATTGGTTTCAAACTAATATAAAGTATGATCACTGTATGGAAGTAAATTGAATCATGATTTATAATCAATATACCTTTGATTATGATTTAGTATATGATGTAGGAAAATAATGAGATTTGGTGCCTTAGTAATATGCAGTTTTAGATAGAGAATTTATGTAAAAAACCACAAATGGAGGAGAATTGTTTTCTAGTTTAAATTTTGTTTGTTAGCTTATAAAAAATCAATAAATTAATGTACTCAGAATATTTAAATTAGAGTACATCTGAACTAAAAATTTGTGCACTCAAATGATTTAGAGGAAGAAATTGTTGAAATATCTTAGTAAAGAACTAAATGTGCCTATGGTGATATTGTGTGACAGTAAAATTGAAATTAATAATTCAAAGAATCTTTTATAACATTGATACACAAAACATATTGAAGTATGGCACCACATAATTCGATAGAAACTGGATCAAATCAAGGTATATCACATTGTAATAAATTAACAAGTGACATATATTTTCTTGAGAACATTGGCCACCCCAAAATTTGAGAAACATCGATTGAATCTTAGTGTCCAAAAATATACAAATTCTTGAGAAGGTTTGGCTATTACTTATCCCAATTTATGTTTAATGCTTAACATTATTTTTTATCTATGAAAAGTTTATAAATAAATAACATTTGGGTTTATTTATAAGGATGGAAAAGTGGTAGATAAGGAGAAATTAATTATAGTGGTATCAAAAAATGTTTCAATAAGTGGTAGTAGATATTATTTACTCTCATGTCAAGGGAGGGAATATAATATCAATGGAGAGTTATTTGGTTTGATAAGGAGGGGAGATATAATCTTTGTGGGCTAGTATTAATGAGTATTGAGTATATAGGGAGTAATTACATTGTATTGGTTTATAAAATTTAAAAATAAATGTATTCATAGAAATATTTCTAGAAATATTTTTTTTATACTCTGAATTAATAAAATAGACATTGAATGATATATGATAAATTCTATTTCTATTTGGATTCTATGAAGGTTTTATAATTTTTAACAAAACAAATTGAATCATGAAAAAAAATATAAATGACTTAATAATTTCCAGAAAACTGAAAGGGTGAGAATATTAGTACCAGGGTTGACTAAAATAGGAGAATGATGGAACTTATTTAAAATTGTCTGTGTTTTCTCTAATTCACCCAATTAAATAAATTTTAGTTATGATAAAGGTTATAATAATTTTATAGATTTCATGAACCCAATTTCATTATAAAAATAAAACAAATCATACTAATTATTATTAAAAAATGGTTATTTCAAGGAGTTTTCTAATAATTCAATTGTTTCATGGGATAAATATTACACCATTGGGAATCAATATTACACTATAATTTTTCATGTTTGGTTGAAATCTAAATAAAAGGTGCATCACTTTGTGTTATGAATTATGTATTTACATTGTATTGATAAGACATAGTAAGGAAATATCTTGTATTATGGGTTATGATTTTTTTAACTATTCCACAAATTTATGTCATGGATTAGAGATTTACGAACTATGATATAAATAAAAATCATAATATTTCAAGAAGAAGTTTTCTAAAATAAGTGTGCAGTGTTATGAATTGTGATCTAGGGTTCTATATTATAACTATAGGTCATAATGTGGTGATGAATAATTAATTAAAATGTAAGTATATTTATTAAATTATAATTATTATAATTGATAAATTTCCCATAATTTGAGAGGAGATTGTTTTTGGGATATAGAACAACTCATAGGTTATGATTTTTGGAGAGATATAGTAATTAGGCAGCATTATTCCATAATAAAATATGTTACCCCATGATTTCTTTGATATATAGATATTATAAAATTTGGAATATTTTTCAAATATAGAAAATATTTATTGATTAATGGGAGATTTTATTTGACCATTATGGGAAGTTATGAGGAAAATAAAAAAGTGAAATGTTTTATAACAAATTTGATAGTTTTTGTAAAGATATTAAAAAGGTTTCTTTTAATGATTTGAAACATATGGGAGGATAAAATTTAAAGAACACAATAATTGAGAGAGGAAATTCATTCAATAAAGAATTATGAATATTATATTGTACTAAGGCTTAATAACTTTAATTAAATTGAAGATCTTGAACTTCTCATAGAGATGAATTTGAAGAGAAACAATTGCACTAGTTTGGTGTAATGATTTCATTTGAGTAATTCATTGTAACAACATGCAAGACCCATTTTCCATATCCTAATCTTGAAGTAGTGAGTGGAGAGATAATATGAGGTAGTTAACCTTATATTTGGTGGAGATTAATTTTTAAATATTGTATTCACTCAATAATGGATTTATGGATTTATTGGTACACTATCACGTCATCAGTATATACTCCTTGGACAATGTTCATCCGGGTGAACCAAGTAAAATCCTCATGTCCTTCCACATTACATTATTTATTTGGATGTTTTATATGTTTTTCTTAGAATGACTAGTTTTATTGGTCTTTATAACATAATAACATGATCTATTAAATAAATAAATTTGATCACCCTAATTCACCAAACTTTTAAGGTGATTAATAATTTTTTATTGCAACAATTAGGAACATTTTCCTCAATCAAAGAATCAGAGATATATTATTCAAACACTTGAAAGGGATAAATTCTAACTTGATCATTTAATTAATTTCATACAACTAATGAAACATCTAATTTAAGTTATTTCACCAATAACAAATATGACCGGGTTTCGTGATAATTTTTTAGGGATGGTAATTAAATTCTCTAATAAATGTTATGATTTATTTTTACTCGTAATGGTTTAAACCATTTCTAAATACTAAAATTTATTTTTATTTAATTTTATTGGTCTTAAATTAAAACCTTACACAAAATGTATTAAATTTAATAATAGTTATTAATTTTTTCATATATATTATAAATAATTATTAATTAGTAATATATCATCCATTTTTTATTTTTAATATTTAATATAAAATAGATATCAAAAGTTTATTATAATTCATTTTAAAATAATATTTATTCAATATTAAGTATTAAATATATCTCATTAATTTGTAATTACATGTGATTAGAAAAATATAATTATTAATCATATATATTTATATATATATAATTATATATAAGTTTGTTTGTATGTGAATGATTATCTAGAATTTTATATGTATATTTGTATATGTATATATATATATACTTATTATATAAATTTGTGTGTCTCTGAATGTATGTAAATATAAAAATATTTCGATGGAAATTAATATTTAATATTTAATATCATTTTTTATAAAATAATAAAGAATAATTACTAAATATGAATATTTTATAAATGACTATTTCTTATTCATTAGTAATTAATTATAATTTAAATTATTTAGGAATAAGTGATTAGAAAATAATTTTTGTTAATTACTAGTTATTAATTAGTTTATACTTTATAATATTTTATTGGGGGTACAATACAACCAAACAACTCACACAACCCAACCCACCCATATACTTAGTTTCCTATTAGCCCTCCCATGGGATGGAATCCCTAATATAGGTACTTTATTTATATATTAGTTAATAATTACTCATTAATAACAATTTAGTGTATATATGTCTGTGTGTGTTTGTTTGTTTATGTATAAATATGGAATTTGGGGGCCTACATAAGTGGTAAAGGAAATCCATAATCTGACATGAAATCCAACTTCAAATACGGATGGAGATGATTTTTTTGGGTACTATAGTAGTAATGTATCACTATAGTAGTGTGATTACTATTTCATGTATTATTGTGGGGTAATTTAATAGTATTACTATTCGTCCTAAATGGGGTTTTGGGCCATGCATTGGGCTTTCAGGCCACAAGGCCAATGGTCCATCATTTGAGGGTCTCACGGCTATCTAGAGTAGCTTATACTGGTGGAATGGAGATGCAATGGTGGTAAATGGTGAAGTAAGAGGTGGGATGATCATTTTCATGGTCGATCACTAGTATCATAAAAGGTGTTTTTTAGGACACCTAGATCCTTGGAATGGGGAAGAGATGGCAGGCTGCAGACACGACATTGGGCAATCGAGATGGAGGATGAAAGGCTGGAGAGAGGTGTTGTAGCAGATTTAGTATTTGATCCTATGGGCCTTCAGGCCATTTATTTTTGGTCCTTTACGTGTGTACTATAGGGATTTAGATCTATGTAATGGTTCTCTATCAACACATATTAAATGAGAGGGATTATCCCTAAAAAATTAAAAAAAAGTGTTTGATGGTGTATACGAATATTCATAAATGTATGTATATATATATATAATCAATTATATATAAATAGATATAAATAAATACACACACATAAATATATAGTTATATAATTATATATAAATATATAATTAGTTACTTATATGTGTGTTTGTGTGTTCATTTTAAATAATAATTAATACATTATAATTTATAACTCATAACTAATTATTATTATTTTAATAATTAATATTAATTATAAGTAATATGTAATTAGTAATAAGTAGTGTATGGATTTTATTTGATATTAATTAATTCATAATTTATAAATATTAATTAATAATTCATACTTACTAACTTTCTAATATATATTAACATATACAAATGTATAAATACAAAAATGAAAATATATAAACATATAAATAATGTGTAATATGTAGTGAATATAAATTAATTATTTATTTATAAATATTAATTAATAAATAATACCAACAAATTAAAAATATATAGATATATTTATATATATATATGCATATTTTTATATAATTACATGTATTTATATATAATTATGTTAATATTTATATAATTATATTTTCTTGTTTATACCTATATATATTTGTATATATTATGTGTATTTATTATTATATGTGTTTATATATATTTATGTTTATGTTTATTTATATATAATTATACATATATATAAATGACCTGACCCACCAAAGCCTAGCCCAAGCTGGCAGTAAACTGAGTGTGTTACACCATGATTTCCCCCAATAGGCCCAAGGCTAGTGACTAGTATCATGTAGGAATATCACATAATATGGGAGGAAATATGTTATATCAACATTCAATATACACATATCTCAAATACATAAAATAAGCAACATCCCCATTAGTGTTACTTTGTGTGTTTGTATCTCCCTCTCTCTCTCTCTCTCTTTGTGTGTGTGTGTGTTTGTGTGTGTGTGTGCATGCATGTGTGTGTGACCATATGATCTATATAAAACCCATGCATGAGGTAAAAAGTACAAAAAATGATTCCATATACACAAGTACTAAATGGATTGTGCATCCGAAAAGCCTCCAAATATGATAGGAACAAGACTCGAGAGACCTCGTTATTGTTGCATGCACTACTAGATCAATCTCCATTACTAATGGTCACCACCACAATCACAAACAACCATGATTCATCTTTCATATCTAATAATTACATGCATAAGATCTGAGAAATCCACACCAACTTCATTCCCAGCAAGACCATCTTCTAATTGTGTACTGCTTCCATAGACACAACTTGTGTGAGAAAAAATCCCATATAGTGGTGAGTATAAATATATTCAATAGGAAACTAACACACCTATCTCTATGTGGTGAAGAACTTTTTTTATCCTTAGGTTAATATGAAATATAGTGGAAAACTTCGGTTGTCTCTATATAGGGGTGCTCAAAACTCAATTGTAGCTTTTTAGTTGGAAATAAGGGGTGATTTAAAGGTCTGTTTTTGAAAACTAATGAATTAAAATAAAATAAGGATATTTCAATTAGTTATTAGATAAGTGATTTGTTCTAGTTTGTATGTCCAATTATAATTCTATCATAGTCTTTAAACAGTTTACTCTAGTTCTTATTAACTGATGAATGATAGGTTACAGAATTATGCATCCTCTCACTCTTGTTGGAATGAATATGGTGAAGATTAACTAGACTGAATTCTATTCTTGTTATATCCACCTTCCCTTGTGTCATAAGTGGTATCAAAGATACCAAACAGTTAACCACTCTTAAAGTACTCAAGAAATTCCCATTTTTATTTTAGTGTTTCTAAGAAACTGAAGAGTATTTCACAACCTTCATCCACATGACAGTAATCTCTAAACACTTCCCAACACAACCAATTATTTTTCATCATATACATACTAAACTAAGTAAAGGATTAGTTATGATCATAAAATAAGACAACATAAAATTAAC
Organism: Viscum album; assembly: GCA_963277665.1. NCBI lineage: Eukaryota > Viridiplantae > Streptophyta > Magnoliopsida > Santalales > Viscaceae > Viscum > Viscum album. The sequence continues at coordinate 511,809 of CAUJRU010000417.1, read as the reverse complement.
ACCTTTAGTAATTAAAAAAATATCATTTAAAATAATAAACTACTATGGAATTCTAAAACCATTTGAAAAAATAAAGAGATTTACTCATCAAGGTTTTGAAACTCAAGAATTAAAACCAAACATCCTTCCCTTTCCCAACAACTCAAGGTCTTTACCTCTCCAATAAAGGTATAATAGTAGCGATGAGATAATAATAAATTAATACAAAATACAATATTCATAAATTAAACTTTAAAATAGTAGTACTACAGAATGTTTAGATAGAGAGAGAGAGGGTCATCTTTCTCTTCACCTTTATTCGTTATTGTATATTATTATTTTCATTATTATTTGGATTGTAAAATATTATGATATCCATACTTCCTTGAATTTTATAATATTATTTTCTTCCTCAAAATATCCATTGAAAGCCATTGTCCAGTCTTCCACAAAATAAGAATCCTCCCACTTTTTATTTTGAAAAAATTGTCAATCATATATTATGATTGATAATATTAATTATAGTATGCATGGACACCTATGGTTTTTTTGCATGAATGATAATGTGGAACCCCAATAATTTGGTATGAAGCTAAGGTGAACTATAAAAACTCTCCTCGAATCATTCTTATTATGCTAAATTTTTACAAAGGCGTGAACCTTACCAAGCTTATAGGGGAAACTTACGAAGACTATAGGGGAACCATACAATGTATCCTACTAAATCCTTTGAACTTATCTATCCAAAAATATTATTGCCATTGATCAAACTTATGAGTTTTATATTTTTTTAATGAATAAACCATGTGAATTGAATAGTTAAACCTTACATTGTTTATAGAAAACTTATAAACATCAACAAACCTTATGAGATATAGTAGTTAAAACTTATTAAGTGCACATTTCAACATTATCAATTTTCCTAACTTTTATTTTCCATGTAGGGTTGAACTTTATATAGTCATCCCAAACATTATGAAGTCTCCAAATTAACATTAGGATCATAGGGACATTTCTAAATTTAGTCTCCACAACTAAAACTAGATTTCATTCCCTTTAAATCATTAAAATAAGGGAAACCCAATAGATATCCATCTATTTATTCTATAAATGAAATTCACAATTTTTTCATTTAAAAAAATATTCACAATTAATTGGAAATTAAATTCCAAAACTACATAGAACTCTTTGAAATAATGAATATGAATTAATAAAATTGATTGAATATTACCAAAATATAATGAACTTACTAACTATGTTAATTCCCCCAGACATAATCCTTATACTCTCAAAAAGTGATCTTCAATAATATTACCCAAGAAAAATTCAAAACATTATTGAACAAGAGTTCCCTTTTCAAATCCATGTAACTTAATCTTATCATTACACCTTAATGTTTTAATTCCATTTACATCATGAAGTATATTCAATTAATACCCATTTATTTATTTATCTTAGGCTCATTATACATACCTTCTAAAAAAATATTTCACTCATCACTCAACTATGAATTTTATGTGAAGTTTTCTCATTCCATGCTTCTGAAAGGGTCACTATAGGCTTGATTAATTTCGAAATATATACACAAATAGTCAATTACTTATTCTTATCAAGAGAAATTTTCATGTTTTTTCGATGGATTGGGTTTTGTAGGTTTTATTTTAAGAAAATTATAAGGTTGAATATGAGGTTCGAATATATTCTCAAGAACGATGCATGATTTATAGTTTTTCTCAAGAGTGAAAACCTTCATATATTTATATTTAATTTATTCAAGTCCACCCCTATAGATTTTGAAAATAAAATTCACACCTTTAGTACTTAATTATATGTAAAAATCTATTCTCTATTTTTTTCTTCACCTGATTTCATTTTTCTTTCTTTTTATTCTTCATTCTGTAATAAGATTTAGAGGTAGATTGGTACTTTATATTTTAGAGTGTGTGTGAACATACTTTCCCCTTTTTGGAAGATATTGTTCTTATATTTTTATTTTTCTAGTGATTTTGAAAAAAATATTATGTAGTTCTTTCAATAAGAATCCTTAAAATATTACACAAATAGAAGATTAGGTATTTCATTTAGATTCAGTTTAGATTGGAAAACTCCTCCATCCATTCTTAAATTCAATTGGGATTATGAATTACTTCCGGTTCTAGGTAGATAGTTATTTTATGCATTCTATGTGGCTCTCTATTATGTTAGTTCATGGTTATTAAGGGAAAAAAGGTGATGGTATCATGGTAGGCCAAAATAAAAGTATATTGTAAAAGGTTAGTTTCATTCAAAAGAATTTCTTAATCATTTATAACACAAAACCCTCAATGATTTACGGTTTCCTCTAGACTACACATTAAATTTTGTTTTTTCAAGCATAGTCTAGTTATCTCAAGAAATGATGGCATTTTGATGAAGATTTCAAAATTAGTTTGAAAGAATCTCAAGAAAGTGATTTTAAATATTCTGTAGTATTTCATGATTTGAGATTCAAAAATTAGTGATCTTTCAAGAATTTCATTCATTTTTTATTTAAAACATTTTCATTTCAATATAAAATTAATTTTATAAAATGTATCAAATAAATTTCTCATCACCAAAATAGGTTTTAAATTTTGAAAGGTTCTTTAAATTCAGATCGAGGTTTTTCAAATATACTCTAAAAATAAAAACTAAATAGATAAAAATTTTAAAAAAACTTTATAATGAAAATTAATATGAAAAATCCAATTTTTAATTCTTAAAACTACAAAGGATACATATACCACTCTTAAATTATGTAAAGTCCTAAATTAATTCAAACATATTAAATCTATTGAAAAAATAATAATTAAAGTATGAGAATGAATCATTAATGAAAGGGTTGTCTTGATGGGTTCTTATTAGTGGAAAAGTTGAAGGATTTTGATCTCCCTCACTAGTGATGATGGAAAGTTTTTGTGATATTTCATCATCCTTTTCCCATTAATAGTAAATGGGTTCCTATATCCTTCTTTGATGAAATGAACATCACTAAAAAGTTATATATTAGTGTCTTTAAAGGGTCCTTCCCATATAGAATAAAGAATACCTGGAATTAGTTTGAGTCTTGAATTATGAAGTAACATGTGTTCCCCTAGATAGAATTCTTTTTATGGAATTAACTTATCATCACCCACTCAAGTTCTTTCCTTGTAAATTCTTTGGTTCAAAAAACTTCTATCCTTATTTCTTCATGATCCCACAATTATAGTAATCTTTCATTTCTATCTCTATCTAGTGGTATATTCGTCTCCCTAAATACTCATAAATATTTGTGCTCCATATCCATAGGAAAGTAGAAAATATTTCCATAAATCAACCTATATGGGATCATTACAATGGGTGTTTCGTAATATTCCTTATAATCCCATAATATGTCTTCCAACCTTTGGCTCAAATCTTTTAGGTATGGATTGAACATCTTCTCCAAGATTCCCGTCATTTCATTATGGGCAACTTCAACTTGACCATTTGTTTTTGGTTGGTAGGGTGTTGAAGTTTTTGTTATATACTCCATACATATTCATTAGGTATTTCATGTTCATATTACATAAATTATTACCTTATTAAATGATGATTTCCTTTGGAACTCTAAACCTAAAAAAATTTATCACTGAAAAAGTAATAAATAACATTATCATCATCAGTTTTAGTGGAATTATCTTCCCATCATTTTGAAACATAGTCTACTACCAAGAGTATGTAAGAGTTACCAAAATACAAGAGTAAATTTCCCATGAATTCTATTCCCTATACATAAAATATTTCAAAAAACGTTATTTTTTTGGTGCATCTCTTATCTCTTGAATATGTTTCAAGAAAATTGACATTACTCACATTTTTTTAAAAACTTATTAAAATCCTTAATTAATGTGGGTTAGTATATTCATGATTATAAATCTTTTAAACTATTTCATTAAGCTTCAAAGTTTCCTCCCCAAGTTAGAGTGTCATTAAATTAAAGAAAATATTGTATCTCTCTTTCATGAAAACGTCTTCTTATTATTTTATCATTACTAATTATATATATATATATATATATATTACCAAATATAAATTTTTTATTAAATGTAACAACCTCAAATATTGTAACCAATATATGGTATCTACTTTATTATATTGTAAGAGATACAAGGGATCTCACCATGTAGGATTAATTAGTTTAGAAATCATAGAAAACTAGGTTTGTATATAATTCTCATATTATATTGGAAATATAAATTAAATAGCATAAAAAATTATTTCATCATTGACATTATTCATAATATCTTTCTTCATATCTTGGGGAAAAGGAAACAAATAAAATGTTGGTCTTAGATTCTCAATAATGGTTACGTACAATGGAAGCTATCATGAGTAAATAATGCATAATCAATATGTCAGGGTAAATAACTAGAAACACATTTCATTTAATCAACAACTTGAGAACAAAATGAATCAAAGGATAATATTAATATAGTAATCTTGTGGATAATAATAACTTAATTTTTAATTTTGGAAATGTATATTATTATATTTCATGATATCATATTACATTATATCTCTACCATCAAGAACTTGTGCCAATATAGTTTAAAATAATGGTTAAATACTCATTTAATTTGGCCACTTGACATGTCTCATTAGACCCGCTGATGCATTGAGAGGATATATAATTTCATGCCTCACCCATCACTTCATTTATAATTCATTAATTATTTATAAAATGGTCAATTTAATTCATGATTAATATTTCATGTCAATAAATTTATTTATCTAGAAAATAATATGTATTATCAATAATTCTCCAGTCAATCAAATAGCTTTCAAAGTAAAACACCATTTGTAGAAATGGTATACGGTTTAGGAAATAAGAATATCTATTATAAACATAATATGGATATTTAAGGGAAATTTTATTTCCATTGAATAATGATCATAAATACATCAAATGGGTTGTATATACACCATATAAAAGAGATGAGGTGCATGATATTAAAATTGTAACACCCCGAGATTTTATGAAAAATATTCTTTTTAATTTAATTAATGTCTTGTGTTGTACGCTACACCAAAAGGAGCTTGCACAACATGCATCCCTGACTTGGCTTGCATTACACGCAAGCGCAACCTTCCATGATAGCGTGTGTTGTACGCAATACCGAGTTTCTCTAAACAGCAATATGCTATTAAAATATTATTAAAACTAGCTGTTATGAATAGTAATAACCACTTTTTGAAATTTTGTAAATTTTTTTTTCAAAATGGACTTCATTTTTGGATTCTGAATATCGAAATTAGCTTAGGGTGAAATTTTGGTACTTTTCGGATAACTTTCATATTCTGATGAATAGTGAAAATTACTAAATTTTAATTTAAAACAACTTTTTTAATCAAAAAAATTAATAGTGATAAATTAATAATTTTAGTGGTTTAAAGTATATTTAGAATATATTTTTACAATTTAATACAATTTTGGTCATTGGATGTAATTTCACATTTAAACCAGACATAAACAAGTGTCAATCTTTTGATAGTTATTATCTCTTAAGAACACGCTATTTGTGTTGACGATGGTAATTAATTTTTAAATTAATTAATGAAACTGATATGTTTTGAATTTGGTAAAATAGACATCATTTTTGAGTTCATAATATCAAATATAGCTTAGGCCTAATTTTTGGTATTTTTCTAGAAACTTTCATTTTTTGATGAATAGTGAAACCACTAAGTGGTAGTTAAAAAAAATGAATTTTTCATAAAACGTAATTTTACCGCTTCTGTAAGTGGAATTTCAAAAATCCTAGAGACACGGTTGATGTCAGTAAGTAAAATGTGGTTCAATGAGATGAAAATAATTTTTTGTGAATAGTAACTTTTTACTTTTTTTTACCACGGTTAAAAGTAAATAGGGTAATTAAGGGTAAAAATGATATTATTATTACCCTAACACATGTCCTAATTATATTTGATAAACTTAATTCGACCAAAAACAACCTTAGGAATAAAATATGACCATTTAGGCTCACTTGGATTAGATTAGGACATTTATTATTATTTAATTCAAAGAACAGTTAAAAGAGTTAAAATCAAAGTTTATTTACTAAACCATTTTTAATATAGGGTTATACATAAGATAAATTCGATTGTAAATAATACATAGAAATCTAATAAGATTTTATACATAATGATATTTTATTTATAATTTTTAGACATTAAATAAATTAATTTATTTATGACACAATGATGATGCAGTAATTACCATAATAGTGAAAACATTAGAATAATTGGTATTATAAATACCCAAATAAATAACATTTCAGACTTTTTATGAATTACACTAATTTTATAGGTTAATATGGCATGTTAGTATTGATTTAATTAACTTTGGTTGAAGTAATAATTTTTTTATGAGTTTCAAAAAAATAAACTATTGAATAGTGTCAAAATTGACATAAAATAATTTTTAAAACAAATATTATATTATTGATTGTTATTTTATTCCTAAAAATCTATGGTTCTGCCAATATACTTATATAATTATTGGTGTATCATTAATGGACCACTTGGGGGGTCTCTTATATGTATATGGTAAGTTTATTAACTATATAATATAAAAATACCAAGGGACATGGTAAATGCCAATCTAATTAATTAAGAGTTAAAACTAAAAGATAAGGTTAGTATAATGACCTAAACTTGTCTAAATTCTATTGGATGAGAGTATTTCGACCCATACCCACCTTAGCTTCTAAATAAATCAATTTGTAGATATTTAAAACCGAATTTTCCTTTATAATAAAATAATATGTTTGGTTATTCCAAAGGTGCCCCTCTCCTCCCTTATAAAAGGGCACCTCCTCCCCCTCTTCCTCACACCACTTTGAGCCTTCAAGCTCGGCCAACCCCTGCTTAATTCTCTTCTCCACTTCCCTAGAAACATCCTAGAGGTTCTTTTCTTCCTCAAAGACCAATGTTAGTGCCCTAAAAGGAGATCTCAAAGAGGCGCTTCAAAGAAGAGGTAATGTCCGTTACCGATTCTTTCATATTTATTTCTTCTTCCACTTCTTCTTCTTTAGATGTTTCATTATTATGTAATAACATCAGTATCACTCATATAATGATATGTTATTATAAGTATGAAACAACCTTATTTCACCATCTAACCATACTACGTAAAATGAAATCACCGCGCGTGCGTACATACGGAATATCGTCTCCACGCCGTGGTGTAATCTATTTTCCACCACCACCTTACTTAGATGGGTATAATGGTGTAAATAATAACTATATATGATTATTTTAAATTGATATTGATTCTGAAATAGTATAAATACACTCCAATACAGTCCCACGATCATTAGAATGATATCATCGCTCGTGCGTACGTACAGACTACCGTCTCCACGACGCGATGAGATTCATTCTCCACGTTAACCATTCATGAATGATTATAAAGTATATATAATAATTAATCATGAAATATATGACATAATAATGATACTGGATTTATGTGTATATATATGTATTTCATCTACTTAATTCCATTCAACTCAATAAGGAAACGAAAACAGCGTTCATGCGTACGTACGGCCTACCATCTCCATGAACGGTGGATTTCTTTCCATTTACTAATTTATTATATATATGTATATTCTGAATATATATTATATATAAATCATGTTTTATATTCTGGAATTATGTAATCATGATCTAAGTAATCATATGAATAATTACAAGTCAAAACATGGACGAAAAATGAAACAAGTTTACCCAAAATGCTCTTTAACATGGAATTTACAAAAGAACGGGTAATATAAAGTCATAAGTGAACCATATATGATATCATAACAATGAGTATGATTCTGGAATAATTCAATTACATTATTTAAATCATTATACAGGAGGTTCGGACACTTATGAAGCAAATCGGACCTAAGGTAAGGGAAATATCACAATCTCATTTTTATCCGAGATTGTTTATACTTTGGAATTTACTGGGGTGTATTTTATCATCCACATCCATGTTTCCTCAATATTTAATATTTATATCCTTCTACAATAGTTTATATCCAATTTTACCCTTCGGTGAGTTTTTAGTAAAAGATATGAAAGGAATCTGTTGTTGTTTTTCGTACGAGGTACTTTTTGACTTTTCCAACAAAAGTACGAGAAGAATGTTTTTTTTAACTTATACAACATGAATGGATTTTTAAAACATTATTTCCAAGAATCTTACTTTACAAGTTTTCAAGTTTATTTTTAATCAACCTCTTTTAGTTTAAAATTGTATGACATGTTAAGAAAGGAAAAAAAAATTGAATTTGAAAGGATATTTTCCTCAAGAATTGAGTTCGAGTGTTTTATCAAAATTATTTTCCATATAAGATAATATAGGGTTTTTTTTCTATCCATATTATTACATTTATTTGATTATGTTGTTATGGAATTATTTTTATTAAATCCTTTATCATATATTAATTATTTTATGATTTCATGTTGTTTAAGAATCCCATTTTTATTACATGGGTTATGCAATGATGTATGATTTATGATTTTGTGGCACACATAAGAATGGTATCATTATGAGATGGGTGGGACCTATATCTCCCTCCAATGCATTGGGTAAAGATTTTATATCACATGAGATAGACATGGCTAGAACGGCGGGTTAAACCGGTTCAGTGAAGCAGGAATGAAACGAGGAGTGAACTCGGTTCAGAAATGGACTTTGTCCGCTAAGATAGTCTTGGCAATAAGTCTTGACTACTAAGAAATGATTCTCTATGATTATATGTGTACGCCACAAAGTTTCATGTTTTAAGTTATGATTATTGGGATTACATTTCACTACTATGATTTATCCCATGTTATGATATTATGATCTCTTTTGCAGGTTAAGATTTCCAAAATGTTATGTTCTTATGAATATGATGTGATTGATATTTCTTTTTTTTACCCTTACTGAGCATTTGAGCTCACCCTTTTATGTTTTCTTTTCCCCATGATATAATGAAAGTTTTTAGGTAAGAAAAAAAAGCGAAGTTCTTTATGGGAGATGTTGAAGATCTTTCACCACGATTAGAAGATTACGTTCTAAGTTTCCAAAGACACTAAACTATTATAGTCCTTGTGTGTCTGTTTTTGTTATGTATTAAGTATTCCGCTAAAGTAATGTAATGTCCATGTATGTCAAGCTTCGGGTCTCTACAAAAATATATCTCAATGAAAGTAAATTGAGATAAAATCCCCTTACCTCAAGTTTGATATAAAATAAACATATTCATATCTATAATATCATATATTATCCATTTACAACATTTTATCACCCATTTGTTAATAATATTTTATCGTTATCATTATTTTGAGTGTTAATAACTTTATTTTCAATTATGTTTTAATTTAGTAGTCTTGGTACATGAATATTTCTTAGGGTTCCATCATATATAGAATTTTATTTTAGATATAAATATCAAATATATTGAATATATAGATAATTATAATCATTCATAAAAAATATATAGATAGAAAAATGAATTACATTGTTTAAGGAGATGGTAGGTTGTGTGTACGCATAAACAATATTTTCATCTTTCGATGGATAAAAAAATTTATATAATAATTAATATTTATAGAATCATTATTATTTCATATATATCAGTTATATTAATTAATTATAACCTTATTACCATCTATGTAAATTGTAAAGGAAAATCAGATCACATCACTTCGTGGAGATGGTAATCCATATGTACGCACGAGTGACGTTATCATATTCCAACAGATTTGAAAGTAATAAGGTATATATGATATTATAATTATAGAAGAACATTTATTTTATACATGTAATATATATTAATTATTTATATCTTTATAAACATTTAAGTGAAATGGTGTTGAAAAAAGAATTACACCACTACGTGGAGACAGTAAGTCATACGTACACATAAGAAATGTTTTCTCATTTTATATAATGGAAAAAATGGAATATGTTTATCCTGTAGTAATAATAACCTTTCAGTATATTTATTATACTATGATTTTTATTTTAATATGATTATAACACTATAATATGAAGTATAATAAGAAATAAACTTTAAGGACTCGGTAAAGACGAATACCTCTTCTTTGGTAGACTTCATTTAGATCTCTTCTAAAGGGACCTAGAGTAGGTATTTTGAAAGTAACAAACCTAAATAACTTGTATAATTGTTTTTATAATAGAAATGGGTATGTTTTGGCTAATATATATGGATTGAATTGGGGTTAATAATTGAGATAAGGGGGTCCTTTTATAAGTGAGGGGACGATCATTCTTGGAACTTATTAAAGTATTAAATTAATTTAAATTATATTTAATGTAAAAATGTATCCAAATTTCTAAAATTATAATATAATATTATTATTATTATAAAAAATCTCATCTAATAAATTTTGGTCAAGTTTTACTTGTGTTTTCACCCTTATAATTTACTTCCCCCCCCCCCCGTTAACACTTTTGACAATTATCACAATATTAAAGTTTTCTACCCTTTAAGGGTTAATAATGTTACTATAGAATTAAAAAAAACCCCATAAATGGAACATAGATTATGTTTAAAACCATATCCCATTACTGTTTTAGAATATAGTATTTTAATTAATTTTAAATCATTTAATAAAAAATTATAAAATAACATTAATGTCTATTTTGGAACTATTGATTTAATTTAACATTAAAAACTAATTGAAAGACAATGTACCATGAATATAAAGAATAAAACCCCCTATAATATTTAATTTGTATCTAAAAAAATTAAACAAAAAAACTCACTCAAATAAAAAAAATAGAGTTTTAAAAATCATTTTTTTATTATTTGTTTTTCAACTTACGCAAGCAATGTGTTAGTGTTATATAATAATTTAAGGAAATAATTTGTTCACCAAAAGTTTAAAATAAATTACCATGATGGTAATAAATAATTTATATTTAAAACTAAAAATATTCCCTATTTATTCTTAATTAAACAATTTAAATATATTAAAAGTAATATAATAATTTTTTTACTCTTCTTTATATAAAATAATATAGAGGGAAACAATCATGTCCAAATGGAAAAAATTCATTAACTATATTTTTTATGATTATGGATGATATATAATCATAAAATAAAATTAATGCAAGTTTTAGGGTCATTATTTAGTACTTTTCATTTTATTTTTAACCTTAATTACCTGATTTACCTATTACTGTGGTAACAAAATTTTTAAAGTTACTATTCATAATGTCGAAAAATAAAAGGTAACTATATAAAAAATTTGAAAAAACTAATTCAAATTTTGAAATCCATTTTTCAATATTTAATTTTTAAAAGTGTCAAAAATTACTTTTAATATAATTTTGTAAAACACAACAAAAACAATATTCAGAAAAAATTTGTTTTTAAGCACAAAAATTGTACTTATTCCAAAATAAAACATAATAATGATTAAAATGAATTAAATTAGATTATAAATAATTAAATAATACTTATTTTGCTTTGAGATAAAATTAAAATCATAATGAGATTTTTTTTATTGAAAATAAAATGATAGTTTTACAAAAATCGGTATTTTTCACCATTCGCCAAAAAATCAATCTTTTCGGAAAATTACCACAATTTCATACTAGGATAATTTTGTTCAGATAATTTTAAAAATGATATTATTTTTGTAAAATAAAATTTATATAAGTTGCATATTTTATTTATAATATTTTCTCACAGATATTAATAAAACTATTTTTGAAGAAAATGTTTTTCTAAAGCATCAAATAACTTTACTGGAAAATTGAGTAATTATTTATTAAGAATTAATCATGACATTTATATTAAAAAGGAACTTTATATTTATTTAATAAATTATTAAATTTTATTAATACCTGAAAATGTAATGGCTAGTTTATAATTCTTATATAATAGTAATAATATTTTGTGGTTCATTTCAACTCAATGTTGCGTGTTGTATGCACTATCGAACATAGTATTGTTTTAAAATCACAGTTTGTTACATTCAAATCTAAGACTAAGAAATTTTTGGTGGTTTAAGTGAGATGGTACTTGAGAAGTTACAAAAAAAAATTAACCATATTACAATAACGATGTATCTCTCCTTCTACCAAATATAATTGGCCTCTTGGAATTAGGTCTTTCAATTATTCTTTATATTGCATTTCACTCCAGTTTTATTGGGAAGCCTACTTAGGTTATTTTCTACTTAGTTCTTACCTACTTTTTTCTTTGGCCTATAAATTAATTTATTATAGTGACAACATCCATATCATAATCCTATGTTTAGTTTATTCTTCTTTTTTAGATTACTAAGGGATGAATAATCGAAAATAATTATAACTATGGTACCCAGAAAATAAAATATGATTTTATGTAATGAAAATAAAAAATATTTTTTATTTTTTATTTTTTATTTAGTGTTTATGGGTAGAATATAATTTTCTTTAGTCAAAGTCAATGGATTGAGGCCTTCCCACAATCCTTTTGGATAACACTTCTCCAACAGCATATTTGGATACCTCACAAAGAAGTTCAAAGGTCTATTCCCAGTTGGGTGGATGCATCACTAGTGGTGTGGTCGGATTAATATTAAGTTCATCTAAATCTTCTTTTAAATCATCATAAAAAATAAATCTATAATCATTAAAGAGTAACCTATAAATGGGAAGAAATATATTACTAAAATCTTTAATTAATATTCTATAAAATTATTTATATACTAGAAAATATGAAATATGTTTCACACAAGTTATATACGACAATGAATTTATCACTTAAAATTTGGACTTATTTACCTCAATTCCTTTTTAGGAAATAATATTTCAAAGAACTATAACTATTTCTACCATAAAATTGATCTTTTAAAATTTAAAAACAAGGTTATTTTTAAGGAAGGTTTTCAAAAAAATATCCACATTTTTTAAACAATGGTTAAATTATTTTTCAAAAATAGTGAACTTAAACAAATATAATTCCAATCAGTATTCAATGTGATCAAACAAATATTTACTATGCATATCTAGAATGTACCTAGTGTATTACACAATCCAAATGGAATCCTTATATATGTAAAGGTACTATATGGACATGTAGTGTTTGTATTCTACTGATCCTCAGGTGCGATAACACCTTGAAGTAACCAAAAAATACATCTACGAAAAAATGGTGAGTCCTCCCTAATAAACTTTATAACATCTTGTCAATAAAGGGAATTGGAAAATTATCTTTACATATGAAGAATTCTTCTTCCTGTAATCAATACACACTATCTAACTATTTTTAATTATAATGAGTAATTCATTATGGTCATTTTTTATTATGATCTTTCTAGTTTTTTTAGGAACAAAGTACATGGAATTGGCCAATTTTGAGTCAAATTTGGGATAAATCACTCTTAATTCTAACATATTTTCTATTAATTTCTTTAATACCTCCATCATAGTTGGAATGAGTCTTCTTTAAGGATACCAAATAGGTTTTTAATTTTTTTCAAGCATAATGTTTTGCATGTAGATATTATAAATATTCTTGGTATATCTCCTCAAATATAAGATACTACCAACATGTTTTCCCTTAAAAGTTCAATCATCCTTTTTTCATGATAATAAGTTAGGTTTCATGAAATTATTACTAGAAACTTTTTCCCTTCAATGACAAATACTTACTTAAGGTTAGGTGGTAAATGTTTTAATTCCAGATTTTGGTGATGTTCTAAAGATACAATTAGACTTGGGTTCCTCACATATAAAGATTCAATTCCTTACACAAGGGATGAAATTTTAGCTTCTTCATTATTTACTAAAGAATCCAATATATCAAAGAATTTAGGTGCTACCTTTTTATCCACACTTTAGATAGATTTTCCAAATTTCTTAACATTGTTCTTTAGTGTAGATTCAAATCATAATTAGTTTCGTGAAGTAAAAACTTATTACAAAAAACATGATTTCATATGATGTTATGAGTCCTTTATGTATTATAGTATAAGGAGTGAATTTTCCTAATGAGGGTACTTCATAGAATTCAATATGTTGATGTGGATAATGTTCTCATCAAACACTATGGTTTTAGTTCCATCAGGTACATTGATGATGGTCTTAAATGTATCCAAGAGAGGCCTACCCAAGATAATGGGTGACTGAGTTCGGGTTCTATCATCCTCCACGTTTAGTATATAAAAGTGAACTGGAAGGTTCAAGTATTGGACTCTAACTAGAATATCTTCCACGACTCCTATTAGAAAATATAAAAACCTAATTTCAATTTGAACCACCACTCTTGTGATATTAAATTCTCCAATATTCATAGAAGTACATTTATAATGGGGTATTATATTTATAAAATCACTTAAATCACACACACAAATACTTAAAATTTATAGGTCCAATGGTACAAGAGTTAGAAAATATCCCTAGATATTGACACTTGGTGGGTGATTATGGAGTAATTATGGCTAAAACACTACTTCTCAAAATTATTCTTTTATGCCCTTGATGTTTACTTTTTTTCATGATTCATTGAGGTATTTATCATACTTTATAATTATATTTATATATTAAAGGAAGGGAATTTTTAATTATACTTTTTAAACGGATTATATAATATCTCTTTGAATTTATTCCACTTTAGCCTTCATTGATTGGATGATCATTGATGGGAATGGAAGCAGAAGACACTTATTCTCTATTTTTTGTTTCTACATTGGTGTCTTTCCTCTCTTATTATTTCAACCATATTTTTCATCTTATTTTATTATTTCATATTCCTGAAACTAGTTATTATGGTATTGTCTAAAATTTTCAGTTCATTTCTTCAATGATGGGTTGTTTATACTTAAATTCAGGTGTGGCTAGGGGGTGAATCTCTTTTCCACTTCCAATTATCTTTGGGATCACATTACCATTAGTATTAGGAACTTGTTGAGATGGAAATTTTCTTGGGTTGGATGCGACCTCTATAATACTTCCAAGTGGGTTCATCAATTATTTCACTTCATTCATTAATTCCTCAACCTTTGATCCTTTTTTTGATGTACTGCTAATTGTACACTAGTTAAGAGTTTCTCATAGGATTTATTTTATTGGAATTGGAGGATGGTAGATTGTTGATAGTATAGATGTTGTTTGTAATTATACTGTTAAGGGGGTCTACCCTAATTTTATTTATTCCAAAATCAAAATAATGTTTCGTAAGGTTATAACCATTTTAAATTTTTTTGTTTAAACTAACTCTATTGGTATATTGTTACACAACTTTCAATCCCCCATACCTAAATACATTGATTAGTATAATGATTAGGATAAGAACACATACCACACACCTTTACTGATGCTTGTTGTTCACTTGAACATTTTAAATTTACTTTTCTAACTAGGATGGTTGTTCCTTAACCTTGGATTCTAGTAAGGGGGTAAATCAGAAGATATTACCCCATGAAACATCTAGTACCAATACCTATGGTGATATTTGTAATTTGGGGATGTATTTTCTGTCAATAATTTTTCCTCTATAAGTGATTTTTAAATGAGAGATCCTTTTAAGGATTTTTCTAGTATATTACCATAAAAAAAGAAATCCTTGATAAATAAAGATAAGGAAGTGGTTCTCTTCAGTGGATAGATGGGGGAACTAACATAAGTGTTCCTTAAGCTCTTTCAGTACATATAGAGAATATCCCATAAAGTTTATCTAATGATATAAATTCCATTCCAAATTGTTGTGATTATTGAAGTGGGAAAGAATATTCTTTTTAAAGTCCTATAAAGGATATCATAGTTACTTAATTTTCTAGTCTATAAGCTATATAACCACTCCTTGGATGCTCCTACCAAATCGAATAGAAAATCCCACCACTTTACTTGTTCCTTTATCACTCCTCTTATCGTGAGTGTTAATAAAACCAAGGAGAACTCCTTAATGTGATTATTGGGGACCTCACATACAAGACCATGCAATCTTGGAAATAATTTTATTAAACCTATTTTAGTATGAAGTAAATTTTTTAAGTGAGAATAATAATTTTCTTATTTAGATTTTCAAAATTCGGAACACAAATATTTCTCAGTTTCTAGTAAGGGTTTCCAGCCATGGTGATTGGGTCATAGGGAACACTTTTGGTTTCTACGAAGTCTATTAAGGTAATGTCTTAAAAATTAGGTTTGTAGATGTAAGTTTCTAAGTATTATTAATAAATTTAGTTTAATCTCAGGGTTAAGAGATAAAATTGGTTCATTATCATATCTATTCACACACAAAAAGTTAGTAATTTTGGAACCACCTCCTAGAAAACGATTCTTATTTTTAACACACATATCGTAGAGTGGTGTGAAAGAGTTTCTTAACTTTATGTTAAGAGAAGATATAGTGGAAACCATGGGTTATCTCTAGATAGGGGTTCTCAAAACTCAATTATCACTTTTTAGTTAGAAACAATGGGTAATATTATGTGTGTCATTTTGATAACAGATAGAATGAAATTAAACAAGGATATTGGAATTAGTTAATGGAAAATTGATAGTTTCCAAGTTGGATTTCAATTTATAATGTTATCATAGTATTCAAATAGTACACTCCTATTTTTATTAACTAATTAATGAGAGGTTATACCATTGTTTATCCTATATCCCTTAGTAGAATTAATATAGTGAAGATTAATTGATAGAAATATATTCTTGGTCTATCCTCTTTATTATATATCAGAAGTGGTGTCAATGACACGAAATAGTGAACCACTCTTAAATTAATAGGGAAATTCCAACTAGGATTGGGTGTTCTTAAAAAACTTAGGAGTATTCGATTATCTTCATACATGTGTCGGTAATTTTTAAATACTACTCCACACAACCTAGTCTATTCCACCATATAAAAACTAAACTAAGTGAAGGGAGATTTATCATCATCAACCAAGGATTCATATAATAAATATTATTAATAATTCAAACACGGTTTAATGAATATTGAAAATGATTAACAAAATAAAGATATTTATTCATTGAGGATTATAAATTCAACCATTGAAATTTAGAATCCTACCCTTCCTCAATAAACTATGATCATTAACCCTATATGTGAGGAATAAAAGTTGTAAAAATAGAAGAATATGGAATTATATAACATAGTAAAATAGAAAATAAAACTCAAAAACATGAAAATATCAGTAGTAAAACACGTCAAGAGAGAGATCAGACTTTCTCCTCACCTCAATCCCTTCTTATGTATTCTTATTTTCCTTATTATTAAGTTAGTCAAATATTTTGAGATACTTATTTCTTGTAATTTTTGAATATTTCTCTCTTCTTAAAAATCTACCTTGAAATTCATGGTTCATCCTTCTTCAAAATCCATATATTACAACTTTTTCTTTAGATTGAATTCTTTATTATATATTATGATTGATAATATCAATTATATTCCCTATGGTCTCCTATGATTGGGTTGAATGAATATTGATGTGGAACCCCAAATATTTGGTTTAAAGAATAGGTAAACCTTACAAACCCTACATAAATCATCATTCTTCGGTTAATTTTTAAAAATTCATAATCCTTAAAAATACTATAATGGAACCTTATGAAGTTTGTAGGGGTACCTTATCAAGTCTCTTGTAAAACCATGATAAATTCTCTATCCAACCTTACTATTCTCATTTATCAGCCTTTGGAAATTTGTATTTTTTAATCCATGAATCTTACAATGTACATAGCTCGACCTTATGTTATTAAAATGAAACTCATGGAGATCAATAATACTTATGATAAATAGTATTGGAACCTTATGAAGCACATGGTTCTACCTTATAAAGTTTCCTAAAGTTCATTTTCCATAGAGGGTTTTACTTTAGGAATTACCCAAACCTTACAAAGTCTCTAAATAAACATTACGATCATAAATAATTTACAAATTTCACCTCCACTACTGCTCCTAGATTATTTTTCCTTTAAAACATGAAAATAATATGAAAACAAAAACTATAAATCCATTTATTAAAAAAACTACATAAATCAATTAAATTCAAACTTTTTCCATTTAAAAAAATATCCATAAAATATAATGAATTTACAATTCAATTCCCAAACTCTCTATAAATTATTGAATTAATAAATGTGAGGGAATATAATGAATTTAATATTAAAAAAATATAATGAATTTATTAACTCTATTTCACACCCAAAAATTTGAAAATAGAGGAATGAAATAATTTATTGTAAACTTTGACATTGGAAAGTAAGTTAGAGGGAGATAGAGAATTATTCAATTAGCTCAATCACTAGAATTCATAGGGATACAAATAAGTCCCAATAATCTCATCTCGAATCCTAGAATAACACATCTCATGAAAATAAGGGGAATTTATATTACTAAAAATTACATGACATTCATGTCTTAAAGGAAACCAAGGAGGTTGTCTGAGGAGCCACAGGTGTCAAAGTATCTGATCAAATAAGAATTTATTCTACATTACCTATAGAAGCTATAAAGGATGAATTTATTCTCACTAAGGTATTAACATATCCATTGAGGGAGTAATATACCTAGCTTTCCACCCTTTCCATATCAAAGTTATAGAATACCAAGGTGGGGGAATCTTTGACCAAAGAAATAAGTCGTTCAATGGGGAAAAAAACCAAACCATCATAAAAACCTAGAAATGAGAAAAACCACATAACCTATTAGGAACTATATTGGGGGACCTACGCCTCATCAAATGAAAATATCATTTGAGGGAATACTGACCCCGATGGAGGACCCACACCTTATCTGATCTATTAAATATGAAATACCAACTCTATAGATAGAGGAACTATTCCCTAAGTGTGTAGGGGTATACCATGTTGGGTTTATTATTTCATTTATTTTCATTGATGTGTGAATGTGGGTTTTTTGAATTATTGGTGAGAAGTGGGGATGCTTGGAGAGTTTTTATGGATTCACTTTATGGAATTAGATATCATTATTAGACAATTATCCTAGGTAAATATGAAAATTATTAATCTTATCTTAATTTTTAAAAACATGTGAAAAGGGAATAAGTGAATTCACATTGTTTACAAAAAGATAATCTATATTTTTCTAGTTAATTAATTCAAAGAATACCATGACATATCTTTTATTGCAAGAGGATGTGAAGAAGACCAGAAAAAATATTATTTATTTTGTGTGGTAAATATTTAAGTATTGAAGAATAATTGATAAAGTTTTGGAATTATAATTCATACTTATAATATTTCTAAGTATGAAAGAATTGGTAACCTTATTAAAAATATGGTCCAACCATACAAGTCAGCCTAGGCCAAGATCAACCAAGGAATTATGGTATGAGTAGTTCAACTACGCCTATGGGAGTCATTCTATGTGGCAATGGGGATTGGGTTGTGTATATGACTACAGAAGCACGCGCATAAGCATGCATGTGAATAGGCTAGAGAGGCAAGATGGGTCATGGCCTGTGTGTGAATGGTGTGTGAGGGTGCTAATATGCCACTGTCTTGGAACATCTATTCACTGACCTGGATTGATTAATAAGGTATCACTCAACTGAGAAGAGAATCAATGCGAGACAATGAATATGTAGTCATTCTAGCTCTATATTATAAAGTTACAAACATTTGATAAACTGCTCAATTGAACTAATCTCATCTATTCGATCATATTTTCATCTTCATATTTAACCTCATACACCCTAGGGTATGCCAGTATCATTGTAGTATAATGCCAAATCTCTGATGAAGGAACTGAGATACTGTGATCATTCTATTTGATCATCTAGTATAATCAAACAGAATTAAAGTATATTAATAATCGCATTAATTTTCTTCATACCTATCATGAGGGAAACAAAGTCACAGACTTCTTAACATCGAAGGCCTCTCAATATATGCCTATAAATTACCTTTCCATTTTTTATTTGTTTCATACTTAAGTAATGGACTTAGTTAGAGGGGATTCCCTCATACATCATTATTTTAGACCATTTTGACCATGTTTTTTGGATCCTTACATTTATTAAAATTTTAAATAATATAATGATGAAGATGAACCAAAATTTATTTTCTACCACTTGATAGAAAAAGATATCTTGTTTTCCAAAGAAAATAGACCAACATGAAACCATTGTTTCTCAATGGGTATAGAATATATGAATCTCTTATATTACATGAAGAAGAATAGAAAACTTAGGAATCATTTTCTTATATGAAGGAGAAGATGAGATCTTTTGAGTATTTTGGTTTTTTTCTGACACAATTAAAGGATTTGTAAAGAACTAGTTACCTAAAGACCTTCAGGTTTGTGAAAACTCTTTCATACTATAATATTGTGTGTACCAACACTGGTTTTGAAGAAACAACTTGACCCATATGCTTTCTCACTAGTATGTGTGATTTTTACTGAGATATCATATACCTGTTTTGGTGAGTGTATTTACAAAGGAGACTATGTCTATGAATATACCTACAGCATGGAAGTAATTTAAAGATGATAGCCAAAGATTATGGACGTTGTGGTGTGTTTCCCTAAGAGAATAGTGGACATTTCATGAAGTTTCATACTTATGTAAATGCACTTTCACATAAGAAGATACTAAAAATATGATTGAGAAGCATGTAATAATAATATTAAATAATTTAAAAGAATTTTCTATAATTTTAGATTCCTTGAATCAAGCATTACACTTCCACGCCTGAAGTGCTTTTGATTTGATTGATTTGATAATTAAAAAGGTAATATACTTTAATATTTTTATAATCTTATCTCATATAAAATAATAGTGAATAATTTGCGTGCAACTATTACACACATATAAATGAGGTTGGTACTTCATCAGCAGAAGGAATTATTGCCCAAGAATTAATTTCACTAAAGAAACTAATCAAGTACAAGTGATTAGAATATTTTATCAATACCAATAGACTCGATCAATGGTTGTTAAAGATACATAGAGTGTACATGAGAAAGTCATATCCTAAAAGATGATGGAGGAAGATTAAATTTCATCCTATAATGGATCGATCCTTAAATTAAAGTTAAGTATTCTAGTTTTTTCAGGATTAGGTGAAGTCTTGTGGTTGGTTATAGGGGAATAATGAGTCTCTTAGTTGGGTTCAAAGCAAGAAGTATTTTGGTTAGATCCATAATAAAAAAGAGTCTCTCAATTGGATCTATAATAGAAGTATTTAAGTTGAAGATGAAATAAATTAGTCTCCTTTTTTTATTGGGAATATTGTAATCACTTGTTTGATAGTTCAGGACATGTAACCAGTGGGAAAACAAATTTTAGTAAAGAGTAGGATTTCTACCAAACTTTTTAAATCATGTGTGATTCTATCTCTATTATTAAAAATTCACATGAGGTGAGATCGAGAGATAATATTGAGTTTATCAAGAACCTTAACAAGTTGTAGAGGTTTAATTTGAATAAAAATGAATTCATAAAAATAATCCACTGATTTACCCTTCTCCTCTCAGTATTCAATCCGGCCTGGGGATCTGTAATATTTATTAGATAAATAGTTCCCTATAAAGATCCCAGAATTATTATAACATATATTGGATCTCAATTCTGTCAATAGCTGAATTTTTTCAACATTTTATGGGAATAATTATCATAGTTTTCATAATATGATTTTATCTTATCTCTTATCACTCAGTCTAGAAGTGAGATATGCTACAACAGTGGTTCTTCCACTTATTGTTAATGACGTTTCAATGACATAAGCTAATAAGAGAAATATGGAGTTAGATGGAAAGGATCAAAATTAAATCTTGATGCCTTTATCAAAAAAGGTCTATGAAAAGTTCATGGTTCTTCAAACTTCCAAGGATATATGGTATTAACTGATAATAAACTTTAAAGGTAATTTCAAAGTCAAGGAATCCAAACTTCAAGTTTGGAGGAGAAAATTTGAAGATATAAATATATATAATGACGAGACTATAGATAACTATTTTACTAGAGTAAATTAGATTGTGAGATATATACAAGGATTTAGTGAGAAACTCGATGACTCTATTATTTTCAAAATTTTGATGAGGAATTTTCTTTATCACTTTGATTGAAAAAATAATATTTGGAAGAAAGAGATAACTTGCCTCTTAATAAACTACACCACAGTATCATAGATAATTATTTGAGGAAAATTATATATTTCAAGAAGATATTTAAAAGTCCTTTGAAGAAATAATAAAAGTAGAATTTAATTAAGAGTATAATGTAAAATTAGGTGATTTATATAGTAATAAGAATGATGATTAATTTAATAAAATTTTTAATTTTTTATCAAAGAGATTCATAAAGTGAAATGTAAGGGAAAGAGTAGGAAACCACCAAAAAAATTTAACTATGGTAGTAATGGTAATTTTTCATATAAGTTTCAAAAGAATAATGTTGAAGAATTAGAATTATAATTAGATGATGAGATATCTCATAAAAAAATGTGTTAACAATAAAAAATGTACTATAATATCAAGAATAGAAATATTATGAGAAATCACATGAAAGATTCATCATCAACTTGTTCTTCAGATAATAAATTTGGATTCTTTTCTCATGAAAATAGAACAACTAATTCATCATGTAGTATTGGTGATGAAAAATAAATAGCATAACCTGAGTGGAATATTAAATATAAATTAGAATAATATATGGGATATATTCAATATCTCAAAAAAATCTTGAGAAATAAAATAAGAAATTAACCACTGAAAAGAATGAGAATAAAATAGTACTTGTTGTTGAGGACAAGGAGGAGATGGTTAGAAAGGAAGAGGATTTTTTTAATGAAATTAATATTCCAAAATTAAAAATTTATGAATAGTATAAGATGATATGTGATTTTGAGGAGAAGTTTACTTTTATAGAAGAAGAGTGTTCTGAGACATAATTCATATCTGTCACGATTTAGCATGAGTTGAATAAGACCATAGAATGTTTAAATTAATCAACTGAGATCAAGGGTGAATTTTATTGAGTTGGAGAGAGGGATGGTAAAATTTTACCTCATCATTCTTATATATATGTTATTTATAATAGTGTGGATGGGAAAACTAAAATTAAGAATATGTTGGTTAAGAAAACTACAGTAAATATTCCACATGAAAGGAAGGGAGGAATATTCCAAGAAGGCCACCCCCCGCCCAAGTGTGGCCTGATTTTCAAGAAGTCAATAACAATATAAATATAGATTAATCGAGAAAAAATATGAGAGAATAAATTTTTAAAGATTATTTTCATCTTGTGATAATAATTTTCCAAAAAATATTCTTTAAAGTTTAACATGTCTTTTCCAATAATGGGGAAAGAATCATGGGGGGGTCTCAATGGGAATATGAGGAAAAAATCACATAAAAAACTTGTGGCCAGATCTGTAACATATCTATGTACACACACAAAAATCATACTCTGAAATAATTATATGGTATATGTAGTAAATAAGGTCACAAGGCTGAGGTATGAATGAAAATATTGGAATTATAAGTTCCCTATGATGTGAAAAGTAATAAATTTCAAAATAAAACTAATGGAAAGTCATGTGAATACTCTGATGGGATTGAAACTATTAAGAACAATTTTCTAGTTGTTTATACAAATCACTTGAAACTGGATAAACAATTGGAGGAAGCTGATAAACATACTAAATATAAATGAAATTAAGTGGTCTTAGAAAATGAGGTGAAATATGTTGAAAAGTTATCCACATATGGAAACATGAAGATTCATAAAACTGAGGTAGAAAAATTTATTCAACACAAATACAAAGAAGAGAATAAATAAGATAATAAAATCAATGGGACTCGAAATAAAAAATAAGAGTCCAAATAAATCTTCTAATTCTGAGGCTGGAAGAAAAGAATGGCCCCGATTGAGAGGAAACTTTCAGTCTAAATGTTTCCTATAAGAAACTAAGAGGTCTATCATTATTACCTATTATTTTATGCATTTCAAGCTAACTTACAGCGAATTCAATGATATTTGTAATGTTTTCACTTTTGGATTTCATGAAGAGACTATAATTCATTAAGTCTAATTAATTCCATGAAATATAAGAAAATAATGCATCCCTTAATGAGGAGAAACCTTGAGAATAATATGTTACTCTACCAAACTCTAGTGAATCTATAAATTTTGGTCATATTTGAAATATGAAGGTGGAGGTATGTCGATCACACTTTTATCCCATGTTCTTACTTTTATTAATTAAATCAATTAATAGGGTAGTTCTTCGTTTATGATAAGATGATACAAAGGAAGATATATATCTTTTTCACTTAAACTTTATGATGTGTTTATTGAGGTGTGTGCAGGATTTAGCATTTCATTGATAAAAATGATTATTTCCAACCCCTTATATGATAATTAACAATTTATGAGAATGATTTCACATGAATGGTTGTTCAGGAACATCTTGTAAAACCTTGGTTATATCACTATTATTTTCTACGTAGTTCTATCCCACATAAACTTATATTTTATTAACTAAAGGCTCTTTTCAAAGAGAACCATATGATACCATTCCTCTCTAAAATCCATTAGAACCATGTAGAACCCCCAACCCCCACTTTTCCTTTTGAATTTTATTTTAAATGGGGAAGAAAGTTTCAGAAAACATGTTGAATATTAAATATGTGAAGATCTAATGTAAACAAAATACAAAGGGTGATATTTTTTGGCCCAATGTTGCATTTTTTGTCAATGTTGTGTCAGTATGTGTTTAGAGAATTGTTGGTGAGATGTAACGCCCCGACCCCAGCTACCCAGAGTCGGTGCATTACTTCGTAACATTGTCATGATCAAAAGAAGATCAAATCTCGAAAGACCGATTGGTTTAGTAGCCTTGGAAACACTAGATATAATCATAAAGTTTTACATTACATTTCAAAGTGAAAAACTACTACAACAACAAAGTCTTCATATCCACACTATTAACCCCTCATAATATCCCTGCAAGTCATTCATAATTTACTTCTTCACTACCTGGGAAAAATAAAACATAGAAAAGGGGTGAGCTCAAATGCCCAGTAAGGATAACAATATAGCGGAACATTCAAAATAAGCATAAACATTTAAGGCAATGAATTACTAAAACAAAAGCCTTTTAAAATTTAACTTCAACATAGTAAGGCAAAAGTAAAATGAAATAATGCCATTTACTTGTTCACATGGATATTCTACTAATCGAATAATCACATGCAAAAATCAATAACCACTTTCATAATTATGGAATGCATAATGTCAAACGTTAATTTCATTGTCTAGGCCTCATCCCAAGACCTAGGGGTTACTTCTAACCGGAACCCAACCCGGAGTGCCTCTAATAACCGGACACCAACCCGGAGTGCCTCTAATAACCGGACACCAACCCGGAGTGCCTCTAATAACCGGACACCAACCCGGAGGGCATACTTTTACCAGTCCCTAACCTGGAGGGCTTACTTTAACCAGTCCCCAACCTGGAGGGCTTACTTTTACCGGTCCCCAACCCGGAACATACTTGTTTAGCACATTCATCTGAAGAAAAGTTTGAAATATAACATAAACATTCGGATTAAAACTAGCATACAAAATGTCAATAGTTTCACCATAAACTATGAATGGTATAAAATAGCACATCCACAGTCAAACATATCACAAAACCTTCAATACAATATAGAAGTTTTGTATTATAATAAATCAACTTAAAATAAGCGTAAAATCCATTAAAGGATGTTGACATAGATGAAATCAAAACACTTTTTAGAGAAATATCTCTTTCTATTTTTGAAATCATTTAAGAGCCATATAAAATAAAACATTTTCTTGAAAATATTCTTGTAAGCTTGTAAGGAAAGCTTTGACGATTTTATAACGGCGGAAAATAACCGCACCCGCCGTATAAGTTAAAAAAAACATTCTTATCTTAATTCTGTCGAAAAGGTTAAAAAGGACCTTGTTTTGAAAACGACGGAAAGATTCCTTTATAAACCTCTTACAAAAAGTCAAACAAGGGTATAAATTAATTTAACCCATATTCTTGTAAATAATAAATATGTTTTGAAATACATTTCGAAGAAACATGGATGTGGATGATAAAGAAATCCCAGTAGATTATTACGTATAAACAACCTCGGATAATGAAGAGATTGTGAAATAACCCTTACCTTGTACTTTTCCTTGGTTGGGGTAGGTTAACCTCCTGTATAATGGTGAAATAATAGTTATTAAATTATACAAGAATCATATACATTAATATGATATCATATATGATCTTTTAATATTGATTTGATAATAATATCTTAGTATTATCGTTGTTTCGGGTGTTAACTTACTTGTTTTCTTTCATATGTTTTGTTACGTAAGACATGTTTGTAAAGGATAGGTTGTATATTATTCATATCCAGAATGATATCAAGTCCTTAAACATCATTTTTAAATCATAAAATGATAATTACGCTTTAATGGTTACGATGGAGAATGAATCTCATCGCGTTCGTGGAGACGGTAGTCCGTACGTACGCACGAGCGACAATATCATTCTTTTGATATTAAAATAATATATAAATGGATGGTATATCATATATACAGAATCATTAACATGTTATATTTATTATTTACATGAGTTACACATCATTATTATACCCATCCAAATAATATTATATTGAATAACAATTACACCACGACGTGGAGACGGTAAGCCGTACGTACGCACGTATGGTGACATGTTATTCAAAGGGTGGATAGAATACTGAATATGATTGTACCATATTTATAATAACATCACAGTATATGTGAGATACTGGAGTTATTATTTCAGAATGGTAAGAACAAAGGAAGAAGAAGTGGAAGAAGAAATGAACTTAGAAAAGGGTGGTGAAATCATTACCTCTTCTTCGGGTTCTTCCTTTTGATTTGATCAAAAGGGCTCCTTAGGTTGGCTTTCTGATCAAACTAAGGCCTCTAGGTTGTATTGAGGGATGTTGGGAGAGTATTTGGGCAGAGTTTGGCCGAACCAAAAGGCTTTGAAGGTGTGAAGAAATGAGAAGGAGGAGTGCCCTTTTATAAGAGGGGTGAGGGGCACCTTTGGAAAAGCTAGAAATATTAATTTATAATAAATTCATATTCGGTTTCTAAAGGCTCCAAAGTTGACTATTCAAATGATGAGGTGGGGATAGGTCGAAAACCACTCAACCAATAGAATTTAGACAGGTTTTGGTACTTATATTAACCTTATCTTTAAGTATTAACTCTAAGTTAATTAGTTTCACTTTTACAATGTCTCTTTGTATTTTTATATAATATGGTTAATAAACTTACTATATACATCCAAGCGACCCCCAAATGGTCCATTAATGATTAACCTATCATAATATAAGTCTCTTGGCCGAACCTTAGATTTTTAGGAATTTAATATCAATTAATAATATAATATTTGTTTTAAGAACTCTTTTATGTCAATTTTGACACTATTCAATAGTTGATTTTTGTGAAACTCATAACAGATTGATTACTTCGAACAAAGTCAATTACATCAATCCTAATATATCCTATTATCCTAGAAAATTAGTTTAATTCATTAAAAGTTTCATATTATATTTATTTGGGTATTTATAATATCACTTATTTTAATTTTTCACTATTATAGTAATTACTGCATCATCATTGTGTCATAAATAAAATAAATTATTTAATGTCGAAAAATTATAAGTAAAATATCATTATGTAGGAAATCTTTTTAGCTTTCTAATGAATATTTACAATCGAAAATCCAACATGTATAACCCTATGTAAAAATTGGTCTTCTAAAAGATATATGCTTGTGTCATTTTTGTATTCATTTTAACTTAATTAAAATAAAGTGTCATTATCACTTACAAGTGGATCCATGGGGTCCCAAAATTGACACAAAGATGCCCATGGTCGACCATGTATCAACCAATAGGGTTAAGACACGTTTTAGGGTAATTTAGTATTATTATAATATTATTTTTTTAACCCTTATTTACCGGATTTACCCTTTAACCATGGTAAATAAAATATTTACCACAGTAACTATGCAAAATGTCTAAAAATAAAAGTTACCTATTTACACAATTTGAACATCCTGATTCCAAATATGGAATCCATTTTCCTAAATTCAAAACACAGAAGTGGCAGAAATTAATTTAAAATTAATTCCCGCTGTCAAAACAAAAAGCGTGTTTTTAAGAGATAATAACTATCAAAAGATTGACACTTGTTTATGTTCGGTTTAATTGTAAAATTATGTCCAATGATAAACATTAAATTGAATGGTAAAAATATATTCTAAATATACTTTAAAACCACTCAAATTCATAATTTATCACTATTAATTATTTTGATTAAAAAAGTTGTTTTTAATTAAAATTTAGAAATTTTCACTATTCATCAAAATATGAAAATTATCCGAAATGTACCAAAATTTCACCCTAGGCTAATTTTGATATTCCGAATCCAAAAATGAAGTCCATTTTGAAATATAGAATATATATGATTTTCAAAAATTAGGTATTACTATTCACAACGGCTAGTTTAATTAGTTGTGGTGTGTGTTAGAACTCGAGGTTGCGTACAACACACGCTATCGCATTATTCAAAGGGAAACGTACCGTAGAAGCTTGGGGTGTTACATTCTCCCCTCCTTCAAATAATTGCGTCCTCGCAATTTCTAGGGTATTACTGCATAAAAAGACTCGGGTGGTTCTTCATCATAAGTTCCTCGGGTTCCCACGTTGCCTCTTCCATCTTATGATTCCTCCACAAAACTTTTACCAGACGCGTCGTCCGGTTTCTCAGCACTTGTTCTCTCGTATCAAGAATCTTGATGGGCTCTTCGCAATAGGAAAGATCGGGTTCCAGTTCTAATTCCTCATAGGTGAGTACATGCGTTGGGTCAGGCATGTATTTCCTCAACAGAGATACGTGGAACACATCGTGAACTTTGGAGACACTTGGCGGCATTGCCAATCGGTAAGCCACAGCCCCAATTCGTTCTAGAATTTCGAAAGGTCCGATGTACCTGGGACTCAATTTACCTTTCTTACCAAAACGTATGACTCCCTTCCATGGAGATACCTTCAGGAAAACATGATCACCGACTTGAAATTCCAAATCCTTCCTTCGATTATCGGCATAGCTCTTCTGCCTACTTTGAGCTGCTTTAATGTGATTTTGGATTACTTTCACCTTTTCCACCGTTTCCTCCACCAGCTCTGGGCCTACAAGTTTTCTTTCACCAACGTCATCCCAACAGGTTGGTGTACGACATCTCTTTCCGTATAACGCTTCATATGGTGCCATCTGTATACTCGAATGGAAGCTATTGTTATAGGAAAATTCTACCAGTGGTAAATATTGATCCCACATACCCTGAAAGTCAAGTGAGCAAGATCTCAACATGTCTTCTAAGGTCTGAATAGTTCGTTCTGATTGTCCGTCTGTCTGAGGGTGGTAAGCAGTGCTCAAATGAAGTTCAGTATCTAGGGATTTCTGAAGACTTTTCCAAAATCTTGAAGTAAAACGGGGATCACGATCAGAAACAATCGATAGGGGTACTCCATGAAGTCTCACAACTTCATTAATATATAGTCTTGCTAGACGTTCCAGGGGTAGATCTTCTCTTATAGAAAGAAAATGTGCTGACTTGGTAAGACGATCAACAATAACCCATATTGCATCGTTCCTTCTAGGAGTCTTTGGTAGCCCCATGACAAAGTCCATCGTAATATTGTCCCATTTCCACTCCGGTATGGGAAGAGGTTGCATGACTCCTCCAGGCTGTTGCCTTCCAGCTTTCACTTGTTGACAAACCATACATCTTGACACAAAATCAGCAATCTCCCTCTTCATGTTGTCCCACCAAAAATGTTCTTTCAAATCTCTATACATTTTGGTGCTCCCAGGGTGTATAGAGAAATTGGAACTATGAGAATCATCCAGCAATTCCCTTTTTAGATCAGGTATATTGGGAACACAAAGTCTCTTCCCGAATTTCAAAATTCCATCTTCATACACAAAGTCTCTCAATCTCCCATCATTCACAGCTTTAATCTTCTTCTGAAATTCTTCATCATCGGTCTGAGAACTCTTAATCCTTTCTAGTAAAGATGGTTTGGCAACCATTTGAAAAAGCATTGATGTTTCACCTTCCCTGGTTATTCCCATGTCCATCTTCACTAGATCCATGAAAATTGGATCCCTTTCAATTCTCATCATGTTCAGAACTCCATGGTCTTTTCTGCTCAAAGCATCTGCCACCTTGTTTGCCTTCCCCGGGTGGTAGTGTATCGTACAATCATAATCCTTGAGTAATTCAAGCCATCTCCTTTGCCTCATGTTGAGTTCTTTTTGTGAGAAAATATACTTCAAACTCTTGTGATCAGTATAAATCTCACATTTTTCACCATAGAGGTAGTGCCTCCATATCTTCAAAGCAAAGATCACAGCTGCTAACTCAAGATCATGAGTAGGATAGTTTTGTTCATGAATTTTCAACTGTCGTGATGCATAGGCAATAACTCTATCATTCTGCATAAGGACACAGCCAAGTCCTTTCTTCGATGCATCACTATAAATAACGAACCCATCATTCCCCGATGGTAGAGTCAATATAGGAGCATTGACTAATCTTCTCTTCAGTTCTTCGAAACATTCTTCACACTCTTTTGTCCAAACAAATTTAACCCCTTTACGTGTGAGCTTCGTTAATGGGTTAGCCAATCGGGCAAAATTCTGGACGAAACGTCGATAATAACCTGCCAAACCAATAAAACTACGTACCTCAGTTATATTCGTAGGTGCTGGCCATTCTTGGATTGCCATGGTCTTAGAAGGATCAACAGAGATTCCATCTTTAGAGACAATATGGCCAAGAAAAGAAATCTCCTGAAGCCAGAATTCACACTTGCTAAACTTTCCATATAATTCATGCCTCCTCAGAGTCTTCAAGATAATGCGCAAGTGATTTTCATGATCTTTGTAGGTTTTGGAGTATACCAAGATATCATCAATAAATACCACCACAAATTCATCGAGATACTCTTTGAAAACTCTATTCATCAGATCCATGAATACAGAGGGTGCATTAGTCAATCCAAACGGCATTACAGTAAACTCGTAATGCCCGTACCTGGTTCGAAATGCTGTCTTCGGAATGTCTTCCTTCTTCACACACAACTGATGGTATCCAGATCGAAGGTCAATCTTTGAAAAGTATTGAGCTCCATGCAGTTGGTCAAATAAATCATCAATACGAGGTAGGGGATACTTGTTCTTTATCGTTATAGCATTGATCTCCCTGTAGTCGATACATAACCTCATAGATCCATCTTTCTTTTTAACAAAAAGAACAGGGGCTCCCCATGGAGAAACACTAGGGCGAATAAATCCCTTATTACTCAATTCCTCTAGTTGTTTCTTTAGTTCGACTAGCTCTACAGTGGCCATTCTATAAGGGGTCTTCGATATAGGCCTTGATCCCTTGGCCTTTTCTGAGGTAAGTTCTCCTGACGCTTAGGACATGCATTTGCATAATGCCCCATCTCCCTGCAATTGTAGCACTAAACGTTGGTAGCTTCCTTCTTCCCCTTGCAATCATGAGCTTGGTGGCCTTTTTCACCACACTTGTAACAGACTCCCATTCCCTTCAAGCAAGTACCAGGATGTTTCTTCCCGCATTTACCACAAGATGGATATTCAACCTTTCCCTTCTTCCCCTTATTTCCATTCCCAGATTGATCAGCAGGTCTCTTCTTCTCTTGCTTCGCTTTAAAGTCATAAGACTTAGAGAATTCTTTTTCGGTCTTGATAGCACATGAGACAATGTCTTCGTACGACGAAAAGGATTGTGAGACTAATGCTCGACGGAGAAATGGTTTTAACCCATCAAAGAAACGATCAATCTTACTTCTTGGGTTACGAATATAATCACCAGCGTACCTCGCTAACCTTGTAAAGTTAGCCTCATACTTTGTGACATTCTCGTCCTCCTTTTGTCTCAGACTCAGAAATTGCCTTTCCATATCTGCTCGATGGTCGCGAGGGAAGTATTTTTCTAAAAACAGATCTTTGAACTCCCTCCATTCCATATTTGATACTTCATCATCTTCCTTCGTATTTTGAATCAATGACCACCATTGATCAGCATCTCCAGTGAGGCGGTAAACTGCCATGGTAACTTTTTCCCTTTCACTACTCCCCAAAGCCTCAAATATTTTCTCTAGGGAAAATATCCATTGCTCAGCTACTAAGGGATTTGTACTCCCATTGAACGTTGGTGGTTGTTGTCTCATGAATCGATCTAACATTGATCCTCCACGCTGCGGATCAGGGTGCTCCATACGGGTAAGGTTATTATTCATAACCTGAGTAAGTTGTCCCAGTATGGTGATTAGCTGATCAGCACCAGTTGCATCACCAGCCCCACTATAATTATCTTGAGCAGGAGGGCAATCCCTACATGGAGTGCGTGCATTGATACGGTTTCCATTTCTTCCACTAGGCGCCATTTCTAAACAATGGCATAAACTAGATCAGTTTATGAATCAAAATACAAAATCCCATACTTATAAAACACTTAACATAAATTGAACTATTTATGGATATAATCCATAATCATAAAAATGTTTTCTTTGAGGAAGTATATACTCATAAACCCTTCATAATGATTTGTAAATAAAATGAGAGTTATCCTAAGCATATCCCCCGGGAGTGTCGTAACCAAGAGTGCAGCAAGGCCCGTTGTCGTGCACCAGTTCCCGTTCGAGTCTAGCTCAAAGCGGTGTTTTCGGGTTTTACCCCTAGGTACATCTGTGCCAGAGCCGCCTCTACCTGCTCGTATCCAGACAGGGATTTATTGCTCGGAAAACTCACAAAATCTCTACAATACCAAAATTCTAGGAAGTTCTTCTATACTAATCCTCAAAGTTCATCTTAGGTCTACGTGCTCTAACCAGAGTTTATCTAAATCTAGCTTCCAAGGTTTGTACTAAACTTCCTCTGATACCAACTGTAACGCCCCGACCCCAGCTACCCAGAGTCGGTGCATTACTTCGTAACATTGTCATGATCACAAGAAGATCAAATCTCGAAAGACCGATTGGTTTAGTAGCCTTGGAAACACTAGATATAATCATAAAGTTTTACATTACATTTCAAAGTGAAAAACTACTACAACAACAAAGTCTTCATATCCACACTATTAACCCCTCATAATATCCCTGCAAGTCATTCATAATTTACTTCTTCACTACCTGGGAAAAATAAAACATAGAAAAGGGGTGAGCTCAAATGCCCAGTAAGGATAACAATATAGCGGAACATTCAAAATAAGCATAAACATTTAAGGCAATGAATTACTAAAACAAAAGCCTTTTAAAATTGAACTTCAACATAGTAAGGCAAAAGTAAAATGAAATAATGCCATTTACTTGTTCACATGGATATTCTACTAATCGAATAATCACATGCAAAAATCAATAACCACTTTCATAATTATGGAATGCATAATGTCAAACGTTAATTTCATTGTCTAGGCCTCATCCCAAGACCTAGGGGTTACTTCTAACCGGAACCCAACCCGGAGTGCCTCTAATAACCGGACACCAACCCGGAGTGCCTCTAATAACCGGACACCAACCCGGAGTGCCTCTAATAACCGGACACCAACCCGGAGGGCATACTTTTACCAGTCCCTAACCTGGAGGGCTTACTTTAACCAGTCCCCAACCTGGAGGGCTTACTTTTACCGGTCCCCAACCCGGAACATACTTGTTTAGCACATTCATCTGAAGAAAAGTTTGAAATATAACATAAACATTCGGATTAAAACTAGCATACAAAATGTCAATAGCTTCACCATAAACTATGAATGGTATAAAATAGCACATCCACAGTCAAACATATCACAAAACCTTCAATACAATATAGAAGTTTTGTATTATAATAAATCAACTTAAAATAAGCGTAAAATCCATTAAAGGATGTTGACATAGATGAAATCAAAACACTTTTTAGAGAAATATCTCTTTCTATTTTTGAAATCATTTAAGAGCCATATAAAATAAAACATTTTCTTGAAAATATTCTTGTAAGCTTGTAAGGAAAGCTTTGACGATTTTATAACGGCGGAAAATAACCGCACCCGCCGTATAAGTTAAAAAAAACATTCTTATCTTAATTCTGTCGAAAAGGTTAAAAAGGACCTTGTTTTGAAAACGACGGAAAGATTCCTTTATAAACCTCTTACAAAAAGTCAAACAAGGGTATAAATTAATTTAACCCATATTCTTGTAAATAATAAATATGTTTTGAAATACATTTCGAAGAAACATGGATGTGGATGATAAAGAAATCCCAGTAGATTATTACGTATAAACAACCTCGGATAATGAAGAGATTGTGAAATAACCCTTACCTTGTACTTTTCCTTGGTTGGGGTAGGTTAACCTCCTGTATAATGGTGAAATAATTGTTATTAAATTATACAAGAATCATATACATTAATATGATATCATATATGATCTTTTAATATTGATTTGATAATAATATCTTAGTATTATCGTTGTTTCGGGTGTTAACTTACTTGTTTTCTTTCATATGTTTTGTTACGTAAGACATGTTTGTAAAGGATAGGTTGTATATTATTCATATCCAGAATGATATCAAGTCCTTAAACATCATTTTTAAATCATAAAATGATAATTACGCTTTAATGGTTACGATGGAGAATGAATCTCATCGCGTTCGTGGAGACGGTAGTCCGTACGTACGCACGAGCGACAATATCATTCTTTTGATATTAAAATAATATATAAATGGATGGTATATCATATATACAGAATCATTAACATGTTATATTTATTATTTACATGAGTTACACATCATTATTATACCCATCCAAATAATATTATATTGAATAACAATTACACCACGACGTGGAGACGGTAAGCCGTACGTACGCACGTATGGTGACATGTTATTCAAAGGGTGGATAGAATACTGAATATGATTGTACCATATTTATAATAACATCACAGTATATGTGAGATACTGGAGTTATTATTTCAGAATGGTAAGAACAAAGGAAGAAGAAGTGGAAGAAGAAATGAACTTAGAAAAGGGTGGTGAAATCATTACCTCTTCTTCGGGTTCTTCCTTTTGATTTGATCAAAAGGGCTCCTTAGGTTGGCTTTCTGATCAAACTAAGGCCTCTAGGTTGTATTGAGGGATGTTGGGAGAGTATTTGGTCAGAGTTTGGCCGAACCAAAAGGCTTTGAAGGTGTGAATAAATGAGAAGGAGGAGTGCCCTTTTATAAGAGGGGTGAGGGGCACCTTTGGAAAAGCTAGAAATATTAATTTATAATAAATTCATATTCGGTTTCTAAAGGCTCCAAAGTTGACTATTCAAATGATGAGGTGGGGATAGGTCGAAAACCACTCAACCAATAGAATTTAGACAGGTTTTGGTACTTATATTAACCTTATCTTTAAGTATTAACTCTAAGTTAATTAGTTTCACTTTTACAATGTCTCTTTTTATTTTTATATAATATGGTTAATAAACTTACTATATACATCCAAGCGACCCCCAAATGGTCCATTAATGATTAACCTATCATAATATAAGTCTCTTGGCCGAACCTTAGATTTTTAGGAATTTAATATCAATTAATAATATAATATTTGTTTTAAGAACTCTTTTATGTCAATTTTGACACTATTCAATAGTTGATTTTTGTGAAACTCATAACAGATTGATTACTTCGAACAAAGTCAATTAAATCAATCCTAATATATCATATTATCCTAGAAAATTAGTTTAATTCATTAAAAGTTTCATATTATATTTATTTGGGTATTTATAATATCACTTATTTTAATTTTTCACTATTATA
This sequence comes from Viscum album, assembly GCA_963277665.1. Lineage (NCBI taxonomy): Eukaryota > Viridiplantae > Streptophyta > Magnoliopsida > Santalales > Viscaceae > Viscum > Viscum album. The sequence continues at coordinate 475,924 of CAUJRU010000417.1, read as the reverse complement.
GTAATTACTGCATCATCATTGTGTCATAAATAAAATAAATTATTTAACGTCTAAAAATTATAAGTAAAATATAATTATGTAGGAAATCCTTTTATCTTTCTAATGAATATTTACAATCGAAAATCCAACATGTATAACCCTATGTAAAAATTGTTCTTCTAAAAGATATATGCTTGTGTCATTTTTGTATTCATTTTAACTTAATTAAAATAAAGTGTCATTATCACTTACAAGTGGATCCATGGGGTCCCAAAATTGACACAAAGATGCCCATGGTCGACCATGTATCAACCAATAGGGTTAAGACACGTTTTAGGGTAATTTAGTATTATTATAATATTATTTTTTTAACCCTTATTTACCGGATTTACCCTTTAACCATGGTAAATAAAATATTTACCACAGTAACTATTCAAAATGTCTAAAAATAAAAGTTACCTATTTACACAATTTGAACATCCTGATTCCAAATATGGAATCCATTTTCCTAAATTCAAAACACAGAAGTGGCAGAAATTAATTTAAAATTAATTCCCGCTGTCAAAACAAAAAGCGTGTTTTTAAGAGATAATAACTATCAAAAGATTGACACTTGTTTATGTTCGGTTTAATTGTAAAATTATGTCCAATGATAAACATTAAATTGAATGGTAAAAATATATTCTAAATATACTTTAAAACCACTCAAATTCATAATTTATCACTATTAATTATTTTGATTAAAAAAGTTGTTTTTAATTAAAATTTAGAAATTTTCACTATTCATCAAAATATGAAAATTATCCGAAATGTACCAAAATTTCACCCTAGGCTAATTTTGATATTCCGAATCCAAAAATGAAGTCCATTTTGAAATATAGAATATATATGATTTTCAAAAATTAGGTATTACTATTCACAACGGCTAGTTTAATTAGTTGTGGTGTGTGTTAGAACTCGAGGTTGCGTACAACACACGCTATCGCATTATTCAAAGGGAAACGTACCATAGAAGCTTGGGGTGTTACATGAGAGGTGGTTATTCTTGTAGAATTGATATGATTTAAATTTATGGAATTAGAATTCATGCTTGTAAAATTCACATTGATTAATGTAAAGATTTTTTATTTGATCTTTATTATCTAATACATATAAAAAAAGAATTAGTAAATGCATATTATTTACAAAAATAGAATCCATCATTATTTGGGTCAATAATTCAAAGAAGACCATGAAATATCATTTATTTAATGAGTATGTTAATAAGTACATGACGAAAATTATTTATTTTTCATGATCAATATTGAATTCTCGGATAATAATTGAGTAAGATCATACTTAGAATGTTTATATATACATGAGAATTGGTCGCCTTATTTAAAAATATGGGTTGACCATGAAAGCCATCTTAGTCCAAGCTCAACCAAGGAATTGTGGTACTAAGAGGTAAACCATGCCATATGTATCCAGCCCAATATATCACACATAGAGGTGAGTATTGGTCTATTTATAGGATCGTAGGAGTGTGCACCTAATCTTGTATGTGAATGGTCCAAAGAGGTCAGCTGGGCAGTAATGACCCAAACTTTTGAATAATATTTTGTTTTAGAGAATGTTTGTTTTATAATTTCATAAAAAAAAATATAAGTATAAATGAAATGCGAACATCGGGTTTTGATCATTATATGATCATTGTTTAATATGACTGTTGGAAACAATAATAATTTTTAATTTAATAATTATTATTTATAAATATAAATGATAATGGAAAATTAATGCAGAAAGAAGAGTCGATGGCCACATCCAATAGAATATTTTCATATGAACCCCATTTTTTATAACTTGGGTGGGAGGTAGCATCAATGGGATTCAATATAGATCAATCCCATGTTAATATTAAACAATTGAAGCATGAATGAAATCACCTTTTGGAGAAGTTCATATTGGTAGAAATTACCACTTGGGAAATGTTATCTGAGCCGCCCCAAGAGTATGAAACCATTATACACATTACCCTTAGGTTTTATGTGGGTGTTATAATAGGTTGTGTTTCAAGTCCTTAGATACTTAATGTATAAATCCCTATCCATAAATAAAAAAATTTTTCCATCATTTCTGTTTTAAGAATAGTTTTTCTTAATAAAATAAAATTTTATAAATTGGTTATTTTCAAACAGAATTTGTAAAATACATAAAAGATATAAAAATTTATAATAAACTATGATATTACTAATATAACTTATTATAATTAAATATTATTATAAAAACACTCATGTTTAATTACAAATGTTAAAATAATTTCATTTCTTTCTGAAATTTTACTAGACAGTTTACTATGCATTTTTTGTCTGCTATTATTTCTAGTAAATAAATATTTTAGAGTAAAAAGGTAAATTTATTATATTTATATCATTATTATGAAAAAATAAATTTCATTTTTCAATTCATAAGGTCAATATTAGGTTCTGGTGAATTTATGAGATTTTTATAAAATGTTTTGTTTTTCGGTGAATATTAAAAAACAGTTTTGAGTTTTCAATGTGTTTAATGACATCATAATGATTTAATATTTAATTTAACATTTTGGGTGACTCATGTGCATTAAAATATGATATTATTTTCCCCAAGAGACCATTACCATGGGAAAATACCATGTGAAATCCCATGGTTCTTCAAATACCACTAATGAGGTGTCCTCAGAAATTAATAAAAAAATACCTCTCTTTTACTATAAATACCAACCCATTACTTCATTTCATTTCATTACCAATTAAATATACTCAAATATCTGATAGTATTTACTCCCAAAAAGTCCTACCAGGTGTCCTCAATCCCCCAAGGTCCCAATCTTATAGTATTTCAAGTTACTCTTCAATGTAATGGAATTTTCAACTTCTCTTTTCCTTTAAAGTTCTATTTTATGTGGTATATCTTTAAAATTTCCATACCATGTTATTATTTAGATTTTTTTCTATAATTATAATTTATTATAATTCTTTTATGAATGGTATACCCTTATACCCTCTTTTTGTAATATTTTATAAAACAATGTTTCGTACCTGTTATGCTGAAAATTGTTCATCTCAAAATCTCTCTCTTTTTCTCAAAATTTTATTTTATTTTCTTTATGTAAATACCCAAAACTATTTCATTTCTAGGGGTATTCATCATTACATAAAAATTATTTATTTTATTCTGGAATTAATATAAAAAAACCATAATTTCCTTTCTGTGGGTTATAAATGACATAATGATCATGTTTTTTAAGTGCTTTTTAAAACACCCTGATTTCGATATGAAGCAAATTTCTTTTATTATATATGGGTTATTTGTGAAATTTATGATTATGATCTATGTGGATCACATAAAAAAATACATAATAAGGGTGTGCCCTGATAGTGCTCCATTACACTGGGCAAAGAAATTAATATCTATAGATGAGATGTTTTACAATAGCTTGGTGAAGAACCTTGGTAATTTTTTATGACACCTTGGGGATGGAACTTGGTGATATGATTATGAATGAATAAATTAAATTTTTTTAGCCATAATTTTAGGTTATTAATCAAGTTATTATTTTTATTTCATGGTAATGAAATTCCTCATCTTCTTATTGATATCTCTCAATTTCACATGTAACTATTTACCTTACTGGGCCTTATGCTCACACTTTCCTTTGATGTATGTCCATAGTTTTTGAGTTGGAGTAATTATACTTAGTATGAAAAAATTAATAATCCTTTCAAGTGGATTTGAATAATTATTTCATGTTTTAATTTATTTTCTACCTTATTTTAAAGACACTAAACTTTAAAGATCATCTGTTTGTAAAATGTTATGAAAAGTTATGTTTTAAAAAGGTAGAATGCCATAGTTGGTATCCAAGGATAGTTTAGTTACTTTTGGAATTTGGGATTTAAAAATTTTAGTAAAAACTCTAAGGAAAATTTTAAATATAGGACAACTTCCTGGTATTTTTGTGAAATATTAAGTAAGTGGTTTCTGAAAAAATAAATCCCTACCTCGATACGAACAAGTGTATGTAGCTCTGGGATAGATGTATCTAGGGGTAAAACTTGAAAAACCCACTTTGAGATAGAATTGAAAGGGAACTAGTTCAAAACAACAAGCCTTATTTCACTCTTAGTTTGACACTCTTGGGGGATATGTTTGGTAAAACAAAATATTTTTTCTGAATCATTATGAAGGATTTAAATAAAATATAATTGTTGATAATGAATAATGTGTTTAAACATGATATTTTAAGACATGAAAATACTTTAGAGTTATAAGATTCCACCAATGGAATCTAGAATGGAAACTTTCATAAGGATAATGAATCAACTGACTCGATTTATGGGAAATAAATTGAATCAAGCTAAGAGAACGATCTCACCAAGAAGAAAACAAAATTTTGTTGAGTCTTTTATATGTAAACGACCACCAATGTTCATTGGATCTACTAACCCATTGATTGTGGAATAGTAGATAAGCTCTATAGAAAGGATCTTTTCTATAATTTATAGTTCTGAAGAAGATAAAGTCACCCTGTCTATTTAACACTTAAAGGGAGAAGCTGATCAGTGGTGGAAACTGATTAAAAACACAAGGCCAAGAGGTAAGATAGAAGATATGGAGTGGGAAGAGTTTATAGGGATCTTATTTAATAAGTATTTCACTTGTTTGATGAGAATGAAAATGGAGAAGGAATCTCTTGAGCTATAGCATACAGAGAATAGATCTATGGGATGATATGAGAATCACTTCATAAGTCTTTCACATTAAACCTATATCATTTTCATGGTTACTAATGATACGGTTGATAGATTCTTTGGTAGACTAAGACCACATCTACGGAAGAATCTGGCCAACTGATACTATGAAAGCTATAAGGAGATCGTATGAAGTGAAATCAAAGATGAACTAGATTTTGGTGAGATGTAGTAGTCCCATAAATCCAATGAAAAGAATAGATCCTTGGATCTAAACTTGGGGAGGGTCTTTGACCAAGGGAGAAAAGGAAATCATGTGAAACTTTCCACCTGCAATAAATGTAGGAAGAAGAATTTGGGGAACTACCTTCTCGGGAGAGAGAAGGGTTATAAGTGTGGATAAGATGAGAATATCACACGAAACCATCGTATTGAGGTGAAGCCTCAACTTATCAACACTAAATACAAAGGGGAGATGGTGCAGGACCTACCTAAAGTCCAATTCTTCAAGTGTGGACCGCTTGGGCACTTTTCCAATCACTGTCCAAATCTGAGGAATGTGGAGGGGAATCACAATCAGTATCAGCATATGCCAAGGGATAAAGTTCATGCTTTTTCTATAATTATGGTTGAAGTTGAAGCTCTAAATTATATGTTGGTTGGTATTCTTGTTGTTCTCTCAAAGCTAGCAAGTATTTTGTTTGATTCTGGTTCTATGCATTCCTTAGTTTCCTCCATGTTTGCAAAGAATATAGAATCAATTAACGAACTATTAAAAATAATTTTATCAGTCAAGACTCTGGGAGGGATTATACAAACATAAATAATGTTTATAAACTCTAGTATTTACTTTATCGAGCACTATATTATCGCAAATATAGTAATAATTCCCATGTTGGAATACAATATTGTACTAGGTATAGACTGACACTCAAAGTATAATGCTAAGACCAAATGTAGAAGCAAGGAAATCTTAGTAGCATTGAGTGGATGACCTACAGTTCTCTTCCATGGAGAGATACCTCGACCTGATCTTTGTCTAGAAGAACCTCCTATTCCCTTCTTTATGGATTTGATCAGTGAAGAAGAATAATGAAATAAGAGTATAAGGATAGAGAATGTTCCCATTGTGTAGAAATACATTGATGTATTTCCTAAGAAGTTACCTGGACCTCCCATATAAATAGAGGTAGAGTTCTCCATTTAACTCGTACATGGATCCCATATGATATCAAATACCCCATATAAAATGGAAGATGTGGAGTTGGAGGAATTAAAGAAGTAAATCCAAGATCTTTTGGATAAGGGGTTTATCCGACTAAGTGTGTATCACTAGAGAGTTCCTCTTCTATTTGTGAATAAGGATGGATCAATGCAGTTATGCATTGATTATAGAGATCTAAAAGGGATCACAGTGAAGAAAAAATATCCTCTTCCAAGAATGGATGACTTATTTGACCAGATTTGTGGGGCTTAATTCTTCTCCAAGATTGATCTTCAATCTATTTATCATCAATTAAGGGTAAATAAAGAAGATATTCCAAAAACCACCTTCCAATAAAGATATGGGAAATATGAGTTTGTTGTTATACCCTTCAGCTTGACTAATTCACTTTCTATATTTATGGATTTGATGAATAGAGTCTTTAATGACTAACTTAATAACTTTGTGGTGGTTTTTATTGATTATATACTAATAGATTCCAAAATTTATGAGGAGCATAAGGATCATCTAAGGGTTATTTTGAAAACTCTATAGAAGGAGAGGATTTTTGGAAAGTTCATAAAATGTGAATTTTGGTTAAAAAAGTTTCTTTCATGGGGAACATTGTAACCAATGAAGGAATCTCAGTTGACCCCTCAAAGAAAAAGTATGTAGAGGAGTGGACTCAGCCTACATCAATAACTGAGGTTAATAGTTTCCTTGGATTAGTGGGATATTATAGGAGGTTTGTGAAAAAAAAAATTCATGACTTTACAATCCATTAACCAAGTTAACTCAAAAAGGGGTTAAGTTCATCTAAACAAAGGAGTGTAAAGAACATTTCCAAGAGTTGAGGCAGATATTGGTTACTGCACCCATGTTAACATTACCCTCTATCAAAGAAGGACTCGTTATTTTTAGTGATGCATATCTGAAAGGGCTTGGGTGTGTCCTCATCCAAAATGAAAAGGTTATTTCTTATGCATCTCGATAGCTAAAGTATCCTGATTATAATTATCATATGCATGATTTGTAGATGGATGCTGTTTTTTTGCTCTGGATACATAGAGGAACTATCTTTATGGGGAGAAGTGTGACATATACATATACCATCAATGTTTAAAGTATATTTTCACACAAAATAAATTTAACATGAGATAGAGGATATGGTTAGAACTTCTTAAAGATTGTGATTTTTTAATTCATTATCACCCTGGAAGAGAAAAAAAAGTTTCTGATGCATTAAGTAGGAAAGACCCTATTAACTAGAAATAATGATGATTTAAAGAGAATACTTGATCAAAGATCTAGTGAAACTGTACATTGGAATCATAAGGGAAGGGACATCATCAACCCTATCACAAATAATTTCTCATCAATCGTTAAAAGAGAAGATAATGAAATCTCAAAAATAAGATCCTTTATTACAGAAAAAGTTTGAGTATGTGAAGGATGGGAAGTTTCCTAAATTCAATATGGATCAAGAAAGTGTGATTAAATTTTGTACAAGACTATGTGTTCGATATATTCAAAAAATAATAAAGAAGTTGAAGGATGAAGCTCATATCTCTACATTATCTATACATACTAGAAGGAATAAAATGTATAGGGATCTTCGTGATCATTATTTTTGGGATAACATGAAAAGGGAAATTGATGACTACACTACAAGGTGTGTGGTGTGTCAGCAAGTTAATTAATAGAGATAAATTTTTAAAGTGTAATTACAACCACTACCCATACCATCATGGAAGTGATACAATATCACTATGGAATTTTTCATTGGTCTCTCGAGAACTTCCAAATGAAACAATGCGATATGGGTTATAGTGGACCATCTCACCAAGACTTCCCATTTTATCTATATTCAAGAAGATATTTCCCTTGACCAACTTGTTAGTATTTATATGGGTGAAGTGGTAAGGTTGAATGGGGTACCACTCTTTATCGTATCTGATCATGATATAAGGTTCCCATCAAAATTTTGTAGAATTCTTCAACATGAATTGAGTACCAAACTGAATTTCAGTACGGCTTATCACCCCCAAACTGATGGCCAATCTGAAATGACTCTTCAAACACTTGAGGACATGCTGAGAACTTACTCAATGGAATTTAAAGGTGGATAGGATCAATATATACCATTAGTTGAGTTCTCTTTCAACAACATCTTCCATCCGAGCATTCAAATGGAACCTTATGAAGCTCTATATAGAAAGTGATGTAGAACTCCTTCTTGTTGGGATAAAGCTGGTGAGAGAAAGCTTCTTAGGCTTGATCTTGTGCAAAATGTGATAGAAAAGGTTCACTCCATACAACAAGACATTAAGGCTTCTCAGAGTTGGCAGAAGAGATATACTGAAAACTGTCATAGGTAATTGGAGTTTTATGTTGGTGACAAATTCTTCCTTTGAATGTTTCCATATAAGAGATTCATGGTGTTTGGAAATAAAGGGAAGATCAATCCCAGGTACATTGAGCCATATGAAATTATTGATCACTTAGGAGTAGTGAACTATCGATTTACACTTCTTCCAAATCTAGCTCAAATTCAGGATGTGTTCCATGTATCCCTATTGAGGAAGTACTTAACTAACCCTTCACAGTTACTAAATCCAGAGGTGGTACAACTGGAACATGACCTCTCTTATGAGCATCAACCAATGGAGATCTTGTATCATAGATACAAGGTTCTACGCAACAAGACTACCCAACTTGTTAATGTGTTGTGGAGGAACCACAAATATAAAGAAGCCACGTGGAAACCAAAGGAGATTATGAGGAAAAGGTGCCACACCTTTTCTCTTTTGAGATTACGAGTTGAAATTTCAAGGAAGAAATTTATTAATGGGGGAATAATGTAATGACCTGAACTTTTGAATAGTATTTTGTTTCCTAAAAATGTTTGTTTTACTATTTCATAATCAATAAAAATATAAAAGTATAAATGAAATGTAACCATTGTGTTTTGACCATTGTATGATCATTGGTTAATATGACCGTTGGAAACAATAATAATTTTTAACATTATAATTATCGTTTATATATAAAAATGATAATGGATAATTAATCTAGAAAGAAGAGTCGATGGCCTCATCCAGTAGACTCGTATTGTACGAATCCCATTTTTTGAACTTGGGAAGGATGTATCATCATTGGTATTTTCTCTAGACCAATCCCAAGAAGAGCTTCAACAATTGAAGCCTGAAAGAAATCTACTTCAGGATAATTTCAAATTGGTGGAAATTACTACTCGGGCAATGTTATTCGAGCCGCCCAAAGAGTATGTCACCATCGCACATCTTACCATTTGGTTGAATGTGGGTTTTATAATATTGTATGTATCAAGGACTTATATATTTAATGTATAAATCCCTTTGTGTAAATAAAATATTTTTCTATCATTTTTGTTTTAGGAATAATTTTTCTGAATAAAATGGAATTTTATAAATTGATTGTTTTCGAACATAATTTGTACAATATATAAAATATATAAATGTTTATTATAAACTATGATATTATTAATAATACTTATTATAATGAAATGGTATTATAAAAACACTCATTTTTAATTACAAATGAAAAAATAATTTTATTTTATTTATAAATTTTACCATACTGTTTACTATGAATTTTCTGTCTGCTATTATTTTTAATAATTAAGTACTTTAGAGTGAAAAATTAAATTTATATTATTTAGAGAATTAGTATGATAAAATAAATTTTATTTTTACTTCATAAGGTTTATATTAGGTTATGGTTAATTTATAATATTTTTATAAAATGTTTTGTTTTTCAGTGAATAGTAAACATACAGTTTTGAGTTTTCGGTGTGTTTAATGACATCATAATGACATAATATGTAATTTAACAAGTTTTTATACTCTTTTGAATTAAAATATGATATTATTTGTCCAAATTTTCCAATACCATGGGCCAACACCATGGGAAAGACCATGGTATTTCAAATACTGCTAATGTGGTGTCCTCAGAAATTATTAAAAAAACCCTTCTCTTTTACTATAAATACCAGACCATTACTTTGTTTCATTTAATTATCAATTCACTATCCTAAAATATATAATATTATTTCCTCCAAATAATTCCTCCCAATGTGTTCTCAAGCCCTTAAGGCCCCGATCTTAGAGTATTAGAAGTTACTCTTCAAGGTAAAGGAATTCTCAACTTCTCTTTTCCTTTCAAGTTTTCTTTTTTATGGTATGTATTTAAAATATCCACACCATTTCTTATTTACATTTTTTTTATGTACCTATACTATATTATGATTATTTTATTAATGTTTTACCCTTTCCCCATCTTTTCTTAACATTTTATAAAACAATTTTTCATACCCTTTTTGCTGTAGAATTTTCATCTCAAAATCTATCTCTTTTTCTCAAGTAATTATTTTATTTTCATTATGTGAATTCCCAAACCTATTTAATTTCTAGTGGTATTAATCTTGACATAATAATTATTTATTTTATTTTATAATTTACATATAAAAAACCCTCATTCCCTTTTTGTGGTTTATAAATGAAATAATGATCATGTTTTTAAGCACTTTTTAAAACACCATGATTTTGATATTAAACCCATTTCTTTTATTCTCTATAGATTATTTAGGAAATGTTTGATTATGATCTATGTGGATATCATAAAAAAAGACATATTAAGTGTGCACCCTGATAGCGCTCCAATGCATTGGGTAAAGAAATTAATCTCTATAGATGACAAGTTTTACGATACCTTGGTGAATAACCTTGGTAATTTTTTATAACACCTTGAGGATGGACCTTAGTGATATGCTTATAAATTTTTAAATTAAATTTTTTATTCATATTATAAAGTTATTATTCAAGTTCTTATTGTTATGATATGCCTATTTATCATTCATTTATGAAATTCCTCATGTTCTTATTGATATCTATCAAGTTCACATGAAATTGATTCCCTTATTGGGACTTATGCTCACCCTTTCCTTCGATGTATGTTCCTAGGTTTTGAGTGGGAGTAATTGTACTTAGGATGAACAAATGAGTAATCCTTTCAAGTGGATTCAAATAATTTTTTCAGGTTCTCAGGTATTATGTACCTTATTTCCAAGACACTAAACTTTAAAGATTTGTTGTTTGTAAAATGTAATGAAAAGTTATATAATAAAAAGGTGGGATGTCATATGGTCAACATATTGTGTTTGAATGGTGTGTGTGGGTATCGATCCCCCATTTCCCTAGAATATCTAATCACTTAAATAGATTTATTAATAAGGCACCACTAAACTGAGTGGATAAGTGATGTGGGACGATAAAGTTGTGGGCACTATAGCTTCGTAATAAAAAGTTACAGACATTTCATCTGCCTCTCGATTAAACTATTCTTGGATATTTGATTAGATTTTCACCATCATCTTTAACCTTATCCACCCAAGGGTACTCCAGTATCATTGGAGTACAATGTCAAAAATCTAATGATCAAACCAAGCTACTATGATCAAACCATTTGATCGTCTTTGAGAATCTTGTAGTATTAGAGTATCATGCAACTTCATTTGTGTGAACTAAACATATACCATATCACTGCTAAATAAAAATGCATTTATAAGTGGTTTCTCATAAATTTCAAATGAAAGTACAAATTTGATATTATAAAAATGATAATTTCACAATCATCATCGCATGTAAGTGAGGAATTCATCTTCAGATCACATAAGAAGAGATTTTATTATTTTTGGAATAAGATATTTTAGAAATTAAAAGGTTTGTGGGTGTTTATAAAAGTCATTATATGACTTATATCTTGATTTATTAACATGGTATAAAAACTGAAATATATTCAAGTAATTGTAGATGTGTTTTGAATATAAATATTGAGTAATGAACATGAAGAAAGTTTCTACCACTTAAGAGAAAGATATCTCTCATTTTCACAAATAAAACAAAGCAATGTGAACCCACTTTTTTATGAAAGTCATAGAATACATGAGGATCTTAACTTTCATAATAAAGAATATGAAACTCATCAATAATTTTCTTGAATGAAAGAGAATAGGAGATCCCACATGTCTTTCAAATTGTTTCCAACACACTTTAAGGCTTCTCAAAGAACTAATTCGTGAAGCCCTACATGTTTTTAAAATATCTTTGAGACCATGAGATAGTGTATACCCACACTAGTTTTCATGACGGAGATTCATTCCCAAGATTTATCACTAATATGTGAAAGGTTTAATGAGATATCAAGTACCTTGTATGGTTTTTGTGTGAAGAAAGATATAGTGTGTGTGCTCATGCCTGTAGTGCATTAAATAATTTCAAGAATAAAGTTGAAGCTTGTGGATAATGAAGTGTGTTACACAAAAAGGATAGCGGGCAGTGCATGCACTTTCATTCATATGTAAATGAACATACACATGAGAAGATTCCTAAAAGCTAATTGAGAAGCACATAATAATAATAATAATAATAATAATAATAATAATAATAATTTAATTTAATGTGATATGGTTTCATATGCCAATAACCATTGCATTACACTTCTTTGCAAAAAATTATTTTTATTTGATTGAGTTGAGAATTTAAAATGGAAGCTACTTTGATATTGTGAAATTACTATCTTGTATAAAATAATCATGAAGAATTTTTGTGCATTTATTGCATACATGTAATTGATTTCCGGACATTTTCAGTAGAAGTAAGTACATCCCAAGCATCTATTGCAGTGAGTTAATTGATCAAGTATAGGTGATCAAAATATTTGAGTAAGACTAACAAACTTTATCAGTGGACATTGAAGATACTTGAAGTGTATATGATCATGTCAGATCCTCCAATATCATGGAGGAAGATTAAATATCATCCAACAGTTGATCAATCCTTGAAGTATGGTGAAGTATTTTGGTTGGTTTTAGGATCAGGTGAAGTCTTCTAGTTAGTGATAGAAGAAGAATGTGTCTCTCAATTAGAGCTAGATATAGAAGTATTTTAGTTGGATCTAAATGAAAAATAAGTCTATTTGATGGATTTGGAGTATAATTCTTTTACTTGGACCTGAAAGAAAGAGTATTTTCTTATTTAGTTCTAGGATAATTGTAATCACTTCTTTGATAGTGAAGAATCTGTAACTAGTGGGACTAGCTGATTGTATCAAGAAGTGGGATTTCTTCCAAACCTTATAAAACATGTGAGATACTCTATCCATGATGACAACTGAACATGAGATGATATCGATATATAATATTGAGTGTATCGAGAAACTAAAAAAATAGAGAGTTTTTCTTAAAAAGAAACCATGGATTTGGCCCTCCTCTCTTAGTGGTCAATTTGGCCGGGGGCTCTACAAACTAACCCTATATTTGAGATAAGGTAAACCCACTTCCAAACATAACCACACTTTCATGGGGTTTCTAGCCTTGAGAATGCTTCGATCATTATGCTCAAACCCATCATCAACCTTAAAAATATAAATCCTAAAACATCTTTTCACATCTCTCAAATATCCTTATATGGCCTAATAGATCATGTCATTGTGATCTATATATAAATATTATCAATATATTCTATTTATTTTCTAAAAACCAACATATATTAAATATTTCATGAAAAATTCCCCAAAGTAGGGAAAGAGACACACACAATGGCCCCCAGGTGTGTCACGTGGTGTGTTAGGAGGGAGAGGGTTCATGGAACCCACATGTGTCATGTTTCCCACCTCTGTACCTAGGTTGGGTCTGGTGGACCTTACTAGGTTCAGTCAACCACCCACTACACAAGGGGGTCAGTTCTATGTCACACCATCCATCACATGGGGAGAATCTCACCATCCGATCATAAGCAATAAAATTATTGGGTGAGGTACCCTAGCCACCCCTTTTCCTACCACTTAGCATTGTATCATTGAACCACCACTTCAATCTCCTCACTCTTGATTATCCCTCGCATCATTGGCCAAAAACACGGCCATCCATGACTACCACATTCAAGATCATCACCGCCCTCAAACGCATGACCTAGATACCTCGACTAGAGCTATTTATACATTAATATATATATTGTGCCACACTACCATCACCCAAAGACTCTATATCATGTCATGTTTCCCTACACAATGTTGATTCCCCCCTTCCATACCATAGTTGTTTCTTACTACACTGCAATCACCACACTACCAATGTTATATCTCATCACCTATCGTATTGATCCCACTCTATTGCACCATCCTTTGATCCTTTATCACTTAATGAACCTCGCACTTACCTCAAACTTCATTGTCAATCCAAAAATAATCATTCGTGTTCCCATATTTCTTATTCACATCAAACCAGAGAAATAATTATTAAACTGCTGACCAAAGAGAAGGTCGGTGATGAACAAGTGAAGAACAGGGGAGGGAAAAATAAATAAAATCACAAATTTGGGATAATGTTGGTTACTATAAATCTCGAAAATATATTTTTAGATGTGAAATTTGAATAATAATAATGGAAAGTTAAAAATCATTCCTTTTATTTCATTAATTAAAAGATAAATTCATAGGGTCATTCTCATCAAAACCAATTCAAAAATAGGTAAATCATTCCTAAAATCATGAAGAACAAATTAGCATAGAAATAAAAAGGCTCTAAATCATTGGAAAATTGTGTTTTCTTCAATCTATTATTGTCATCATGGTTTCATTATCCTTTTTCGCATGATCCCATCATCCATTTCACTGTGGGTTTGGTATCATTCCCTCGATCTAATGACAATCCATTCTCACCATCAATAGATATCCTCCTCTTACTCTCTCTCTCTCTAAAATTAATGCCATACACCCCTAGGTTGGAGAGTTAAAGAAAAATAAATAAGTATTATTAGAGTTTCAAGTGATGATAATCAATGAATTAATTAATTAATTATACCTGTGATACCGTGTTGACACTCTATTCCATCACAGCAATAAAAAGTGACAAAGGGAAATGCCTTAGAAAATAGAGGAGAAAATACATGAAGAAACTCAATATTTGAAAAGTCTTGAAACATAGATTTCCCTAGTCAAGTCGAGGCTCCATCGGCATGCAAGGTACTGAAGCGCCACATTTCTGGCGTTCAAGCTACTTGTACGCCCAATCACTATTCACCCAGGTTCGCTTATTTCCTATAAATAGACCCCTGGGGCCTTTATTTTTACGAACAAATTTCCATGAAGCCTAATTGATTCTATAGTCTCTCTAGTGCTTCACCCAAGTCTTTTGAAACCTTCAAGGTAGTTTTTTAACACCTATAGTGGAGGAATTGAAGGTGTATCATAGGAATTAAGTCCCTTTAGTGTTTAAAATCCATAAAACTTGTGAGCCTAAAGCACCCAACCTCCCTAAATCAGAAACACTTGTGAGCCACCTATTTTTATCAAAGGAACTTGAGCGCCCCAATTCTAGGAATACCTCTGAATACTCTTGAAGGATTGAGTCAAGTCACACCCAAGTATTAACATCCATGTTTTTTATCAATTAAGACCACATCATGTCACCCAATATTACTTGCACACCTATACCTATGCGCTAGATACTTACGTGGTCACCCTTCTATGATTCACCTTATCCCTTTAGTCTATACAGTCCTTCCATAAATACTTATTAAAATCCATTCATAGAAAGGACTCTTCTTCATTGGATCCCTTTTGTGAAATGAATTATGTTTAAACTTCCACCAAAACCTCCTGAATTATTAAACCTTTAAGAAGGGAAGGTCAGTGTGTCTCCTATTTGGGTTTGTATATCCACAGTTCTAGGTTTCCAACATTTTTTTTGCAATGGGGTTAGGATTCAAGGAATGTATGTGGGTTTGTATATCAGCACTCACATAGACCTTTCTCCCAAGAATAGTGTTGGGGAGTTCCTGATTTGGAGGATTAGGGTTTGGGTCATGACCTCCCCTTTTCATTTCTAAAACTTAGAACCTCTGGTCTCTGGTAGGAAAGGTAGGGTTCACACCAAATGTTCTTTTTGAACAAAGGAGAAGTATCCCTCCCCTACCAAGACCAATTTTAGGGAACCATCCTGGTGTAATCCCATGGACTTTCATATAGGAGGTTACAGTCTTGCTCCCCTCTACTTCCTTTACCTTCACTTCTTCCTTACATTGGACCCTTGTCTAATGTAAAGTGAATAGCGGTAAGGTTCATCACCTCGACCTCTTCCACCGTCACTGTCGTAGTCCCACCCTCTTCCACTATTAGAGGAGGAAAAGTGTGTGTACGTTTTTTGAATCTTTGACATCCTCTTGTTTCTCACACTGAGCAAGACTCACATGGGCTTAGAGATTTTTGATGATCCAAACATTTTCAAAACACTCTCCTATGATACATAATGAACTATGAGAACTCTGATTCCCATAAAAACTGGGATATGTAGGAAGCCTTCTTAAGGCCCGATCTCCATCTCATTTCATCCATAAAAATGAATCATTTTCTGGAAGTAAGACCAAACTCATTTCTCTCAAAGGACTACACTCTCCAATGATACTTATCGAACTACGTGGGCTTTGATTCCTATCCAAGTGGGATATATTGGAATCCTCCCTAAGATTCAAACCCAAAAAATAAAATAAAATCAATTTTTCTGGGCCATATTCCCTACAGGATCTCATACAACTTGGAAACTCATATCTTTTCCAAGTTTATTAGGCTACTGAGGCATAATTCCCACGCCAATCTTTGACTAAGAACCTTCTGATTAGATGTCCTTACCACATGAAATTAAAATCTATGGATGGCTCCTTATCACATGACCTTAAAATGTATGATGGGTCCCATTAAGTAGAACCGAACTACAAGGGTTCTGATTCCTTTCACAAGGATAGGTAGGTAGCCCATTTATGGGTATGATCCCAACATCAAAACAAACTTTCCTCTCCCTAGAGGATAATAAATTCCATAGTGCCCCACTAAGTGGCTTAAAAAATATTATTATCTTAACAATGGTTAAAAGAATCTCTAAATAGTATATGAGAGAATACCATTGATATAGAACCTCTAATACATATGGATTTCTCTATTAATGAAGAACCTCAAATACAAACGGATGATTCTAAATCTCACACATGATAATAATTCATTGAAATTTTCAAAGGAAACATATGTTATACTTGGTTAATTAATAAGTATTCATGAAAATATCATAAATCTATAAGAGATTCTCTGAGTAGGCAATAATTCCTCCCAAAAGTGTGTGATGAGTCTGACCTCCCATCCTCTTAGCCAATGTATGTTCTTAAGTATCGTAGGTTCAAACCTAACGTGCACATGCCTTTGGAAAGTAGATCCCTTTGGATAAATAATCATTCGATGTTTCTAGTTTCATAAATAAATACAATAAAAACTGATTAGAAGTAGTGATTTCTAACTAGAACACACGTTCTTTGGGAGACACAAAACAGAAGTGGTAAACCCAATGCGAATCCTTAATCGAGTTAATAGTGTAACCCATTTTTCAGGCCCCTATCAATTGACAAAGGAAGGACAGATAAAAGAATCAATCACACATGTTTCTATCTAAAAGATTTTTCTTTAATGGAATTCAATGTTTCTCAAGTTTTACCAGAATTCCCTTCACTTCAAATGGCTTCCTTCAAGTTTTTGTCGTGAATTCCTCAGCCGCTGCTCAAGCTGGATCCTCATCCGCTGAAAGGACATCATCACCAACTTAGTGTCTTCAATGCAGGGTCTCAAATTAATTGGTACGGGAATACCATCAACATTGTAATATCCCAACCCTAGAGGCTACTCAATAGGCTCTCCAAGTTAACCACAACCCTGAATCATCTGATCATCAATGACCGGTGGTCAAGAAGAAAATGGTGAAAACCACCATCTTCAACCATTTTGGGTCCTTATCCCTACAACGCAATAACCACTCAATTCCATACTATAGGTAGATGGATCAAGAGTTCACTCATAGCCTTAACTCAATGATTCATGGGTCCTTCTCGAGGGATCCCACCAACAATTGATGCTAGTAGAATTATGTGGCAGTGAACCCCCAACATGATGGGGGTGTTTCCTTTGGTTTTTTGGCCCAGGTCCCTCAAACCCGAGCACGCAAGAAGAACCACTAGGTAAAACTTCCAGCCAATAGGTATCAGGTTCTTACTTCTTCCCCCTTTAGAGAATTCCATCTACCTAACATGGTGGAAAACAATGAACGGATACATACACATATCTTTCCCAATTCCTCTGTCCAACAGAATCGTCTGGTAGCGACCAACCAATCCCACCATTTAGATCTGGTGGAGTATCATAAGTAGGAACATACACCTATTTAAAAACTATCATCTAGTCATCAAGCTCATCTGACAGTATTCAAAGAATCCCACAAATCAAATATGGAGGTAACTGGTAAGCAAGATCATACCCCTACCTACACTCACCAATTCATATAGTAGTCTCATCTGTTAGCATGTAAAGAATTCCATCGACTATGCTTGGAAGAAAACAACTAGTAATGACATAAACCTTCCAATATCTATCAAGCCTACCAATGGTATCATTTGGCAGCACCCAGATAAGTCATTCGAAAAGCTCCGATGACAAACCTCGGGCAGACTCAACTCTCAGTCATACATGAGTACTGTTAGTATCCACTGACAGGAATGGGAGAATAGGAGTAGGAACATAAACCCACTCTTGATACAGAATAGACATATATTCATGTTTCGACTAATGAAGTCACCAAACACATTTTAGCAATGGTTAAAGGGCAGATACAAATTCATGCCCATATTCTGGAAGCCTGCCAGAATATCATAACAGCAACTTTAGTAGTATCAAGGAAACAGACACATAATTCTATCCCCGCGCCTAGGATGACTCATTGACATTCCATCCCAGAGTAGATACACACCTCGGTTCTATTCCAGGAGGGTTATGGGGCATATTCTACCATATCATATGGAAAAATGGATCGGGAACATACACCATTTCCAGTTGTAGATAATCGGCTCATTTGAATGACCAATCTATGGCAGGCACATACACCTGCCCATGCTAACCACTTCTCCTAGAAAGTGGCCCAAACTACGTGTAAAATAACATATAAGAATATGTATTTCCAAACATAGTTGGAAAATCAAAATCCAATCTACGATCTAGCTCCTCTTAATATTAGAATTTTTGAATCCCTCAGGCATTTATCTTTTGCAAATCACGATCCTTCCTTCCCATTACCAAATTATGGGAGTAGTAGTAGTAATGAGGAAGTTTCTCATCAGACACTTCATCATGAAGGCTTGATTCATGAAAATTCGTTCAATCTAGAGAATCTATCGCCGAATGAGAGCCACGACAACCCTCTGTGTGTTCAGAAGACCAAGGATCAAGAAGATTTATCCCTTGTTGTAATCCACCATAGTGGTCCTCCCCATGATGGCATTCGCTACAGAATTTATCTCTATAGTAGTGTTTCTCATTGTTAAGATAATTATCTAATTGACAATTTAGTAATGAGAAAGCCCTATTATCTCGAGTCACTTTCCAACATAAATCCAGTCATGTCTGATTCCTCATTACTAAAAAATTAAATACATTCTCAACCACAATACATCCCAAGGTAACGGTCATTTTCTGAACCTCTCTTGGTTAATGTTTCTTCTAATATATTAGAGGAAAATGAAATTGATTCCATTGTTTGTAATAAAACAATCGAGAAGCATCCACTATGGTTGGACCAAGTGGAGAAACCTCTATAAAAATATGATGAATATATTTTTAATATGATAAAACAATTGTCTAAAGGTGAAATATTAGTCATGTTCTGGCCTTTGGAAACCTCTCAATACAACATTCCATAATTGATGGTAGAAGATTACATTCATGATATTCACATCAATATATAGAAAACTCTTCATCATCTGAAATCCAAAGTTCTACCATATAATGAATATCAAAGTCATGTAAAGGTAATAAAAGGGTTTCAATTCCAAATTGACTTGGAATCTCTCTCAGTTTCCTGGAATCCAATGGTTGAGAAGAATAATGTAACCCTTCAATGTGCATACCTCGACGAACTAAATAGACTATGCCAGTTAATTACTGATACCCCATCCGGTGTTCGTATCATAGGATGGGGTGCACATGGATAATTTAATTTCATTATGCTCCAGAATCAGCAAAGCCCTCCAAAATTGGTCTCATGCAATGTTATTTCCCCTGGATATCTACAATCAACATATTTTGTGTGTTATCAAATATACGCTCAAGAACAGGCCTCGACTAGATCTCATTGGAGTTAGGCCCAAAGAGATCAAACTATTGAGATACTATTGTATAGAGTATCTGAGAACATTAAGTAGGCCTCCTGCTTAGAGAATTTCAGTCATCAGATTGCACAAATCCCTAAAATATAATATCGGTCTTCCAAAACTGGAGATTTAAGTGGTTGTAATATAATGTACCCAGCCAATGTTCGGACCAGAATTCCAAAAAATCAGAAGAGCACCTACACTAATATCAACCATAACAGTTCAAGAGCCACCCCATACTATAGGGATGGGGGCTTGTTTAACTCAACCTTCTAATTCAATAAACAATGTTTTAAGGTTTGAAGAATAAGAACAAGAACAGCCCCAACCTACAGGGCTAGGGGATTTTTCACATCTACAATCCCCTCCTCAACGGAAGTTAGTTTTATCCCGATTAGGGAAAAGGCCAAAATGTAAATGTGTAACTAAACTATCCAAGGATTCCCTTCAGGTTACTTTCAATAAAACAGTTCCTTGGATTTTAGCATATAGGATAACAAAGTCTCCTGAAGTTCAATCCTCAAAGAATTGACATGGTCAGAAAGATAAATAGAAGTCATAAGAAGATGAGCTCATATCAAGGGAAAAGTTGTCCTTGACTTTGGAAGATTCCATGCCATCAGTCTCAAAAGAAAAGGCATCGCCCCTCCATACAGAACAACTAGAACTACCTTTCAAGCAAGGTCTTCATCAAATGAAGAGTTAATCTTCAGTCCCATTAATGTTATCCACTTAGCGGGCCCCTATGAAAATAATTATTTTGGTTATGATAAACTTGAATTCCCTGTACCTAATTGGGGAATTAGGGGAAGAATCCAAGGTCAAGGATACATGGTAAGATGTGGATATTCTAGAAACCACTATTTTAACTCTACCCCTGCTTGAACCATTTATGTGGCCGAAAATCGTGGGAGATCCCTTTAGTGGGCTCAGCAAGAACAAGGAAATTCTCCCACACATGATACGATCGGCCCTAACATGATTATCTTAGAGGATAGATTAGAGGTTACACCATCATTATCTAAGTAAGTGGATAGACCTAATTATTCTAATCTACCAAGAGCATAAGTATTTCCATCTTTTTTTCCAGTACATGGTACAACAGCATC
This sequence comes from Viscum album, assembly GCA_963277665.1. Lineage (NCBI taxonomy): Eukaryota > Viridiplantae > Streptophyta > Magnoliopsida > Santalales > Viscaceae > Viscum > Viscum album. The sequence goes on along the minus strand of CAUJRU010000417.1, from coordinate 454,647 downwards.
AAGAGCATCAAATTCCAAGGAACATGAAAAACCACATCTCCATGCTGGAAAATGTAGACATTTGGACCAAAAGTATAATGTTTTGAAATATCTAGACCAATTACTGGACAAGTTATCAATCATGGATTCCTTGAATCTGTTAAAGGATCTTCGAGAAGCACTTATTGAGGCTTTGTCAAGTCCTTAAGAGTTTGAAACTGAAGTTGAAGCTAATGAGGTTTGCCCTATAGAGAATGATCCTATAGAATGTCATGTGGTTATATCATTCACTAATGAAGATGAGGATTATATTTTACATGGACACATCATTACCTTGTATATATCTAGAAGGGTTAATGATACAGACATCTGATAAGCCTTCATTGATAATGGATTATGAGTCAACTTCATTCCCATCTATACACTTCATCATTTGGGTCCCACTGAATCTGAATTATCTCCTTCCACTTTGATATTTCAAGGTTATGATAGGAATAAACAAGAACCTATAGGAAGATTATACTCAGAACTCAGTTTGGAGATCTTGTGTCTAATTCAAATTCCATGGTTTTCCTAAAAGACACAGCCTTTAATATTCTACATGGAAGGTCTTAGCAACATCAACATGTGGCTATTCCTTCATCATATCACCAATGTCTCTATTATTGCTTAAATGGTCAAATTGGGACATTTTATGGTGACAAGGCTCGATTCAAAACAAGTGAATCTTAGTATATTGAAGCATAATTATATCACACAAAGGGAACAAGGTTCTTAGAAAAAGAAATAACAAGAATCAATGTTATGATTGGCCTATAAAATATCCCATCTAACCCATTCAATCACTTGAGTATGGATTATGTGTTTCCTATCAATCAAATTGAAAGGATATACCCAAATTCAAGCACTCGTTCAGCAAGTTCCATAATGTCAATTATGGAAATCGAGCCTGATAGCATGCGAGAAGTTGTGAATAGTGAAATATTAAATGGAGATTATTTCATTTCATCCACTGAACATTATAAAGTCTTTAATTCACCAATAATACTAGAAGAAGTTGTTGCAGTAATAAAGGAAGATAATGATGTTGATTCCAAACCCATCATTCTCTCTTCAATACTCCAAGAAGACCCTTCTTCGTCAGTAGGGTCAAAAATGGTTGCCTCTTCTTCAAAATGTTCAAATACTGATTCCTCCTGAAGCATTGAAAGTTTTTCTTCATCACATACTCTTCAAATATAAATAGATAAAGTGACATGTAGGTAAGAAGAAGAAAAAGATCTCAAGGATGCTCCTCCATCATTTGAGGAAGGTTTCTCCCCTACTGTGGATGAGCTCAGATAAATAAATATGGGTATAGAAGAAAATACACTCCCCACTTTAATTAGTGCGGCCACGACTTCTGAAGAGCAATAGATTTATACTTTATTTCTAAAGAAACATCAAGATATATGTTCTTGGAACTATATATAAATTCCAGGCCTTAATCCCAATGTGTTAACTCATCATTTGGGTTTTCCAAAAGAGCATCGAGGATTTAAGCAGTCAAAAAGAAGAACACACCGAACTCATGCCTCTAAAATTGAAGTTGAAGTTGACAAGATTATCAAAGCTAATTTTTTTATGGTGGTTCAACATCCCAAATGGATGACCAACATTATCGTAGTGAAAAATAAGAATGGTAAAATCATAGTTTGTATTGAGAAAATGGGATTTGTTTCTCTTCTAAACGATGGAGACTGGAACACCTTCATACAGCTTTATTTGAGCTTGATGGTGTGTGTCTATTGACTCTGACAGGTAGAATATATCTTTTATGAGGTTGCTTCAGTGATCTTGGAGCCTCGTCACCCCCACCCCTTGACTTCAATGAATTATCCCCTGATGATGAAGAATTTCCTTCTAAATGTGAGGGTTACTTCCTAATTCCTCTCTTTATCCATGCTCGAGGGAAAACATGTTTTAACACCCCTTAAGGGTATGATGAAACCTAGTTCTCAGCATACTAGATAGTAAATCTACTTATTACATCAGTGGTAGGTAGGTTGAATATTTCCCCAGTTTTCCCTATAGTTTTCAGAAACCATAGTTTTTCAGGATACCATTGGATGTTTCTATAATCTAACATGCACTAGAGGAGATATGGTAATTTGTTCCAGACATTTGAATTTACATGAGAATCTATAAGGATCATAGGCCTCATATATGATATACACAAAAATCCTAGTGTCCAATACGCCATCCCTGTAAGCTAACATATACACCCTTATCTCTAAGTTAGTCCTCCCATCATCAATAAATCGCCCTATAGGTGGATTCCCATAAGGGAAAAGATGAAATTCCTTATACATACTTATATTTTCCTTATTATCATAAGCATTCAAAGACAAAGGAGAAATACTAGAAAAATATTGAATATATGGTCGGAATGAACTTCCAAAGAAATGTACCCCACTTTTCACAGCATAAGTTCTAAAATGAGTGGGGATCTACACCAATAACACGTGTAATTCTCCTTCTACATTGAAAGGAGACTTCCCTCTGTAGATATGCAACAATCTCCTATGAATATTTTCCAAAATATGGGTATCCAATCCTACCATCCTCTTCTTGGCCATCTTAGTTGTGATAAAAAAGGTTCATGGCCTTACGCTACACTTAGAATCTCAGATAGGCAATAGATATACACTGATCCACATGGTTAGGAAATATGAAAGATATGTATTCGCAGGAATTTTGGAATTGAATTCATACCATCACTTTTCAAATTATCCTTTCTCTAATATTAGTCATAAATTGTCAGGTGTGCCTCTCTTTTTTTCCTTTGGACAGCTTGTTGGACGAGTGAAAGTGTGACCCTTATCCTTCTTCTTCACTGTGAATATTTGCATCCACTCATCTAGGTGATTATCCCTTCTTGTGTGGGACATTATTATGTTTGAATTATTGAGTTTATAAAATATCTTCCTTAACTCACGAACCAAGGCTAGTGTCTTTTCAGAATCATTCCATGTCACCTTTAGAGGAATAAACTAATCATACATATCTCCAATTATTGAAGCTCGATAGATCTTGTAGACATCCCACAAACTGATGTCTACTTCTCCATGTTTCAAATGGAAGACTCCATCATCTTACCAACTCTATCATGAAATCATCATTCCTATATACATAGGTTTTCCCAACCCATACAGCCTCATAAATCCCAACACCTTTTAAGTCATCTGTAAACTCCGCACATGTCTTAAACACCCAATACACAAACATCCATGCAAGTTTAATACCCCCTCCTGGGAAAAAATTCCAACTTTTCTTCCATACCTTTGATTAATCTATTTGAGAATCTCGAAAAATGGATGAATATAAGTGTATCTATATCATGGGTGTAAGTGCTTTCAAATATAGAGCACATGGGATGTGATGTATTAAATTAGACTTAGCTTATGTCCCAGCATTGATATATGTGCCTGCAACACAAATATTGGTAGCCGATAAATTGGTATGGTCTTGAAACCATGAAAGTGGGATATAATTCTTTGGTTCTGGTATGTTGACATCCTACAAATGGCCATAACCATACGGAGGAAAATAAATACTCTTTGAAAAATTGAAGTGATATTTCTTCATATGATTTTCCAAGTCTGGGAGATTAGTTTCCCAGATGTCAAATTAATCATGCCCAACAATCTTCATCATATCATCAATTCACTTACTATCCAATTCGTCAGTAGTTCTGATTCTCTTGGGAGCCATTGAACCTGCAAAAGATATAAAAATTCATCTTTAAAGTAATATCATTTTGGATTTATTTGAAAAAAGGAATTAATAAAATTTGACAAAGGAATTAAGGTTCCAAGTATGGATTCGGTGCACAAGTATAAATCTGGTGCATAAGTATGGCATCCCATTTTTGGGGTACAAATCAAAAACATATAGAAGAAGCATGACTGATAGGAGCATCTGAGTGAAAACACTTTCACATCGAGAGATAGATTCCCGATATTATTTGTAATTTTTTTTGAAGTGAAGCCACTATATATAATTGAGGAAGATTACCATGCACTCCATCACCTTGTGCGCCCATACGTCGAGTGTTATCGCTTGTGGACCACATCAACCTCTTTTTACCCTTTTAATAACTTTACCTCGGTATAATATCCTCTTTTCATTACAGATCTAATTTAGAGGGAAGGGATTTTATTGATACTCAATTCCATCACAATAATAAAAAGCGATAAAGGGAAATTCATTATAAAAAAGAGGAGAAAATACATGAAGAAAATCAAGATTTTCACAGGATTGAAACTTGGATTGCCTAGTTAAGTCGAGGCTTTGTCGGCACGCAAGGTACTGACGCGCCACATTTCTGGAGCACAAGCCACTTGTGTTCCCAATAACTCTTAACCAAGGGTCACTTATTTTCTTATAAATAGACCCTCAGGGCCTTTATTTGTATGGATGAATTTTCCTAAAGCCTAATTTCTACTCTGGTCTCCCTAGTGCTTCACCCAAGTCTTCTAAAATCTTCAAGGTAGCTCTTTAGCACTTAGAGTGGAGGAATTGAAGGAGGATCACAGGAATTAATTCCCTTTAGTGTTTGAAATCCTTAACATTTGCATGCCTAAAGAGACCAACCACCCTAAATAAGAAACACTTGTGCCCCACCTATTCCTCACAAAGGAACTTGAGCGCCCTACTTATGGGAATACCTTTGAATACTCTTTAAGGCTTGAGTAAAGTCTCACCCAAGTATTAACATCTAGGTTATTCGTCAGTTAAGCTGACATTTGGTTTACCAAGATTACTTTCACATCAATACTTTCATGCCAGATACTTACTTTTGTGCCCTTCTTTGATTCACCTTATCCCTTAAGTCTATTCAATCCTTTCATCAATCCGTCTTCATAGTCATTCATGGCAAGGCTTCTTCTTCATTGTCTCCCTTATTTGAAAGGTATTATGTTATAATTCCCACCAAAACCTCCTCACTTATCAAACCTTTGAGAATAAAACATCATCATGTCTCCTATTTCGGTTTTTATATCTTCATTCAATGGTTTCCCACATTTGTTTTGCAATGGGGTTAGGATTCATGGATTCTGTGGGTTTGTATATCTACAGTCACACAGACCTTTATCTCAGGAATAGTGTTGGGGAGTTCCCAATTTGGAGGATTAGGGTTTGGGCCATGACCTCTCATTTTCATCTCTAAAACCTAGAATCTTAGGTCTCTGGTAGTAAAGGCATGGTTCACACCTACAGTTCTTTTTAAAAAAGGAGAAGTCTCCCTCTCTAACTAGGAAATATTTTAGAGAAACCATCATGGTGTAAGCCCCTAGCCTTTAATGTAGGAGGTTTAATTATTTCACCTCTATACTTTCTTCACCTTCACTCCTTAAATTAGATTCTTGTCTAATTTAAAGTGAAGAGAGGGAAGGTTCGTCGCATTTTCCTCTTCCACCGTCGTCGTCATAGGCCCATACTCTTCCACGAACGGAGGAGGAAAAGTGTGTGTGCCTTTGTTGAATATTTGACATCCTCTTGTTTCTCTCACTAAGCATGACTCATGTGGGCTTAGAGATTTGTGATGATCACAACATTTTCACAAACACTCTACTATGAGATAGAATGAACTATGAGAAATCTGATTCCCATAAAAAATGGGATACATTAGAATCCTTTATAAGGCCTGCGCTTCATCTCATTTCATCCATAAAAAGGAATAATTTTGAGGAAGTAGGCCCAAAATAATTTCTCTCAAAGGACTACACTCTCCTATAAGACTTATCAAGCTATGTGGGATTTGATTCACATCCTAGTGGGATACGTAGGTAGCCTCCCTAGGGTTCAAACCCAACACTTCAAATCGACCCTCTTCTTCTTGGACCATATTACCAACATGATCTAATCCATCCTGGAAACTCATATATTTTCCAAGTTCCTTGGGCTGCATAGGCATAAGTCTCACACCAAAATTTGACTAAGAACCTTCCACTTAGATGTCCTTACCACGTGATATTAAACTGTATTGTTGTGTCCTTATCACACAACCTTAAAAGGTATGATGTGTCTCATTAAGCATCACCAAACTACGAGGGTTCTGATTCCTTTCACAAGGATATGTAGGTATCCCATTTATGGGTATGATCCCAACATCAAAACAAACATTAGTCTTCCTAGATGATAATAAATTGTAGATTTCCCCAATTAGTGGCTTAAACATCTAATTTATCATAAAAATGGTAAAAAGAATCTCTAAATAGTATATAAGAGGATACCATTGATGGAGAACCTCAAATAAATATGGATTTCTCCATTAATAACGAACCTTGAATACATATGGAAGATTATAAATCTCATACATGCTAATAATTGATTGAAATTTTCAAAGGAAACCTATGTTATGTTTGGTAAATTAATAAGGATTCACTAAAATATCTTAAATCTATAAGAGAGTCCCATAGTAGGAAATAATTCCCCCCAAAATGGTGTGATGAGTCTGACCTCTCATCCTCTTGAAAAATGTATGCTCTTAAGTATCGTTGGTCCAAAACTAATGAACACCTTCCTTTGGAAAGAAGGTCCCCTTGTTTAAAGAACTCTTGGTTGTTTCCGGTTCCATAAATAAATCTATTGGAAATCGCCCATAAGTAGTGATTCCTAACAAGAACACATATTCCGAGGGAGATGCGAAACACACCCCAAAAATAATAAACCCAATGTGTATGAAAATTATATCATCCTTATGGTAACAACCTCAATAAATAAAAAATAGTAGGGTCAGATTTCCTATTCAAAAATTCTTTCAAAATTAAATTCCAATAATTCGCCAATATACAAGTTCAGACTAAAAATGATATATTATTATTGAGTCTTTGAAACTCAATGCACTCTCAAAAAAACATCCTAAAAATATTTTTTAAAATATTATTAGGGTTCATATAAACAAATATGAGTTGTTAATTATATATATATATATGTATAATTAGTAAGTATTAATTATTAATTAATATTTTTAAATTATGATTAAATTAATACACACAAACACATTAATAATTTTTTAAATTCATGCATCTATATATATAATTATATCAAAGTTTGTTTAATTAATATATAAAGGACTTGGTGAAGCAATAAGAGAAATGTTGAATAAGAAAAAGGTAAGATGTTTGAATCCTACAAAAATCATATAGATGATTAATTTGATAGGACATGCCATGATGGTATGGATCTTGGTGGGTTTGGTCTAGATAATAAAAAATAATAAATAATAATAAATGAATAAAATTATATAAAATAATAAATATTTAAATAAAAATTGTTTCTAAATGATAAGTGGAGGTTTAAACTGCCATGGAAAAACTATCAAGAAATAATTTTCACCACAACAATCCATGATGATTTCTTGAAACCATAGTGAATCATTTAGAAATAGTTTAAACTATCACTAAATATCATCTTTCTTGAAATGTTTTCATTTTGAATCTAATTATATGATTCATGATATACAATAATAATAATCCCAGGTAAGAAGATCAGTTCACACAACTTTGGATAAGAATAACCAATGGAATATAAAACATGTGGAGTTTCTATTGGTGTATCCACACTTAAAATCACCAATATTTGATAATTCCATGAGAAAAAGTTTCTAGATCTTATAATAATTTCACACATAATGGTTATACATTGTACTATAAGATCACATGGTAAATATTAGTGTGATACTTTTTCAACTAAGATACATGAAACGCTTTGTGGACAACACTGAACCATGGTGGAAAATCCAATAGATATACCACCTCACCAACCTGTTCAAGTATCTCTAAAGGGAATATGTATCTAGGGGATAACCTTTCCTACTTTCCAAAACAATTATTTCCAAGCCGTGGAGAGATCCTCAAGAACACATTATCACCCACCCTGAATTAAAATGGTTGTTGATGATGATCTGCATATGGTTTATGATGATTCTAGTTTATCTCTATCCACTTCTAGATCAACTGAATATTCTTTGTTATTTCTTGGACAAGGATTGACCCAACAAGTAAATTCTCACCAGTTTCCACACAAAAAATTGGAGAACGATAAGGATTACCATACAATGATTCAAAATGATCCATATGTATTGAGTCCTGATAACTTTTTTTATATGAAAACTCCACTAACATTATGTGATCTCTCCGTGAGCCACCAAAATCTATTACACAATCCCACATCATTCCCTCAAATGTCTGTATTATCCTTTCATATTTACCATCCATCTGAGGATGATACACCTTACTCGTATTCAATTGAGTCCCAAGGGATTTCTCTAAGTATTTCCATAAATGATATGTAAACCTCAGATCTTTGTTTGACACTATAAAAACTAGTCTTCCATGCCTCTTTAGCACTTCTCAGATATAGATTTTTGAAAAGTCCTCCCCTATAAAATATTCATGAATATGGATAAAATGGGATGACTTTGTGAGTCAATCCACTATCACCCATATGGATTCATGTTTCTGAACTATTATTGGGAGACGTATTACAAAATCTATAGATATATACTAACATTTACAAATAGGAATAGGTAAAGACTGCAACATAACTACTAGTCACTGATTCTATGATTTAACCTTCTAACATGTTAAGCATCTCATAACAAACTCAGTCACCTTCGTTTTCATGTTGACCCACCAAAAATGTGCTTTTAACTCCAATTACATATTTTGTATCCCAGGATGAACAGACCATTTTTAATAGTGTTAAACATGAAGAAGTTGTTCCTGAAAATCCATGGGTATAACCATGCAATTTTGAAACCACAACACTGAACAATCATCTAGCTTCCATCCCACAATTTTCTCCCCACCATTGAATTTTTTACTCATATAAACACATTCAGAATCGAATGTATGTTCCCCTTTACCCATCTCCACCAAATCAGGAAAAATGATACTTGAAATAAAATAACAACATCACCTTGATCTTTTCATCCCAAGGGCATGTTGGCTATGACTGACATGAGCTGACACTTATCTTAATTCTATTTTGAAAAATAATCATACAAATGTCAATTTAATGTATCCACCACTGAATTTCCCATACCCGATATATACTTCAATTCAATGTCAAACATTTTGAGATACTGAATTCCTCGTATTTGTCTCAAATTCTAATCCCTTTGTGAGAAAATATGTTTTGAGCAATTATGATCCATAAACACTATAAATTTCTCACCAAAGAGGTAATGATGTCAGATATTCAAAGCATGGACTATGGTAGCTGACCTGAAATTGTGTGTTGGGTAGTTATTCTCATGAATCTCTAACTATATTAAGTCGTAAGAAACAATATGATCTCCCTACATAAGAAAACATCCCAACCTTGATCCTAAAGCAACACAATACACCACGTACCCTTGTCCTGATTCTACAAATATCAATATTTTTTATAATTTAAGGAGAACTTTATACTCTTGGAAAGACTTATTACATTCATAATTCCATTGGAATGGAACATTCATCCTTGTAAAATCTATAATTGGTGTAGAGATTCATGGGAAACCATGAAAAAATAGTAATAACCAACTATACCAAGGAAACTACATATCTCAAAATAAATTCTTTTGTGATTTCCAAAAGAAAAAAAACTTATATTTTTCTAGATCCACATAAACAACATTTTCAGAGATTTTATGGACATGTAAACATACTTCTTGTATCCAAAAAGCACACATTTATAATTTATAATATTAATGATGATCCCATAATATTCCCAACATTTTCTCTAAGTTTTGTCCTTGAATATACCAATATGTCATCCACAAATACAACCATAAATAAATCCAGATACCTTTGAAATATATGATTTATCAATTCCATAATGACTTTTAGTGTATTTGTAATACCTAAATTAATTATCACATATTCATAATGTCCATATATACTCCTAAAAGATATCATTGAAATATCCTCCTTCCAACCCCACAATTGGTTATATCCTGATCAGTAGTCAATTTTAGAGAACCAATGATCTCCCCTCAATTTATCTAATGAATCATCAATGCATGGAAGTGGATACTAATTATTTATTGTAAAATTATTAAGCTTATGATAATCCATACATTGTCAAATATTTACATCTTCCTTTTTGACAAACAAGACCGGTGCTACCCACGAAGATGTTCTTGGTCGAATGAACCCTTTTCATTCCAGCTCCTCCATCTGTACTTTCAATTACATTAGTTCTATTAGTTCCATATGGTAAGATGGAAGTGAAATAGGACTGGTTCAGAAGGAGATCAATCATAAACTCTACTTCTTTAATGGGTGGAAACCCAAATAAATTTTTGAGAAGAACATCCTAAAATTGATCAAAAACTACTGAAAAACTATTATCCTTGATCTCTTCCATCAATGTCAAATTCAACGCTTCCAGTGGTATGAGATCATTCCAACCTTAGTTCTAACAATCCCATTTCACCTTCTTTTACATTCTGGTCTCCTTTAAAGAGATTCTCATGCCATCATTATTCGTGAAAGTAACCATTCTAGTATAATAGTCAATATTATCCTTGAACATTGTTAAAAATCCATACCCAAAATTATGTCATAGACATCCATTTCCATTACATAGAAATCCCATATCAGCTCAAATCCATCAACAGTTATAGAACATGCTCTACACTTAAAGGCTTTACATTCTCTTTGACCAAGAGGTGTTTTCAGTTTCAACACCAAAGGCATCATCTCAATATTTAAACATAGAAAATAAATATCCTTAGAAGTACTAAAGGAATGGGATGCACCTATATCAAACAAATATTTCATAAGGGTAGAATTCAAAATAATTTTACCACTCTCCAATGATGGTATAAATTGATCATCCACAATAACCTGCTCATCTATATATAATTTCTTTCTCACGACACTTTTCCCTTTATTGCCTTGTTGATATTTCCCCTGCTAAGGGGTCATGGTATTCCTTGAATCAACATTTTTATCTTTGTTCTAATGATGATGATTTTTTTTCTTCCCTCATCCCATCAAATAATACGATGTCTTCCACACATGAGAGGTGTCCCAAATACCCGACCTTGGACCACTATGACAATAGTGTTGAAGATACCCCATTTGATTACAATTATACTATTCTCTTACTGGTGTCATACACTCTCGCTTCATGTGATCAAATGAACCACATTGGAAACAAATAGATTTTCTATTAGGTCTTGGAGGAAGATTCACCAATCTGGCCATTTGATTATGCATCATTACACTACCTTGAAATCGGTGTCGCTCTTCTGCTTTCTCCTAGCATTAGATTTCCCACCATTTCCCATAGGTATCAACATGATCCCTCCACACGTAGCTCCTAAGATGTCCCCTTTTACTATTGTCACTCTTTTAACCATAACTGTATAATCCGTAATACAGAGCACAATGATTTTTGATCAAATCTCCATCCTCAGACCCGATTCAAAGATGTGTTCCTTTAATGATGAACTAACTTCAACTTTGAGTGAAAATAAAACTAAAATCCTTAATTTATCCACATACTCAGCCACTGTGAGGCTCTCCAGTTTCAAGCTAATGGAGTCCATTTCTCTTGAGATCTTGAACGTATGAGGACATAATTTTTTTTAGCAATTCTTCAAAATCCTCCCATTCCATGCATTGGTCTAATTTATCATGAACTACTAAATCTTACCCCTAGCATGAAAGATCCTCCAGCATATATTTCACTATCTTGACTTTCAACTATGCTGGTATGCCAAGGAAATTGGAGATTAAATTCATCTTGTTCATCCACACCTCTTCCTTCTCTGGTTCAAAATCACCCCAAAAGATGAGAGAATTATGCTTCTGGAAATGGATAGAGTGATCCTCTTGCCTTGTTTCATCCCATCAGTTCACCCTATCCATATATTGAAATGATTTTACAATAATCTGAACTATTTGTTGGTTTCACCTATGGATCAAGTTCAACCACATTCTTAGCAACATCCTAAAGTTGGTTTCTATGATGTCTATCATGTGCCATTTTCTATAATAAAATCAACACCATAAGTCTCACTCTCTAGAAACTGAAGCCCTACCAGATTCATATTCTACCACATTATAACTATCAAAACATTACTTTTCAAAATTCAATATTTTCTAAATTCAACCATTTTTTAAAATTTCACCATGATTTTGAATATCATTCCATTTTCAAAATAACTATTTCATGCCTTTTTCAAGATCACACATTTAAAAAACACTTTAACAATTTTTAAAAATAAACCCCTTTTAACCAAATCATAAATAATTAATCAAATTAAGTATGAACTCCTAGTAGGAATTCATTTCTAAAATGAATTTCATGCTTGTATCATTGGATAACCCCATGATAATTATATAACAATCCTATAAGTTTCTCCAAAACACGTACATCCCTAACTCATTGGTAACAAAAATTTCAGCATAAAAACATTAGTTGCATGTTTTTTATGATCTACATTTTATGTCATAGAAATCATACTCCTTTCTATTAACCCAAAAAAAGAATATATTAGAAATAATTTCAACTCCAAGACTCATAGAATTGATGACCACTAGTTAGTCAAGGACCAAACATGCTGATACAACTTTTAAAATATTTCCCCTCCTCATTGTCTTGAGAAGGCGGCACGAAATTACTTGGCCTTAAGATATAACCCCATGATTTTAAACGCTTTAAATAAATTCCAAGGGATTTAATACAATTGGGGGATGATTTCCCCTTTAAGAAATAAAACCACTCAACCAAATATGGCATAAAAAAATAAACCGCTACATCATGCATGATTACAATGTAATATAACTCAATGAAATACCATTGATATCAAAACCAAACTACAATAAAGTAGCATAGATAAAGATAACTAATATCAAATTATATAGGGGAATAAAAAGCTAACAAAACTCAACATAAACCCACATAACTCCAAAACTCTAACATGATTCATGATCCAACTCCAAAAAATAGCCCAAGTATCCTGATAAACCACTAAAGAAGTGTGATACATTACCTTTTCATGTTCCCTAATAAACGATATCTACAAAAGAACTGATGTTCCAAATTAGGTGTAGGTAATGAAACTCAGTAGTCTTTCCCCAAATGACTTCCCCACTCATTCCACTAGGATAGTACATATAATCACATTTACACAAAACAATTGAAAATGGTTAATATCAAAGCCAAGTATTTTAATACCAAAAGATTTTTACATACCAAAACAGTTTCCAAGGAAAAGAAACCAAAGAATAGTTTAATCCATTTCACATTCCCTTTTGGAATACCTGTTCCATGATTCACCACACACACACACATGAATTCTTCTTTGACAGTTCTACACTCATAAGTGGTTTCTCTACTATTTACTACGTCATCACAAAGTGGCCAATCTTCTTATTACATAATCATACACTCCCCTTATCCGGTGTCACATCCCTTTGTTCCCTAATGGTACACAACCCTTATTCAGGATCACGTAAAAATCATAAACTCACTCAACCTATGTATTTCAAAACCATTTTAAACCAACTAATTAAAACCATTACAATAAATCCATTCTTTTATTGAAAATATTTCAAAAAATCCATTTTAATACATTTCAAAAAAACAATCCTTTTATTAAAAACATCTCACTTAAACCATTTACTAAAAATCTAGAAAATCCATATTTTAAAATAAACATTTTAAAATCATGAAAACAACAGACATTGAACAACCACTTTCCTCAATTCCAAAATTTCACCAAAAATCAAAAATAATACTCAAAACATCACAAAAGAGGGTTTCTAACATGATTTTTATACCAATTTCACAACAAAATTCAATCAATTTAAATAATTTGAAACTAATCCTTTAAGTTATAATAAGAGGAGTTGAGAGTGAATCCACACACCTTGGAATTTATGGTGAAAACAAAGAATGGCATGAAAATTCCTATAAAACCAGGTTAAATATTAAAAAATACACTTTAAATCTCTTCCTCTATCATCAAAAAACACAAATATAACCGTGATTCAATTAAAAAACCTTAGATATATCAATAGTGTACTAGGTCTAAGAAACCAGTAGAGGGAGGAAAGTAGATATAAAAATCTATTAAAAACTACCATAAATGAGGACTTGCTAAAGGAATTGGGCTTCAACGTACTAAGAAATGCCTCTGGATCATTTGAAATTTGATGGGGAACGGTTCTATAGCCTTTTGAAGGATAAAATATTGAGTTAGGGTCTCTTTGAAGAAAAAATGAGGGTTTGAAACTTAATCCTAACCCATATCAACTCATTTAGGGTCTTATTTTTAAACTATGCATGGTTAGTCACACAATTGCAAAAAAATATTTTCTAACCATGTGTCAGCCACTACCTCAAGGAGGACCACTTACGGTTGGACCTCATGGTTAGAAAAACCATGTGTCAACCATGAAAAATCACACTGTCCCACTTTTCATGGTTTCTCCTAGGCATCCAAAGGGTTTGGAAGAATCATGCACCTACCCGTGCACTTTCCAATTAGACCATGTCTTAATATGCATGGTTTCCTATAAGAGTTTAATAGTTTCCACAAATTGTTCTCAAATGGTTCACCTAAATAAAATACCCAAAAACATTCCAAAAATTTTCTAAACCCTCCCATAAATCTCCCAAACATTTTATATACTTAAAAAATCATAAATTAAGTGTTACGTACTTGAAACTGGGGGTACTTCATAGTGGATCCTATGAAACCCACAAAGACAACCATACATCTAAGGACTTTGTCAACGAATTGACCAAGCTTTCCTAGAGTTATATTATTTTTTTCATTAATACAAGTTCATACTCACAACTAAATCTTACAAAAAATATTTTTGATGAAGCATCCTTGAGAAATAGATCTTGTGATTAGTTCTTGCAGGTAGGTCTCCTGATCAGTTCTTGCAAAAGGTCTTGTGAAGGGGTCAAATGATGGGGCGGGTTGCAAGGGATATGAATAATTGGAGTATCTAGTGAATGAGATCCCCTAAACTCCCTTATTTATAGGGAACTACACATAATACCTATATTCACCAGGAATACCAAACGTCACCCAAGAAACCAATTGGTTACATCCCTAGAGACTTAGGAGGGAATCTACTTTCCTCATAACTGAGCCCTTGTCCACATAGACATTTTTCCTGAGGAGGGTAATATTTTGACGCCCACCAAATGAGAATTGGTAAATCAATAAGTGAATAAATACCCAAATTATGGGTATTATTTTCTTTACCAATAAAACGTAGAGAAGGTGTCTAGAACACATGAATCATGTGACATTCCTTAGGAAAAGTGATTTCATGACCTTTGGCAGGTCATAAGAATGGGTCATGCAAAGTGAATGATCGTCTAGAGATCATGAGGTACCCCATTGAAAAGACCTTATTTTCTTACAAAGGTATTCGAGACATTTGTTAATCATCTGACAACTTCCAGAAGAGTTCCTTTGAATCATGTGACTTGTTAGCAAGAAGGTGCCTAAAAACCCATCAAAAAACCTTGTAAAATAAAGGTAAAAATATAAAAAGGTGGAAATATTTTGGATACATTGATATTTATGTAATATTACCCTATATTTTTCAATACACTGTAGAATCCATGGATACATTTCCACCTTTTCACACAAGATCCCACTAGCATGTCGCCTTTATCATACGAATGGTTTTGGACATTTCTAGTCGATTCCACACTACCCCTTCAGCTCCATAGACAAATAATGGGGTTATCCATGACAATGCTCACACATCACTATAAGAGACATCATTGGTAACATGATACATCACAAGCATAGAGAGTGATTTTCTTTTACAACACTCATAAAACCTCATAGGATCCCTAAACCTTGAGAAATAAAGAAGGAAATAAAAGGGTAAAAGGATGAAGATTATTACAGAGAAAAGATACTTTTATTATCATGAGAAATGTTTTATGCACCCTGAGTGATCACCATTGATCCCATATATCCACTCCCCCTCAAAAAGACAACAATATATTGTGATACCCCTCGATAAATCAGTCTGATCTCGCAAAACACCCCCAGGAAAGCTACCTTTGTCTCATGAAATACCACAAACAAATCACCTTTAATCATTTCAAATCCTTTCCACAGATGTGCTTATATTTTGAAAGACCTTAGATAACTAGGTATGACCTTGTAAAAACCCTTTGAATGTTAACATAGTCAGTCCAAATCCCTTTGATTGGATTGGGACAAATAAAAGTGGAAAAGGTGGAACATTCCCACAGTTATTCATCATCATGTGATGCCCCCCAAATAACCCATGATAGGACCATGTGAAGTGTGTAACACCAAAATCCCTTCACCAAGACCATACCAAATATTTGAGATACTTGTCCCATAAGGTGGTGTATAACTAGGGTGGAGATCCCTATAAATCCTCCTACATAAAAAAACATCCTTGCATCTATAATCAATCGCTCATGAGAACAGAGGAGAGGACTTCTCCAAGTATCCAATCACACAATTGAAAGGTTTTTCCACTAAGTAAAATATGGGGAACAACCTAAAGGATCACAAGGAAAGAATAGTCACTTTTTGTGATAACATGATACCACACAAAGGACTTCTGGTGTGTTAACTTGATTATGAGAAGGGCATCCCACTTGTAATCCTGGTCACATTGAACCTAAAAAAAACTAAAACTGGAAAAGCTTGAGGATCATATGCAATATAAGGATAAAACACCAAAGATTTGTGGGAAGGACATATACACTGATTTTCATGTACTTCACATGACTTACCCAGATTATGTGACAGTGCTGGGAAATGTCTCTCAAGTCATGCGGCGCTCCCTAGACACACTATTTGGATCATGAAAAGTCCCTTGGATATATCAAGGAAGTCACACAAAACCCTATGATAATTCCACCAAAGTCTTGTGAATCCCTCTAGTATTTACATCCAAAATAATGTGATTTCCTCTATACATGTCACACAAGTTATACGATGATAAGAGGACAAGTTAGATAGGTCTCGTGGTGACACTAAGACATTTCATCTAAGATCATGCGACATACTTTAGAAAAGTTATCTAGGTTATGTTTCACCCTCATAACATGTCAGTTTGGATCATGTTGCCCCCTCCAGACATATTATCCAATCCATGAGGCACCCTTAGGATATAACAACTTAGATATCACGATGTTCACTAGATAATTCAACAAGATCATGTGAATCCATCCAGACATGTTAGCCTTGGTCATGCGATGTACCCAACACATGTCATTAAGATCAATCAATTTCCCTCAGACAAGTCAAGTAGATCATGTGAGTGTCCTTATAAATGTCTGGTAAGCAACTAGGACCTATCTAGACATCATCAGACATTTGAGGCTTACAATCAGAACATGTCAAGAAAACAATCAGTCTATGTTAAGTAGATGTCCCCAAACAGGATAACCTTGTCTAGTGTATCAATTAGGGTAGCCTCAGTGTTTAAGACCTAATCAATGGAATGATATTATATGACATGTATTAGGAAAATCTCATTGAGGAAGACCTGATCAACTAAACTATAATGACTCTGATTCCTATCATAATCGGGATACATAGGATTCCTTCCTAAGGCCCAATCTCCATATTAACCATTCAAGGGCTATCTCAGTACATAATTCATGCATCCATATATAGTGAGACTGATTACTTTCTATCCATTGTTTCTCACAATGATAATGACTCATGTGGTCTCAGGGAGTTTCAATGATAATATAATATTCATCATGAATATCTACCAGTTAGAGAAACCACAATGTGTAATCCCTGATTAGTAGCATGATATAACTACTCTCATATTAGTGAATCTACCTCAGAACCAATACCAAGGGTATGAATGAACTATGAGAACTCTTATTCTTTCCATAATTAGGATAAGTAGGACACCTTAATAAGGTCAAATATCAAATGGGAATTAACAAAAGTGTAAGTCCCTCCATGTATCTGACATTACAACCATTGAAACTCAATCTCTCCCATGGGTTGATCATTCTACTTCATTGACCGGTGGATTGAGAATACAATTGAACTATGAGGACTCTTATTCCTACCATAACCAAGATATGTAGGATTCCTCCTTCAGGTTCGAGCTCAATACCTAGTGCCTAGGTACCATCATATATGTCCTTTCTATATAATGTTAAATTACACATGTTTAACGAACTATGTGGGTTTTGATTGCTGTTATACATAGAATACATAGTACACCTCATAAATTCTCAATACCATTTTTAGAATGTTAACCACCTCCCTAGATAACAACAATATCTGGAGTTCCCTATTATATGGATTCAATACATAAATAGCTAGCCATTAATGGTAAATAGATGAAGAACCTCATATACATACAGATGGGTTTATTAATAGGCCCTCTTTTCCACATAGAAGGATTCTGTACCTGATTATTTTTTTAGGGTAACTAGCCTTATATCGAGATTAGTAATGGATTATCAAACATATCTTAAATCTATAAGAGACACTAATCTTAGGAAACAATTCCCCCAAAAGGGTGTGATGTGCCTGACCTCTCATCCCATTATCCAATGTGAGTTCCTAACTTCCATTAGGTCTAAAACCCCAACTGAATTCCTACCTTTGGAAAGAATTTATGCACCTAGATATGGATGTGTGAACTCTTGTGAGTTTCTATGGAAGATAAACATGAATGGTGAGCCTGACATCAATGATTATAGAGACGTAAAACCTCCCACAATAAATCTATTGGACCATTTTCACCAACACTTTTATTTCTTTTCCTAAAGAAAGAGGCCCAAAATATTTCGAATATCCATGCACAATCGTGTAAATCCCATTTTTAGTAAAAATATATTTTTGAAGCATAAAATGATTTTTTTTACCATTATCTATATAATAAAAACCATTATATGATTTTTTTTAAATTTATCTAATTGAATATTTTATTAATATATTTCATTAAAATAATTAATAAATAGTTATTTACTTGATTTATTAATATAGAAATACATAACACACTCAAAAATAATTTTTTTAAAAAATAACTATTTTTACAATCAAATTATTTTATATTCATTTCTAATAAATTAATAATCAATGTATAAATGATTATTCATAATTTTACATGTAAAAAATTATATAATAAATTAATTTAATACTAGAAATAAGATAAACATATGTTTTAAGTGAAACATATATAATTAAGGAAACCCTAATTTTATAGAAAAATGACCCATTTAAACTTTAATTTTTCTTAACCTCGTATGATTTAATTATTATCATTCAAAATTGAGTAATTATTTATTACTAATTAATCAATATATTTTTATTAGTAAAACTTATATACATATATTTTATAATTTGGTTACTTCTATTCATACCCACCAATCAAACGACTGGTTATAATAGTCAAATTTAAATAATAATATTTTTATAGTATATCATGATTCATTTAATCTTGGTTTTTTGTGTATCATAATCTATCATACATAGTATTCATAAACTAAAATATTGGGTTGTTAAATTTTTTCCTCCTTATAAATATTACATCCTCACAAATTTAATTCATTTTTACCCATATGAGTATAATAAGCTTATCATGAATTTTAATTTATAAGTTAAGACAAGGAAACTTATTATTTAGTAAATAAATACTTTTTAAAAATAATATGTATGAATTTATAATAATTTTACTTGTGAATGTGTTTCTATAAGCATACCTTGATAGATTGGTTATACATTTCACACAAAAATGATAGATTTATCTTCTATTTCTTGAGTTTGAGGAATTATAAGAAAATATACTTGATTTATTTCCTTGGTTATGCTTTGATTAGTTTTATACCTTTGATTCATCTCATATTAAAAATGATGAATCAGAAAGATGAATTTTTCATCCTTGAAGCACTAGAATAAAATATTAATGGACCTTGAGATTTAATAAAGGATAGTGTTCATTGTTGTACGAAATATTTTTTGACTATAGATTCCTCCAATTTAAATCCTTTACTAAAAAAATAGTTAATATAAGTAAAAAATATATTCAATAATGTAAACCATAATATGAATGAGTGATATCTCTAAAAAATCAATAATAACACCCACGGTTCAATGTTAATCATCAAACCCTAAAAAAATTAAAATATAGTAGATCAAATTTGAATAACTCATAAACATATAGTTACACAAATTTACTATAATTACCCTTACTTAAAATAACATTACAACTCTAAACATTATATATGGTGGTGAAGGTATTATTTTTCATAAACAATTACAGATATTCCTTCCATGGAGATAATATTTACAAGAAAAAATCATTTTGAACTAAGATTCACACATTCTAAATTTCTCAAATAAAAAATTTACTCAAAGAGTCTCCTAAATGATTCATAAGTTATTATCATACTCTTATTCCCTTTTATAGTATACAAAGTTAACTGTAATGAAATTAGCAAATTAATTCTTGACACTTAGTGAATCGATTCGAATAGTGTCTCATCTTCTTTGGTTGAATTAATGTATATAAGTGGATTTTTTATTTCCTTTAAATTCATGAGACTTATTTTCTTTATCTCCACACTTGTAACAAAATCGCATTACCATTAATAATTTAGAGAGATATTTATTTACGCAATTATCAAACATTACAAGTTTTACTCTTTCATTATTATTCTTCATCATATTTAATTTTTCCTATGTCTCAGTTGTCCTCTTATTATCTTGATTTCTTTGAAAATATTAGACTTTTAGAATTATTTTTCCAGATTAATAACACTTGATATTATATCATCATATGATGAAAATGTTTATCAAACTAAGTATATTAGAAGGCACAACTTAATCCCTATAAAGAAACAGTCAATATTACATTCCAAATTATGTATTCAGTCTGCAATATGCCTTGATAATATGGAAAAGTTATCATCATACTCAGCAATATTTTCCTCTTCATTCTACTTTTAATTACAAAAAATTATTTCCATATCAGTTATTTTTTCTTGAATAAAAAATTTCTCAAATAATATCACCTTAAAATCTATCAATTTCATACTTTTTATCTCCTCTTCCACATTAATTTTCTGAATCATTGACCACCATTTATCCTCATATCCTTTTAGATAATATACTACCCAAAGAACATTTTACTTATCATTACTTATCAAATCTATGAATATATTTTCAGGAGATGTGATTCATTTCCCTATTACCAATGGATTTGTAGTTCCATTAAAGTATTGAGTCTTATTTCGCATAAATAATTCCAGCATCATTTCACTATGTTGAGAAGTAACAGGTTTCTCTATATAGGTAGGTTTTTTGGTTATAATCAGAGGCAACTAACCTAATATGGTGGTAATCTCTTTTCTCACAAAGTCATTCATTTTCAATTTCTCTTAAGTTAAATCCCTAAATTGACTATGGTTGTTGATATGATTTCTCTTTCTTCCACTAATAATTATCTCTAAATAATGGAAAAAGGAAAAATTAGATCATAATAATCAATAATATTGATCCCTATAATAAAATAGTGATTAAAGAAAAATTTCTCAAATATACTAAGGGATTTATCATAATTCTCATGTTAGATATGTTATTTTAAAATATAGTTCCCAAGGGTCTTACTAAACTTTATTTGATACCAACTATAGTGACCCTGACTCTAGTAACCTAGATCCAGTGTTTACTTTATTACATTGGTACAAGATAAAACGAAACACACCATTAGGGATCGGTCGGTTTAGAAGTCTTGGAAAACTAGATACATACATGAATTCCTTATTACATTGGAAGATAAAAACATAACATGAAAAAATTTCTTTCATCCTTAAAAATCATTCAAATATTCCTGCTTCATATCTGAGTGAAAGGAAAACAAAATAATGGGTGAGATAAGATGCTCAGTACGGGTAGCATACAATGGAATCTATCATAAATAAATTAGGAATAATCAATATGGAAAAGTGAATAATAAAAACAGTTTCCATTTAATTAAAAACTTTATCTTTGAACAAATCCATTTCTAATATCAATAAATAAATCACATGGATAACAATTACTAAAATATTAATGAAGGAAATGTATAATATTGAATGTCATGGTCTTACTATCAAGTCCCTGTGTCGTGATATTATGAACCTTGCCAACAGGTCCTTAGGCCAAGACATATTACATACCATCAAGGCCTTAGGGCAATACATTATCATAGTAGGGGTAGGAATACATTGATAAATACTCATTCTATCTGCCTCCTGAGACCTATTGATGCATCAGGGGGGCTATCTATAACCAAGACCCACCTATAACTTACATATGTCAATTTCATTCATCATATATTGAATGAACATTATAATACCTAATAAATATGCCTTATTAATAAATAAATATTTATATTTAATCAACAATTTGGAACATTAATATTTCCCTAGAAAATGAAATAACTTTCTTAATAACATTCCTTCAACTAACACCATATATAGAAATTCTAAAAAGTTGATATAATATAAAAGCAGTAGAAATGATACTAAATATATCCATAATATAGAAAATATAGATATGAAGGAGAAAAATATTGTTCAATGAATAACGGACAATGATAAAGAATATGATTACAACAAATTAAATGATCATAAAAAAGTTATAATCCATAAATCAATAAAGGTTGATATAAGAACATCAATTCATCATAAAGGAAGGTTTGAATTAAAGGAATGTCTTTTTATAAATGGATAACAAAATGTAGATGAAACATTAAAAATAACATTCCTAAGTTATTTTGTAATTCTTTTATAAAAACAAATTAATAAATCATTTCCAAAATTCTTTTTAACCTTTTATAAAATGATGGATATATTTTAATATAAAAATTTATAGAGTAATGGAAAAATGATTTTCTTTGAAAAAGTATGAAAACTTATAGATAAATCTAAATATCAAATAACAATCATAGAGTAATAAAATTATGTTCACATTATATATGTTAAAAAAATATCCCATCCATGCTTTTATAAAGAAAGTAAAAACATCTTATTCAAAAAATTTGAAAATATTCCTTTTAAAACTTTTAAAAGAAATTCAAATTTATTGGAAAAATACTTTTATCAATTATTTAAAAGTAGGTAAAAACTTCCAAAAAACAATTTGAAGAATATTGATATGTAAGAGAGTGGTTTTTTAAAAAAAATATGATAAATAAGGTTGGATTATGAATAAAAACATTCGTTTGGTATTTGATTACCAAAGAGAGGAAAATTTAGAAGAAAAGGAAGGAAACTGCACAAATAAACATAGAAGAAGAAAATATATGGGGTTTAAATTTAACTCCCTAGGATATTAATATTAATGTTTTTCTTTATAAATAAATATCATGTTTAATAACTTACTTCACAAGCAACACTGAACCAAAACAAACCACATAACGTTATATAACCATTAAAATGTGGTTGTTAATTAGGATGGTATAAATAGAGATAAACACTTTATGAAATATATATATAAATAAATATCATTTTAAATAATAATTCAATGTTAAAATTATATTAGTGTAGCTAGATAAATAATAATATTACCTTATGATTAAAAATGTATTTTTTTTAAGTTGTCTTTTTATGAATTTTATTTTAAGAAACTAAATATATTATAGATAATACATGAATAATATTTTTTTTTATTAGTAATATAACAATACTAATTTGATTATAAATTTAAAGGAAGTATGAATAAAAATGGTTAATACTTTGAAAAGTTATTTTCCAATAAAAACATTTTTTTATTATATTTTATGATTTTATTTAAAATTTAAATTAAAAAAAAATTAATTTCAATTTGTCCAAATTAAATTAATCTTTGTACTTACAATAAATATGATATATTAGGATAAATTATTTGATATTATTTCTAAAAATAATAATTTTTAGGTGAATAGTGAAAAAGATGTTGATTTTGCAATTATAATCACTTTTATGACATTATCATAATAAAAGAATGAATTAAATATTATTGAAAGTATTTTATATAAAATATATATTTATAAATTAAAATAATTATTTTAAAATAATATGTTTTATTTATAAAAACTATGTTTACTATTTTTAAAATGTGAGTAATATTTTAGTCTAAATAATTGTTTTATTTGCCGATGTTAAAAAAATATTGTTTATCACTTATAGATGTTAAATCTAAAAAAATGGATTTAATATATTATATAAACATTTTATTATTATATAATAAGAACAATTTAATTTTTAGGAATACAAATAAGGTTACTAGGATTAAAGTTAATTACTATAATAATTGTAAAACTATAATTTTAAAATAATTGTTTTATTAAAATTGTGTAATTTTTATCTAATAAAATAAATTAATATCACCTAAAAATGAATATAATATAATTTTTAAAACTATATATAAATATATTATTAACCATTTAATTGGTGATTAATTTTATATAAGATTTAGAACACTTAATGGATAAAACATCATTTTTCTACAAAAATAGTTTTTTAATATATTATATGTACTAATTTAAAAGATAATTTCAGAATTTTTAGAAATTTAATTTTATTAAATAGTTATAAATTTAGTTTCATAAAAAATTGGTTAAATTATTTATATTATATTTTTAGTAAAGCATAAATTACATAGTAAAAAACTACCGAGTTAAAAACTAAGATGGTTAAGTGTAAAAAACTCTTATGCTAAAAGACTCAAAACATATTTAATTTTTTTAAAAAAAAATTTATGGTTGAGTGTTTATTAACCAAAAACCCTCTACACTAAATTATGGACCACTTTTGTCGCCCTTTACCTTTTAATAGTGTCATGGAATTATTTATATTTAATGGGTATTTACAAGAATTTTATTTTTCTCCACTTATAAAAGGAGACCACTTCCACACAATTTATCAACTTCTTACAAAGCCTTATCTCAACCAAAACTCTAAAATATTATCTCTTAAACTCAATACCCACTTTATAGAATACTTTTTCTTCCCAAAATACTAATATAAATAACCTTAAGTTGTTACCCAAGGGAGAAAATCCAAAGTTAGAGGTAATATTCTCAACCAATCTTTCTAAATTAATTTCTTCTTATAGCCCAAAAAATAATTTATTTCCATTAAAGTATGATAAAATAAGTATTTTTAATATTATTAAATTTTATTATACTAATGGAATATCCATTTTATACCTTCTTCAAAATTCATTTAGAAAAATGAAACCATCATCATGCATTTATGTTGATCACCACCTCTAAGAAAGGTCAGTTATATTTTTCATAAACTCTTTACATGGATGGTAGAAAATAGTTATTTAATAAAAATATATAATAATTATACCATTTTTAAAATTTTAAAATTATAATTATTTTATTTTTATTCTCACTCTTTTGTTTTATGAAAAATGAGAACGCCGTCTGTGTCTGTGTGGATTACCACCTCCACATAACAATGTATTTCATTTTTCCATTACCACTTAACATGGATGAATTTAAAAATGTTTTTAATGTGTAATATTGATATTCAAAAACCAATTGAAGTTATTTTTATTTAAAATTTTACATTATAAAAGTTATAATAATGATAAATGGCTATAATAAACATAGATTCCAAAAATGAACATATCATGGAACCTTTATTGATTTGAGTCCATTTTAGAAACCTATGGACCTATATATATATTCTTTTTAATAAAATAATAAATATTATACACATCTAATATTTTGGATATTATGAATCTATTTTATAAAACCCTTAATAATTGTTGACATACTAATATTTTTGCTGAGAAATTGATCGGACCACCTCAAGTAACCGGCATAATCTAAATCTTTTTAACAAATGAATAAAAATGATAATAAATATACCCTATAAAATGAAATATAGATGAAAAAATTATCAATTTTTTTTATTCAACATAATTTTATTATCTTGTATGTTATGTCCATCCAAAAAATGAATCATTTTCTAAGATAAGTGTTTTTTATCTCAATTTTATTTCATTGATAAATAATTCATATTCACAAATTGTTTATTTTTATGGTGTATGGATTGAAAATAGATTTATTTTCTTCATGAATTTCATGGAATATAATGTATTTACAAGTCCATATCATGTACTAATTTTGATGGGTTTTAATTTAAAAATATTATGACGTCGTAGGGGGTTTTCATAACTAAAATATTTTCCTTCAGTTATAATCACTCATCATTGACTGTAATATTTCAAGATTGATTTATTATACCATGAGTTGGTATAAATTTTAGATTATATAAATAATTTAAAATAAAAAAAAATTTATATTGGGTTATTATAGTTTGTATTAGAGTAATTTTTATTTATTTTTTGAGTATTACTGTAGTTATTCGTGGGAATAAAATGAGTGAAATTTAGTGAAACCCCTAGGGATATGACTAAGGGATAGGTCTATGTATAGGATAAAATCATGAATTTTTGGTAAATTATACATTGTGTGTTATCTGAGATATTAAATCATTGTTTGGATACCAAAAATTTTAGGAGTTTATGGAACATATGCACTTATGGTTAATCACCCTAAAAAAGTTGATTGAGTATCAAATCAATTGTCATTATAGTGCACAATGAGTGGGTCTAAGGATTCACACCTAGATTGAAAATCTTAGAGAAAATTCTTTAGGAATTAACTCACTCTTTATGAACCATTATGAAGGATTAGACCACATATTTATAGTATGGTTATAGGTCCTAATGGGTGATTTACAATTAATAACCTAGATTGAAACCTAGGAATATATAAGTTAGGGTACATGTATCATTTATTATTTGTCCTTTATATACTAATATTTTTCCTTTTTAGGTTAATTATTTTTATCCTTAATTTTTCTATATTTATGAAATGGTTAGATAAAGGATAAAATGGGGAAAAAATAGGTGTGATGGGAAATGTGATGATTTAACTAATGAGAAACCAAGTGGGATGGGATAAGGAGTAGAAACTTTTGTAGAAATTATCACTCTAGTATCTTAAGATATGAATAATAAAAAACACTATGTTTATCTCTTGAATTTACAAAGGAATAAATAGATAAAATTAATTATTTTATGTGACAACATCTACCCACCTTCAATGGATCTTCAAAACCACTTATTACTGAGCAACAGATCGATGTGATGGGAAAGATATTTTCATTATCTAGTGCTCAAAATGTGAGAAGTTTTTTCAAGAAGTTTACAATTTCTAACATGAGGATAAATAATGGTGGACTCTCGTTAAAATATAACAAAAAATGATGATGTATACTCTATGGAATGGGATTAATTCAAGAAATTTTTATTCACTAAGTATTTTCCTCATACTCTTCGCACAAAGATAGAGAGATAATTCTTGTAGTTAAAACAAAATGAGTATGAATCCATCTTCACATATATATAAAAATTCAAAAGGATTTCAAGGTATTCCTATGGTTTTATCTATAACACTAAGAGTAAAATAGATCATTTATTTAGTGTCTTAAATCCAATTCTTCAAAACAAATTCGATATAAGAGACTTTGGAAGCTAGAACGATATTTCTTTATGTATACTAAAATTAGTGATAGGAAGTGGATACTCTCATTGTTCTAGATAAAGAAAAATGAAATTAGAGTATCATGGAATCTCTGATGATATGTTTCTTGGGAGAAAGAAAGTCAAATTGCCTACTTTTGAAAAATGTGGGATGAAACACCCGGGTAACTACCTCCAAGGAAAAAGGGTGTGTTTCAGGTTTGGGGGGATTGCCTATAAAGCTAATACTTATCATAAGTAGATGGAGATTCTAATCAATTAAATAGAGGAAAATAATATCCCAGTTAATTCTCCACCCACACTTCAATGCTTCAAATGAAGTTATTTTTTACATTTTTCAAATAAATTTCATAACCCTAGAGTTAACCAATAGAATAGGCCCCAAAAATCTCCTAAACCAAGGGATAAGGTAAGATTTTTTTCTATCATTATCACTGAGGTGTATTAAGATAATTAATTTGTACTAGGTACACTTATTAATTATTCTGTATTTTTGGATGTCTTATGTCATTTATGTTTTCACCAACTATCAATCTTTGAAATAAAAAACACCCAATGGTATCATTATTTCATCCAAGTTATATGGATATTCAGCAAGGTTTGTGGGATTATAATTCATGAAAGACTTAGTATCATTCCTTTAGATAAATGTTATGTTATTTTTTTAAATGTATTAGATATCTCCACATTGAATTCATTGTAATGAAATGGAGAGATCATATTTCATATCTCTAATCAACTTGTAATCATCTATCACTACAAGTTTGATAATGTACTATCTAGGAATAATTCTATTCCATTATATAGGCCTTAACCCTAATTATCAGGATTATTTTACATAAATGGTTAGGAATAAACCTCATATTTTGATATGTTTATTATGAAATAATATATGAGTTTCCTAGACTTACCAAAGTTACTAAGGTTGATACCTCTTTAGAAATTAAATCCAGCGTCATGTATATCTTAAAGAAATCCTTAACTATTTCTTTAGTGATTAATAATTAAAATATTGAGGATGTAGTTTATTTAAATAAGGGATAATGTGATACCTTGATATTTTAGTATTAATTTTTTCTCCTTTAAAATAAATACTATGTTTAATAACTTTCTTCACATAAAACATCCAACCAAAATAAATCACAACACATTATCTAATTAGTATAATGTAGTATTTAAGTTGGAGTGTAAAAATATTGTTACCCTATTTATGAAATATATTTATAAAAAAATATATTTTTAAAGACTAATTTAATAAGATAATTTAATTAGTTTACCAAGATAACTAATAAGATCACATTATGATTAAAAATATATTTTTTTCAAAAAATATATTTTTATGCACTTTATTTTGAGAAACTAAATATATTACAGATAATATATGAATAATATATATTTTATATAAATATTATAATAATACCAATTTTTTTAATAGTTAATATGAATTAATAATAAAAATGGTTAATACATTGAAAAGATATTTTCATATAAAAAACAATTTTTTAATATATTTTATGATTTTATTTAAAACCTAAATTCTTAAATTTCATACTTTTAATTTGACCAAATTAACTTTATTTTTTGGATTATAATAACAATATTATCTTACGATAATGTTTTTATTATTATTTTTAAAATAATTTTTTAAAATGAATAGTGAAAAAAAAATCTTGATTTTGCTAATATCACCAATTTTATGTCATTATCATAATAAAATAATGGATTGAATGTTTTTGAGACCTTTTTATATAAAATATGTATTTATAAAGTAAAATAAATCATTTAAAATACAATGTTTTATTTATAAAACCCATGTTTAACATTTTTTAAACTTAAGTAATATTTTACTCTAAAAATGTTTTAATTGGTTATGTTAAATATTATTTTTCATCACTTATATAAGCTAAATATAGTAAAATAGATTTTATATTTTAAATAAACTTTTTTATATTACATAACAAGTTCAATTTCAGTTTTATGTATAAAAATAAAATTACTAGGATTAAAGTTATTTATTGCAATAATAGAAAAATTGTTATGTTTAAAGAATTATTTTATTAACATTGTGTTATTTTTATCTAATTATATTAATTAATAACTTATAAAAATGAATATAATATAATTTTTAAACCTGTATATAAATATATTGTCACCCATTTAATTATTGATTTATGTTATATAGGGTTTAGAACACTTAATGGTTAAAACATCATTTTTCTACAAAAACAATATTTCTATATATTATATGTTTTAATTTAAAATTTAAGTTTATCCTTTTTAGAAATTTGATTTGATTAAATAGGGAATTTATTTAGGTTCATAATTCTGAAATAAAAAATTATTTTTTATCTTATATGTTTAGAAAAATATAAATTATTTATTCAAAAGACTAGTTACAAATGTTAAAACCAAAATGGAAAAGTGTAAAGAATCTAAAGGAAAAGGAATAAAAACATGTTTAAAAGTTATTTTAAAATTAAATGTTGATAATTTATTGAACCACACCCATATCCATTCAATTATGGACAAATTTTTGATCCATTGACCCTTTAATAGTGTTATGGCATCATTGAGATGTAATGGTCATTTACAAGAATTCCATTTTTCTTCACTTATAAAAGGATATCTCTTACACTCCATTTATCTACTTATTATAAAGCCTTATATCAACCTAAACTCTTTATTAATATCTCATAAACTCCATACCCACTTCTTATAAGCCCTGGTCTTCACAAAAGATTAAAATAGGCCTAAGGAAAAACATCAAAAGGGGGAGGTAATATTCTTAACTAATATTTATTAATTAATTTATCCTTCTACCCCATAAAATATTATTTTTCAAGGAAATTATTATAAAATAAGTGTTTTTAATATGATTAAATGTTATTATACTAATATAATATTCATTTTATACCTTACTCCAAAATCATTGAGAAATTTTAAAATGTCATCATGAGTTTCTACGGACTATCGCCTCTATGAACGGTGGGTTCTATTTTTTATAAACTATTTACATGGATAGTAAAAAATAGTTATTTAATAAAAATATGTAATAATTATAAAATTATTAATATTATAAAATTATGATTATTTTATTTTTATACCCCCTCTCATTTTATGAACAATGATATTGTCGTGTGTGTGTGTGTGGACTATCGCATTCACAGAATGATGTATTTCATTTTTTTCATTACCTCTTGACATGGAGGAATTTATAAATGTATTTAATGTGTAATATATATATATATAAATTAATAACACTATTAATTTTCTTGAAATATAATATTTGACGTTATATATGTGATGTTAATGATAAATGGTCATACCAAACTCAACCACCAAAAAATGAACATATCAAGGCACCTTTCTCAATTTGAGTCAATTTTGGAAACATATGAAACTATATATATATATAATGGAATAATAATAGATAGTAAAATATAAAATTATGGATATTATTAATATATTTTACAATTCCATTGGAAACTGTCAATATACCAAGATAGTTATGAAGAAATTGACTGGATAACCTCAAGTAATAGACCTAAGTTAAAACTATTTAATAAATTAATAAAAAAATTATAATAAATAGAACCTATAAAATGAAATATAGATGAAAAAAATTATTAATAAAGTTTTTAATAAACATTATTTTGTTATCCAAGATGTTAGTAACATGCACAAAATGAATCATGACCATAAGGTGAGGGTTTTTTCATCTCAATTTTGTTTTACCGAGATATAATTCATATTCATAATTTATTTCTTATTATAGTGTATGTACTTGAAATGGATTTATTTTTTCATGAATTTCATGAAATTTAGTTTATTTACAAGTCCATATAATTTTATACCTTTTATTAATTTCAATTTGAAATATTACAAAATCATAAAGAGTTATTGTGACACAAATATTTCCTTGGGTCATAATCACTCCTCTTTGACTAAAGTCTTTCACGATTTATTTATTATAAACTATATTTATATAATGTTTACATTATTGAAATAATATAAAAAATATTTATCTTTGGTTTCTATATTAATAAATAAATATCATATAATTCTTCAAAAATAAATTTAATCATGAATAGTCTTAAATAAGAGTGAGAATGTAAAATAAGCTCGTACCACTTTACTAACTTTTGAATCAAATCCCATTAAAAGATAAAACATAAATTAAAATTTTAAATATATTTAATAAATATTAATTTTTGATAAATATGTCAAATATTCAGTATATACACTATATAAATGAAATTAAGGGAATAATAAAAAATATTCCTCAATGGAGTGGGTTTGAGTCAAAAAACACTTACCTTGGATTCCTTCTTGGTCTCACACATCATATACCACTTAATAATAAATTTAAATTTAATAAATACTTTATTAAGAATATTTTTCATATATATTTCATTTTTTATGTATTTTTTATAATCATTTTACATTCATTAATTTTATTGTTCTTCCTTAGGTCGAGTGCTTAGGGTTATTCAAAAAAAATTCCCCAAAATTACTTTGGTATGTTTATTATGGTTAAAGGTTTATGAAATAGTTCCATAATCTCCATAATTTTAAAAATTTAATGAATATATTTTTTATTCATTATATACATTTTTAGAATCATCCATGTATGGTGGTAATAGAATAATAAAATACATTTTTCATAGAGGTAGTAGTATATACGTATGCATGATCACATTTTCATTTTCATAATGGTTGAGAAGAAAATAAGTTATATAATGATTAATAATTAAAAATAATAATAATTATATCATAAATAACATATATATTCATCAAATATATAATTATGATCATTCATGTAAAGTGGAAAAGAAAAATGAATCGACTTGATTTATAAAGGTGGTAGTCCACACGTATGCATGGGAAACTAATCATTTTACAATGGATAGAAGCGTAAGAAGGTATAGTATATCATATATTTACATAATTATAATTATTTAATAAATGACAAATATATTCATTAATTCCATATTATAACCATTCAATTGATTTGATGATGAAAAATGATACACATCGCTTCATGGAGACGGTGGTTTTTATGTATTTATGGGTGATGCTTTCATTTCTATTTGGATAGAAAAGGAGATGAAAATGGATTATACCATAAACATAATAACATTTAATTATATTTCAAATATTATTTTATTATATAATACTGTATATAATATGGTTTAAGGAGGTAGAAGAAGAAGTAAACATGAAAGAAGTTGGTTAAGAGTTATACCTCTTCATTGGAAAACCTCCTTTTTCTTAAACCTTAACACTTATTAGATTGGTATTTCAGTGATACCAGAACCTATATGTCAGGAAAAATAAATTTTTAAGGTATTTTAGTAGTTTTTATTTGATATAAGTGGATCAATAAGTGTGTATAACTTAGGATATGATGTACCCTTTTATAAGTGAGGTGGGTGGAAGACTATTAAATACTTTAAACATTGCTATATAATATATGCATTACTCAATTAAAGTAGATAAAAATTATATATACTTAAATAAGAAGAGGTTAATGTCAAAATAAAAACAAATAATGAGATTTAAGTAAGTTTTTCTTATTATATTGAAGCCTTATCCCATTATTTCTAACCCTTTTAACTCATTTTACCCTTAACCAATGTGATAAATATTTATCATGGTTGTTATTCATTATGAACAAAAATTATGTTAAACATATTACTTAATATTAATTATAAAAATTAAAAATATTGAATCAAATTTAAAATATTAAATTCATTGAATTAGTATAAACTAATTTTAATATAAGTTCACCAAACGCAACAAAAACTATTTTTAGAAAACCTTATTTTAAACATAAAAATGATTTTTCACCAAAATCAAGTATAATATTTATTAATATTGAATTAATAGTTTTATGTTAAATAAAAGTAGTATTATTTTATTTTAAAACCAAATAAAAATCTAAAATAACCTTTTAATAATTGATTTAAATGGAATAACTATAAATGATTTTTATTTAAATGGAAACATTAATTAGATTTATAAAATGTTAAACATAGATTTATAAGTTCAAAATCATTTTGAAAAATTAATTTTATTGATTATCAAATATATATTTTGTATATAAAATTTTTTCATTAATATTCAACTCATTCTTGCGTCATGATAATGGCATTGAAGTTACATATTTGTAAAATCGACATTTTTCACTATTCACACAAAAATCAATTATTTCTATAACATCCCAAAAATTCACTCTAATTTAATTTTTATATGATGATATCAAAAATTAAGAAAAAAAATTCAAAAAAAATTTCTAAAATTGGAACTAATAATTTTTAATAACCATGTACAAATGGGTAAAAATTAGAAAAAAAATATATTTTTGATGCACAAAATGAAGTTATTATCATTTTCCAGCTAGTAATAACCATTATATGATTGTTAATTTATTTTATTGAATATACTGTTAATAAATTTTATCAAAATAAGTAATCAATACGTATTAACTTAATTTATTAAAATAAAAATACATCAAAAATTTAAAATTAGTTTTCTGACAAATATATATTTTTACCCTCAAATTACTGTATCTTCATTTCTAAAAATTGATAATCAATTTATAAATGATTTTTATTTAGTTTTAATATAAAAAATAAATAAATTTTAAATGAATTTAATACTCAAAATTAGTTAAATTTTAATTTTTATTGAAACATATATAATATAATGAAAACCTACTTTTATAAAAAATGATCAATTTAAACTTTAACTATTCTTAACCATATTTGTTTTAATTATTATAATTAAAAATTGAGTATTTATTTCTTAGTAATTGACCAATATTTTTTAATTATTAAAAACTTTATACATATATTTTATAATGTGGTTACTCTTATTCATGCCTTCCAATCCAATGGGCAGGTTATAATGATCTTATTTAAATAATAATATTTTTATAGTATATCATGGTTTGTTTAAGATCAGTGTTGTGTGTATCATAATATATCATACATAATGATTATAAAGAAATAAAATTGGGTGTTACATTCTCTCATTCTTATAAAAATTTCATCCTCGCAATTTTAATTCATTTTTAACCAAATGAGTATAATAATTTCTTCATGAATTTTAAAAATATATATGTGTATATTTATAAGGCTTATACATATTAATTATTTTCAAAACAAATTACCTTTATATTTATTTGTTATGTAACACCCCGAGACTTTATGATATATTTCCTTTTAAATAAATTCAATCTCATTGATAGCTTGTGATGCATGCAACGTTGAGCCTCAATTATAGTAAGTAGACATTATATTTTATAAGAATATAATTAAATTAATATTTTAATATTTCATGGAAAAAAATTATTATTTTATAGGATGAATATCGATTTTGAACTTACTTGGTCAAAATATTCTTATAATGAATGTTTGAAATTTTACATTAGAAATAAGTTTTTATGATTAATTGAAAATGTGGTATTTAATTATTCCTAATTTTATTTATAATAATTTATTAAAATATTTTTAATTAAAAATTTATTAACTATTAATTTTATATAAATAAAGATAAGAAAATTTGGAGTTAAAAGGTATATTTTTTAAAAAAATTGTTTTTTTTTCAAAAACTATTTTGGTTTAAAAAGGAATAATGTATGTCCATTTTAATTAATTAAAGTAATATTTAATAATGAATGATACAAGTGAAATTAGTAGATTATATATCTAAATATATTAATTTAAATACATATAATTTTGATTACTATTTATATAGTTAATATAAGATCATCTTATTCTTGAAAAATGAATTTCTTAAAAAACAATATTTTGAAACATTTTATGGTTTTATATTTAAATTAAATTTTCCCACTTATATGATTTGAATTGATTAAAATGGAATTAATATTTTAAATTATCATGTTTATAATTATATAAAAATTCCAACTTAACTTTTTTTCATAATGAATAGGGAAATTGGTAAAAATTAATTATCGTGGTTAAAGTTAAAACGAGGTTTTGTGTGTTACATGCGCTTGTATTAAAATTAATTTTCCATGAACATAGAGTTTTTATTTGATAAATTTAATTTTATATTTATAATATTTGGTTAAAATATTCTAATAAGTGTAATTTTATTTTAGGTATAATGGATAAATTACCTAGGTTAAAAAATGGTTACCGTGGTGAAAACTAAAATGATAAAAGTAAGTAAACTTAGAGGATATAAAAATTACAAGTTTAAAACATGTTTACTTTTTTGGTGAAGCTGTTTATAGACTTTATATTACCTAGAAATGACAATTTATTAACTTTTAAGTCACTTGGGGTGAGATTGACTTCTCATTATTGAATAGTTTTGGGTATTTACAAAAAAATGCCACTGATCCTCAATTATAAAAGGGTACTCCCTCCCCTCAATTATTCACACATATAAAGTAATTTTTATCAACAAAACTCTTCCAAAATACCTCCCCAAAATCATTATATACAATATATATTTATTTTTTATCTCAAAATAGAATCCTTTGACTCCTTATGAGGATATACAAAGGAGGTTTCTCTAAGATAAGGTAATCCTATTTACAAAGCTCTTTCTTTTTCTTATATATTTTAAAACATAAAATTATGTATTAACACTTACAATATAATAAAACTAGTTTATAAAACATAATAAAATTTTATAATGTTCATGGAAATATATTAATTCATATACATCTCTATCAAATGGGAAACAAAACCATTACTTGTGTGTATGGCAGACCACCACCTCACGAACCGATGTCATTAATTTTCCGTTACAGTCTCGCATGGATAGTCATAATGATGGAAATAGTGAAACTATATGTTAAATATTACATGTTATATATTATTTATAATTTATATATCATCCACTTTCTTACCCATTCACCAATTAATAAAATTATATCATCGGTCGTGTGTATGCACATCCTACTGTTTCCACGAAGCGACGCGATTCATTTTCCATGTCCAACATTAAATAATGGTTATAAAAATATATATAATAATTAAATATGATATTTATAACATTAATATAAATGTTTATATGATTTAAATATATCTTACATGCAAGAATTCAAAATTTCAAGATAAAACACGCATGAGAAAATAAGGCGATTAACACCAGAAACATTAAGGATAATTAAATATAGTTAATGAATAGGTATAAATATGTTATAATAGGATAATATATGATATTATAATAACAAATTTGGTTATTTTATAAATTAATAACATTATTAAACACATATATAGTAGTTTAAAGCACTTTCAACCAAAAGGAGGTGTGTGGTAAGGAATGTCTTCTCAATTTCCATTCCATTAAGACATATTTGTTAATATGAATCTATTCACTTTTATGTGGTGTATATACTACCAATTTTATGCATTTAAAATGAATACCTATTTATTCATTATATTTTATGTTTCAATTCAATTTTATTATTTCAAAGGTTTACTATTTAAAAGTTATCAAATGGGTAAGAATATATTTTTCAATCTCACTTTCTTTGGAGATTGTATTTACTTTTGTTAATGTAATTTTATCATTTTTCCTTAATAACTCAAATAATTTTCTTATCCATTGTATATTCATGGTGTTTCTATATTTGTTTTCCAAATTTTCCTTTCGTCGGTACTTTAATCATGTAAATAAATATT
The DNA here is from genome assembly GCA_963277665.1 of Viscum album. NCBI lineage: Eukaryota > Viridiplantae > Streptophyta > Magnoliopsida > Santalales > Viscaceae > Viscum > Viscum album. Next base: position 417,429 of record CAUJRU010000417.1, on the reverse strand, counting down.
CAAAAGAAAAACTGATTTTATTTCTCTTTAAATAAGATAAATTTTTCTTCCATATACATGTTTTTAAAAATTGTTTTACAAAAGTATATTTATTTACAAAGATGATTTATTATGGGATTTTTAAGTTATAATTAACTTTTAAACATGGTTTGAAATTAATATTTCTAATTTTTTTCAAAATTAATGTTTTTGAAAAAAATAAAAATGAATGTTTTTTAAAGTATAAAAAAATAACAAATTTCCCCATCATCATAACCATTTTGAAAAATATAGATTCTTGTTCATATATTCAATGGTTTTACATAGAAAACTTTTTTCTGAATAATTATTTTAATATATCACTTCTATTCCATTTATTCTTCTAAAGGATATTATTTTATTATAAAAAACTATATTCCTAATAAACTGGTGGTCACCTCTCATTTTTTTATTACATTTTTGATTGTTAACATTATATTGAGACAATAACTTTATTGTGATAATTTTTCATTGTAATTTAAATTTATATTAATATATAAATTCTTCTTATCATGGGTATGATTATTTCCAAAACTATACACCATTTTTAAATATAGTGTTTACTTTTAATGTTATTTGATTACAAGAGAAATATTGTTAAATATGTATTATTTATTCAATATGGATATTTATTGATAAGGTATATTATTCATGAATTAAATATATTTTTTGATATACGAGTAATTAATTTGACATGAAGTGATGGATGGGGCCCCAAATTATATATCCTCATGATGCATCAGTAGGTATAATGAGACAAATTAGTTAGCCAAATTAAATGGGTTTTTACCCATAGTTGTAAAATATCTTATGAAATGTCCTAAGAGTATATATATCATGACTTTTGGGATCATGACTTCCAAAATTAAGAATTTTCTATAGGGACCTAGCCTTAAACATAACATATTTTATTTATTTTAAAACTATAAATCAATTCCATTTCCCAATGTTCTTTTAGGTTTACAGTTTTAGATAATTAGGAAAAAATGTTACATAGTAAACCCATAAATTTAAAGTGTACACTTACACTTATTATCAATTTTCCCATTAAACTAAATTCATTAAAATAAAATATGGTTTCTCTTTATTAAAAATCTTCACAATTTTCCCTTGATCTCCTTCTTTTCCCAACTCTTCCTTAAACTATGTGAAAAATGTTTTAAAACATGGTATTAGTACAAAACTATCAGTAAGTGAAATAATATAATGGAAAGAAACCATTATTATATGAATACTTATAAACACATGAAATAATTTTCAAAAAGATATACTTCTTACTCGAAAAAGTAACATATACTTACTTTGTGAAAACATGAGATTTCAATAGAACATATCAAACATAGATAAACTATTCTAGTAAATTGGGGAATTATTTTTTTATCTACTTAAATATGATCATAACCCTCATGTATACTACAGTATTCTTAACCCCCATGGCTACCAGAAAATAACCCTTACGATTATACTTGGATTTAACCATCGTAGTTACACTTGGAATAACTATTACAGTCAACTTATAACATAAATATACTCAATTAATTAGAGAGATATCACAAAACCAACTATATTTGGTTTATAATTAAACCTCCCATTATTATAAAAAATTCATAATAACCATAACATAATCATTAAAAAAATAATACTTACATCCTAAAAACATTCCTTAAGAAAAAACACTTTTTTAAAAGAATATTTCCCAGATACAAAGGGGAACATTTTATTTGTAAATAACTATGTAATATTTTATAAGAGTCTTAAAAATATTAAGGCATCATGAAAGTGATAAAATCCACTCATGTCGTATAAGTTAAAAAACATTCTTTTTTAATTTTGTAAAAAAAGACATTAGAGAGGGTTTTTAAAGGAAAGTCTCTTACTTTATGTATGAATGTGTTTTTCACTTGAAATTAAAATCCTAGATAATCAAATTATATTAATTAATTACTTAATTAAAAATTTATTCAACATATATTTTATTTATTATAATTTTATTAATTTAATTTATGGTCATTTTCATGAGTTATAGAGATTCGTTTCTTTATTCCAGGAGCATTTGTTTTGCTGTTCTATTGTTGGTTAACTTGTGTATATTCATAGATGTTCGTATAAAATGAGAATAGTACTCTCGAAGTGAAATTATATGGTATTAATTAACCATTTGAATTATAAATGGTATAATAGATCATTTTTCTTTCTGAAGTGAGAATGATTCATTTGATAAAAGTTTAATGATAATTGTTTAGTTTATTAGGGTGATTTTTCTAACCAACAAGAATTAGTTTCATTTAATTTAATATCATGTATATATATTCATTCCATAACATAAAATAAATTATAATATACATATTAAAATTCATTTTAACCATAATAACAATTATATAAACAGCCTTGAATGCGGTAGAATAAAAATGAAAACTCATTATCCATGGAGACAGTTAACCGCCACAATTTAGACAATTGTTTTATTTCATTGAATAAGAGAATATTAGAAAAATATGGATAAAATAAATTTCCATTATAAATATAAATTTTTAGTATATAAATGATAAATAATTAATTATGACTTGACGGATTAATTAGGTGAGGAGAAGGTAGAAGAAGAAAATAAATTAAGAGAAGTTGTTTAAGAAAGTTTCCTCTTGAATGTCTCCTCCTTGAAGGATCCCTTATGTAACATATAATTGGTATTTTCGTGAGATAAAAACCTATATAATTAGAATATGGAAGCATAGAAGATAATTTGGAATAGGATGGTCAAGATAGAAGGCTCAAAGAGGTGAAATTAAGTGAAATAATGGGTTCCCTTTTATAACTGAGGTGAGGGGAAATTTAGGAATTTATTAAAATATTAAAATACAATAAGGCAATTATACAGCCAAAGCCTTCCAATGTCATATGAATGAATAGTGGATAACATTTTAAAACATATTTTATCCCCTTTTTCCTTATTTAATATTTTTATGATTTTTAAACAATTTAATAAAATATTATATTCATGAAATATCATTATTTTCAAATTTAATACTATTCATTAATATGACATTAAAAACAAAAAAAGAGTAAAATTTAAAAAAAAAATCATTATATTCTATAAATTTAATATTTATCTATATAATTAATTTATCATATTAATTATTTAAATTTATATTTATTTTAATATTTTTAATATCATTTATTTTATTTTTCTATTAATTTAATAATTACTGCATCATTAGTGTGAAAGAATTTAAGGTATTTATTTTTTCACTAAAAATTAAAAATAAATTACCATGAAGAAGATAAATATTTTATCTTCCAAAATAATATTTATGTTCAAACATATATTTTATAAAAACATATATTAAAAATATTATACTAATTAAAAAATAAATCATGAGCAGTTTGACTTTCTTTTAAATAAAATACTATAAGGGACTTAATGTCAAAAACGTTTATCCAAAAGGCTCTAAATGCGTCCCAAGTATTATTATAGTCTAAAATTACTAATCCAATAAGATTTAGTCGAATATTTGTGTCATTTAATGGTTCTTATAGTTTTAATTAAAATAATTTTATTTATTTTTCATCTATTTTCACAAACACTACATCAGTGTTACATAAGCATTAAAGGATATTATTCCACATAAAAAATTAAAAATAAATTACTATTATAAAAATAAATAAATTATGTTCAATTCAATATTTTATATTTATTAATTATGTATATTTTCTCATATCCATATCAATACATATTATTTTAATTTATTAATTTGATTTTTCGTGCCTTACGCAAGCATTGCACAAAAATTTGGATAATATTCATGTTATATAACTATAAAATTAGAAACTTTCATTAAAAATAATCATTTACAGATAATAATTAATAAAAAACCATAAAAATACTTTTTATCACTCAATTAATTTTTATAAGTAATTAAATTTAACTTTTCCAATGTTGAGAAAACACTACATCGGCGCTAAAAATTATTTTCATATTTATCATGAAATAAATTATAATTTACATGTTTTGAGTTATTTTTTTAAAATATATATATTATAATATCATACTTAAGTCATTCCATAATTTTAATAAATTTTATATCATAATTATATCTTGAATATATCACAAAAGAATACTAATAATTATGAAAACAAATTATTCTACCACTACCTGGGTTCTTACATTTCCATAATTGATAGTTTGGTTATTATTGTCTAAGATATTTTTTATTTATATTATCCATGGAATAATTTTATTCTCATGTTATTAAATATAATGTTTTTTTATAATATTTATCTTTTCATATTGATTATACCTTATCCAATTATGATAGTAATGTTATTGATTTAATAGAATTTGTGTTCAGTTATATACCTTGCCATGATGATTATTCCTTATTGATCCATGATAGATTCCATTTTATATAACCCTTACTAGATATTTAAACTCTCCCTTATTTTGTTTCCTTTCCTCAATATATGAATAAGAATTCATTAAATGAGTTCAAATATGTTGACTGTTTTCCATTACTATGTTTTATTTTCTATTTATAATGTAAAATGTGTAATTTGTATGTATCTGGTTCTCTAAAACTTATAAATTGATCAGAACTTTGGTATTTTACCCCTTGTATCTATTTCAATTTAATAAATTATTCTATATATCTATGTTACTGGATTTAGGGTCATTATGGTTGGAATTAGAAAAATTTTAGTAGAAACCTTGGGAACTTGATTAAGGGAAACGTAGATTAGAAAACATAACCCTATGGTATAGTTTGAGGATAAGTATATAGTAACATCCTAAATATTTAATAAGAAATAAATTATGTGTTTTTTATCAATACACCCATGTCAATAAGCTACAAGTGGACGTATTTATAGAATAGTTGTACCTAGGGGTAATAGCTCTAAAAAGCGTGAATTGGGATTTGACTCAATAGTCACTAGGTTCATAACAATGGGTCTTACAGTGCACCTAGTTTTATACTCATGGGTGATATTTTTATGATAATTCACATTATTTTACAAATCATTATGAAGGATTTGGAAATAAAGATATCCATAAAGAAACCTTGTTTAATATTCTAAGATTAAAAATAAATAAATTTTTGATTTATGTTAAGTGTTACACCATATTTAGAAATATAAATTATGATTTAAAATTCATAATTTTATGATATAATCCAGTATATTTTATTTTTTACAATTGGTTCTTGGATTAAAAAGAGGTACCAATACTCATGGCCAATGTAGTGATTGCCTTACTGAGTGAGCCAATATAATTGGTATTGGAATTGAGCAGGTCATGACTATATTTTGGAAGATTAATCAAGTTATGATAAATAACCTTGAACGAATAAAGAAACATATTGTCCCATGTCATGATTATCATATTTTGGATCACATAATTTGATAGAATCCCTCATCATTTATTGGGACTACAACTCCAATGTTAGTTGGGAAATTGATTAATTCCCTTGAGAAAATATTTCTGGCCTTAGGATGTAATAAAAAGAAAAAGGCTACACATGCAGTGTATTATATCAAAGGTGATTTTGGTTAATGGTGGTCATTTATCCAAAATACTAGGGAGTAATATAAAATAGAATGCATGGAATGGAATGCTTTTAAAGAAGATTTCGTGGAAAAATATTTCCCTCATGATAAACAAACTAAAATGAAGAGAAATGTCCCTAGCTTAAATAAAAAGTAATAATAAAGTATTGAGGAGTATGAGGATACTTTTACATGACTAGAAAGGTATAGCATAGATTACATATTCAATACTTAATACAATATTGAACATTTATTTAATGGTCTTAACCTAAGTCTCTAAAGGGAACTAGTGTAGCACCCTTGGATTCATGTAAGTAACACTTTATTTATGCTTTTTAAGTATGTAAATTATATGGGTGAAGTTTGTGATATTTTAGAGAACTTTTAGTGTGTTTTGGGGATTTTATACAGGTGTATGTTTGGGGAATGGTTTGGGAAAACTACGCAACACCTAAAGAAAAATGTATAGGATGAAAGAGGGACTAAAGGGAAGGTGTACAGGTTGTGTATGGTTTGTCCAAACCATGCGGTAGCCTAGAAAAACTGTGAAACATGAGACAGTGGGATTTGGAATGGTTAAAGCATGGTTCGGAAACTATTCAATCCAACCATGTGAGGTTACTTCTTGGGATAGAGGCGAGAGAATGGTTTTCCTAACCATGCAACTTACCATGTACAGGTTAAATATGTGATCCTAAAAATATTGATCTCACATGTTTTTGTCTCTAAATCCCTCAATTTTTCGCCTATGTAGCCCTAACCCAATATTCTATCTTCCAAAAGATAAAGTATGCTTCTCCCATTTATCTGGAGGTAATCCAAAGGCTTCTCTTTGTGACATGAATCCTGATTCTTGTGGTAAGCCTTTGTTCTTGGTTGTTCTTGGTGATTTCTCTTATATCTACTACTCTATCTCTCTCAGTTTCTTAGATTTATTCCCTCTATGAATAGATATGTGGTAGTTAAGGCCAAATATGATTAGATTTGGCGATGTTTTTTATAAATGAAGAGATCTATAGTGGGTTTTGGAGATTCAACTCGGATTCATTCGCATTTTTCATGATGTCTATCTTTTTTGCCAATTTCTTGAGGTAGGTGGATTCATTATCACTCCTATATTTAAGAACTTTAATGACTTATTTCAAATTCATGGTTTTTCTTGGAATTTATTGTGTATTCACTATTCATTGTTTGATGAAAACCCTCTTGAGTGATGGTTTGTGGAAATTGGTAAATTTGGTTTTTTGTTGGAAAGAGATTTTGCTAACATGATTTTAAAATGATGATTTTAAAATAATTTTTGGTTTTTCTACATTAAAAATGGTTTTCAATAAATATATAGTTTTTATTGAAATGGTTTGTGGAACACTTGGTTTTGGATTGGGTTATCATGGTTGTGTGGCATGTTTTCATATGCATTGGGATGGATAAGTTCAACCAGAATCTTTTTAATCAATATGTTTTTATTGAGAGTTTCAACTGCTCATACTCAGTTTTGGTGGAGTATCAGCTTCTCGATCTAAGATATAGTTTTTGGTTCTCTATTAAAGAAGTAGAAGGATCTATTTTTATCCTTATTTATAAAGGTGTCAATAGCCTGCACTTATTTGTGGATTGTTCTTATGATATAAGGACATGACTAGTGAAATTCACCAAACTAATAGAGAGAGTAATTTTTGGAATGGACTATGGGATATTTATGCCCTGAACCACTGCTCATAATTTCATACAGAAGATAAACACTGCTTATCTACATAATCATCAGTCAATATCAAAATTAGGAATTGTGAAATATTTTGAAGACACAATTTATCCCCCCCCCTCTTATATATATTTGTATATCCCGACCAAACAATTGGTATCAGAGGAGAGATTATGGGAAAATTTATAACAAGATAAAAGTATAAGGTCTATACAAATATGGAAATGAATTATCATAGAGAAGGAATGTCATTGGTTTATGCTCCTTACTTCAATGGTAAAAACTATGGATGTTGGAAATCACAGATCATTATCTTTTTGAAGAATCTAGGATTCAAAGTCTACTCTAAAATCATTACTCCTTATATAATTCCGTAAAATCTTGCAACTTGGACTGCTATTATAGAGGTTGAGTATAACACAAATTCTAATGCTATGAATGATATTATCTATATTCTTAGACCATATGAATTCAACTGTGTCTCACAATTTCCAACTACTTATGAAATGTATAAAACCACTGTAGTTTCTTATGAAGGAACTGACAATGTAAGACAAATAAGGTATGCAATAGTAAAACTAAAATTTGATACATTAATAATGTTTGATGGAAGAAGTATCACTCATATGAATGGAAGGCATATAGAGATTATTAATAATATTATATCCTTATGGGATCATGTAAAACAATAAAATCAAGATTTGAAAGTAATGAGAGTATTACATACTAAATGGAATGGTATATCTGTTGTAGTACGACAATCATCACCTGTCAAAAATATTACAAAGAGATAATTAATTGGGACACTAATGATGTAAGAAGCTAAAATTAAAGTTGAAGGTGAAGATCATAAATTCATAGTGAAAAAGTATAATGCTTCTCTAAAGGTAATATCCTATAAGAAAATAAAAATAATAAAGTAAGAAGTCATATAATAAAATAATTCAGATACATCTGATTTTGAAATTCAATTGGATCAACTAGGCAGAAAGTTTAGCAATTTTTATAAAAAGAAAAGAGGATTCATAAAAACCTTCAAGTGGAATGAGAAATACTCAAGAGAAGTCAAATTCTTTGAATTCCAGAAATTAGTTTATATAAGACCAGATTGTCGTTAGATAAAATTTAAAAAGAGAAAGATATAAAAGATATATTAGAGAAATTCGGATTGTGAACATAAAGTAAAAAGGGGAACTGAAGGATATGTGGAGTGTTTCTGAAGACTCTAGCAGCTCATCAAAATTTTATTTAGAAAAGGAATAATCAAATCTAAAAGAAAATATGTGCTTCATGGTAAAAAAAAAGGTAAAAACATATTATTCATCTAATTTAGATTCTGATTCTATTTCAAATTATTCAAATAATAAATTGGTAACCAAATAAAAAATGATAGAAATAAAATATGAATATTTTTTAAAGAAACACAAATCTTTAAAGAATATTAATAGTGAAATTTTAGGATAAAGAGATGCACTACATAAACAGCATCAAGATTTAATTAAAAATTTAACTCATCTACCACAAACTATGTTAATCATGAAAATAAGATTAAAGCATTACAAGATGAGGTAGAAACTTACTTAAAGTGTTTCTCTCTTATTTACAAAAGGATAAAATATTCTGAATGAAATTCTTGGTAAAAATGTCATTAGAAAGAAAATATTTATTATAGGAAGTAAGGGTGAAAAATCAAAACTATATAAGAATTATTTTGTTCCTAACTCAAAAACCATTACTTTTCATTTTTTTAGAACAGAATGACATATAACAAAAAATGGTTTTTTGAGAAATCCTCAAATAAGTGGAATTAAAAAATAATTTATTTAAAAAAAAAATTCTAAAGTAAATGATATGAGTTATGGAAAAAAAAAAGTAGATCTGGATTCCCAGATCTCTACTAGATAACACTACTAGACCCAGGAGAATATGTGTTCCAAAACAAACTCTTGTTTAAATTTCATTTGTAGGGCAGAAAAAGAAAATATACATGGTATATGGACAGTGGATGCTCTAGTAATGTGAGTGGAAACTCATAAAACTTCAATAAAATGACTCAAATAGATGGAGAACTAGTCACCTTTGGTGATAGTGCCAAAGGAAAGATAATTAGACTTGGAATTGTTAGAGATCCAAAAACAGTCTCAATAAACAGATTACTATATGCACAAGGTCTGAATCATAACTTAATAAGTATCTCTCAACTCTGTGATGATGGATATTATGTTGATTTTTCTAACAATTCATACTCTATATTGAAATATAAACTTCTTAAGTTTAGATCACCTAGAACTGATAGTGTTTATACTTCGGATTTAAATTCTTTATGTAAACATTAATTGAATTATTTAACAACTAAGATAAATGAGTATTAGATATGGCATAGGAGTCTTGGTCATTGTAATAATTATGATTTACCTAAATTCTCTAATAAATGGTTAATTTCTATTTTACCAAGTCTTGAGTTTGATAATGACATGTTTTTTGATGAATGTCAAATTGGAAAGCAACACAAATCTTCATTCAAATCTATTAATAAAATTTCAACATCAAAACCTCTAGAACATATCCACATGGATCTATTTCGACAATAAATAGTATAAAGTTTGGCTATAAAAGTATATGTATATGTTTTAGTTGGTGATTCTTCTGTATTTACTTGGATTTATTTTCTAAAACTCAAAAGTGAATCTTTTACTGTTTTTAAAAGTTTTTGTAAAATTGTTCAAAAAGAAAATGGTTTTAAAATAATTTCAATAAGACGTGATCATAGTGGTGAATTTGATAATCAATAATTAAATTCCTTTTATTCAAATATATATATTAAACACAACTTTTCTGCACCTATAACACCTTAAAAAAAATAATTCTACAAATAAGAAATATAAATATTCAAGAAATGGCTACAAATATGATGAATGGATAAAGTCTACCTACATTTTTATGGGCAGAATCTATAAGCATAGCCTGATATATCATGAATAGATTTTTAATTTGGATTATTTTCAAAAATATTCCTTATGAACTTTGGAATAATAAAAAGCCTAAAGTAAAGTACTTTAAAAATTTTATATGTAAGGTGTATATCTTGAACACCAAGGATAATCTTGGTAAGTCCGATCCAAAAGCTGCTGAAGGAATACTTTTAGGATATTCTACTACCGCTAAATCCTATAGAGTGTTTAATAAAAATTCAATGATCATTGAAGAATTATTCCATTTGAAGTTTGATGAAACTAACCCTTTTGTTAAAGAGAAATTTCAAACAGATGAAATTACTAACTCTTTTAACAACATGTGACTTGAAAACCTAAAAATTTAGTTTGAAAATAATATAAATAAAATTCAGTCCATTTTTGAAGAAAATGATATTGATGAACCTAAAAGTTTTTTCCTAGACAATCTAGAACCCTAAAGAATGATCCTTTAGAAATTTTTATAGGATGCATAGAAATAGGAATAAGAATTATAGGAAATACAGGAAACAAAGTTAAATTCTCTACCTTTCTATCTCAACTAGAACACACATCTTTTGAAGAAGCCTTAAAAGATAAGTGTTGGATGTTACAAATGAAAGTTGAGATAAACCAATTCAAAAGAAATGAAGTTTTGGAATTAGTTAAAAGACCATCAAATTATCCAGTTATAAGAAATAAATGGGTCTTTAGAAATAAACATGATGATTAAGGGATTATAACTAGAAACAAATCTAGATCAGTAGATAAAAGATCAGGAAGAAAGTATATATTATGATGAAACCTTTTCCCCTATAGCTAGATTAGAAGTAATTAGAATTATTTTATCTTATTCATCTTATATGAACTTTAAATTATATCAGATAGATGTTATATCTTACTTTTTAAATGCTAATTTAATGGAGAATGTTTATGTTGAATAACCTCTTGGTTTTAAAAATTCTCAAAAAACCAGATTCTATTTTTAAATTTACTAAAGCTCTTGGTGGCCTTAAACAATCACCTAGAGCTTGGTATGAAAGATTAAGTTCTTTTCTTTTAAAAAATGGATTTATTTTTGAAATGGAAGATCCCACTCTTTTTAAGAAAACCATTTGTTCTAATACATTTTTAGTTCAAATCTATTTTGATGATGCTATTTTTGGTTAAACCAATGAAAAACTTTGTAATGATTTTTAAAAACAAAAATAATTTGAAATGATTATGTTGGAATAATTGAACTTCTTTTCAAAACTTAAAATTTATCAAAAATATTATGGAAATGTTTTATACCAAAGTAAATATATTACTAATTTATTGAAATTTTTTGTTCTTGAGAATAGCAAGACATATATAACTCCCATGTGTACTAATATAAAACATGATTTAGATGATGCTAGAAAACCAGTGGACATCAAGTTATATTAAGGTATGATTAGTTATTTATTATATATTACTACTAGCAAACCTGATATTATGTTTTATGTATGTTTATGTGCTATATTTTAAACAAACCCTATGTAATCTCATCTTATTGTTGTCAAAAGGATATTTAGATATTTAAAGGGGACTATTTTTCGATCTCTTCTTTATCCAAAAACTTCTGATTTTAATTTAATATCATATTTAGATATAGATTTTGTAGATTAGATTGAAAAATTAACTTAAGAACCTATCACTTTGTAAGAAAATCTTTAGTATCCTGGTCATGTAATAAACAACACTCAGTTACCTTGTAAATAGCTGTGGCCGAATATGTATCTATAGGAAGTTGTTGTACACAAGTATTGTGGATGAAAAAAGCACTAATGTAATTTGGATTAAATTCTAATAGTAAGCCAATTTTATGTGATAATACAAGTGATATAAAAATTTCAAAAAAACCAATAATTCATTCAAGAACACAGCATATTGATATTAGGAATCATTTTCTAAGATATTTTGTTCTTAAAAAAATTATAGCTTTAGAATTTGTAAATAATAAATATAAACTACCTAATATTATTACTAAAACACTTCCCACTGTAAGTTTTAATTTATTTAAGGGGGAGTTATGATTATTTAATTTTTAAATAAATTTCTATATTTTTATATTTTTAAAGTTTTATTTTATTTTATTCTATTTATTTATTTATTCTAATTTATTTATGTTACAATTATTTACTGATTAGTTTAAATCTTATTTCTTTCAAAAAAAATCGTCTTTATATATTTTATTTAATTTATTTTATCTTAAATTTATTTGTGCACTGTTTTTAAAATTTTTTTAATAATTATCTTACATAATGACATGGGAAACAAGGCACTATCAGAAATGTTTCGAATACCTAACATTTTCATTTCTCAAACCCTTTTTTGAATACTGAAACCATTATTTACCTTCCTCTACCTTCATTTACCTCAGTTTTCATTTGAAACCCTAGATCCTGAAAACCTCAGAGTTTTGATTTTCTCATAAATGAAAAAAACTAAGAGAATAGAAGAAGGTGAAGCCAATGACCCAAAGTGTTAGAAAGTTTCCAGAAGATAGATTCTACTAGGAAAATTAGTTGATTTTGAATGGTTATATCAAAAAAAATCTACTCCTGAAGAAATCTATAACTCTTAAAGGATTAGAATCTATGTTCAATAAGATGAACTCAAAGTTCCTTTATGTGGTAGAACTGAAATTTTTCTATAACAATTTTTAGTTTAGTTTTTTCAATTATGAAGATACAGTTTTCACAAGAATAGAAGATAAGGACTTTTCCTTTTCTTCGACTGGAATTTATAAAATTTTGAACTGTCCTCATGAGAGAGTTTTTCATTTTAATATACAGTCTGCTGGAGATAAGGATCATATGTCTGGAGACATTATGTCTTTTATGTTTGGTTCAACAAACATTAAGAAAAAAATTGAAGGATCTCAAGGAAGACTAGAAAATATTGGTTAAGTTTATTCAAACAATAATTGATCAAAGGATGGATGAGATGGAGAAGATTCTATATCTAGACATGTATATCATGTTTCTATTTTTAATTGAAATAAAACTGAATTTTCCAAGATATATTTTTAGATATCTTTACTACAGCTATCATAAATATTCTAGGATAACTTTTTATCCTTATGGAAGGATAATCTATCAAATTGTTTTTAAGAAATTAATGATACATTTAATATATTCTTGAATCAAATTTCATCAGAGCAACATACTCAATGTGGGAATTTTGAGGAAGCTGGATTTTTATTAGAGTACAGTAAAATGAGAACTTATACTAGTTGGTGTAACACCCTATACTATTATGAGAAATATTTGGTTTTTATGTTATATAAATCATCAAAGTAATATTTCACTACACACAACACTAGCTGGGATTTATTTACACACAATCGTGACCTTCCTCAATAGCTTGCGTCGTACGCAATACCGAGTTTCACTAAACAACGATATGCTATTAAAATATTATTAAAACTTGCCATTATGAATAGTAATACCCACTTTTTGGAATTTTTTAAATTTTCTTTTTCAAAATGGACTTCATTTTTTGATTCGGAATATTGAAATTAGCCTAGGGTGAAATTTTGGTATTTTTCTGAAAACTTTCAATTTTTGACGAATAGTGAAAACACTGGGTTACTATTTAAAAACCGACTTTTTATTTAAATTTATTTTAGGTAAAAATTGATACATAATACCTATATAAGTTCAATTCAATTCATTGGAGTCATTTTATAATAATTTTAGACATATAAAAATGTTATTGAACTTTTCACCGTCTTTTACCCACCTCCTAGGAGAATTTTCAAATTTACATAAAACATAATTTTACCGCTTCTGTGAGTGTAATTTAGAAAATCCTAAGGACATGGTTAATATCAAGTACTAAATTGTGGTTCAATGAGATGAAAATAATTTTTTGTGATTAGTAACTTTTTACTTGTTTTTTACCATGGTTAAAAGTAAATAGGGTAATTAAGGGTAAAAATGTTATTATTATTACCCTAACACATATCCTAATTCTATTGGATAAGTGTAATTCAACCAAAAACAACCTTAGGAATAAAATATGACCATATAGGCCCACATGGATTAGATTAGGACATTTATTATTAATTTATTTAAAGAAGGGTTAAAATAGTTAAAATCAAAGTTTAATAACTAAATCATTTTTACTATAGGGTTATAGATAAGATAAATTAGAATATAAATATTCATTAGAAATATAAAATTATTTCCTACATAATGGTATTTTATTTTTAATTTTTAGACTTTAAATAATTTAATTTACTTATGACACAATGATGACGTAGTAATTATATTATTAATGAAATATTGACATAATTGATGTTAAAAATACCCAAATAAATGTAATTTGAGACTTTTTATAATTTACAATAATTTTATATGTTAATATGACATGTTATTATTGATTTAATTAACTTTTTTGAACTAATATTTCTGTTATGATTTTCACAAAAATCAATTACCAAATAGTGTCAATATTGACATAAAATAGTTTTTAAAACAAATATTATATTATTCATTGTTATTTTATTACTAAAAATATAATTTTCGGCCCAATGACTTAGATAAGGTTATATATATTAATAATAAACAACATGGGGTTCGTTTGTCTTGTTATAGTAAGTTTATTAATCTTATAGTGTAAGAAAACAAGAAGACACGGTAAAAGTTAAATTACTTAACTTAATGTTAAATCTAAATGATAAGGTTAAAATAGATACCTAAACTTGTCTAAATTATATTGGATGAGGTTATTTCGACCCATACCCATCTTAACTTCGAAATAAAACAATTTGGATCTATTAAAAACCGAATATGTCTTTATAATAAAATAATATTTTTAGTTTTTCCAAAGGTGCCCCTCTCCTCCCTTATAAAAGCGAACCTCCTCCCTCTCTTCCTCACACCACTTTGAGCCTTAAATCTCAGCCAACCCCTGACAAATTATCTTCTCCACTTCCCTAGAAACATCCTAGAGGTCCTGGTATTCTTCAAAGACCAATTTTAGTTCCCTAAGTGGAGGTCTCAAAGAGGCGCTTCAAAGAAGAGGTAATGTCTGTTACCGATTCTATCAACTTTATTTATTCTTCCACTTATTTTTATTTAGTTGTTTCATTATGAAGTAATAAAATCAGTATCAATAATATACTGATATGTTATTATAAGTATGAAACAACCCTATTTCACCATCTATCCATCCTATAGAAAACGAAATCCCCGCGCGTGCGTACGTACGGAATACCGTCTCCACGCCATGGTGTAATCTATTTTCCACCACCACCTTACTTGGATTGTTATAATGGTGTAAATAATAACTATATATGATTATTTTAAAGTGATATTGATTCGGAAATAGTATACATACACTCCAATACAATTCCACGATCATGGGAACGATTCATCGCTCGTGCGTACGTACGGAATACCGTCTCCATGATGTGATGCGACTCATTCTACATGATTTTCATTGAATAATGATTACATAAATGAATTGAGTGAATAAATATGATATTTATTACACTAATACCATTCTGGAAATGAGGTACCAATAACCTAAAAAGAAGAATAAGAATTTATTCGACAAAACATGCATAAGAACAAAAAGCAATAAACACCCGAATAACATGTAACAATGAAATATTACTAATAAGAAGCTATGAATATGGCCATATATGATATAATAACAATGATTACGATTCTGGAATAATTCGATGACATTATTTAAATCATTATACATGATGTTCGGACAATTACGAAGCAAATCGGACCTAAGGTAAGGGAAAATCTCACAATCTCATTTTTATCTGAGATTGTTTATACTTCAGAATTTACTGGGGAATATTTATAATTCACATACATGTTTCCTCAATATGTAATATTATTTATATCCTCCTACAATTGTTTAAATCCAATTTTACCCTTCGGTGATTTTTTATTAAAAGATATGAAAGGAATCTTTTTTCATTTTTCGTATGAGGTACTTTTTGACTTTTCCGACATAAGTATGAGAAAAATGTTTTTTTTAACTTATACGGCATGAATGGATTTTTAAAACATTATTTCCAAGAAGATTCCTTTACAAGTTTTCAAGTTTATTTTTAATCAACTTCTTTTAGTTTAAAATTTTATGACATGTTAATAAAGGAAAAATGTTTTTGAAGTAGAAAGGATATGTTCCTCAAGAATGGAGTTTAAGTGTTTTATCAAAATTATTTTCCATATAAGATAATATAGGGTTCTGTTTCTATCCCTATTATTACATTGATTTTATTATGATGTGATGGAATTATTTTTATGAATTCCTTTATCTTATATGAATTGTTTTATGATGTCACGATGTTTAAGAATCCCATTTTTATTACATGGGTTAAGCTATGATGTATGATTTATGATTTTGTGGCACACATAAGAATGGTATCATTATGAGATGGGAGGGACCTATATCTCCCTCCAATTCATTGGGTAAATATTTATATCTCATGAGATAGACATGGCTAGAACAGCAGGTTAAACCGGTTCAGTGAAACAGGACTGAAACGAGGAGTGAACTCGGTTCAGAAGTGGACTTTGTCTGCTAAGATAGTCTTGGAAATGAGTCTTGACTAATAAGAAATGATTTTCTATGATTATGTGTGTATGAAAAAAAGTTTCATGTTTTAAGTTATTATTATTGGGATTACATTTCACTACTATGATTTATCCCATGTTATGAAATTATGATCTCTTTTGCAGGTTAAGATTTCCAAAATGTTATGTTCTTATGAATATGATGTGATTGATATTTCTTTTGTTTACTCTTACTGAGAATTTGAGCTCACCCTTTTGTATGTTTTATTTCCCCAGGTCAGGAATAAGGTTATTAAGTAGGATATGCCAAAAAGGGACTCTAGATGTGATGAAATAAATGGGAGACAATGTAGATGATTTATGAACCAGTTGTTTGTGTTTCCCAGTTTCTAAAGACACTATACCTATACAGTCCTTTCATGGTTTTGTTATATGTTGTAATAAGTATGCTTCAATTTTTAATTATTAACAATGTATGTAAAGTTTGGGTCGTTATAGTTGGTATCAGAGGAAAGGTATAGTCATCCTTTGAAAACTAAGATGTGAAAGCCTTAGTAAGAAACCTAAGGATATGTCTAAGCATAGAACACAATCTTAGTGTTTTAGAAATGGACATAAACAACCTATGATAAGACCTTAAGTGGAAAATTTTATTCTTGATTATGTGTTTTTCCTGTAATAATTAGTGTTGCTCACACTATTCTTCTTGGTTTTAGTCAATGGCTGGAACCCGAAGGAACCGTGTCAATGCGGAATGCGATGGGCAATGCAATGATTATCCCCCTGAGCAACCAAACGTTATGGGAGCTGGAATGCAAAATCTTGTAGCCATGCTCACACGACTTTCTCAAGCTATGAATCATGCAGGACTTCCAAAATAGCAAAGGAAGGAGCAACATTCTTTTGAATCCTTCATGAGGCAGCGTCCACCTTCATTCAGCGGGTCTTATAATCCATTAGTGGATGAACAATGGATTAGTACCACTAAAAAGATATTTTCAGTTCTTCAATGTTATGAACATGATAAAGTCATCTTAGCAGTATATCGTTTGGAAGGTGATTCTGATCAATGGTGGAATATTATTAAGAATATGAGGCAAATGGATGAAATTGTGTCCATGGAATGGGACAAGTTCAAGAACTTATTTTTCAATAAGTACTTCCCTCGTATTCTTCGAACAAATATGGAGAAGTAGTTTCTTGAACTAAAGCAAAAGGATGATGAATTTGTTGGTACCTATGAAGCAAATTTTACAAGACTTTCAAGGTACGCTTCTGGTATTATTATCCAACCTGAGAGTAAGATCGATCGATTCCTTAGTGGCTTAAAACCATTTCTTTGAAGGGCGTTAGCCATAAGGGACTTCAATAGTTAAGAGGAAATCTTTTGATGTGCTCTCAAGGTTGATATGGAGATCGGAGTAACCCATCAGTCATATGCGTTTGATAAGAAGAGGAAAATGGTATTCAAAGGGAAATATAAAGAGCACATTGAAAAGAAGATGAGATTTCCCTTATGCTCAAAGTGTGGAAATAAACATGGAGGGAGTTGTCTTAAAGGGACAAGTAAATGTTTCAAATGTGGAAAGGAAGGTCATCGGGCATTTGAATGCTGCAATTATGGGAAGAAGATGTCTAGTGATGCGAACAAAGAAAAGGCTACATAGGGTGCACCTCCTATACTTCAATGTTACTAGTGCAAGGAAATGGTCAAATATGCCAATAAATTCCCTAATCCAAGGGTTGTTGATGATGATCGACATCAACAAACTCTTAAGGCTAAAGGCAAAGGAAAGTCACATGAAATTTCTATCAGCGATGTGGAGTATGATAACGAAGTGGTGAAAGGTACACTTACCATCCACTCTAAAGTATCAAAAGTTTTATTTGATTCTAGATCCACCCACTCTTTTATTTCTGAAGAATTTTCTAAGGGTATCACTGTATTACCTCAACAATTATATGTTGAGTTAGCTGTGACAAAACCTAATGGCACAACAGTCGCATCAAAAGTTTATAATTCTTCTCCGATTGAAGTTTGTGGGAAAGTGATTCCTGCAAATCTTGTGATCCTTCATATAGTGGAGTTTGATGTGATTCTTGGCATGGATTCGATTTATTTATATGGAGCTCATATCAATTTCCAAAGAAGGGAAGTCACATTTCATATTCCAGATCAATCTATGATCATCTATCGATGTAAGGATGAACATAACCTTCCAGTGGAAATTTCTTCCATCTTATGGGTCTTGATTCCACTAAATGAAGGTTATTTATCTCAAATGGTTGGTGAGAAACTCACGATTAAGAATATTCCCATTGTACGGGAGTTTGACGATGTCTTTCTGGAGGAATTATCGGGTCTTCCACCAAATCGTGAAGTTGATTTTTCAATAGAACTCGTACCGGGAGCTTTGCCTATTTCAAAGACACCTTATAGAATGGCCCCAATTGAGTTGTAGGAATTGAAGAAGAAACTCCAAGAGAATCTTGATAAGGGATTCATACGCCCTAGTGCATCACCTTGGGGAGAACATGTTCTGTTTGTTAAGAAGAAAGATGGATCAATGAGACTCTCTATTGATTATCAAGAACTTAACAAGATCACTATCAAGAACAAATATCCCCTCCCGCGCATTGATGACTTATTTGAACAACTACGCGGAGCTCAATACTTTTCCAAGATTGATCTTCGTTCAGGGTATCATCAATTAAGGGTCAAAAGGGAGGATATACCAAATACAACTTTCCGTACAAGGTATAGACACTATGAATTTATAGTAATGCCATTTGGTCTTACTAATGCCCCTGCTATCTTCATGGATATGATGAATAGAGTCTTTAGAGACTATCTTGATCACTTTGTGGTAGTCTTTATAGACGATATTCTTGTCTATTCAGTGATCAAGGAAGAAATGAAGATCACTTTATAATTGTACTGAAGACCCTGAGAAAGGAGAATCTTTATGCCAAATTCACCAATTGTGAATTTTGGCTTCAAAAAGATGCATTTTTGGGTCACATAATCTCAAAAGAGGGGATATCTGTGGATCCAGCAAAAAAAGAGGTTATCAAAAGATGGTCGAGACCAACAACAGTAATTGCGATCCAAAGATTTCTTGGTTTTTTTGGATATTATAGACGTTTTGTGAAAGATTTTTCACGATTATATAATCCACTCACCAAGTTGAATCGGAAAGGAGTTAAGTTTGTTTGGACGGAGGAATGTGAAGAGAATTTCAAGGAGTTGAAAAGAAGGTTATCCAGTGCACCTGTACTCACACTTCCTTGTAATGGAGAATGGTTTGTAATATATAGTGATGCATCCAAGAAGGGGATGGGGTGTGTTCTTATTCAAAATGATATGGTGATAGCCTATGCCTCACAACAGTTGAAAATCCATGAGCAAAATTACCCAACTCATGATTTGGAGTTAGCTGCAGTAATCTTTGCATTAAATATTTGGAGGCGTTATCTTTATGGAGAAAGGTGTGATATTTATACTGATCATAAAAGTTTGAAGTATATTTTCACACAAAAGGAGCTGAATATGTGCTAAAGAAGATGGTTGGAGCTGATTAAGGATTACGACTGCTCAATTCATTACCACCCTGGGAAAGAAAACAAGGTGGTAGATGCATTAAGTCGACAATACCATGCTAGCTTATCCATGATGAGGATCACAAAAGATCCAATATTTATGGATTTACAAAGGATGGATCTTGGAATTATAATGGAAGGGGAAAATTCGTATATTTCTCAAATGAATGTTCAACCATCTATACATGTGAAGATTAAAGAGGCACATAAAGAATATGTAGAGTTACAAAAGAAGGTGAGAAATGTTCCTGAATTCAACCTTGATTGTGATGGGATAATAAAGTTCAGGAATCAGGTTTGTGTTCCTCCCATCCCAGAATTAAAGAAGGAGCTGCTGGATGAGGCTCGTAGTTCTTCATTCTCTATTCATCCGGGAAGTAAGAAGATGTATAGGGACCTAAAAGAGTACTTCTGGTGGGATGGCATGAAAAGAGATGTTGCTGAATATGTCTCTCGATGCATGGTTTGTCAGCAAGTTAAAGCTGAGAGACAGAAGTCTAAGGGGGTGTTACAACCATTACCCATACCAGAATGGAAATGGGAAAACATCACTATGGAATTTGTCACTGGACTTCCTAAAACATCCAAAGGCAATAATGCTATCTGGGTCAGAGTTGATCGACTTACAAAGTCTACACACTTCATTCCTATTAGAGAAGATTTTTCTCTTGATCAGCTAGCCAGGATATATGTAAAGGAAGTGGTAAGATTGGATGGAGTACCACTTTCCATTATATTTGATTGGGATCCAAGGTTTACCTCAAAGTTCTGGCAAAGTCTTCAGCATACTCTAGATACAGAGTTGAGTTTCAGCACTGCTTATCATCCTTAGACAGACGGTCAGTCTGAGAGGACAATTCAAACTCTAGAAGATATGTTTAGAGCTTGCTCTATGGATTTCAAAGGTGGTTGGGATCAACACCTACCTTTGGTGTAATTCTCTTATAATAATTGTTTTCACTCCAATATTCAGATGGCTCCTTATGAAGCTCTCTATGGAAAGAAATGCAGGACTCCAACTTGCTGGGATGAAGTTGGGGAAAGAAAGCTATTAGGACCTGATCTTGTTGATGAGATGGCAGAAAAGGTCTGATCTATTCAACAACACATAAGAGCAGCTCAGAGTCGACAAAAAATTTATGCAGACAACCGAAGAAAATACCTAGAGTTTGAATTGGGTGATAAAGTTTTCTTACGAATATCTCCTTGGAAGAGAGTAATGAGATTTGGAAAGAAGGGAAAGCTGAGCCCTAGATATATCGGTCCTTTCGAAATACTGGATCATGTTGGGAAGGTAGCTTACCGATTGGTGCTTCCACCGAATCTCTCCCAAGTTCACGATGTGTTCCATGTATCTCTCCTGATAAATTACATACCTGATCCTTCACATGTACTCAGCTCAGAAGTTGTACCGCTGGAGAAAGATCTTTCTTATGAAGAATAGCCGATAGAGATTCTGGATCGTAGTGAAAAAGTCCTACGGAACAAGACCACTCGCTTGGTGAAAGTTTTATGGAGGAACCACCAATTAGAAGAAGCTACATGGGATCTTGAGGATATGACGAGGGAGAGGTATCCTCATCTTTTTGTTACAAAGTGACGAATTTTGAGGGCGAAATTCATTTTAAGGGGGGTAGAATGTAACACCCAAGACTTTTATGAGAAATATTTTGTTTTTATGTTATATAAATCATCAAAGTAGTCTTTCACTACACACAACACTAGCTTGTCTTGCTTTACAGGCAATCCCGACCTTCCTCGATAGCTTGCGTCGTACGCAATACTGAGTTTCACTAAACAACGATATGCTATTAAAATATTATTAAAACTAGCCGTTATGAATACTAACACCCGCTTTTTGGAATTTTGTAAATTTTATTTTTAAAAATGGACTTCATTTTTGGATTCGTAATATCAAAATTATCCTAGGGTGAAATTTTGGTATTTTTCTGAAAACATTCAATTTTTTATGAATAGTGAAAACACTAGGTTACTATTTAAAAACCGACTTTTTATTTAAATAATTATTTATTTTATTTAAATTTATTTTAGGTAAAAATTGATACATAATACCTATATAAGTTCAATGATATTCATTGGAGTCAGTTTATAATAATTTTAGATATATATAAATTTTATTGAACTTTTCACTGTCTTTTACCCACCTCCTAGGAGAATTTGAAAATTTACATAAAACTTAATTTTACCGCTTCTGTGAGTCGAATTTAAAAAATCCGAGAGACACGGTTAATATCAAGGACTAAAATGTGGTTCAATGAGATGAAAATAATTTTTGGTGAATAGAAACTTTTTACTTTTTTTTACCATGGTTAAAAGTAAATAAGGTAATTAAAGGTAAAAATGTTATTATTATTACCCTAAAACATGTCCTAATTCTATTGGATAAGTGTAATTCGACCAAAAATAACCTTAGGAATAAAATATGACCATTTAGTCCCACATATATTAGATTAGGACATTTATTATTAATTTATTTAAAGAAGGGTTAAAATAGTTAAAATCAAAGTTTAATAACTAAATAATTTTTAATATAGGGTTATACATAAGATATATTAGACTATAAATATTAATTAGAAAGATAAAATGATTTCCTACATGATTTTATTTTATTTGTAATTTTTAGACTTTAAATAATTTAATTTATTTATAACACAATGATGATGTATTAATTATATTATTAATGAAATATTGATATAATTGATGTTATAAATACCCAAATAAATGTAATTTGAGACTTTTTAAGGATTACAATAATTTTCTATGTTAATATGACATGTTATTATTGTTTTAATTAACTTCCTTAGAACTAATATTACTTTTATGATTTTCACAAAATTCAATTACCAAATAGTATCAAGATTGACATAAAATAGTTTTTAAAACAAATATTATATTATTAATTGTTATTTGATTCCTAAAAATATAAGGTTCTTTCAAATTAATTAGATAAGGTTATATATATTAATAATAAACAACTTGGGGTTCGTTTGTCTTGTTATAGTAAGTTTATTAACCTTATAGTGTAAGAAAAAAAGAAGACACGGTAAAATTTAAATTATCTAACTTAAATATAAATGATAAGGTTAAAATAGATACCTAAACTTGTCTAAATTCTATTGGATTAGATTATTTCGACCCATCCCCACCTTAAATTCGAAATAAATCAATTTGGAGCTATTAGAAATCGAATATTGCTTTATAATAAAATAATATTTTTAGTTTTTCCAATGGTGTCCCTCTCCTCCCTTATAAAAGGAAACCTCCTACCTCTCTTCCTCACACTACTTTGAGCCTTAAAGCTCGGCCAGCCCCTGAAAAATTCTCTTCTCCACTTTCCTAGAAACATCCTATAGGTATTTCTCTTCTTCAAACACCAGTTTTAGTGCCCTAAGAGGAGGTCTCAAAGAGGCGCTTCAAAGAAGAGGTAATGTCCGTTACCGATTCTTTCAACTTTATTTCTTCTTCCACTTCTTCTTCTTTAGTTGTTTCATTATTAAGTAATAACATCAGTATCACTAATATACTGATATGTTATTATAAGTATGAAACAACCCTATTTAACCATCTATCCATCCTACGGAAAACAAAATCACCGCGCGTGCGTACGTACGGAATACCATCTCCACGTCGTGGTGTAATATATTTTCCACCACCACCTTACTTGGATGGGTATAATGGTGTAAATAATAACTATATATGATTATTGTAAAGTCATATTGATTCTGAAATATTATACATACACTCCAATACAATTTCACGATCATGGGAATGATATCATCGCTCGTGCGTACGTACGGAATACCGTCTCCATGATGTGATGTGACTCGTTCTACATGATTTTCATTGAATAATGATTACATAAATGAATTGAGTGAATAAATATGATATTCATTACACTAATACCATTCTTTAAATGAGGTATCTATAACCTAAAAATAATAATAAGAATTTATTCGAAAAAACATGCATAAGAACAAAAAGCAATAAACACCCGAATAACAAGTAATAATGAAATATTACTAATAAGAAGCTAATAATATGACCATATATGATATAATAACAATGATTATGATTCTGGAATAGTTCAATGACATTATTTAAATCATTATACAGGATGTTCGGACACTTACGAAGCAAATCGGACCTAAGGTAAGTGAAAATCTCACAATCTCATTTTTATCCGAGATTGTTTATACTTCTGAATTTACTGGGGAATATTTATCATCCACATCCACGTTTCCTCAACATGTAATATTATTTATATCCTCCTACAATTTTTTAAATCAAATTTTACCCTTCAGTGAGTTTTTATTAAAAGATATGAAAGGAATATTTTTTCATTTTTCGTATGAGGTACTTTTTGACTTTTCCGACATAAGTACGAGAAGAATGTTTTTTTCAACTTATACGGCATGAATGGATTTTTAAAAAATTATTTCCAAGAATATTCCTTTACATGTTTTCAAGTTTATTTTTAATAAACTTCTTTTAGTTTAAAATTTTATGACATGTTAAGAAATGAAAAAAAAAATTGAAGTAGAAAGGATATTTTCCTCAAGAATGGAGTTCAAGTGTTTTATCAAAATTATTTTCCATCTAAGATAATATAGGGTTCTGTTTCTATCCCTATTATTACA
Source organism: Viscum album (assembly GCA_963277665.1). NCBI lineage: Eukaryota > Viridiplantae > Streptophyta > Magnoliopsida > Santalales > Viscaceae > Viscum > Viscum album. The sequence goes on along the minus strand of CAUJRU010000417.1, from coordinate 392,390 downwards.
TTGATTTGATTATGTTGTGATGGAATTATTTTTATGAATTCTTTTATCTTATATGAATTGTTTTATGATGTCATGATGTTTAAGAATCCCATTTTTATTACATGGGTTAAGCTATGATGTATGATTTATGATTTTGTGGAACACATAATAATGGTATCATTATGAGATGGGTGGGACCTATATCTCCCTCCAATGCATTGGGTAAAGATTTATATCTCATGAGACAGACATGGCTGGAACGGCAGGTTAAACCGGTTCAGTGAAACAGGACTGAAACGAGGAGTAAACTCGGTTCAGAAATGGAATTTGTCCACTAAGATAGTCTTGGAAATGAGTCTTGACTAATAATAAATGATTTTCTATGATTATGTGTGTATGACACAAAGTTTCATGTTTTAAGTTATGATTATTGGGATTACATTTCACTACTATGATTTATCTCATGTTATGAAATTTTGATCTCTTTTGCAGGTTAAGATTTCCAAAATGTTATGTTCTTATGAATATGATGTGATTGATAATTCTTTTGTTTACCCTTACTGAGCATTTGAGCTCACCCTTTTGTATTTTTTCTTTCCCCAGCTCAGGAAGAAGTTTATTAAGTAGGATATTCCAAAAAGGGACTCTAGATATGATGAAATAAATGGGAGACAATGTAGATGATTTGTGAACCAGTTGTTTATGTTTCCCAATTTCTAAAGACACTATACCTATATGGTCCTTTCGTGGTTTTGTTATATGTTATAATAAGTATGCTTCAATTTTGAAGTATTAACAATGTATGTAATTTTTGGGTCATTATAGTTGGTGTAGATGACAAACAAAGATCAGGATCTTTTGCTCAAGGGGAGAAAAGTGTAATTAGGAAAGAAGGTATTGGTGAAACCCAAGGTGAATAAATTTCCAAACCAACCCAAAGAAGAATAATATTTGTTCAAGAAGAAGAATAATAAGAGGAAGAAGAGGTTGTGAAAGAATAATTGGTTGTAAAACCAAAAAAATTAGTAGATCCACCTGCTGAAGAACCAGTGTTGGGTTCAGGTGAGGTTACCATGCATGTACATTTGGAATAAACTTTTCTTGAGGAAGATCTAAAGGTTGAAATTCAGATAATAGATCTCCATAATTATTTTTTTCCAGTTATCCAAGAAGACGAGCCATCCATTCAAGAAGAGAAACAGTTGATCAAATCTGAAAACGTAGCTACTGAAATTTTTGAGAATTCAATTTTATCTATTTTTGATCATGTGGATGAGAGACCAGAATTCTCAACTGAATACAAAATATAATTTCTTGATAGTTTGTCTTATTCAATGAACAAATCAATTGAAAACCCCGTGGAAAAGTTTGTAGAAAATTATCCTTCAAGATATTTATCAATTATGAGAGTTGGTCAGTCACAAGATGTAGATAAAGGGACATTTGATTCCTTAAAAATCAGGTTGAGTATCTTATAATTCAGTTTAATAAGTCTCATGAAGAGAATGTAAGTCTCCATCAAGAACTGGAAGTTGTTTGGAAAAAGTTACAGGATCTTAAAGAAAATTGTGTTTCCAAGATGGAATTTGATGCTTTCAAGAGAGAGATGTTGAATGAAGTTGGAAAGATTAAGTCTGAAGTTGTTTCTAAGTCATTCTTTGATAATCTTAAGTGGTATTTGGGGAATCAGTTTGAATCAATCAAGAGTAGTGTTGGTAAAACCAGTACATTTTCCTATTCTCCTACTACTAGCCTAGATATGATTCGAAGATTTCAGGCAATCACTACTGTCATGGTTGAAATGAATGATCGTCTTCAAAATATCAAGTGAAATAGTGATCCTCTGTTAGTTCTGTTGGAAAATCAGAATTTTCTAGTTGACCAACTAACTCAGAATGAACTAGGTATTAGATTTATATTAAAAAAATTTACAAATAAGTTAAATTAGTTTATGCAACAATTGGAAAGATTTCATGACTTTTTGGAAGTCAATCTTGTTGAGAATTTTCATATCAGTCAAGATTCTAGAGTTTTGATTGTGTAGTTGGGGGGACAGTATTATGAAGAAGTTAATGTTACAGATTGTAGAGTTGAAAGATATTTTTAAAGATGCTTAAAATCCATAGAACCTTAACAAAGCCAAATCCTACCCAATATTTTGTAGCCTAACCATTTCAGTTAACTAAACTTGTTTCCTAGTCATATTGACTATTTTATTTACATAATTTTTTATCAATAAAATCTCATTATTATTATTTTTCTGTGCATTATTTCATATTCTTTTATGTTTATGTCTGAAGCCAAAAATCCAGTCTTATTTTTTAAAACAGATTATTATACGATTCACTTATTGGTCTATATAAAATTAAATGTGATTTAATCATTTTCTATACTTTCTTTTTGATCTCACAGAAAGGGGATAAATTTGGATAAACACTACATTTATTTTTATCAAAATAATTATGTAAAATTGAATTAAAAATTATTTTCTTTTAATTGTTGGAAAAATTATAAATTCTATTATTAATTTTATGGGTTTTTTATCATCAAAAAGGGGGAGATTATTGGGCATGTATTGTCTCAACAATACTCTATAAATCTTATTGATTTTATTTCTCATAAATACCCTTGTTTGTTTTACTAATGATATTAATTTAAGTGTATTTTAGGAAATTAATATTATTTATATTACTTATTTTGGAATTATATTCTAGATTATCATTTGTGTGGAATATTCTTCAAAGGGTTCAAAATTATCTTAAGAATGTTCTCAAAAAACTATTCATACAGTACATTAATGAACGTAACATAAGGAATAAACCCAACATTTGTATTAAACCTTATGTTGAAAGATCATAACGTATGGTTAATCTAACCTATGTTGATATAAATGTATGGATAAAGAACTTTACATTTGGATGAAACCTTACATTTCACAAAGAGAAAAAGTGTGGTTAAAGAACCCTACGTGGGTATGGAACCTTACGTTTGGGAAGCAAACATATAGATCATTAACCTTAGTTTTGTGATCATCCTTACGTTGTCAAACTTACATTCAGAGAATGAATGCTATGTAGTTGAACCCTATGTTTTGTATTTTTTTCATTTTATTAAGGAACCTTATGTTTGACTTTTCATCACCGTAGATTTGAATTTACGATTTTATCAGAGTTTCATACAAAGGTCTTTGTAGAATATCAAGTTGATTTAAAGCTCATTTTTGAATGATTCAAATATCTTTATGATTGATTCAAAGAATCGTATTATGTAGAGAAATTATCTCCTATTCTTAAGGGAATTTATGACTCTTTGAGCTGTCTCAGGAATTTGAATTATTATGATTTATCAGGTGATTTTATTGGATCTAGAATTGAAACTCAAACTCGCTGATTTATTTATTATATCAGTGTTTTTGTTCTATATATTTATGTATGATTCAAATAAGAACATATATATATATATATTGAGATATATATTGATCCATATATTGCGACACATATTTTTTGATTGAAACTATATTCTTGTGAAGGTATTTTATAGATCTATTGCAACAATCGATCAAACTCTATTTTCTACTGAAGAGGCTACAGTGGAGATATACGTGTTTTGAATCTAGTATTTATTGTAAGTCTATTTCTACTAATAGTTGTTGTTTTATTGAAAGATCTATTACAACTAGATCACTTCAGAACTTCTCTTTTTTGAAGAAACTATTTTCTGAAGAAGAAGATCCATCTACTGTAAGTTTTTGTTACAACTGTGAAGTTCAACCGAAACCTTTTAAATAAATATCTTTTTATTGAGAGTTTCAACTGCACGTACTCAGTTTGGGTAGGGTATAAACTTCTCAATCTAATCTGTGGTTTTTTAGTTTTATGTTAAAGAACCGTAATGATATTTTTTATCCTTATTTGTAAAGGTCTCAACTGCTTGCACTCGATTGTGGATTGGTCTTAGAATATGAGGACCTTACTAGTGAAATTCACCAAACTCGTATAGAGAGTAATTGATGGAGTGGACTAGGGGATCTTTATACCCTAAACCACTATAAATAGTTGTGTTCTATTTTTTTTTATTCACTGCTCATACTGTAACACCCCAGGTAAATAAAGAATATGAAATTTTCATATTTATCCATATTTGTTAATAAAATATTAATATGAATTTAAAGGGGACGCTATGCTCGATGGCGTACCCAACACGCAACAACGAGTTTCTTGGGAATCTTACGTTGCACTCTAATAATAAAATAATATTATTTTAAATGGTAGTTAACATGTAGCCGTTTTATTGGTAGGAAAGGATAGAAATAACTAAAAATATGATTATATATGTTTTTAAATGTTTTTACATTTATCCAATAAAATATAAAGGCATAATATACGGAAATAATTCAATTTTAGGCGTCTATGCCCTAGTTTTCACTAAAGGTTCACTTATCGCCTTTTGATGGAGAACCGCCATTAAATATAGTTTTGTTCACTCTTATACATCCTTTTGGACCAAAGAAAACTCTTCTTAATAATTGGGACATCACAATTTACTTTGTGTAAAGTTTTGGTATCTTTCTGATAAAGTTCATTTTTTAATGAATAGTGTAAAATGTTGTATTTTATTTCAAAACCTCTTTTTAATCTAATTTATTTATATGATTATATTATCTTTTGAATTGGGTTTAAAGCGAAATTAGAATATATTTTTACCATTAAATCCAGTAGTGGTCATTGGAATTAATTTCACATTGAAAACAGACTTAAACTAGTGTCAATCTTTTGATACTTATTGTTTCATAAAAACACGCTATTTGATCTGACAGCGGGAATTAATTATTAAATTAATTAATGTGACTTATATGTTTTGAATTTTTTAAAATAGACTTCATTTTTGAATTCGGAATATCAAATATAACTTAGGGTGAATTTTTGGGATTTTTCTGAAAAACTTCAATTTTTGATGAATAGTGAAACCAGTAAGTGGTACTTATAAAAACTGATTTTTCCGTTTAGATGAAATTTTTCCATCTTTGTGTTTTGAATTTCAAAAAACCGACATACATGGTTGTCATTAAGAAGTAAAATGTGGTTTAATGAGATAAAAATAATTTTTTGGTGAATAGTAACTTATTAAGTTTTTAATCGCGATTAGAGGTAATTAGTGTAGTTTAAGGTAAAAATAATGTTTTTATAATATGAAATGAACATGACATATGTCCTAACCTCATTTGATGTGTCATGGCCGACCAAGACAACCCATGTGTCAACTTGGGGACCCCATGAAGCCACTTTGGTTGGAAAATGACATTAATATCTTTTTATTTAAAGTTAAAGTAAAAATGAGACAAACATGAAATGTTTTACTAAAACAATTGTTACATGGGGTTATACAAATCAAATTTTTGACTATAAATATTAATTGGAAAGATAAAATGATTTCCTACATTATAGTATTTTGTTTATAATTTTTAGACATTAAATAAATTAAATTATTTATGACATCATGATGATGCAACGATGACCTCATTATTTAACGATTTAAATAAAATGGAACGATAATGTAATATCTAATACCTACACATGTAAAAAACCTATTGGATGAGTGGATTTAGAACCCTTATAACCTTATCCTCGAAACACATCAATGTGGGACCTCTTAAATCTGAATACCATTTTAAAATAAAGTTACTTTTCTTTACCTTCCAACAGTGCCCCTCCTCTCCTCTTATAAAAGGCCCCCACCTCTACCTCCTTACCCACACTCCCAAAGCCTTTGGCTCGGCTAACCTCTGCCCATTTTGTCTCTCCACTTCCCTCTCTTACTCTTTGAAGCCTCACTTTGGGTATAAGTCTTCCCAAGGAAGCCTTTGAGCTCAAACCAAAGGGAGTTACCCGATTTTAAGGTAATGTCTTCACTTGAGTCCTTTTGTTTTATTTTGCTTCTCCACCCCCCTAAACTCTTTTTATTCATTTATTTTTTAACAAGTACAGTATAATCAATATACTAGTATGTTTGTATAAGATGGATTCGAGCTACACTTTCACACACCTACATCAAATGGTTAAAGAACATACTGTTTCTGTGGATGGCGAATTTCTGCCTCCCGAAACGATGATTGTTCAACATTCTTCTAACACCTTCAAAGGTGGCCATTAAGATGACACTATATTTATATATGATATATAATATGTTTATGTTTTCCTTATGCTTCTGTATTTTTAATTTTCGGCATACCTTTATGGTTTCCATTATGGGTAAACACGATATCTTCATTTAAGGAAGTGCGGACTACCGCCCCCTCAAAGTGATTTGATTCGTTAATACCATATGTGGTACGTATAAAGGATATATTTAATGATATTATATATGATACCATACTGTAATTAAAATACTATTATGTATCATTATGTTTTAATTCCATTAAATATGAAATAGAAATGGAAGTAGCGTTCATGCGTACGTATGGATTACCGTCTCCATGAACGGTACATTTCATTTCTTATCTCAAAATGTTATGTAATATTATAAGTACATATATATAATGGATATATATGTAATATATTACATAAAAATTATGGATATAAATCTTGAAATATAACATATATATATCTCTCTCATTTTGTTTTAATTCCATTAATATGACAAAAATGAAAGTAGCGTTCATGCATACGTACGGCCTACCCTCTCCATGAATGGTGCTTTTCGTTTTTTATCTCCAAATGATATGGAATAGTATGAAATGAATATTTACTGGATATATATGATATTTTTAATCATTAATACTATTCTGGAAATTATTTACTTATAACTACATGAGAAATCTTTTTTCAAACAAGTTCATTTTTGACTCATGTACCAAACATCGGCAAAAACGTCTGATATGAACTAACACTATTAAACAATTATTATAACATTATAATATGTGATACGAACTGAATAATAATCTCTAAAGGAGGTAATTAGTAAATTATTAATTGACCAAAGTTTATTATTCAGGAATATAAAGAAACGAAAAAGACAAGTTGGACTTGAGGTAAGGGATCCTACTCCTCTCTTTTTTTTTAAGTACACTCTTTTATGTCATTCCTTCTAAGCTCGTCTTTCTTATTATTGGGATGTTCTTTTATATTACTCTTACTAGAATTTTTATGTTCATATGATGAGAGACCCTATTCTCTCTCATCAATCCATTTTGGAAGTTTTGAGTGGCACCGTTAGGCTGCCGAGTTTTCGTAAGGGATTTTTCATCTCACTTTTATTCCCGTGAGATTTCTGCTACATTTGCCACAATTTCCTTTGAGTGGTGTATGTACTACCCATTATTTTACTATTTTTTTAACATACTTTATTTTATTAGTATTTACATCAATGTTGTATTGTCCTTCTTTCACAAGATGTATGTTTCGAAAGATACCCATGTCGGTAAGGGAACCTTTCACCCTCATCTTTTTAAAAGACTTCTTTTGTTGGGTCTTTTAATTTACATATTGTTATGTTGGGATATGTTCTCATATATCCTTATTGATGTAAATTTTAGGTCCAAGTGATGAGATATCTTTTTTTTATCTCTCATCAAATCATTTTGATGTGACGCCGTTAGGCTGTCAAGGGAACTTCTTAACCCAATTTCAATTTCTTTGGTTTCAACATGTAGTTATTGAATATGTCATCCTTTGAATATGTGTGAATGACCTTTGATTATTTTACACTTAATATCCACTTATATTTGGTGTATTCATTTGTCACACATAATTATGTAATTGATTTATCCTTAAACCAAGGATACCGTCTTTGTGTGGGACTTCGTCTCAATCTCCTTTCATTGAGGCATATTTTGTTTTATACACAACCTTCTTTTATACGGTGTATAAACACCTTTGACTTTTAAGTTTATCCAAAAGGAATCTTTTTTATACGAAGCATTTTACAAAACGACAAAAGGGAATGTTTTTGTCGTACGTATGCGGCGACAACGACTTCTCCGCCGACGTGACCATTATTTGGGTTTCAGCTTCCTCTACAAGCCATACCTTGTTTTTAAAAGAAAAATAAATACCACGTTTTACTTTTCTTTTATTCTGGTATTGAAAATGGTTTTCATGATGTTTTTATATCAATGTGTTGTATTGATATCTTGTGATTGAAAGGTGGAAATGTTATGTTTCCTTTATGCATGATTTATGTGATATGATTATGTTGACGTTCTTGGGCATTATTATGAAAACGGGTGGTTCCGTGATAAACTAAGGGTGGGTGAGCCCGATATATCTCTCCAATGCATTGGGTAATGTGAAGGAGTGAAACGTTAAGGTTTCTCCGAAGAGATTTAGGGAATATATTGTGATGGGTATTCCAAACGTAACCAAGAGGCTTACTCCCTACGTAAGAATGTTATGAATGCCTCAAGTTAACTTTATGTCATATGATTTCTATGATTTTATGAGGTATGTTAAAGTGCTTATGTTTTATGGGTAAAGTATGATTTCATTCTTATGTATACATGTACTCATGATTCCTTTCCATATTTTTATATCCCTTACTGAGCTTTTTATACTCATCCCACGTTTTTGAAATGTTTTTCACAGGTCAAGGGAAGGGTACATGATGTGATGATAGTGTCAAGGATGTGTCAAGAAAGAATCCATGTTTTATTTTAAATATGTTTCCGTTGATGGGAAGAATGAATACTGTCTTTTTTGTAACCACTTTGTCTAAATGTGGAATGTAATGCAAGTTTCATGATCTAATTCTCTAAAACTCTAAACCTGAAAAGATCCTCAATGTGTAATCTTGTAATAACTCAAGATTAAGTAAGGTTTAAGGCTGGGGACTTATAGTTGGTATCAGAGGTCAGTTTAGATAACTTTAGAGTTTAGGGTATTCTTTAAGCATAAGTGGCATTCCCATAATGGTTAGGATTTCAGAAAGAGTCCTAGTTTTAGATAAAGTGAATGAGTAAGTATATCTTAGTGTTTAACTTCCTCATTAGTACATGATGGTTTTTTTTGATATACTCACACTGAACTTTTTGGTTTTAGTAAATGGCTGGATCTAGCAGGCACCAAAGTAACAGTGGATGTGAAGGAAACTGTGACAGTTTTTTGAGCAAGCAACTGAATGCTATGGGAGCTGCAATAATAACTCTCGTGATTATCCTCAACCAACTATCTGGAGTCATGATTGACCACCTAAACCTTGGTGATTTCTCTAAGGCATCATATATGCGAGAAACAAATCCCTAGGGATGTACGGTAATAATCATAAAGGTAAGTGTGTTCAAAAACCTATGTGTCAAAGATGTGGAAAGAAACACCTAGGAAAATGATTCAAAGGGACAGAAATATGCTATAGATGTGGAAATTAAGATCATAATGCAAGAACCTGCCATGGAAAAAGGAAGCATCCAGTTGACTCAAGGAAAGGGAAAGAAGTACTTTCTGAGGGATCAATTGAATGTGGTGTGCATGGACATTATGCAAACACATGTCTTATGAAGAAGTTTTGTGAATGGGGTCACCAAGAGCGTACAAATGTTCGTTTACCAATACCTAATGCCATTATGATTGAGGATGAAGAAACTGACAATGACCAATCAAAGGTATGTATTATTTCATGACTATTATTTTCCTATTTTGGAATCTTAGGATATGATTCATGATTTTGTTTGTAGGAAAGAGGTATTTTGGAATAAGTTGGAAAGGAATGGTTAATAAATCATGAAGAATGTTGAATGAGTAAGATGTCTACATATAAGGGCTTCAATAGTTATGGTGATATTCTTAAGAGTATTAAGTCTCTTTTGATGATGGGGTTACATTAGAAGGCTTTTTATATTATGTGTAACCCTGATGTTTAATATAGGAAAATTTTATTCAAGGAATAGTTATCTTTTCTTTTGTGGACATAGTTATAAAGAACCATTTGGGTTTATATGATCCTTACTTTTGAGGTAATTATGGGTTACTATATGTTATGATTGAAGTGAAAGGCATGAGATAAAATTGAGGTTAAATTATGTTATGGTTATTTTTGATGATTTTATCCCTTTTTGGGGAATGATTTGAGAATTATGTAGTTTTGGAAAAAGGACAACACGCAGACCGTGTGACAACCCGTCGTGTCAGACAAAGCTGCGGGAATCGAACCCACAACCAAAGTGCGACTGGTATTTATCGCCTACCACTGGACTATGTGAAGTCCCTGGTTAGTTTGATTTATTCTTTTTAGTTAGATGATTTTACGAATTAAGAGTAGGTTGATTTTAAGTTATCTTTGGAAATTTATTAACCCATCATGGAGGATATGTGATTAGGCTAATTACATTTCAATACGAGACTTTAGGAGCAACTGATGTGGTTTGGATATAAATGTTGCGATTTAACTTGGAAGACTATGTGACTAAAACCTTAAAATATTTGGGTTTCAATATTAGTTTAGTTTACTTTAAAGGATTTTATGGACAAATTGTTTATCGAATGGTCCTCGTTGAACTTTGGGTTTGTTGGACAAATTTTGGAGATTAAGAATAGATTTTCTTTTTATAAAGGGTTATCCTTTTCTGGATTTTCTAATCTTGTACTAACCTTTTTTGGTTTTGGTTTTGGTTAAAGTCTAAAGACATGGGAAGTATATAGTTCTCTTTTTTAGATTAGGTGATTCTCTAGAAGTTGATTATAGTACTCTTAATGCGAACAAGTCTCCCTAAATACTCGTCTTTTGGAAAAAATATGAGTTTGATTAAGGAATCTAGAAAAAGTTGAAAGTCAACATGATAAGTGATTATGTTTCCTTATGAATAAATTCCTCAATAAAAAGTAACTTAAATCAAAAAATTTGTCTATTAACTTTTCCTACTGGGGAATCGAATACCGTTTAACCCATCGCGAGTTTTTGATTTTCTTATGGTTAACTTTATCCTAGACATGTCTACTATCACTCTCCATCAGAACATGACCCTTTGTTTTCTCCTCCATATCCATATTTTCATACTTGGAATCCTAGTATGGGTTAACTCGGGTGACATTTGTACTTCTCTCCCATTCTTTTAAAGTGATTGTTTTACCGACTCTTGTTCCGATGTGGGACTTTCAAGGATGTTTCCAAGCTCAATTTTAAAAATTGTGAGGACGCAATTCCCAAAAGGGGGGAAGGATGTAACACCCCAGGTAAATAAAGAATATGACATTTTCATATTTATCCATATTTTTTAATAAAATATTAATATGACTTTAAAGGGGACGCTATGCTCGATGGCGTACCCAACACGCAACAACGAGTTTCTTGGGAATCTTACGTTGCACTCTAATAATAAAATAATACTATTTTAAATGGTAGTTAACATGTAGCCGTTGTATTGGCGGGAATGGATAGAAATAACTAAAAATATTATTATATATGTTTTTAAATGTTTTTACATTTATCCAATAAAAGATAAAGGCATAAAATACGGAAATAATTCAATTTTAGGCGTATATGCCCTAGTTTTCACTAAAGGTTCACTTAATGTCTTTTGATGGAGAACCGTCATTAAATATAGTTTTGTTCACTCTTATACATTCTTTTGTACCAAAGAAAACTCTTCTTAAGAATTGGGACATCAAAATTTACTTTGTGTAAATTTTTGGTATCTTTCTGATAAAGTTCATTTTTTAATGAATAGTGTAAAATGTTGTGTTTTAATTCAAAACCTCTTTTTAATATAATTTATTTATATGATTAGATTATCTTTTTAATTGGGTTTAAAGTGAAATTAGAATATATTTTTACCATTAAATCCAATAGTGGTCATTGGAATTAATTTCACTTTGAAAACAGACTTAAACTAGTGTCAATCTTTTGATACTTATTGTTTCATAAAAACACGCTATTTGATCTGACAGCGGGAATTAATTATTAAATTAATTAATTTTACTTATATGTTTTGAATTTTTTAAAATAGACTTCATTTTTTAATTTGGAATATCAAATATAGCTTAGGGTTAATTTTTGGGATTTTTCTGAAAAACTTCAATTTTTGATGAATAGTGAAACCACTAAGTGGTACTTATAAAACTGATTTTTCCGTTTAGATGAAATTTTTCCATATTTGTGTTTTGAATTTCATAAATCCGACATACATGGTTTTAATTAAGAAGTAAAATGTGGTTCAATGGGATAAAAATAATTTTTTTGTGAATAGTAACTTATTAAGTTTTTAATCGCGATTAGAGGTAATTAGTGTAGTTTAAGGTAAAAATAATGTTTTAATAATATGAAATGAACATAACACATGTCCTAACCTTATTGGATGTGTCATGGAAGACCCAGAAAACCCATGGGTCAACTTGGGGACCCCATGAATCCACTTTGGTTGGAAAATGACATTAATATCTTTTTATTTAAAGTTAATGAGACAAACATGAAATGTTTTACTAAAACAATTTTTACATGGGGTTATACAAATAATATTTTTGACTATAAATATTAATTGTAAAGATAAAAATATTTCATACATTATATTATTTTTTTATAATTTTTAGACATTAACTAAATTAAATTATTTATGACATCATGATGATGCAACGATGACCTCATTATTTAACGATTTAAATAAAATGAAAAGATAATGTAATATCTAAGACCTACACATGTCCAAAACCTATTGGATGAGTGGATTTAGAACCCTTATCACCTTATACTCTAAACACATCAATGTGGGACCTCTTAAATCCGAATACCATTTTAAAATAAAGTGACTTTTCTTTACCTTCCAAGAGTTCCCCTCCTCTCCTCTTATAAAAGGCCCCCACCTCTACCTACTTACCCACACTCCCAAAGCCTTTGTCTCGGCCAAACTCTTCCCATTTTGTCTCTCCAATTCCCTCTATTACTCCTTGAAGCCTCACTTTGGGTAGAAGTCTTCCCAAGGAAGCCTTTGAGCTCAAACCAAAGGGAGTTACCCAATTTTAAGGTAATTTCTTCACTTGAGTCCTTTTGTTTTATTTTGCTTCTCCACCCCCTAAACTCTTTTTATTCATTTATTTTGTAACAACTCCAGTATAATAAATATACTATGATGTTGTTATAAGATGTATTCGAGCTACACTTTCACACACCTACATCTAATGGTTAAAGAACATACTGAATCTGTGGATGGCGAATTTCTGCCTCCCGAAACGATGATTGTTCAACATTCTTCTAACACCTTCAAAGGTGTCCATTAAGATGACACTATATTTATATGTGATATATAATATGTTTATGTTTTCCTTAAGCTTCTGTATTTTTCATTTTGGGCATACCTTTATGGTTTCCATTATAGGTAAACGCGATATCTTCATTTAAGGAAGTGCGGACTACCGCCCCCTCAAAGTGATTTGATTCGTTAATACCATATGTGGTACGTATAAAGGATATATTTAATGATATTATATATGATACCATACTGGAATTAAAATAATATTATGTATCATTATGTTTTAATTCCATTAAATATGAAATAGAAATGGAAGTAGCGTTCATGCGTACGTACGGCTTACCGTCTCCATGAACGGTACATTTCATTTCTTATCTCAAAATGTTATGTAATATTATAAGTACATATATATAATGTATATATATGTAATATATTAAATCAAAATTATGGATATAATTCTGGAATTATAACATATATATATCTCTCTCATTTTTTTAAATTCCATTAATATGACAAAAATGAAAGTAGCGTTCATGCGTACGTACGGCCTACCGTCTCCATGAACGGTGCTTTTCGTTTTTTATCTCCAAATGATATGGAATAGTATGAAATGAATATTTACTGAATATATATGATATTTTTAATCATTAATACTATTCTGTAAATTATTTACTTATAACTACATGGGCAATCTTTTTTCAAACAAGTTCATTTTTGACTCATGTACCAAACATCAGCAAAAACGTCTGATATGAACTAACATTATTAAACAATTATTATAAAATTATAATATGTGATATGAACTGAATAATAATCTCTAAAGGAGGTACTTAGGTAATTATTAATTGACGAAAGTTTATTATTCAGGAATATAAAGAAACGAACAAGACAAGTTAGACTTGAGGTAAGGGATCCTACTCCTCTCTTTCTTTTTAAGTACACTCTTTTATGTCATTCCTTCTAAGCTTGTCTTTATTGTTATTGGGATGTTCTTTTATATTAATCTTACAGTAATTTTTATGTTCATATGATGAGAGACCCTATTCTCTCTCATCAATCCATTTTGGAAGTTTTGAGTGGCGCTGTTAGGCTGCCGAGTTTTCGTAAGGTATTTTTCATCTCACTTTCATTCTCGTGAGATTTATGCTACATTTGACACAATTTCCTTTGAGTGGTGTATATACTGCCCATTATTTTACTCTTTGTGTAACATACTTTCTTTTATGAGTATTTACATCAATGTTGTATTGTCCTTCTTTCACGAGGTGTATGTTTCGAAAGATACCCATGTCGGTAAGGGAACCTTTCACCCTCCTCTTTTTAAAAGACTTCTTTTGTTGGGTCTTTTAATTTACATATTGTTATGTTGGGATATGTTCTCATATATCCTTATTGATGTAAATTTTATGTCCAAGTGATGAGATATCTTTTTTTTATCGCTCATCAACTCATTTTGATGTGACGCCGTTAGGCTGTCAAGGGAACTTCTTAACCCAATTTTGATTTCTTTGGGTTCAACATGTAGTTATTGAATATGTCATCCTTTGAATATGTGTGAATGACCTTTGATTATTTTACACTTAATATCCACTTATATTTGGTGTATTCGTTTGTCACGCATAATTATGTAATTGATTTATCCTTAAACCAAGGATACCGTCTTTGTATGGGACTTCATCTCAATCTCCTTTCATTGAGGCATATTTTGTTTTATACAAAACCTTCTTTTATACGGAGTATAAACACCTTTGACTTTTATGTTTATCCAAAAGGAATCTTTTTTATACGAAGCGTTTTAAAAAATGACAAAAGGGAATGTTTTTGTCGTACGTATGCGGTGACAACGACTTCTCCGCCGCCGTGACCATTATTTGGGTTTCGGCTTCCTCTACAAGACATACCTTGTTTTTAAAAGAAAAATAAATACCATGTTTTACTTTTCTTTTATTCTGGTATTGAAAATGGTTTTCATGATGTTTTTATATCAATGTGTTGTATTGATATCTTGTGATTGAAAGGTGGAAATGTTATCTTTCCTTTATGCATGTTTTATGTGATATGATTATGTTGAGGTTCTTGGGCATTATTATGAAAACGGGTGGTTCTGTGATAAACTAAGGGCGGGTGAGCCCGATATAGCTCTCCAATGCATTGGGTAACGCGAAGGAGTAAAACATTAAGGTTTCTCCGAAGAGATTTAGGGAATATACTGTGATGGGTATTCCAAACGTAACCAAGAGGGTTACTCCCTACGTAAGAATGTTATGAATGCCTCAAGTTACCTTTATGTCATATTATTTCTATGATTTTATGAGGTATGTTAAAGTGCTTATGTTTTATGGGTAAGGTATGATTTCATTCTTATGTATACATGTACTCATGATTCCTTTCCATATTTTTATATCCCTTACTGAGCTTTTTATGCTCATCCCAAGTTTTTGAAATGTTTTTCACAGGTCAAGGGAAGGGTACATGATGTGATGATATTTTCAAGGATGTGTCAAGAAAGAATCCATGTTTTATTTTAAATATGTTTCCGTTGATTGGAAGAATGAATACTGTCTTTTATGTAACCACTTTGTCTAAATGTGGAATGTAATGCAAGTTTCATGATCTAATTCTCTAAAACTCTAAACCTGAAAAGATACTCAATGTGTAATCTTGTAATAACTCAAGATTAAGTAAGGTTTAAGGTTGGGGACTTATACATACTTTCATACAAAAGATAAACACTGCTTATTTTCATAATCATCAGTCGACATCAAAAGGCAGAATTGTGAAATATTTTGAAAAGACACAATTCACCCCCCCCCCTCTTGTGTATATTCGTATATTCTGACCTAACAATGAGAACATGATCTTTAAAATGGAATATTATACCCTAAATATCAATGATCATATGCATGAATCATGTAAGAAATATTGGTAGTTCATAATACATGATTCATAAGGAAATAAAGAACCTAATCCATGAATTCATAACATTGGAATAAAACATGAAATTGTGGTAGACACAAAATCATATAATATTATGTCCATAATAGACAAGTAATTATTGTAAATACCATCTTGGTATTATGGGTCCACTCCACACACTATCTTGGTAGTCATGGTGCACTCTCATGTCCATCTTAATAGCATGAGTCCACTCTTCATACCATCTTGATAGTCATGGTTCACACCCATGGCCATCTTGGTAGTCAAGGTTCATTCCCAATACCATATTAGTCTATCTCATGAGATATAAATAATTACCAATACACTGGAGGTGGATATAGGTCCCACAAATCTCATAGTGAAATCATACATGCATGTGCCACATGATCATAAATAATCATATCATAACCCATGAAATGAAATGGGTATCATAAACATGTAATCATATTATAAATTGTGGAAAAAGATATAGGTTTTATAATAATTTTATCAAAATCAAAACTCATGGAATATAAATAGATTTCATAACATATAGCCCATGAAATATAAATAGATTTCATAAATATATAACCCGTGAAAGAGAAATAGAATTCATAAACATATAACCCGTGAAAGATAAATGGGTTTCATAAAGACCATGAAATTAAGCATAACCTAATCAGAAAAATAATGTGAATGGAACCTTAATACCATTTCTTATAGAGGAATGACTAACATCAACGGATGTCATCTTATATGGAAACTAATTTTGAAATATCTTTCAAAAACAATTCTTGAGGAATGTGTCCTTTCTTCTTTGAAAAAAATATTTTTAACTCATAAAACCATTTGAAAATAATTTTCTTATAAAATAACTTGAAAAATTATAAATAAGATTTGAGATAATTTTTAAAACCTTTTTCCTTGAAAAATTATGAAATAATATTCAAATCAGTCTAAAAACATTTTTCTTTGAAAACACTTTGAAAAAATTAAAATAACTCTTGAAAATGTTTTGAAAACCATTTCGTTGAAAATACTTTGAAAACATATAAAAAATCTTGAAAACATTTTGAAAACCATTTCTTTGAAAACAACTTTGAAAACTCATAAAGAAATATTGAAAATGATTTAAAAACCATTTCATTGAATATCATTTGAAAACAAATAAATAAATCTTGAAAATGTTTTGAAAACCTTTTTGTTTGAAAACATACAAAAGAAACATGAACATATTTTGAACCCCCCCCCCCCCTTTCCCCTTTAAATTTTAAAAATAATCATAAAAACATTTTTAAAACCTTTTTATTGAAAATAATTTTAAAATAAATTTCATAAAAATAAAACCATAAACATAAAAAACGAAATATTCAAATAATTTATTTGGGTAAATCTTCACATGTTTACAAGGTAAAATGAACATTCCTTTTACACAGTACAAAGGTTATAGAAATGCATCATTCGGAAAGTGACAAGAATATTCCTTCGAAAACATTGGTAAAAGATAAAAATGGTTAAAAATTATTTTAATGGTCATAAGATATTATTAGAGTATTCTTGGAAACCCATTTTAGAAAACATGGTTTTGAAAGAACACAGATTTCCGACCGAAGAGAGAGGTAAGGTCATTTTTTCTGAAAAACATTTTCTTACTTATATTAAGTACCAAAGAGTGGGAAAATGGTAATAATACCAGAAGACATAAATACTAACTATATGAGAAGAAAAATTCATGAGTGTTCCTTAAAGATGAAACATAAAGTTTTATTAATGAAAATCTGATCATAAACAATCTCAATAAACGATGAGATTGTTTCAATAAACTTTTACCACGTGGTAAATTTGATTCACACTCCCCATATAGAAAAATGAAATTAAATAAAGAATAAAATATCATGAAAATAATGAGATTAATGATCTAACATTTAAATGGCATTTTATACACCTCATATAAAAATATAGGTGTATAATATGGCATGTGTCTCAACGGAGTCAAATTGAGATAAAATTAATTTACCGATTTGGTAACTTTTGAAAATTAAACCCCATGATATAAATATCATAAAAAGGAATTATAAATACCCATATATTTAATTATAATAGGAATATAATATATTCATGGTAATTATATACACCACAAAAAATAAGTAAGTGGTCAATAAGACATGTATCTCATGGAAATAAAGAGTGAGATGAAATTCCTTTAAGTTATGTCTTGACTCTCATCGTACTCATTCAAACCTCCTATATAATAAATATAAATTTATTATAAATATATCAAATAATATTATTATTACATAAAATAAAATATATGTTTTGATTATGTCTTTATATTAACATCTTTTTAATAATTATGTTAAGGTTTCACTTCAGGTAATATCCACTTTGTTTTTCTCATGTGTCTTAATTTGTTATATCTTTGGTCCTTATACTTATATTATGATTTAAATAATTTAAAACATGATTTAGATATAATTTATATTCATTGTATTTTTATTATAATAATCTAAAGAATATATTAGTATGAAATGGAATACATCGTTCATGAAGACGGTAAGTCGTACATACGCATGAACACTATTTTAGTTTAATTGTCATGTTGAATGAAATAAAGTAAAAGAAATATATATATATATGTACATATACTAATATTAAATTATCTTTATTATAAAATGAATATATTAACTAAATTCATCCTTAATACAGTCCTTGTAGTGTATGAATTAATCACGTCACTTTGAGGGGGGGCGGTAGTCCTCGCTTCCTCAAACGAATTTATCATATTTACAAAAATGGAAAGTATAAATACTTGTGTTATAAAATAATTAAATAATATTATATACATAATAAATATAATATATAACATATATAAACTTACTATCCATCTTAATTTCCACCATGATAGGTGGTAAATAAAAAATGAATAATCGTCATTTCGTGGGGCGGTAGACCGTCATACACGTAAACAGTATGTTCACTACCCATTAGATAGATATGTGTGTAAGTTTAGGTCAAACCCATAGCATAAAAACATTAAATTATATTTAATATACTAATTTTTATATAAAATAATCGAATAAATATATTGGGGGTGGAGAAAGAAAATAAAAGAAAGGATCTTGAGAGAAGTCATTGCCTCTTAATCGGGTAACTCCTTTTGGTTTGTGGAAAAAGGATTTTATGGATTGATTTATTCCCTGGGGGAAGATTATATGAGGAAGGGAGGATTTTTTAAATTTTATTAGGTAGATATTGTCTAAACCTAAGTGGTTTGAGAGGTGTAAAAAAGAGTGATATGTGGTGTCCTTTTATAGGAAAAGAAAAGGACACATTTGGAATTTTTGGAAACAAGTTATGTGTACCAACATTTTTACCTAAAAAATCATAAAAAACCAACAAAAATAAATAATTTAAGGTTAATATCCGAATAATGGACATAAAATGTTTTTTATACAAGTGTCTATTTTTTAGTCTTAAATTTATGGTTTAGTACTTTATTAACCAAATTTTTCTCTTAACTATTGTAATTAATTTTAATCACTTTCACTAATATTTATGGTCAAAAAAATTTTTACCTTATTTGAAATTATATATTAGGATGATTCAAAATATGGAATCCATTTTTCTAAATTATAATAACATAAGTGGAAGAAATTAATTTAAAATTAATCCCACTGACGGGACGACACTGCAGGTTTTTAAAGTAAAAACATCTAAACTTTTTCTAGGTTTCTTATACCCATTTTCAAAGTGAAATTTATTATAATGATATAAATTGATTAATCGAAAAAATATGATATAATTAAACTTTTAAACAAAATTAAAATATAATTTAAACTTATAAATAAATTAGACGAAAAGACAGTCGTGAATTAAAATCCAGTATTTCTTACTATTCATCCAAAAATGAAGTTTCACATAAAAATACCAAAAAATTTCCCTAAGATAATTTTGAAATTATAAAATAAAAAATGAATTTTATTTTTAAATATTAAATTTATAAATGTGTCTAAAATTAATTTATTATTTTTCACAAAAAGAAATTAAAAGCTATTCATTTAAGAAAATAGTATTTTTAAACATATAAGTACTTTACGAAAAATTATATCTTTCATAATCAATATTTTTTATTTCAATAAAACCATTATAAAAAAATATTTGAAAAGTATTTATTACTATTCATATTACTAACTTTAACATCTAAGTAACAATTATCTAATTTAAAAAATTATAACAATAAAATGATACTTCGTAGGAACTCGGTATTGTGTGTAACATACATCAAGTCAGTGTTTTGTATAGAAAAATCCTAGTAGGTTCCGTGTGAAATGAATGTTTGACTTGCTAAATTAATATAAAAAAATAGTGTTTCATGAAATGAAAAATATCAAAATATTAAATTAATTTAAAAAACATTCACATAATCTTAGGGTGTTATAAGGATCTCAGGGGATTTAAATAAGCTAAAGAAGGTCGAAATAAATGGTCTATAATAAGGATACAAGGCCAAATAGAACCATAGGATTTAACTCCCAGGTGCTACCGAAGAGATTATTTCTATTGTTCTTAATTATTTAGTTTTATTTTCCATTCAATTTAGTTTTTTAATTCTTTATTCTTACCTATTCATGTCTAATACCCTTTGAATGTATGGTTAATTATAAAATTATTAGGGAAGGTAATGTTATCATTTTCCAATTCTTGATTCCTCTCACTTAAATGAAAAAAAAAATCACTCTCTTTTTTTAACTGGTTTTGATATTTATTGGAAACCCTTAATATTAGAAGTGGTTATATTTTATTTTAATTCTATTATTACTTTATTTCCTTGTTCAAATGATTCATAATCTTACTTTTATTAGTTTTTGTATATATAATATAGAATATACTAGGGATAAGTAGTGAAGTACTCTATTATTTTTAGTATGTGTGAAAGTGGTAGTGGACACTATTGATATTTTAGGCAGAATAAGACTTGATTGGGTATTAAAGTTAATTAAGGGTCATTAAATGAAAATATGACTTACATAATTAGGGTAGACCAAGTTGAGATTTTATTTATTAATATTCTCACCCACACTATTCAACCAAGGGTGAGAGGGGAAGCAATTATAGATCCCCTCACTTATCATGTTAAGAAGAAGAAGAAGAGGGGAATGATTTAAAGGACTGGGATAGAATTATAATTAGGTAAACAAATAATATTTCTCATTATATTTTTTTGAATCTATAATTTCTATTTAGTTTTTTAAAACAAAACAATTTCCAAAAACCCTATTTATCTAACCTAAAAAATTAAAACATATATTTTTTTTAAATCCTCTCAAGAGATAATCCTAGGGTCACAACAAGAAATACATTTAACCTAAGAATAAATAGCTTTTTGATCCATCTTAGGATAGGTTTCATCTATCACATTATTGAAGAATTTGGAACCTAAATTTAAATATATAAATTTAATTAATAAGAAATACCTTGAAAACATTTTGAGTATGGAAGAAAAATATAGAGGAAAAAGATAGATAATGAATTTTGAGAGCTTTTTAAATAATAAGATTTCCAATTCAATAGATAAGATCAAACATGGATATATGGGTAAATCATGCAAGACTTAGATAAAAATGTTATTGTGAAAGGAAATCAAAAATTTGGTAGATATTATTAAATAAATCATCATGATTTATCAAAATATTGAAAATATACTAAATTGTTATAAATATATGATGTAAAAGTGATAAGGTATTCCCATTGATAAAGTTCAATTATGTAGTTACTTTGGTCACACCATAACTAATTTTGATAAGGAAAGATAATATATAAGAGGCAAGGCACCCAAGATAAATTGAATAAGGATGAGACCACATCTTACATAATGAAGAAGATATTATGTTTATGATAATTGTTTCCAATACTCTATTTTTTTCTATAAATCTTAAGATTGTAAGAAATAAAGATTATAAAATATGTCTAATATAATATCTAGAAGGATATAAAAGTAAGACATGTATACCATTCCCTTATATAATAAAATTACACCATTGGGAGAGGAATAGATCTGAATTACACCTCATATGGAAATTAATGAAGAGATACCCTTTATTGTATCAACAAAACCATTAATATTTTGGAAGAAAAATAAGAATATGGAGAAGGATATTTTTTCCAAATCATACTCAAAGTGATCTAGAATAGCATCATGTGTATACTTGATAGTGGGTGTCCATCCTATATAATGGGAAATGAAATATTGTAAAAGAAAATGAAAAGTCAGGTCGATTACACAGTTCTCTTTTGAAATGATTGAGCTTTAAAGATAAAAGGTAGACATAAGAAGAGGCTAATGTTAAAAGAGCTAAAAATTACATATATAGTTTATGTGTATGGAATTCGATACAATATCTTGATTTTGAGTCAACTTTATAACTTAGGACTCAAAGAATCATTTAATTAAAAAGGCTTATTGATCTATGGAAAAACTTGTGATACATTGATATAATAAAGGATAAATAATATTAATATCTTTTATGTATACTAAAAATTAAACTCATGTGTTCTTATGGTTGAATAGGAAAACAAGTTATGGAATTGATGAATAGGGTACATATATCAACAAAGTAGGGAAAATATTTCAAAACTTAAGGTATAGATTAATATCATTAACCTAAAAAGAGACAGGTAAAGGATTTGTGATGCATTCGTGAGAGGGAATATAGTGATAAATATCTAAAATAATGATATTAAAGAGAATCAAATTTTCTAAATTTAGTTCATACCAAGATATGTGACCCCATAACACATATGAGAATAATAGGATAAAGGTATTTCATCTTGTTTATGTATTATTGTAGTGGTATAGTGTGAATTATTCTCATAAAACAATGAAATATGTTATAGAATTTATTAAAAGATATTTAAGGTGTACTAAAAATGAAATTGGAATGATGAAAAAAACTTATGATTGGACAGTGGTGTGGAGTACACTTATACTAAAGATGATAACTACTTAGAGAAACATATAATCAAACATTAAGTTTCATCCATGATACCTCCATAGTATATTAAAACTATTGATGGGAAAAACCACATGGCAAACAATATAACAAAGACACTATTCATTAAGATTGGGATCTCATGGATGTATTGAAAATAAGAAGTTAAATTAGTTATAAATATGAAAAATATATCTTTTGTTAGACTCTAAGAGAATATGGAACCATATGAGATGTTCCATAGATGGAAACCAACTCCAAAACAATTTTGAGTATTTAGGAGTAAGTGGTATATTTAGAATAGATATGGTATTTAAGGAAAATATTGTGAAACAGTGAATTGAAAAATATTCATTAGTTATTCAAAAAATAGTAAAGCCTAAAATTGTTTCTGTAAAAGGATGAATAAGATTATTGAATTTAATGATGTTAAAGTCATTGAAGGGAAGTCTAAAAATAATTCTAGATTTCAATATATAGGGAAAATATATAAAAAAGAAGATGATAAAGAAAAAAAATCTATAGAAACTTAATGAAAAACACATGAGAAAGAATATGAGATTAAATTAGAAGAAAAAATAAGAGTTTAAGTGAGTTCATAAACAATTTAATGAATAATAAAATAACCTAAAATTGATGAATTTAACATCATTTATGA
This sequence comes from Viscum album, assembly GCA_963277665.1. Classification (NCBI taxonomy): domain Eukaryota; kingdom Viridiplantae; phylum Streptophyta; class Magnoliopsida; order Santalales; family Viscaceae; genus Viscum; species Viscum album. Next base: position 368,680 of record CAUJRU010000417.1, on the reverse strand, counting down.
AAAAACTACTCTAAAAACTCAATAAATGAGGAGTTTTGAGTAAACTATTTTATTATCATGGATACATAGATAACATCATTTGAAAAAATGAAAAATTTTGAATAATGGATTAAATTCATGAATGGAGAGTTGGATTAAATTGAGAAGATAAAAACATGAGATTATTTGAAAAGACCAAGTGTTCAAAACATCATTAAAAAAAATGATTTTTAGAACAAACGTGTTGAACACAAAAATGTAATCCCAATCAATTAATTTGTTATTTTATAAAGGCTATGTTAAAATTTATGTCATAGATTTTTTTAGGAGATGTTTTCAATAGCAATTCAACTTGAATTAATCTGATTATTCTTATCCATGGAATTAAAAATAGGATTTCACATTTATCAAATGGATATGAATATGAAATTTTTGAATGGGGTACTCAAAAAGGAAGTTTATATTGAATAGATAACGTGTTTTCCAATTTTTTATGATAATGGAAAGGTATATCATTATTAGAATAAAAAAAATCATTCCATTCACTTTTACACATGGACCATGATACTATCCTCACTTTGATAGCTAGGGGAATAATTTTCTTCACAGGCTTTGATTTGATTTCCTGTGGGGCCCAAGAAGACTTACATATCAAAACTTTTGGCCATTTGAAGTCTGGATTCATTTTATCTTACAAAAAAATTAATAAAGTCTATATTCTACATTGAACTTTTCTCTAATTATATGGCACTTCACATTGTTCATGAAACATTCATCCTACAAACTAAAGTCATTTAAAGTCCGAGGTGGTAGATTTCGGAACCCTGTAAACTAAATTTTTTTGTACGCCATGGAATCATTTTATGACACCATCATTGAAAATAATCCCCTTTGTATCACCCCTTTACAAAATCCCCTTTTTGGATCCCCTTTGTGGGTCCCATTTACGGAGGTCATTTATAGAGATCATCTACGAAGTCCCTTTGTAGACCCCTTTATGGAGACTCTAAGCGAGTTGACCTTTGAGAGACTCTTATATAAAGATCATATGTTTCCAACTTTTCTATTCTAATGAATATTTTTTAGAAATAGGTTATTTTCTTTTGCCTATAAATTTCAACACCCAATTCATAAATAGTGGTGGTAAAATATATATAAAGGCATGAAAAAATATACTCAAGGGTGGAATAGATATGGAGGATGCTCTCAGATCACTCTACTAAAAATTTTGTATTCTAAACTAGAGAGGGACTTTGATAATAAATCCCATGAAGGGCCTCTATGAAATAATCCACCATGAATCATGCCAATTCCCAATGTTATGAAAGACCTGGGTCATTTTTGGTGAAAGGTGTCATTTTTTCACCTCCTGTATAAAGAATAAATCACTATATATATCCCCATTGTGCATCCTCTTTGTGGACCCCCTTGTAGAGCCCATATATAGAATCCCATTTGTGGAGCCCCTAGAAATAATCCCCTTTATGAAGCTCCTTTGTAAACACCCTTTTAGGATGCTCCTTTCTAGCCTACCCTATTCATAAAATGATATTCATCTAGCCCTTTGCACTCGTTGGTCCATGTTGACGCTCCTTTCGTCACAGAATCTAAAGATCGGAAAATGGAATATCTGAGCTCAAAGTGATTCAGCCTTTGAAGAAAACATCAAAAATCAACAAAGGAAGGAAGAAAGGATCAAAAGCAACCTCACCGCGCAGGTTATCTAACTGGCGCGCAAGTATACTTGCGCGGCTACCTTGGTCGCGCAGGTGACTTGCGCGACCTAATTGGTAATCGCCCGGTAACCGCCCAGGGTCTTCTTTTGCCTATAAATAGACCCTGTGGGCCCCCCATTCGGGAGGATCTTCTGCCAGAAACTCGGATTGAAGCTCCCGACTCCCAAGTCTCTTCTCAAAGCTTTCGGAACACTTCTAAGGTAATTTCTTACCTAGAACGGAAGATCCAAAGAGAAGAAGGAAGGCCTAAGTGTTGAAACTTTTCAAACACTTGCGCGCCGACTTATTTCCTTCAATATAACTTGCGCGTCCCTTTTCTGGAAGAAACTCGAGAACATTTTAAAGGGTTTAAAAAAGAGTCGCTCAAGTATTTCATTACTGGTTGAAAATCGCGCAAGTACACTATGTGTCGCGCAGGTATACCTGCGCGACCAACACTTGCGCGCCCATGGAAGACTTGCGCGCCTTGCAAGACTTGCGCGCCCCTATCTTTTTGGGTGCCCATCTTGCCCATTTTTACCCCTCTTAAGCCATTTCACCTTTCCTTTTCAAGATTCAGTCTTCAAGACACTCTTCAAAGCCATTTATGGCATGATTTCTTGATTTGACTTTCTTATCTGAAAGGAATTCTGTGGAATCTCTCTCAAAGTCTAGTGATTTAAATATCCTTATGTCACTAAAATACGGAGAGTTCATTCATTTAACCTCATCCTTTAAGATGATAGAATCCTAACTTGGGCATCCTCCTCAGGAGTAATCCCCAAACCATAATCCCTAACCTGGGTCTCCTTTTTCAGGAATAAGACTCAGTCATAATCTTGGGCTTCCTTTTTAGGAGTAAGCCCCAAGTCCCTTAACCTGGGTCTCCTTTTCAGGAATAAGACTCAGTCATAACCTTGGGTCTCCTTTTCAGGAATAAGCCCCAAGTCCCCTTAAATTTCTCTTAACCAGTCATAATTTACCTTTGATTTGGGTTTCCTTTTCAGGAGTAAAACCCAATCATAAGTCCCCTCCTAACTTGGGCATCCTCCTTAGGAGTAAGCCCCAAGATTAGAGTATTCAAATCTCCATGAAGCACATATAACTTTATGGACCCTGTTCATGGATTTTCTCCCTAAAAGTAAATCCTAAACCTTCATCTATCTAGGCAGTCATCCATACATAAGCCCCAAACAAATTCTTATGATTGCATCTTTCATGGCACAATTGTCTAAATTTTTACCAATACCTCTTGTTTCTCACACCGAGCATGACTCACGTGAGCTTAGAGTGTAAAAGTAATTATGACATTCATCTTTGATCCATCAATCATAAACATCATACTTCATTTCTCGAACTACGTGGGTTCTGATTACTTTTCCAAAACAAAGGATACGTAGGTAGCCCATTTATGGGTTCGATCCCAACTTTGAAATAATCTTTGTCCTTCTGAATGACGATAAACTTCAAGTGCCCCACTGAGTGGCTTTAAAACCAGCTTGGTCATCATAATGACCAAGAGACTTTTATATAAATGTTTTGAAGGATACCATTGACCAAGAATCTCTAAACAGATATAGATGATTCTCTATTGATGAAGAACCTCGAATACATATAAAAGAATCTCTAAATTTCTTGCATATTTAATCATTGATTGTTAAAACTAAAGGAAAGCACATTTTATACTTGGTAATGTAATAAGGATTCACGAACATAACTTAAATCTATAAAGAGAGTCCCGGAGTAGACAATAATTCCCCTCAAAAAGGTGTGATGAGTCCGACCTCCCATCCTCTCGACCAATGCAAATTCCTAAGCCTCATTAGTCCACAAGATAATGAGCGCCTGCCTTTGGAAAGTAGGTCAAAACGGATGTGGAGTCATTGGATGTTTCCGGTTCTACGAACAAACCCGTTAGAAACCGATCGGAACGTTTGAATCTCCCGTCAAGGAGGTCATCCCCGGATTCTGTGCGAAACAAAAAATGGTGAACCCGATGTGAATCCTTAACCAAGTTAAAGTGATGTTCTTCTTATTTGTTAGGCCCCTTGGGCCAACAAAGAAATCATTGACATGTGATCATCCAAAAGATGCAGTGGCCGGATTCATCTTGATTATGTCTGTTACATGGAACAGGCACTCTTTTCTCAAGATCTTCTGCAAAATGGCTTTCCTTAAATTCACCCTTGTGAATACTGCTGCTGTGAACACCTCTACTGTGAGGTCTGCTGCTGTGAAAACCAATGCTGCTACTCCTGCTGGAACATCATCCGCTCTGAGGATGACATCACCAACTCAGCGTCTTCAACGCTGTGTTTCTAATGCACTGGTTAAGGAGTACCGTCGCAACGGTACTATCCCAAATTTGGAGGCCGCTCGTCAAGCCCTCCAAGTTAACAACTCTACCTGGTCGTCCGGACAACGGCGGCCAGCAATCAAGAAGCAGGCGGTGCTGACTACCGTCTCCAACCATTTCGGGTCGTTATCCCCGGAACGCAATTTCCATTCACTCACTTACTCTGATGAAGTGAATGAGCAGGTCCCGCAGGACCTTAATTCAAAAATACAGGAGTCCTTCTCAAGGGCTCCCATCAACAATCGCCGCCAGACTCGTGCGGTAGTGCGCCCTCAACATGATGAGGGTACCGACTCCAGGCATTCAGCTCAGGTTCCTCGAACCCGAGCAGGCAAGATGAACCGCCAGAGATGGAATCCGGTTAATAATAAGCAGGTTGTCATCCCTTCCATCTCCGAAGAAGTCCACCAACCTAACTTGGGGGCAAACAACGAGCAGGCATACACACCTGTTCGTTTTAATTCCGTTGTCCAGCAGACTCGTCTGGCAGCATCAAGCCTATCCTGCCAGGCAATTCCGGCGGAGTACCATAGGCAGGAACATACACGTGCGTATACATCACCAGTTAGTCAGCAGGCTCGTCTGACTACATATGATGGATCTCGTCAACCGAGTTTGGCGAAGTGTAATCAGCAGGCACATACACCTGCTAATACTAATCAGGCCTACCAACAGTCTCTCTTGGTAGCGCCCGGAGAAGTCAGTCGGAAAGTCCCGACGACAAACAGGAGGCAGACTCAACTCTCTTCCTCCACACTTGATTACTGTCAGGATTCACTGACAGGAAAAGGAGGACAGGAGCAGGCACATACACCTACTCCAAGCCCGGAATGGACGTATATCCCCGTTCCGGCAGCTGAAGTCACCAAACATATTTTGTCAATGGTGAAAGAGCATAAGCAAATTCCTGCTCATATTCTGGATGCTTGCCAGAATATCATAACAGCTTCAGCATCATCTCCGGGACAGACACATAAATCTATCCCTAGCAATGGAGTGACACATCAACGATTCACTCCGGAACAGACACACACATCTGTTCTAGTCCAAGAGGGTTATGGGGCATACTCCCCCATATCATACGGACAACCAAGTCAGGCACATACACCTGATTTGAGTGGAGATCGTCAGCCTAACCTGACCATCTTTCCTGATCAGGCACATACACCTGCTCAGAGAAATCACTTTCGTCATCAAGTGGTTTCTAAAGCGAGTAAGAAGGCATCTAAGAAAAAGATCCGACCAGCACAGTCAGGAGATCAAAGTCCAATCTGCAACAAGGCCTTGCTCGATGCTGGAGTTCTTGAAGCCCTAAGACATTTATCTATCAGAATTCAAGATTCTACTCCCTCAGTTCCCAATAACGGGAACATTAATTCTGAAGGTCTTCAACAGACACTTCCTCATGAAGACTTTCTTCATGAAAATTCGGTCAATCTTGAAGTTTCTTCTTCAGATGAGAGCCACAGGAACCCTCTGTGTGGTCAGAAGGCCAAGGAGAAAGAGATTTCATCTTTTGCTGTAACCCATCATGACGGTCCTCCTCATGGTGATGAACTTCTCTGCGAAAGTCCTCTCCGCAGTAGTGATTCACGTTGTCTCGAAAATTCTTCAGAAGGCAATGTAGTGACGAGAAAGCCCTCCTATCTCGAGGCACTTGCAAATGTAAAACCAGTCATGTCTGATGCTTTACTATCGGCAGGTGAAACTCTTTCTCCATCAGAAGATATCCTGGGGTTCAGGTTATTCTCCGAACCATCCCTGGGTCATTCATCTTCCAGCATGAATAGTGATTTCTCTACCAATCTTGTTGAATCCGATGAAGCAACAAGGAAACACCAACTCTGGTCCAAACTGGTAGAAGAATCTTCATTTAATGATAAAGAGGAAATGCTGAACATGAGGAAAAAACTGGCAAAAGGTGAAGTACCAGTCATGTTTTGGCCTTTGGCTGACTCCCAGTACGACATTCCAAAGATGTTGACGGATGATGGAATCCATGATATTCGTCTCAACATATGGAAAACTCTTTGTCAATTAAAGAAGAAGGTATTATCTTACGATGAATATGAAAATCATCTTAAGATAATAGAAGGGTTACAACGCCAGATTGATTTGGCATCTCTATCAGTCTCTCGGTATCCGAAGGCTGAAAAGCAACAGAGAACCCTTCAACGTTCATGCCTTGGCGCACTAAGAAGATTGTGTCAGTTAATTGCCAATGCTCCATCTGATTTTCATATCAGAGGATGGGGTGTTCACGGAGCACTACATTTCACAGTGCTTTCCGGTCAGCAAAGCCCGCCGAAAATGGTCTCATGCAATGTTATTGCCCATGGCCGGCCACAGTCAATGGGCTTTGTTCATAATCAAAAGCTTGCTCAAGAACAGGCTTCAACTAGTTCCTCTCAAAATAAAGTATATAGAGAACAAGTTGTTGAATTGATCCTACATCAAGCAGGCGAGAATATTGCACAAGCCTCTCGTCTGGAGCAAACACGTCATCAAATGACAGAAGTTTCGGAAATCATCCAACGGTCTGTTGAACCAGGTGATAAAAGTGGATACAGGTTAATGCATCCAGCTAATTTCCGAACTAAGATTCGCAAGATCAAGAGAGATTTTAAGAATATCTCAGACATAGCATGTCAAGAGACACCCCAGCTTGCTAGACTGGGGACTTCTCTAACCCAACCCTTAGAGTCAACAAATGGGATTCGAGGAGTTGAGCGGAAGCGGCAGGAACATCCCCAGTCCACCGGACTGGGGACTTTTTCAAATCCTCAATCCCTCCCTCAGAGAAAGTCAGTATTCTCTCGATTGGGGAATAAGCCTCAAGAGGAACGAAGAGCCAAGCTGTCAGGAGATTCTCTCCAAGTGACGGTTCTCCAAGAAATTCCTGAGGGATCAAGTCAACGGAATTCCATGTCTCATCATGGACATGGAATGAGACAATATCACAAAAATGCTGATAGAAAGGATTCCATGCAATATGCATCCATTAATGTCATCAATGTCGTTGCTGCTGATTCACCAGATGAGGCTCAATAAGAGGGATCAGACGAAGAGGTTCCTGCTCAAGAAGTTGCGCACACAGACCTAAATGAAGAAGGTGTGCGCACACGTAATCAAAGGCTTACCCAAAATCTGGGTATTCCTTCAAGTAACCCACTTCCCCCTCTCCGAAAAGGATCTAATAAGGGGAAAGGAAAGAATCAGGTTACTTCTCACCCTTCCTCTGAAGGAGGTCAATCGCTCTCATTAGAGAAAAGGTTTGCACAACAGGAGGAAGAAATGAAAGAATTAAGAAGGTTGAATGCAGAACTACTTCAGAATAGTATTCTTCTTAAGAATGCTGAAGTCCGATAGCCGAAGGAATTTGTTGTAACTACTGAGATGGATCAAGAATATCCTCCTTTATCAGTACACCCACAGAGGTCTAATCCTACGGGTCAAACGCAACAACGGTTGGCAGCACTACCATCAGTTGCAGCACCAACCACCACGTCTGTCCAAGATCCATTCATTGCACCTACCCAAAACCAAGTTCAACCTGACGTTTCTCAAAAGTTAATAACTACTATTGAGTCATTAACAGCTCGGTTAGAAACTATGGAAGGGAAACGGGCGCAAGTTCAACCTGAAAAGAAAGTTTACCCTGAATGGGTAGATTCAATTTCTCCTCCATCCAGTTTTGGAAACCCTATTTTCCCTGCTTTCAATGGATCAGGAGACCCTGAACAAAATTTGACGCATTACGTGTCTTGTTGTGATCCTATGATGGGAACTCCAGAGTAGCAAGAAGCAGTGAAACTCAGATGCTTCGTGCGAACCTTGCAAGGACCAGCTTTTGTCTGGTATACAAGCTTGCAATCCCGATCAGTCATCGGATGGGAGGATCTTTGTCAAAAATTCCTTCTTCAGTTTAGCTCAACTTTGCCAAAAACGACAGTTTTCGATCTTACAAACTGCAAGCAAAGGGAGAATGAAAGAGTCTCTGATTTCATTGCTCGTTGGAAGGGATTAACGTATTCCTTGAGTTTAGCACTCCCTCAGGAGGAATTGTTGTCAATCTGTGTGGCAAATTTGCGTGACGAATTACGCACTCCATTGATCCCTGTGAAATACATAGGAGGGTTTCGAGACCTTACTTCAATCGCTCAACAGATTGAAGATTCCCTTATACAGGCTAAGGTTAAATCTCGTGTAATTCCATCAGCTCCAGGAAGAAGAATGGGTAAAGCAGAAACTGCTACAGTTATGCTTAAACAGGCACCTGTACCTATTTCTACTTCAAAAACTTCATCTTCTCGAAGGGCTCCACCTCCTGAACGCCAACAACAAAGGCTGTTTCGTCCAAATGATCAAAAATATCAAAGACGAAAACAATTTGAGGATATGAAGAGTAAAACATACTCTTTCCAAAGTGAGCAAGTTCCTGGTTACTTCATTTCAACTCTGGAAAATAATTTGGTTCAATTACCAGTGCCGAAGAGGCCAAACAAGGAAGGAGATGAAGACCGTCCCAATTATTGTCCCTTTCATCAAATGTTGGGGCATCCCATCCAGGAGTGTTTTGTCTTTAAAGACCTCCTTCAAAAGATGGTCGACTTGGGACAAGTCAAATTGAAGGGTTCTTCAGCTCATGTAGCGTGTATTACCGCTACAGATCCAGAGGAAGGAGGCGAGTGGCAGGAAGTCAAAAGCAAAACTACGAAAAAATATGATGATTGGATAGTCAGAAAGACAATCAATCGGACCCATTCCATTTTGTGAACACAATTGAAGAATCCAATTGTGTCTCCTATAAAAGCTGCAGTAAAGCCTCCATCAAAAGACAAATCCTCAAAAGGGAAGCGCAATTCAAAGAAGAAAGAGGAATCAGGAGAAGATGAGTATGTAGCAAAGCCTAAATTGTCTTTGACTCTGGCAGATTTCATGCCATCTACTTCGAAGCCACGGGCACCGTCCCACCAAACGGCGCAGCCTAAACAGGTTAACCAGGCAGAGTCTTTGTCAGACGAAGAGTTAATCTTTGGTTCTGTTAATATGATTCAATTAACATATTCATATTCCAGTCTTGATGAGCCTAAATTCCCTGTATCAAATAAGGGAACCCGAGGAAGTTCTAGAGGTTCAGGATATAGGGGAAGACGTGGATCTTTCCGAAGCCACTACTCTAATTCTACCCCTGCTAGCACTGTATATGCAGCAGAAACTCGTGGTAGATCCCTTCAGCGAGCTCAAAAAGAACAAGCAAGTTCTTCTGCCAATGGCCAACTCAGCTTCGGCACAGTTATTTTGGAAGACCGATTAAAGGTTTCATCTTCTTTATCTCAGCAAGTAAATGGATCTAATCAGTATAATCTTCCAAAACCAAAGATGTTGCCAACTTCAATACAAGATGCATCAGCTTCCAAAGCATCTGCTTCCAAGGTACCTGCTAAACCGCATATTCCTATTGGGAAACGCAGACCTCTAGATCAAAAGTATGATATATTGAAACACTTGGCCCAAGTACCAGCCAATTTATCAATTTTGGATGCTTTGAATCTGTCAAGAGATATTCGGGAAGCACTCATCGAAGCTTTGTCAAGTCCTCAGGAGTTTGAAGCTGAAATTGCTGCAGCTGAAATCTATCACATAGAGAATAATCCTGCAGAATGCCATGCAGTGATATCTTTTACTGATAAAGATGAAGATGATTTTGTGCATGGGCACATAAAACCTTTGTACTTATCTGGAAAAGTTAATGGTATAGATGTTCGAAGAGCTTTCATTGACAATGGTTCAGGAGTCAACCTCATGCCCATTCGCACACTTCATCGATTGGGCCTCACGGAATCGTATTTATCTCCTTCTACCATGATTTTGCAAGGATATGATAAAAATGAACAAGAACCACTGGGAGAAGTTACGCTCAGAACTCAGTTTGGAGATCTTGTTTCCAATTCGGATTTCATGATTGTTGATCAAGACTCAGCTTTCAATATCTTGCTTGGAAGACCCTGGCTACATCAGCATGCAGCTATTCCGTCATCATACCATCAATGTCTCAAATACTATTTCGATGGTCAAGTTGGAACATTGTATGGTGATAAGGCCCCGTTCAAGACATGTGAGTCTCAATACATTGAGGCGGAATTTTATCACATGAAGGGAAGAGAAAAATCTACAATGAAGGAAATTACCAAAGTTAATGCTCCATATGGTTTGGAAAAAAATTCCAATAAATCCATTTTCACATGTGAGTACAGATTATGTGTTACCTATCAGTCAAATTGACAAAATAGGCCCAAATCAAAATACTCTTATGGAAAGATCCATAATGTCAATTACGGCAATCAAGCCAGACAACATGGGAGAAATTGGTAACTTACCAAGCAGTGATGAAAGCATAAGTGGTGACGTTTTCATTTTTTCTGCTGAAATCCAACAAGTCTATACTTTGATAATCAGGCCAGAAGAAGTTATAGCCACACCAGAGGTGAATATTGATGTCGATTCTAAATTCATCATCTCCTCTTTATTTCCCAAAGAAGACCCTTTATCATCAATAGGGTCGGAAATGGAATCTTCTTCTTCAAAATGTGAAAATTTTGACATCTCTTATGATCATGAGAATTTCGTTTTTTCATCTACTTTGCAAGTAGAAACCGAAGAAATAACACATGATGAAGAGGAAGAGGATGATCTTAGAGATTCTCCTCCATCATTTGAAGAGGGTATCTCTACCACTGTGGATGAACTCAGAGAAGTAAATCTGGGTACAGAGAAAGATCCACGCCCCACTTTAATTAGTGCAGACATGACCCTTGAAGAACAAGAGATGTATATTTCTTTTTTAAAGAAAAATAAAGATATTTTTTCTTGGAATTATACAGAGATGCCTGGCCTTGATCCTGATGTTGCCACCCATCATTTGGGTTTGCCAAAAGAACATCGAGGATTCAAGCAAGCCGCGAGAAGAACACACCCAACCTATGCTTCCAAAATCGAGGCTGAAGTGGATAAGCTTATCAAAGCTAAATTTGTCAGAGAAGTTCAATATCCCAAGTGGTTGGCTAATATTGTCCCGGTAAAGAAGAAGAACGGACAAATTAGGGTTTGCATCGATTTCAGATATCTTAATCGGTATTGTCCTAAAGATGATTTCCCAGTTCCGATTACAGAACTCTTAATTGATGCGACGGCTGGCTATGAAGTACTTTCTTTCATGGATGGATATTCTGGATATAATCAGATCCGAATGGCCCCAGAAGATGAGGAATATACAGCCTTCAGAGCTCCTCAAGGTGTGTTTTGTTACCGGGTGATGCCATTTGGTTTAAAGAATGCAGGTGCAACATATCAACGCGCCATGCATCGTATCTTCAAACCTTTTCCAGGGAAGTTTGTTGAATGCTATGTAGATGATTTGGTGGTTAAATCCAAACAACGTTTTGATCACTTGGCTGATTTGGAAGTCGTATTCCACAAGCTTCGACAACATAATTTGAAGATGAACCCCTTAAAATGTGCTTTTGGGGTAACCTCAGGAAAATTCCTCGGCTTTGTTGTACGCCATCGTGGTATTGAAGTCGATCCTGAGAAGACCAAATCAATCCTTGGTATGTCACCTCCTCATAATTTGAAAGAATTAAGAGGACTTCAAGGACACTTAGCCTATATTCGGCGTTTCATCGCCAATTTGGCAGGCAAAAGTTTACCCTTTACCAAATTATTGAAGAAAGGAGTCACTTACCAGTGGACTGAAGAATGTCAAGAAGCATTTGATGTTCTCAAGAAATACCTCTTGAGTCCACCAGTACTCATGCCACCTGTTGAGGGTAGGCCTCTTATCCTCTATGTGACAGCTTTAGAGCGATCATTGGGTGCCTTTCTCACTCAAAAGAATGATGCTGGGAATGAAAATAGTCTCTACTATCTCAGTAGAACTATGCTTGAAGCAGAAACCCGGTATTCAAGTATTGAAAAGTGCTTCCTAGCATTAATCTTTGCAGTTTAGAAACTGATACACTACCTGCAACATCACGAGGTCCAATTGGTATCTCGTAATAATCCACTCAAATTCATCCTTAGTCGTCAAATGCTTACAGGACGTCTGGCAAGATGGGCGGTTATTCTACAGCAGTTCGACATTCAGTATGTGTCTCAAAAGGCAATTAAGGGCCAAGATCTGGCTGATTTCCTGGCTGAACATCCTTCAGTGGAAGACACGTATTCAGATATCGAACTCCCTGATGAGGAAGTTTTCTCTATTCAAGAGAGTCCTCAAACATGGGAAATGTATTTTGATGGTGCTTCTAGAAGTCCAACAGGGAAGAAAATGGAAAATACTAAATTCAACAAAGTTGGTTTAGGAATTGTGCTCATTTCTCCAGATAAGGCAGTGTTACCTTATTCCTTTTTGTTGTGGGAAGGTGGTACCAATAATGAAGCTGAATACCAATCTCTCATTGCAGGCTTGGAGTTAGCGCTTCAAGCACAAGTGAATCACTTAAAGGTGAAAGGTGATTCAGACCTAGTAATCAAACAAGTCAATGGGGATTATGCCATCAGAAAAGAAGAATTAATCCCTTTGTATGATTACGTCAGAGAGTTAATGTCGGAATTCCCTTCAGAACCGACATTTTCTTATGTCCTAAGATCACAAAATGCTCAAGCTGATGCACTGGCTAATATAGCCACAGCTTTAGCAGATCCAAATCGGGACGAGACAACCATCTGTATTGCCCACCGTCGTGCAATTTCACCTTATGTTCAAGTTAGAAAAGAGGAAATTAATGAAATTAGTCTCATTCCTGAACCGTATGGTCATACTACAGGATGGATGTCACCTATCAAGGAATACCTTCAAAATGGAACACTTCCACCTGATAGAGCCGAGAAAGAACAAATTCGGCGACGTGTGGTCAATTTTACTCTTTATGATGGTCCAAACCACCTCGAGAAAATTCTCTACAAACGTGGTTTTGATGGAGTTCTCTTCAGATGTATTGATGGTGAAGAGACAATGGCTATCATAAAAGAAGTGCATGCAGGAGTCTGTGGTGCCCACCAGTCTGGACATAGATTGTCTGATCAAATTCGAAGGCTTGGATACTTCTGGCCTTCAATGATACAAGATTGTGTTAATTTCACAAAGAAGTGTCATTCATGCCAAGTATATGCCAACTTCATTCATCAACCTCCAGAGTTGCTTCATACAGCTAAATACTCATGGCCATTTTCCACATGGGGAATGGATGTGGTGGGACCTTACCCTTCAGCTACGGCCAAGCAGTTTAAGTACATTCTTACTGCTACTGATTTCTTTTCCAAATGGGCAGAGGCAGTACCTCTCAAAGAAGTCAGTTCTAAATGCATTGTTAGCTTCATCAAGTCTAACATCATTACTAGATTTGGTGTCCCTCATACCATATTGACGGAAAACGGCACCAACTTCTGTTCTTCTGAGGTAAAGAAATTGTATCAAGAATACAACATTAAGTCCAACCATTCATCTCGATATCATGCAGAGGCTAATGGCCAGATAGAGGCCTTCAACAAGACTCTTTCAAATATACTGCAAAAGATGGTGGATAAAGATAATAGTTCATGGCCTGATAAACTCTTTCATGCTTTATGGGCTTATCGGACTACCACTCGCAATGAAACACGGTCTACTCCATATTCATTGGTATATGGAACAGAAGTAGTCTTGCCAATTGAAGTTCAATTTCCCTCACTCAGAATAGCCATTTGTGATCAGTTATCAACAGATGAGCAATCCCAAAAGCGGTTGAATGAATTGGAACATTTAGATGAGAAAAGATTGTGCACTTTGCACCACTTGGAAATCTATCAGAATCGGATAGCACGAGCTTTTAACAAAAAAGTTCGTCTTCGTTCATTCATTCATGGAGAATTGGTATTGGTTCTCAGAGCACCAATGATACCAGGAAAGAAGCCTCCCAAGCTTGAACCAAAATGGGAAGGACCTTATTCAATACATAAGGTCTACTCCAATGGAGCGTATTCTCTGATCTCAATGGATGGAGAACACATCACGACTCCAACTAATGCCAGATTTCTGAAGAAGTATTTTGTATAAACACAAAATATTGTTCCCAGATCCAAAACAATCACATTGGTTCATATTATGTCCGAGATGACATTAAACTATATTTTGTCCTGGCAACATGACATTAAACTGTGTGGCACTTTCATCGTCCAGCATGACGTTAAACTGTGTTAGTTCCCTTATCGTCCAACATGACGTTAAACTGTCACATTGGTTACTATTATGTCTGAGATGACATTAAACTATATATTGTCCAACATGACATTAAACTGTTATAATGTCCAGCAAGACGTTAAAGTATGATGTCCTATCTACATGACATTAAACTGTACAGAAGATCCTATATTTTGTCCGAGATGACATTAAACTATATTGTGTCCTAGAAACATGACATTAAACTGTGTGGCACTTTCATCGTCCAGCATGACGTTAAACTGTAAAAAGTCCCCAGAACTGATATCCTCATATTAGTTCACCTTAGTCCTAGCTACATGACTTTAAACTGTACAGCACCAGTTCGTCCTTGCTATATGACGTTAAACTATACAGCAATGGTCCAGTATGACTTTAAACTGCAACTTCGTCCCACACGACATTAAACTGTGAAAAAGTTCCCTAAACCGTCCAGCATGACCTTAAACTGCATCATCCCTGGTCCATGTATATGACCATAAACTATTTGCAAATCCCTTATGTCCAGCAAGACGTTAAACTGTGACGTCCTAAACTACATGACGCTAAACTGTATAAAAGTCCCTCACGTCCGAAAAGACGTTAAATTATATAATCATCAAAGGTCCAGCATGACATTAAACTGCACCATCCACAGTCCATTCATATGACCTTAAACTATTCGCACTTTCGTCCGACATGACGTTAAAATGGTACACTCTTTTGTCCTTACTGCATGACATTAAACTACATAGTCCCCCTTTCGTCCAATATGACGTTAAAATATTTTATCCCCATCGTCCTAACTACATGACGCTAAACTGTACAGAAAATCCTTGATAGGTCCTACATGACATTAAACTGTATTTTGTCCCTGCTACATGACACTAAACTATGCAGCACCAATAGTCCTAACTGCAAGACTTTAAACTGCATAGTCCCTTTTTTTTATGTCCTACATGACATTAAACTGTGCATCGTTAAGGTTGTTATTACCTCTTGTTTCTCACACCGAGTATGACTCACGTGAGCTTAGAGCGAACATCAACCATAACATTCCCTTTGGGCCACTAACCATGTGTAAGTCCCAACAATATTTTTTATTAGATCATTGTCCACAAGAACAACTTGATCATTAATTCATTCTTTAATTGAACTACACGGACTTTGATCCTCGCCCTCCAGGCTGGGTATGTAGGCAACCTCCCAGGGTTCAAGCCCAAAAACAATCTCTTCACATCGGTTCACCACCACCTCATATGATGTTGATTTGTGAAACCGCCCCTGGAATGAATATCTTTACATTGATTCACTTTCGTCCTTGTTATATGACGTTAAACTATACAACACTTTTGTCCGATACGACAATAAACTACAATATTCTTTGATTTCCTCATTTGAGAAGGAACCATTATTGACATTGATTTTTTAAATCATGTTTCATTTTCAAAAGACTACGTGCATACATGGTAATGCCTAAACTTTTTATCTCAGGTTAAACCATCATTGCACTAAAGTCCCCTTTCACCCTTCACATGTACGAACCAAATTTGTACAAAGGGTAGTTCTAGAACTACGTGGACTTGATTCCCATCCTTATGGGATACGTAGGAACATTCGAGTGTCCCTCGAATCCAGTCCCAAGTCTTTTGGGCCTAACCCCAAATTTCAATTTTAGTCCCTTGGCTGAAAAGTCCTCATGAAAACACACACTGTGTATTCATTATTATGGTCTGAATTCTATGACCCTAAACTAAGATCACTCATACTTTCGTCCTGTACGACGTTAAACTGCATTTCAAGAACTACGTATGGCTTGATTCTCATTCTTATGAGATACGTAGTGAAGTCCAAAATTTCAATTCAAGACCCAGCCACAACATGATTATGGTTATCATTGACCTATGTATCTCTATATACATTGGACAATACCCATCTTTATGTGTTATAATCCTAACCTTAAATATTTTCAGATCTTCATAACCCTTTTCATGACTTCTAGTCACAAAAATGTCAAACTTCTGAGAATTCTTTTGCCTGACTATGCAGTACGTGCCCATAGGTGGCCTTGCATAAACAGTCCACATAACAGACTTGTCAGCCGAAAGATACTATTTATTTGACCATGCAGCCAATGCCCTTAGGTGGCCCTGCATATTTCAACCCCCTAACGGGTTTTGTTAAATAATAGTAACTTCATTCTTGGGAAGAATGCCTCTTTTGTCCTTATTTTTCTTAAACGACAGTATGTAGGGATCCGCAAAAAAATGGCCATCCTTAACATATTTGTCCCATATCCTTTTTCATGATCTGAAAATATTCAAGTCTATGGTTTATTCTTCTTCCCTACGTTTTGGTCAGACCTTCGTAGGAGTGATATTCATCCAGTTCTTCGATATTCTTGTTCGGAAATATCTTCTTCATATTCAAGTACCTCTTTCCATTAAAAAAACTCTATACTTTAGAAAATTTGAATCTCCACAAACTTTCACTGGCTTTTAGCACTAGGAAAGTAAATTTCTGGGAGTTATTTTCGCCTGACTATGCAGCACGTGCCCATAGGTGGCCTTGCATAAACAGTCCACATAACAGACTTGTCAGCCGAAAGATACTATTTATTTGACCATGCAGCCAATGCCCATAGGTGGCCCTGCATATTTCAACCCCCTAACGGGTTTTGTTAAATAATAGTAACTTCATTCTTGGAAACTACTTCTTCTAATGCCTTTTAGCTCTTTTTCATAACATTCCTCAGATTCAAATATTCTTAAGCCATAGTTTATATATTTTCCCTCATACTTGAGTATGGTAGTATGTTTTCAGATGAACTTTCAAGGAATTGTGTCAATTCTAATCCATTGCGGTCAAAGCTATTTCGACCTTAAACATTAGCCCCTTTATGTCCGGCATGCATGACTTTAAATTGCCTACAAAAGACAAAGGAACTCTGAATAAAAGTCAAGTTCCATCACACTTGCGCACTACCCTATGTGCCCTAAAGTCTTGTGCGCCCCCTTTTCCTTTGGATGGATTCAATTTCCTTAGAGTCAAATCCTCATTTCTCTCCGGATCCAACTCTGAGGGGGGCCTTTTGTTGACGCTCCTTTCGTCACAGAATCTAAAGATCGGAAAAGGGAATATCTGAGCTCAAAGTGATTCATCCTTTGAAGAAAACATCAAAAATCTACAAAGGAAGGAAGAAAGGATCAAAAGCAACCTCACCGTGCAGGTTATCTAACTGGCGCGCAAGTATACCTGCGCGGCTACCTTGGTCGCGCAGGTAACTTGCGCGACCTAATTGGTAACTGCACGGTAACCGCCCGGGGTCTTCTTTTGCCTATAAATAGACCCTGTGGGCCCCCCATTCGGGAGGATCTTCTGCCAGAAACTCGGATTGAAGCTCCCGACGCCCAAGTCTCTTCTCAAAGCTTCCGGAACACTTCTAAGGTAATTTCTTACCTAGAACAGAAGATCTAAAGAGAAGAAGGAAGGCCTAAGTGTTGAAACTTATCAAACACTTGTGCGCCGACTTATTTCCTTCAATATAACTTGCGCGTCCCTTTTCTGGAAGAACCTCGAGAACATTTTAAAGGGTTTAAAAAAGAGTCGCTCAAGTATTTCATTGCTGGTTGAAAATCGCGCAAGTACACTATGTGTCGCGCAGGTATACCTACGCGACCAACACTTGCGCGCCCACGGAAGACTTGCGTGCCTTGCAAGACTTGCACGCCCCTATCTTTTTGGGTGCCCATCTTGCCCATTTTTACCCCTCTTAAGCCATTTAACCTTTCCTTTTCAAGATTCAGTCTTCAAGACACTCTTCAAATCCATTTATGGCATGATTTCTTGATTTGACTTTCTTATCTGAAAGGAATTCTGTGGAATCTCTCTCAAAGTCTAGTGATTTAAATATCCTTATGTCACTAAAATACGGAGAGTTCATTCATTTAACCTCATCCTTTAAGATGAGAGAATCCTAACTTGGGCATCCTCCTCAGGAGTAAGCCCCAAACCATAATCCCTAACCTGGGTCTCCTTTTTCAGGAATAAGACTCAGTCATAATCTTGGGCTTCCTTTTCAGGAGTAAGCCCCAAGTCCCTTAACCTGGGTCTCCTTTTCAGGAATAAGACTCAGTCATAACCTTGGGTCTCCTTTTCAGGAATAAGCCCCAAGTCCCCTTAAATTTCTCTTAACCAATCATAATTTACCTTTGATTTGGGTTTCCTTTTCAGGAGTAAAACCCAATCATAAGTCCCCTCCTAACTTGGGCATCCTCCTTAGGAGTAAGCCCCAAGATTAGAGTATTCAAATCTCCATGAAGCACATATAACTTTATGGACCCTGTTCATGGATTTTCTCCCTTAATGTAAATCCTAAACCTTCATCTATCTGGGCAGTCATCCATACATAAGCCCCAAACAAATTCTTATGATTGCATCTTTCATGGCACAATTGTCTAAATTTTTACCAATACCTCTTGTTTCTCACACCGAGCATGACTCATGTGATCTTAGAGTGTAAAAGTAATTATGACATTCATCTTTGAGCCATCAATCATAAACATCATACTTCATTTCTCGAACTACGTGGGTTCTGATTCCTTTTCCAAAACAAAGGATACGTAGGTAGCCCATTTATGGGTTCGATCCCAACTTTGAAATAATATCTGTCCTTCTGAATGACGATAAACTTCAAGTGCCCCACTGAGTGGCTTTAAAACCAGCCTGGTCATCATAATGACTAAGAGACTTTTATATAAATGTTTTGAAGGATACCATTGACCAAGAATCTCTAAACAGATATAGATGATTCTCTATTGATGAAGAACCTTGAATACATATAAAAGATTCTCTAAATTTCTTGCATATTTAATCATTGATTGTTAAAACTAAAGGAAAGCACATTTTATACTTAGTAATGTAATAAGGATTCACGAACATAACTTAAATCTATAAAGAGAGTCCCGGAGTAGACAATAATTCCCCTCAAAAAGGTGTGATGAGTCCGACCTCCCATCCTCTCGACGAATGCAAATTCCTAAGCCTCATTAGTCCACAAGCTAATGAGCGCCTGCCTTTGGAAAGTAGGTCCAAACGGATGTGGAATCATTGGATGTTTCCGGTTCTACGAACAAACCCGTTAGAAACCGATCGGAACGTTTGAATCTCCCGTCAAGGAGGTCATCCCCGAATTCCGTGCGAAACAGTCCAAATCACAGGGTCTATGCCCCCACACCCCTACTTGGAATCACTATCAGGATACAACCCTATCCCTCCAGAATGGTCCCTTTTCTACCTTCACCAACCCCCATGAGAAATGGATAGTCATACCATGAACCTTTTGGGTTAGGCTGATGAAATTTTTGATTTTGTATTATAAATACTTAAATTCCACCCCATTTAATACCATGAGTCAATATACTTCTCTACACTCCCTAAAATACCTTCAATTGACTTAATCCACTTTTTCTTCTTCCTGAACTATGAGTTTATATTCTCCTCTTGGATTCCCCAAGTACCTTGAGTTTAAACATTCCTCATTCAACTCATGAAACCCCATCACATGACTCTTATTCTAGGTTTAACCAGAAAAGAAATCTCTTACGTAATTCCAACACCAGCCATTGCTAGGAATATTCCTCCTACTAGTCCTCATTACAAGTCAATAAATTATAGTATATCCTATATCAAAAAAAACAGGATGCCTCCAACGAAAAGTGTGATATGGCTTATGTGTCTATAGTGAGATGCCTCGTGTAATGAGACGACCAAACACAGGCTACATGGGCATCCCCCTAGGTGTTGGCCCCAACCAAACCACTAAATTTCCATGATTTGACATTCTCATCAAGGTTCTAGAAATATTGGCATCCTCCTAGGTGTAAGACCCAACCAACCCTGTAAATTACCATGAGTTGAGATTCTCCTCCTGGTTCTAGAAATATGGGTATCCTCCTAAGTATAATCCCCAACCAAACCTCCAAATTACCATGAGTTGAGATTCTCATCATGGTTCTAGAAGCATGGGTATCCTCATAGTTGTAAGCCCCAACCAAACCTCTAAATCATGTTGAGTTTAGATACTCCTCAGGGTTTCCTAAATATAGAAATCCTATTAGGTTTAATCCAAAACCAAACCTCCACACCACCATGACTTGAGATTCTTCCAATTGTTCCATAAATATGGGCATCATCCTATGTATAAGCCCCAGCCTACCTCTAAATCACCATGAGTTTATATTGTCTTCATGGTTCAAGAAACATGGGGATTCCCCTTGTTGTAATCCCTAACCAAACCTATAAATCACCTTTAGTTAATATTCTCTTCATGGTTCTAGAAATATTGAAATCCTCCTTGGTATAAGCCCCAAATAAACCTTAAAATTACCATGAGTTGATATTCACCTCATAGTTCTAGGAAAAAGGGAATCCTCCTAGGTTTAATCCCAACTCAAACCTCTAAATCACCATGAGTCCAGATTCTCCTCATGGTTCAAGAAAAATAGGCATCCTCCTAGGTGTAAACCTCAACCAAACCTATAAATTACCATGAGTTGAGATTCACCTCATGTTTCCAGAAACATTTACATCTTCTTGGGTGTAATCCCCAAGAAAACCTTAAAATAAAATATTGTGACCTCATGAAATGTGACTAATCATAAATTGTACCTTGTTTCACACATTGATCATGACACACATGGGCTTAGAAATCTGTGATGATTATCTCATCTACATTATGAAAGGGCTTACATTATGGGATACTATTGAGGTATAATTCCCAACCATTCCATTGAAATATATGTACTATGATTTCTATTCATATAAATATACGTAAGATTCTTCTTTGAGGTCCAAACTAAAACTCATTTCCCCTTCAAAAATTCCACCAAACTGTGTGATTTTTTATTCATATCTCTAGAAAGATACATAGGAGGCCTATTTGTGGTTGATTCCAAACTCCAAGACACCCACTTCCTCCATTTACCACTATAAATTCCAATGATCCCAACATAACGTATTTAAACCATATAATCATAAAATTATTAAAATAATATGGGGAAACTCTAATGAATATATATGTTTACATCAATCACATGGTCTCAATCAAATCATTAACACTGAGGTAACCAGTCATGCACTGAGATTTAAGAAGGATTCACAAATATGTATAAAATCTGTAACAAAGTTCTGTAGTAGGAAATAAATCCCCCCAAAATGGTTCGATAATCTTGAACTCACATCCTCTTGGCCAATTAGTTTTCTAAATATCTTCTTTTAAAAATACAAGTGATATCCTACCTTTGGAAACTAGGTCTGCATCAACTTGAAATGAGTGCAAGCAGGAAATTAATCATAAATAGTCATCTCAAGAAAGATTTATTTGGGATAAATAAAGAATTATAAGCTCAGTATGCTTCATTGGATTTATACTTGAGTAAATTGAGGTTCAATATGGGTGGTATGTATCAAAAACTCTATATAATAAGCTCAAATGATGAATATTTTAAAGTAATTTTATATTTTAATGATATTATATTTTATGGAAGTAATAAGGAATTAATGGAATTTTTTTCGAACGTGATGAGATCAAAGTATGAAATGTCTATGATTAGAGTGCATACTTTTTCTCTCACAATGTAAGTAAATCAAAAAGGATAGTACACTTTTATTTATCAATATAAATATGATAGAGAATTGTTAGAGAAATTTTATATGAATGATTAAAAACCAGTTCCAACATAAATCATCGTCAGAACTAAACTTCAAAATCATGAATATAAAAAATTATTTGATCCAATATTATTCCATAGAATTAATTGATATTTTCTGAATTTCAAACTAAAAAGGTCGAACATTATCTACAAAAATATTTGGAAGATTGGTTTCAAACTAATATAAAGTATGATCACTGTATGGAAGTAAATTGAATCATGATTTATGTTCAATATACCTTTGATTATGATTTAGTATATGATTTAGGAAAATAATGAGATTTGGTGCCTTAGTAATATGCAGTTTTAGATAGAGAATTTATGTAAAAAACCACAAATGGAGGAGAATTGTTTTCTAGTTTAAAGTTTGTTTGTTAGCTTATAAAAAATCAATAAATTAATGTACTCAGAATATTTAAATTAGAGTACATATGAACTAAAAATTTGTGCACTCAAATGATTTAGAGGAAGAAATTGTTGAAATATCTTTGTAAAGAACTAAATGTGCCTATGGTGATATTGTGTGACAGTAAAATTGAAATTAATAATTCAAAGAATCTATTATAACATTGATATGCAAAACATATTGAAATATGGTACCACATAATTAAATAGAAAGTGGATCAAATCAAGGTATATCACATTGTAACAAATTAACAAGTGACATATATTTTCTTGAGACCATTGGCCACACCAAAATTTGAGAAACATCGATTGAATATTAGTGTCCAAAAATATACAAATTCTTGAGAAGGTTTGGCTATTAATTATCCCAATTTGTGTTTAATTATTAACATTATTTTTTATCTATGAAAATTTTATAAATAAATATCCTTTGGGTTTATTTATAAGGATGGAAATGTGGTAGATAAGGAGAAATTAATTATAGTGGTATCAAAAAAGGTTTCAATAAGTGGTAGTAGATATTATTTACTCTCATGTCAAGGGGGGGAATATAATATCAATGGGGAGTTATTTGGTATGATAAGGAGGGGATATATAATCTTTGTGGGCTAGTATCAATGATTATTGAGTATATAGGGAGTAATTACATTGTATTGGTTTATAAAATTGAAAAATAAATGTATTCATAGAAATATTTCTAGAAATATTTTTTTTATACTCTAAATTAATGAAATAGACATTGAATGATATTTGATAAATTCTATTTCTATTTGGATTCTATGAAGGTTTTAGAATTTTTAACAAAAAAAATTGAATCATGAAAAAAAATATAAAATGACTTAATAATTTCCAGAAAACTGAAAGGGTGAGAATATTAGTACCAGGGTTGACTAAAATAGGATAATGATGGAACTTATTTAAAATTGTGTGTGTTTTCTCTAATTCACCCAATTAAATAAATTGTAGTTATAATAAAGGTTATAATAATTATATAGACTTCATGAACCCAATTTGATTATAAAAATAAAACAAATCATACTAATTATTATTAAATAATGGTTATTTCAAGGAGTTTTTTAATAATTCAATTGTTTCATGGGATAAATATTACACCATTGGGAGTCAATATTACACTATAATTTTTCATGTCTGGTTGAAATCTGAATAAAAGGTGCATCACTTTGTGTTATGACTTATGCATTTACATTGTATTGATAAGACATAGTAAGGAAATATCTTGGATTATGGGTTATGATTTTTTTAACTATTCCACAAATTTATGTCATGGATTAGAGATTTACGAACTATGATATAAATAAAAATCATAATATTTCAAGAAGAAGTTTTCTAAAATAAGTGTGCACTGTTATGAATTGTGATCTATGGTTCTATATTATAACTATAGGTCATAATGTGGTGATGAATAATTAATTAAAATGTAAGTATATTTATTAAATTATAATTATTATAATTGATAAATTTCCCATAATTTGAGAGGAGATTGTTTTTGGGATATAGAACAACTCATATGTTAGGATTTTTGGAGAGATGTGGTAATTAGGAAGCATTATTCCATAATAAAATATGTTACCCCATGATTTCTTTGATATATAGATATTCTAAAATTTGGAATATTTTTCAAATATAGAAACTATTTATTGATTAATGGGAGATTTGATTTGACCATTATGGGAAGTTATGTGGAAAATAAAAAAGTGAAATGTTTTATAACAAATTTGATAGTTTTTGTAAAGATATTAAAAAGGTTTCTTTTAATGATTTGAAACATATGGGAGGATAGAATTTAAAGAACACAATAATTAAGAGAGGAAATTCATTCAATAAATAATTATGAAGATTATATTGTACTAAGGCTGAATAACTTTAATTAAATTGAAGATCTTGAACTTCTCATAGAGATGAATTTGAAGAGAAACAATTGCACTAGTTTGGTGTACTGATTTCATTTGAGTAATTCATTGTAACAATATGCAAGACCCATTTTCCATATCCTAATCTTGAAGTAGTGAGTGGAGAGATAATATGAGGTAGTTAACCTTATATTTGGTGGAGATTAATTTTTAAATATTGTATTCACTCAATAATGCATTTATGGATTTATTGGTAAACTATCACGTCATCAGTGTATACTCCTTGGACAATGTTCATCCGGGTGAACCAAGTAAAATCCTCATGTCCTTCCACATTACATTCTTTATTTGGATGTTTTATATGTTTTTATTAGAATGACTGTTTTTATTGGCCTTTATAACATAATAACATGATCTATTAAATAAATAAATTTGATCACCCTAAGTCACCAAACTTTTAAGGTGATTAATACTTTTTGATTGCAACAATTAGGAACATTTTCCTCAATCAAAGAATCAGAGATATATTATTCAAACACTTTAAAGGGATAAATTCTAACTTAATCATTTAATTAATTTCATACAACTAATGAAACACCTAATTTAAGTTATTTCTCTAATAACAAATATGACAGGGTTTCATGATAATTTTTTAGGGATAGTAATTAAATTCTCTAATAAATGTTATGATTTATTTTTACTCGTAATGGTTTAAACCATTGCTAAATACTCAAAATTTTTTATTTAATTTTATTGGTCTTAGATTAAAACCTTCCATGAAATGTATTAAATTTAATAATAGTTATTAATTTTTTTCATATATATTATAAATAATTACTAATTAGTAATATATCATCCATTTTTTATTTTTAATATTTAATATAAAATAGATATCAAAAGTTTATTATAATTCATTTTAAAATAATATTTATTCAATATTAAGTTTTAAATATATCTCATTAAGTTGTAATTATATATGATTAGAAAAATATAATTATTAATCATATATATTTATATATATATAATTATATATAAGTGTGTTTGTATGTGAATGATTATCTATAATTGTATATGTATATTTGTATATATATATATATACTTATTATATAAATTTGTGTGCCTCTGAATGTATGTAAATATAAATATATTTCGATGGAAATTAATATTTAATATTTAATATCATTTTTTATAAAATAATAAAGAATAATTACTAAATATTAATATTTTATAAATGAATATTTCTTATTCATTAGTATTTAATTATAATTAAAAATATTTAGGAATAAGTTATTAGAAAATAATTGTTGTTAATTACTATTTATTAATTAGTTTATACTTTATAATATTTTATTGGGGGTACAATACAACCAAATAACTCACACAACCCAACCCACCCATATACTTAGTTTCCTATCAGCCCTCCCAAGGGATGGAAGCCCTAATATAGGTACTTTATTTCTATATTTGTTAATATTTACTCATTAGTAACAATTAAGTGTATATATGTCTGTGTGTGTTTGTTTGTTTATGTATAAATATGGAAGTTAGGGGCCTACATAAGTGGTAATGGAAATCCATAATCTGACATGAAATCCAACTTCAAATCCGGATGGAGATGATTTTTTTGGTACTATAGTAGTAATGTATCACTATAGTAGTGTGATTACTATTGCATGTATTATTGTGGGGTAATTTAACAGTATTACTATTCGTCCTAAATGGGGTTTTGGGCCATGCATTGGGATTTCAGGCCACAAGGCCAATGGTCCATCATTTGAGGGCCTCAAGGCTATCTAGAGTAGCTTATACTGGTGGAATGGAGATGAAATGGTGGTAAATGGTGAAGTAAGAGGTGGGATGATCATTTTCATGGTCAATCACTAGTAGCATAAAAGGTATTTTTGAGGACACCTAGATCCTTGGAATGGGGAAGAGATGGCAGGCTACAGACACGACATTGGGCAATCGAGATGGAGGATGAAAGGCTGGCGAGAGGTGTTGTAGCAGATTTAGTATTTGATCCTATGGGCCTTAGGGCCATTTATTTTTGGTCATTTAGGTGTGTACTATAGGGATTTAGATCTATGTAATGGTTCTCTATCAACACATATTAAATGAGAGGGATTATCCCTAAAAAATTTAAAAAAAAAAGTTTTTGATGGTGTATACGAATATTCATAAATGTATGTATATATATATATAATAAATTATATATAAATAGATATAAATAAATACACACACATAAATATATAATTATATATAAATATATAAATATATAATTAGTTACATATATGTGTGTTTGTGTGTTCATTTTAAATAATAATTAATACATTATAATTTATAACTCATAACTAATTATTGTTATTTTAATAATTGTTATTAATTATAAGTAATATGTAATTAGTAATAAGTAGTGTATGGATTTTAGTGGATATTAATTAATTCATAATTTATAAATATTAATTAATAATTCATACTTACTAACTTTCTAATATATATTAACATATACAAATGTATAAATACAAAAATGAAAATATATAAACATATAAATAATGTGTAATCTGTATTGAATATAAATTAGTTCTTTATTTATAAATATTAATTAATAAATAATGCCAACAAATTAAAAATATATAGATATATTTATATATATATATATATGCATATTTTTATATAATTACGTGTATTTATATATAATTATGTTAATATTTATATAATTATATTTTCTTGTTTATAAATGTATATATTTGTATATATTATGTGTATTTGTTATTATATGTGTTTATATATATTTATGTTTATGTTTATTTATATATAATTATATATATATATATATATATATATAAATGACCTGACCCACCAAAGTCTAGCCCAAGCTGGCAGTAAACTGAGTGTGTTACACCAAGATTTCCCCCAATAGGCTCAAGGCTAGTGACTAGTATCATGTAGGAATATCACATAATATGGGAGGAAATATGTTATATCAACATGCAATATACACATATCTCAAATGCATAAAATAATAAACATCCCCATTAGTGTTACTTTGTGTGTTTGTATCTCCCTCTCTCTCTCTCTTTATGTGTGTGTGTTTGTGTGTGTGTGTGCATGCATCTGTATGTGACCATATGATCTATATAAAACCCATGCATGAGGTAAAAAGTACAAAAAAGTATTCCATATACACAAGTACTGAATGGATTGTGCATCCGAAAAGCCTCCAAATATGATAAGAACAAGACTCAAGAGACCTCGTCATTGTTGCATGCACTACTAGATCAATCTCTATTACTAATGGTCACCACCACAATCACAAACAACCATGATTCAGCTTTCATCTCTAAGAATTACATGCATACGATCTGAGAAATCCACACCAACTTCATGCCCAGCAAGACCATCTTCGAATTGTGTACTGCTTCCATAGACATAACTTGTGTGAGAAAAAATCCCATGTAGTGGTGAGTATAAATATATTCAATAGGAAACTAACACACCTATCTCTGTGTGGTGAAGAACTTTTTTTAAACATAGGTTAATATTAAATATAGTGGAAACCTTCGGTTGTCTCTATATAGGGGTGCTCAAAACTCAATTGTAGCTTTTTAGTTGGAAATAAGGGGTGATTTAAAGGTATATTTTTGAAAACTAATGAATTAAAATAAAATAAGGATATTTTAATTAGTTATTAGATAAGTCATTTGTTCTAGTTTCTATGTCCAATTATAATGCTATCATATTCTTTAAACAGTTTACTCTAGTTCTTATTAACTGATGAATGATAGGTTACAGAATTATACATCCTCTCACTCTTGTTGGAATGAATATGGTGAAGATTAACTAGACTGAATTATATTCTTGTTATATACACCTTCCCTTTTGTCATAAGTGGTATCAATGATACCAAACAGTTAACCACTATTAAATTACTCAAGAAATTACCATTTTTATTTTATTATTTCTAAGAAACTGAAGAGTATTTCACAACCTTCATCCACATGACAATAATATCTAAACACTTCCCAACACAACCAATTCTTTTTCATGATATACATACTAAACTAAGTAAAGGATTATTTATGATCATAAAATAAGACAACATAAAATTAACACCTTTAGTAATTCAAAAAAATATCATTTAAAATAATAAACTACTACGGAATTCTAAAACCATTTGAAAAAAGAAAGAGATTTATTCATCAAGGTTTTGAAACTCAAGAATTAAAACCAAACATCCTTCCCTTTCCCAATAACTCAAGGTCTTTACCTCTCCATGAAAGGGATAATAGTAGTGATGAGATAATAATAAATCAATACAAAATACAATAATTCATAAATTAAACTTTAAAATAGTAGTACTGCAGAATGTTGAGAGAGAGAGAGGGCCCTATTTCTCTTCGCCTTTATTCGTTATTGTATATTATTATTTTCATTATTATTTGGATGGTAAAATATTATGATATCCTTAATTCCTTGAATTTTATAATATTTTTTTCTTCCTCAAAATCACCATTGAAAGCCATTGTCCAGTCTTCCACAAAATAAGCATCCTCCCACTTTTTATTTTGAAAAAATTGTCAATCATATATTATGATTGATAATATTCATTATAGTATGCATGGACACCTATGGTTTTTTTGCATGAATGATAATGTGGAACCCTAATAATTTGGTATGAAGCTAAGGTGAACTATAAAAACTCTCCTCGAATCATTCTTATTATGCTAAATGTTTACAAAGGCGTGAACCTTACCAACCTTATAGGGGAACCTTACGAAGACTATAGGGGAACCATACAATGTATCCTACTAAATCCTTTTAACTTATATATCCAAACATATTATTTCCATTGATCAAACTTATGAGTTTTATATTTTTTTTAATGAATAAACCATGTGAATTGAATTTTTAAACCTTACATTGTTTATAGAAAACTTATAAACATCAACAAACCTTACGAGACATAGTAGTTAAAAATTATCAAGTGCACATTTCAAAATTATAAATTTTACTAAATTTTATTTTCCATGTAGGGTTGAACTTTATATAGTCATCCCAAACATTATGAAGTCTCCAAATTAACATTAGGATCATAGGGACATTTCTAAATTTAATCCCCACTACTACAACTAGATTCCTTTCCCTTTAAATCATTAAAATAAGGTAAAACCAATAGATATCCATCTATTTATTCTATAAATGAAATTCAAAATTTTTTCATTTAAAAAAATATTCACAATTAATTGGAAATTAAATTCCAAAACTACATAGAACTCTTTGAAATAATGAATTTGAATTAATAAAATTGATTGAATATTACCAAAATATAATTAACTCACTAACTATGTTAATTCCCCCACACATAGTCCTTATACTCTCAAAAAGTGATCTTCAATAATATTACCCAAGAAAATTTCAAAACATTATTGAACATGAGTTCCCTTTTCAAATCCATGTCAATTAATCTTATCATTACACCTTAATGTTTTAATTACATTTACATCATGAAGTATATTCAATTAATACCCATTTATTTATTTATCTTAGGCTCATTATACCTACCTTCTAAAAAAATATTTCACTCATAACTCAACTATGAATTTTAAGTGAAGTTTTCTCATTCCATGCTTCTGAAAGGGTCACTATAGGCTTGATTAATTTCAAAATATATACACAAATAGTCAATTACTTATTCTTATCAAGATAAATTTTCATGTTTTTTCTATGGCTTGGGTTTTGTAGGTTCTATTTTAAGAAAATTATAAGGTTGAATATGAGGTTCAAATATATTCTCAAGAATGATGCATGATTTATAGTTTTTCTCAAGAGTGAAAACCTTCATATATTTCTATTTAATTTATTCAAGTCCACCCCTATAGATTTTGAAAATAAAATTCACACCTTTAGTACTTAATTATATGTAAAAATATATTCTCTATTTTTTTCTTCACCTGATTTCATTTTTCTGTCTTTTTATTCTTCATTCTGTAATAAGATTTAGAGGTAGATTGGTACTTTATATTTTAGAGTGTGTGTGAACATACTTTCCCCTTTTTGGAAGATATTGTTCTTATATTTTTATTTTTCTAGTGATTTTCAAAAAAATATTATGTAGTCCTTTAAATAAGAATCTTTAAAATATTATACAAATAGAAGATTGGGTATTTCATTTAGATTCAGTTTAGATTGGAAAACTCCTCTATCCATTCTTAAATTAAATTGGGATTATGAATTACTTCTGGTTCTAGGTAGATAGTTATTTTATGCATTCTATGTGGCTCTATATTATGTTAGTTCATGGTTATTAAGGGAAAAAAGGTGAATGTATCATGGTAGGACAAAATAAAATTCTATTGTAAAAGGTGATTTTCATTCAAAAGAATTCCTTAATCATTTATAACACAGAACCCTCAATGATTTACGGTTTTGTCTAGACTACACTTTAAATTTTGTTTTTTCAAGAATAGTCTAGTTATCTCAAGAAATGATGGAATTATGATGAAGATTTCAAAATTAGTTTGAAAGACTCTCAAGAAAGTGATTTTAAATATTCGGTAGTATTTCATGATCTAAGATTAAAAATTAGTGATCTTTCAAGAATTCCATTCATTTTTTATTTAAAAAATTTTCATTTCAATATAAAATTAATTTTATAAAATGTATCAAATCAATTTCTCATCACCAAAATAGGTTAAATTTTCAAAGGTTCTTTAAATTAAGCTCGAGGTTTTTCAAATATACTCTAAAAATGAAAAATAAATAGATAAAAATTTAAAAAACAATTATAATGAAAATTAATATGAAAAATCCAAATTTTAAATCTTAAAACTACAAAGGATACATATCCCACTCTTCAATTATGTAAAGTCCTAAATTAAGTCAACCATATTAAATATATTGAAAAAATAATAATTAAATTATGATAATGAATCATTAATGAAAGGGTTTTCTTGATGGGTTCTTATTAGTGGAAAAGTTGAAGGATTTTGATCTCCCTCACTAGTGATGATGGAAAGTTTCTGTGATATTTCATCATTCTTTTCCCATTAATAGTAAATGGGTTCTTATATCCTTCTTTGATGAAATGAACATCACTAAAAAGTTATATATTAGTGGCTTTAAAAGGTCATTCCCATATAGAATAAAGATTACCTAGAATTAGTTTGAGTCTTGAATTATGAAGTAACATGTGTTCCCTTGGATAGAATTCTTTTTATGGAATTAACTTATCATGACCCACTCAAGTTATTTCCTTGTAAATTCTTGGGTTCAAAAAACTTATATCCTTATTTCTTCATGATCCTATAATTATAGTAATCTTTCATTTCTATCTCTATCTAGATGTATATTTATCTCCCTAAATACTCATAAATATTTGTGTTCCATCTCCATGGGAAAGTAGAAAATATTTCCATAAAACAACCTATATGGGATCATTCCAATGGGTGTTTTGTAATATTCCTTATAATCCCATAATATGTCTTCCAACCTTTGGCTCAAATATTTTAGGTATGGATTGGTCATCTTCTCTAGGATTCCCTTCATTTAATTATGCGAAACTTTAACTTGACCATTTGTTTTTGGTTGGTAGGGCGTTGAAGTTTTTGTTATATACTCCATACATATTCATTAGGTATTTAGTGTTCATATTACATAAATTATTACCTTATTAAATGATTATTTCCTTTGGAACTCTAAACCTATAAAAATTTATCACTGAAAAAGTAATAAATAACATTATCATCATCAGTTTTAGTGGAATCAACTTCCCATCATTTTGAAACATAGTCTACTACCAAGATTATGTAAGATTTACCAAAATAAAGAGGAAATTTCCCATGAATTCTATTCCCTATACATAAAATATTTCAAAAAACGTTATTTTTTTGGTGCATTTCTTAGCTCTTGAATATGTTTCAAGAAAATTGACATTACTCACATTTTTTGAAAAACTTATTAGAATCCTTAATTAATGTGGGTTAGTATATTCATGATTATAAATCTTTTAAACTATTTCATTAAGCTTCAAAGTTTCCTCCACAAGTTAGAGTGTCATTAAATTAAAGAAAATATTGTATCTCTCTTTCATGAAAATGTCTTCTTATTATTTTATCATTACTAATTATATATATATATTACCAAATATAAAACTTTTATTAAGTTTAATAACATCAAATATTGTAACCAATATATGGTATCTACTTTATTATATTGTAAGAGATACAAGGGATCTCACCATGTAGGATTAATTAGTTTAGAAAACATAAAAAACTAGTTTTATATATAATTCTCATATTACATTGAAAATATAAATTAAATAGCATAAAAAATTATTTCATCATTCACATTATTCATAATATCTTTCTTCCTATCTTGGGGAAAAGAAAACAAATAAAATTTTGGTCTTAGATGCTTAATAATGGTTACGTACAATGGAAGATATCATGAGTAAATAATGCATAATCAATATGTCAGGGTAAATAACTAGAAACACATTTCATTTAATCAACAACTTGAGAACAAAATGAATCAAAGGATAATATTAATATAGTAATCTTGTGGATAATAATAACTAAATTTTTAATTTAGGAAATGTATATTATTATATTTCATGATATCATATTACATGATATCTCTACCATCAAGAACTTGTGCCAATATAGTTTAAAATAATGGTTAAAGAGTCATTTAATTTGGACACTTGACATGTCTCATTAGACCTGCTGATGCATTGAGAGGATATATAATTTCATGCCTCACCCATCACTTCATTTCTAATTCATTAATTATATATAAAATGGTCAATTTAATTCATGATTAATATTTCATGTCAATAAATTTATTTATCTAGAAAATAATATGTATTATCAATAATTCTCCAGTCAATCAAATAGCTTTCAAAGTAAAACACCATTTGTAGAAATGGTATATGGTTCAGGAAATAAGCATATCTATTATAAACATAATATGGATATTTAAGGGAAATTTGATTTCCATTGAATAATGATCATAAATACATCAAATGGGTAGTATATACACCATATAAAATAAATGAGGTGCATGATATTAAAATATATCTCAATGAAAGTAAATTGAGATAGAATCCCCTTACCTCAAGTTCGACTTGCCTCGTATGTGCTAAAACTCCTTTTATAATAAACGTAAATTTATTATAAACGAATAAAATAAACATATTCATATCTATAATATCATATATTATCCATTTACAATATTTTATCACCCATTTGTTAATAATATTTTATCATTATCATTATTTTGAGTGTTAATAACTTTATTTTCAATTATGTTTTAATTTAGTAGTCTTGGTACATGAATATTTCTCAAGGTTCCATCATATATAGAATTTTATTTTATATATAAATATCAAATATATTCACTATATAGATAATTATAATCATCCATAAAAAAATATAGATAGAAAAATGAATTACATTGTTTAGGGAGATGGTAGGTTGTATGTACGCATGAACGATATTTTCATCTTTCGATGGATAAAAAATGTATATAATAATTAATATTTATAGAATAATTATTATTTCATATATATTAGTTATATTCATTAATTATAAACTTATTACCATCTATTTAAATTGTAAAGGAAAATCAGATCACATCACTTCGTGGAGATGGTAATCCATATGTACACACGAGTGACGTTATCATATTCCAACAGATTTGAAAGTAATAAGGTATATATGATATAATAGATATAGAAGAATATTTATTTTATACATGTAATATATATTCATTATTTATATCTTTATAAACATTTAAGTGAAATGATGTTGAAAAAAGAATTACACCACTATATGGAGACAGTAAGTCATACGTACACATAAGAAATGTTTTCTCATTTTATATAATGGAAAAATAGAATATGGTTATCCTGTAGTAATAATAACATATCAGTATATTTATTATACTATGATTTTTATTTTAATATGATTACAACACTATAATAGGAAGTATAATAAGAAATAAACTTTAAGGGCTCGGTAAAGACGAATACCTCTTCTTTGGTAGACTTCATTTAGATCTCTTCTAAAGGGACCTAGAGTAGGTATTTTGAAAGTAACAAACCTAAATAACTTGTATAATTGTTTTTATAATAGAAATGGGTATGTTTTGGTTAATATATATGGATCTAATTGGGGTTAATAATTGAGATAAGGGGGTCCTTTTATAAGTGAGGGGACGATCATTCTTGGAACTTATTAAAGTATTAAATTAATATAAATTATATTTAATGTAAAAATGGATCCAAATTTCTAAAATTATAATATAATATTAGTATTATTATAAAAAATCTCATATAATAAATTTTGGTCAAGTTTTACTTGTGTTTTCACCCTTATAATTTACTTTTAACCCCCCCCCCCCCTGTTAACACTTTTGACAATTATCACAATATTAAAGTTTTCTACCCTTTAAGGGTTAATAATGTTACTATAAAATTAAAAAAACCCATAAATGGAACATAGATTATGTTTAAAACCATATCCCATTACTGTTTTAGAATATAGTATTTTAATTAATTTTAAATCATTTAATAAAAAATTATAAAATAACATTAATGTCAATTTTGGAACTATTGATTTAATTTAACATTAAAAACTAATTGAAAGACAATGTAACATGAATATAAAGAATAAAAACCCCTATAATATTTAATTTGTATCTAAAAAATTAAACCAAAAAACTCACTCAAATAAGAAAAATAGAGTTTTAAAAATCATTTTATTGATTTGTTTTTTAACTTATGCAAGCAATGTGTTAGTGTTGTATAATAATTTAAGGCAATAATTTCTTCACCAAAATTTTAAAATAAATTATCATGATGGTAATAAATAATTTATATTTAAAACTAAAAATATTCCCTATTTATTCTTATTTAAACAATTTAAATATATTAAAACAAATATAATAATTTTTTTACTCTTCTTTATATAAAATAATATAGAGGGAAACAATCATGTCCAAATGGAAAAAATTCAATATACTATATTTTTTTATGATTATGGATGATATATAATCATAAAATAAAATTAATGCAAGTTTTTGGGTCATTATTTAGTACTTTTCATTTTATTTTTAACCTTAATTACTTGATTTACCTATTACTGTGGTAACAAAATTTCTAAAGTTATTATTCATAATGTCGAAAAATAAAAGGGAACTATATAAAAAATTTGAAAAAACTAATTCAAAATATGAAATCTATTTTTCAATATTTAATTTTTATAAGTGTCAAAAATTACTTTTAATATAATTTTGTAAAACACAACAAAAACAATATTCAAAAAAATTTGTTTTTAAGCACAAAAATTGTACTTATTCCAAAATCAGACATAATAATGATTAAAATGAATTAAATTAGATTATAAATAATTAAATAATACTTATTTTACTTTGAGATAAAATTCAAATCATAATGAGATTTTTTTTATTGAAAAGAAAATGACAGTTTTACAAAAATCAGTATTTTTCACCATTCGCCAAAAAATCAATCTTTTCAAAAAATTACCAAAATTTCATACTAGGAAAATTTTGTTCAAATAATTTTAAAAATGATATTATTTTTGTAAAATAAAATTTATATAATTCGCACAAATTATTTATAATATTTTCTCACAGATATTAATAAAACTATTTTTCAAGAAAATGTATTTCTAAAGCATCAAATAACTTTACTGGAAAATTGAGTAATTATTTATTAAGAATTAATCAAGACATTTATATTAAAAAGGACCTTTATATTTATTTAACAAATTATTAAATTTTATTAATACCTGAAATTTTAATGGCTAGTTTATAATTCTTATATAATAGTAATAATATTTTGTGGTTCATTTCAACTCAATTTTGCGTGTTGTATACACTATCGAACATAGTGTTGTTTTAAAATCACAGTTTGTTACATTCAAATCTAAGACTAAGAACTTTTGGGGGGTTTAAGTGAGATGGTACTTGAGAAGTTACAAAAACAAATTAACCATATTAGTATAACAACGTATCTCTCCTTCTACCAAATATAATTGGCCTCTTGGAATTAGGTCATTCAATTATTCTTCATATTGCATTTCACTCCAGTGGTATTAGGAATCCTACTTAGGTTATTTTCTGCTTAGTTCTTACCTACTTTTTTCTTTGGCCTATAAATTAATTTATTATACTGACAACATCCATATCAGAATCCTATGGTTAGTTTATTCTTCTTTTTTAGATTACTAAGGGATGAATAATCGAAAATAATAATAACTATGGGACCCAGAAAATAAAATATGATTTTATGTAATGAAAATAAAAAATAAAAAATATTTTATATTGTTTATTTAGTGTTTATGGGTAGAATATAATTTTCTTTAGTCATAGTCAATGGATTGAGGCCTTCCCACAATCCTTTTGGATAGCACTTCTCAAACAGCATATTTGGATACATCAAAAATAAGTTCAAAGGTCTATTCCTAGTTGGGTGGATGCATCACTAGTGGTATGGTCGGATTAATTTTAAGTTCATCTAAATCTTCTTTTTAGTCATCATAAAAAATAAATCTATAATCATTAAAGAGTAACCTATAAATGGGAAGAAATATATTACTAAAATCTTTAATTAATATTAAATAAAATTATTTATATACTAGAAAATATCAAATATGTTTCACACAAGTTATATACAACAATGAATTTATCACTTAAAATTTGGACTTATTTACCTCAATTCCTTTTTAGGAAATAATATTTCAAAGAACTATAACTATTTCTACCATAAAATTAAACTTTTAAAATTTAAAAACAAGGTAATTGTTAAGGAAGGTTTTCAAAAAAATATCCAAATTTTTCAAACAATGGTTAAATTAGTTTTCAAAAATAGTGAACTTAAACAAAAATAATTCCAATCAGTATTCAATGTGATCAAAAAAATATTTACTATGCATATCTAGAATGTACCTAGTGTGTTACACAATCCAAATGGCATCCATATATATGTAAAGGTACTATATGGACATGTAGTGTTTGTATTCTACTGATCCTCAGGTGCGATAACACCTTGAAGTAACCAAAAAAATACATCTAAGAAAAAATGGTGAGTCCTCCCTACTAAAATTTATAACATCTTGTCAATAAAGGGAATTGGAAAATTATCTTTACTTATGAAGAATTCTGCTTCCTGTAATCAATACACACTATCTAACTATTTTGAATTATAATGAGTAATTCATTATGCTCATTTTTTATTATGATCTTTCTAGTTTTTTTAGGATCAAAGTACAAGCAACTGGCCAACTTTGAGTCAAATTTGGGATAGATCACTCTTAATTCTAACATATTTTCTATTAATTTCTTTAATACCTCCATTATAGTTGGAATGAGTCTTCTTTAAGAATACCAAATAGGTTTTTAATTTTTTTCAAGCATAATTGTTTGCATGTAGATATTATAAATATTCTTGGTATATCTCCTCAAATATAAGATACTACCAATATGTTTTCCCTTAAAAGTTAAATCATCCTTTTTTCATGATAATAAGTTAGGTTTCGTGAAATTATTACTAGAAACTTTTCCCCTTCAATGACATATACTTACTTAAGGTTAGTTGGTAAATGTTTTAATTCCAGATTTTGGTGATGTTCTAAAGATAAAATTAGACTTGGGTTCCTCACATATAAAGATTCAATTCCTTACACAAGGGATGAAATTTTAGCTTCTTCATTATTTACTAAAGAATCCAATATATCAAATAATTTAGGTGCTACCTTTTTATCCACACTTTAGATAGATTTTCCAAATTTCTTAACATTATTCTTTAGTGTATATTCAAATCATAATTTGTTTCGTGAAGTTAAAACTTATTACAAAAAACATGATTTCATATGATGTTATGACTCCTTTATGTATTATAGTATAAGGAGTGAATGATCCTAATGAGGGTACTTCATAGAATTCAATATGTTGATGTGGATATTGTTCTCATAAAACACTATGGTTTGAGTTCCATCAGGTACATTGATGATGGTCTTAAATGTATCCAAGAGAGGCCTACCCAAGATTATGGGTGACTGAGTTCGGGTTCTATCATCCTCCATGTTTAGTATATAAAAGTGAACTAGAAGGTTCAAGTATTGGACTCTAACTAGAATATCTTCCATGACTCCTATTAGAAAATATTAAAACCTAATTTCAATTTGAACCACCACTATTGTGATATTAAATTCTCCAATATTCATAGAAGTACATATAGAATGGGGTATTATATTTATAAAATCACTTAAATCACACACACAAATACTTAAAATTTATAGGTCAAATGGTACAAGAATTAGAAAATATCCCTAGATATTGACACTTTGTGGGTTATTATGGAGTAATTAGGGCTAAAACACTACTTCTCAAAATTATTCTTTTATTCCCTCGATGTTTACTTTTTTTCATGATTCATTGAGGTATTTATCATACTTTATAATTATCTTTATATATTAAAGGAAGGGAATTTTTAATTATACTTTTTAAACGGATTATATAATATCTCTTTGAATTTATTCCACTTTAGCCTTCATTGATTGGATGATCATTGATGGGAATGGAAGCAGAAGACAATTATTCTCTTTTTTTTGTTTCTACATTGGTGTCTTTCCTATCTTATTATTTCAACCATATTTTTCATCTTATTTTATTATTTCATATTCCTTAAACTAGTTATTATGGTATTGTCTAAATTTTCCAGCTCATTTCTTCAATGATGGGTTGTTTATACTTAGATTAAGGTGTGGCTAGGGGGTGAATCTCTTTTCCACTTCCAATTCTCTTTGGGATCACATTACCATTAGTATTAAGAACTTATTGAGATGGAAATTTTCTTGGGTTGGATGGGACCTCTATAATACTTCCAAGTGGGTTCATCAATTATTTCACTTCATTCATTAATTCCTCAACCTTTGATCCTTATTTTTGATGTACTGCTAATTGTACACTAGTTAAGAGTTTCTCATAGGATTTATTTTATTGGAATTGGAGGTTGGTAGATTGTTGATAGTGTGGATGTTGTTTGTACTTATACTGTTAAGGGGGTCTAGCCTAATTTTATTTATTCCAAAATAAAAATAATGTTTCGTAAGGTTATAACCATTTTAAATTTGTCTGTTTAAACTAACTCTATTGGTATATTGTTACACAACTTTCAATTCCCCATACCTCAATACATTGATTAGTATATTGATTAGGATAAGAACACAGACCACACACCTTTACTGATGCTTTTTGTTCACTTGACCATTTTAAATTCACTTTTCTAACTAGGCTGGTTGTTCCTTAACCTTGGATTCTAGTAAGGGGGTCAATCAGAAGATATTACCCCATGCAACATCTAGTACCAATACCTATGGTGATATTTGGAATTTGGGGATGTATTTTCTATCAATAATTTTTCCTCTATAAGTGATTTTTAAATGAGAGATCCTTCTAAGGATTTTTCTAGTATATTACCATCAAAAAAAATAAATCCTTGATAAATAAAGATAAGGAAGTGGTTCTCTTCAGTGGATAGATGGGGGAACTAACATAAGTGTTCCTTAAGATCTTTAAGTACATATAGAGAATATCCCATAAATTTTATCTAATGATATAAATTACATTCCAAATTGTTGTGATTATTGAAGTGGGAAAGAATATTTTTTTTAAAGTCCTATAAAGGCTATCACGGTTATTTAATTTTCTAGTCTATAAGCTATATAACCACTCCTTGGATCCTCCTTCCAAATCGAATAGAAAATCCCACCACTTTACTTGTTCCTTTATCACTACTCTTATTATGAGTGTTAATAAAACCAAGGAGAACTTCTTAATGTGATTATTGGGGACCTCACATACAAGACCATGCAATCTTGGAAATAATTTTATTAAACCTATTTTAGTATGAAGTAAATTTGTTAAGTGAGAATAACAATTTTCTTATTTAGATTTTCAAAATTTGGAACACAAATATTTCTCAATTTCTAGTAAGGGTTTCCATCCATGGTGATTGGGTCATAGGGAACACTTTTGGTTTCTACGAAGTCTATTAAGGTAATGTCTTAAAAATAAGGTTTGTAGATGTAAGTTTCTAAGTATTATTAATAAATTTCCCTTAATCTCGGGGTTAAGAGATAAAATTGGTTCATTAGCATATCTATTCACACACAAAGAGTTAGTAATTTTGGAACCACCTCCTAGAAAACGATTCTTATTTTTGAAACACATATCATAGAGTGGTGTGAAAGAGTTTCTTAAATTTATGTTAAGAGAAGATATACTGGAAATCATGGGTTATCCCTAGATAGGGGTTCTCAAAACTCAATTATCACGTTTTAGTTAGAAACAATGGGCAATATTATGTGTGTCATTTTGATAATAGATAGAATGAAATTAAACAAGGATATTGGAATTAATTAATGGAAAATTGATAGTTTCCAAGTTGGATTTCCATTTATAATGTTATCATAGTCTTCAAACAGTATACTACTATTTTTATTAACTAATTAATGAGAGGTTCTACCATTGTTTATCCTATATCCCTTAGTATAACTAATATAGTGAAGATTAATTGATAGAAATATATTCTTAGTCTATCCTCTTTCTTATA
The DNA here is from genome assembly GCA_963277665.1 of Viscum album. Taxonomy (NCBI): domain Eukaryota; kingdom Viridiplantae; phylum Streptophyta; class Magnoliopsida; order Santalales; family Viscaceae; genus Viscum; species Viscum album. The sequence continues at coordinate 327,769 of CAUJRU010000417.1, read as the reverse complement.
TATCAGAAGTGGTGTCAATGACACGAAATAGTGAACCACTCCTAAATTAATAGGGAAATTCCGACCAGGTTTGGGTGTTCTTAAAAAACTTAGGAGTATTCGATTATCTTCATACATGTGTCAGTAATTTTTAAATACTACTCCACACAACCTAGTCTATTCCACCATATAAAAACTAAACTAAGTGAAGAGATATTTATGATCATCAAACAAGGATTCATATAATAAATATGATTAATAATTCAAACACAGTTTAATGAATATTAAAAATTATTAACAAAATAAAGATATTTATTCATTGAGGATTATAAATTCAACCATTAAAATTTAGAATCCTACCCTTACTCAATAAAATATGATCTTTAACCCTATATGTGAGGAATAAAAGTTGTGAAAATAGAAGAATATGGCATTATATAACATAGTAAAATAGAAAATAAAACTCAAAAACATGAAAATATCAGTAGCACAACACGTCAAGGGAGAGATCAGACTTTATCCTCACCTCCATCCCTTCATATGTATTCTTATTTTCCTTATTATTAAGTTAGTCAAATATTTTGAGATACTTATTTCTTGTAATTTTTGAATATTTCTCTCTTCCTAAAAATCTACCTTGAAATTCATGGTTCATCCTTCTTCAAAATCCATATATTACAACTTTTTCTTTAGATATATTGAATTGTTTATTGTATATTATGATTTATAATATCCATTATATTCCCTATGGTCTCCTATGATTGGGTTGAATGAATATTGATGTGGAACCCCAAATATTTGGTTTAAATAATAGGTAAACCTTAAAAACCCTACTTAAATCATCATTCTTCGGTTAATTTTTACAAATTCATGATCATTAAAAATCCTATAACTGAACCTTATGAAGTTTTTAGGGGTACCTTATCAAGTCTCTTGTAAAACCATGCTAAATTCTTTATCCAACCTTACTATTCTCATTTATCAGCCTTTTGAAATTTGTATTTTTTAATCCATGAACCTTACAACGTACATAGCTCGACCTTATGTTATTAAAAGGAAACTCATGAAGATCAATAATACTTATTATAAATAGTATTTGGACCTTATGAGGCACATGGTTCTACTTTATAAAGTTTCCTAAAGTTCATTTTCCATAGAGGATTTTACTTTAGGAATTACCCAAACCTTACAAAGTCTCTAAATAAACCTTACGATCATAAATAATTTCCAAATTTCACCTCCACTACTGATCCTAGATTATTTTTCCTTTAATACTTGAAAACAATATGAAAACAAAAACTATAAATCCATTTATTACAAAAACTACATAAATCAATAAAATTCACACTTTTTCCATTAAAAAATATATCCATAAAATCTAATGAATTTACAATTCAATTCCAAAATTCTCTATAAATTATTCAATTAATAAATGTGAGGGAATATAATGAATTTAATATTAACAAAATATAATGAATTTATTAACTCTATTTCACACCCAAAATCATGAAATAAAGGAATGAAATAATTTATTGTAAACTTTGATGTTGGAAAGTAAGTTAGAGGGAGACAACGAATTATTCAATTATCTCAATCACTAGAATTCATAGGGATACAAATAAGTCCCAATAATCTCATCTTGAATCCTAGAATAACACATCTCATGAAAATAAGGGGAATTTATATTACTAAAAATTACATGACATTCATGTCTTAAAGGAAACCAAGGAGGTTGTCTGAGGAGCCACAAGTGTCAAAGTATCTGATCAAATAAGAATTTATTCTAAATTACCTATAGAAACTATAAAGGATGAATTTATTCTCACTAAGGTATTAACATATCCATCGAGGGAGTACTATACCTAGCTTTCCACCCTTTCCATATCAAAGTTATAGAATCCCAAGGTGGTGGAATCTTTGACCAAAGAAATAAGTCATTCAATGGGGTAAAAAACCAAACCATCATAAAAACCTACCAATGAGAAACCCCACATAACCTATTAGGAACTATATTGGGGGACCTACGCCTCATCAAATGAAAATATCATTTGAGGGAATAGTGACCCCGATGGAGGACCCACACCTTATCTGATCTATTAAATATGAAATACCAACTCTATAGATGGAGGAACTATTCCCCAAGTGTGTAGGGGTATACCATGTTGGGTTTATTATTTCATTTATTGTCAATGATGTGTGAATATGGGTTTGTTGAATTATTGGTGATAATTGGGTATGCTTGGAGAGTTTTTATGGATTCCCTTTATGGAATTGGATATCATGATTAGACAATTATCCTAGGTAAATATGAAAATTATTAATCTTATCTTAATTTTTAAAAACATGTGAAAAGGGAATTAGTGAATTCACATTATTTACAAAAATATAATCCATATTTTTCTAGTTAATTAATTCAAAGAATACCATGACATATCTTTTATTGCAAGAGGATGTGAAGAAGACCAGAAAAAATATTATTTATTTTGTGTGGTAAATATTTAAGTATTGAAGAATAATTGAGAAAGTTTTGGAATTATAATTCATACTTAGAATATTTATAAGTATGCAAGAATTGGTAACCTTATTAAAAATATGGTCAAACCATAAAAGTCAGCATAGGCCAAGATCAACCAAGGAATTATGGTATGAGGAGTTCAACTACGCCTATGGGAGTCATTCTATGTGGCAATGGGGATTGGGTTGTGTATATGACTACAGAAGCACCTGCCTAAGCATGCATGTGAATAGGCTAGAGAGGCAAGATGGGCCATGGACTATGTGTGAATGGTGTGTGAGGGTGATAATATGCCACTGTCTTGGAACATCTATTCACTGACCTGGATTGATTAATAAGGTATCACTCAACTGATAAGAGAATCGATGTGAGACAATGAATATGTAGGCATTCTAGATCTATATTATAAAGTTACAAATATTTTATACACTGCTCAATTGAACTAATCTCTTCTATTCGATCATATTTTCATCTTCATATCTAACCTCATACACCCTAGGGTATGCTAGTATCAATGTAGTACAATGCCAAATCTCTGATGAAGGAACCAAGATATTGTGATCATTCCATTTGATCATCTAGTATAATCAAACAGAATTAAAGTATATTAATAATCACATGAATTTTCTTCATACCTATCATGAGGGAAATAAAGTCACAGACTTCTTAACATCGAAGGCCTCTCAATATATGCCTATAAATTACCTTTCCATTTTTTATTTGTTTCATCCTTAAGGAATGGACTTAGTTAGAGGGGATTCCCTCATACATCATTATTTTAGACCATTTTGACCATGTTTTTTGGATCCTTACATTTATTAAAATTTTAAATAATATAATGATGAAGATGAACCCAATTTGATTTTCTACCACTTGATAGAAAGAGATATCTTGTTTTAGAAAGAAAACAGACCGACATGAAACCACTGTTTCTCAATGGGTATAGAATCTATGAATCTCTTATATTACATGAAGATGAATAGAAAACTCAGGAATCATTTTCTTATGTGAAGGAGAAGATGAGATCTTGTGAGTCTTTTGGTTTTTGTCTGACACAATTGAAGGATTTGTAAAGAACTAGTTACCTAAAGACCTTTAGGTTTTTGAAAACTCTTTCATACTATAATATTGTGTGTACCAACACTAGGTTTGAAGAAACAACTTGACCCATGTGCTTTCTCACTAGTATGTGTGACTTTTACTGAGATATCATGTACCTGTTTTGGTGAGTGTGTTTACAAAAGAGACTATGTCTGTGAACATACCTATAGAATGGAAGTAATTTAAAGATGATAGCCAAAAATTGTGGACGTTGTGGTGTGTTTCCCTAAGAGAATAGTGGACATTTAATGATGTTTCATACTTATGTAAATGCACTTTCACATAAGAAGATACTAAAAATATGATTGAGAAGCATGTAATAATAATATTAAATAATTTAAAAGAATTTTCTATGATTTTAGATTCCTTGAATTAAGCATTACACTTCCACGCCTGAAGTGATTTTGATTTGATTGATTTGATAATTAAAAAGAAAATATACTTTGATATTGTTATAATCTTATCTCATATAAAATAATAGTGAATAATTTGTGTGCAACTATTACACACATATAAATGAGGTTGGTACTTCATCAGCAGAAGGAATTATAGCCCAAGAATTAATTTCACTAAGGAAACTAATCAAGTACAAGTGATTAGAATATTTTATCAAGACCAATAGACTCGATCAATGGCTATTAAAGATACATATAGTGTATATGAGAAAGTCATATCCTATAAGATGATGGAGGAAGATTAAATTTCATCTTATAATGGATCGATCCTTAAATTAAAGTTAAGTCTTCTAGTTTTTCAGGATTAGGTGAAGTCTTATGGTTGGTTATAGGGGAATAATGAGTCTCTTAGTTGGATTCAGATCAAGAAGTATTTTGGTTAGATCCATAATAAAAAGGAGTCTCTCAATTGGAGCTATAATAGATGTATTTAAGTTGAAGATGAAAGAAATTAGTCTCCTTGTTTTTATTGGTAATATTGTAATCACTTGTTTGATAGTTCAGGACATGTAACTAGTGGGAAAACAAATTATGGTAAAGAGTAGGATTTATACCAAACTTTTTAAATCATGTGTGATTCTATATCTATTATTAAAAATGCACATGTGGTGAGATCGAGAGATAATATTTAGTTTATCAAGAACCTTGACAAGTTGTAGAGGTTTAATTTGAATAAAAATGAATTCATAAAAATAATCCACTGATTTACCCTTCTCCTATTAGTATTCAATCCGGCCTGGGGATCTGTAATATTTATTAGGGAAATAGTTCCCTATAAAGATCCCATAAGTATTCTAACATATATTGGATCTCAATTCTGTCAATAGCTAAATTTTTTCAACATTTTATGGGAATAATTATCATAGTTTTCAGAATATGATTCTATCTTATCTCTTATCACTCATTCTAGAAGTGAGATATGCTACAATAGTGGTTCTTCCACTTATTGTTAATGATGTTTCAATGACATAAGCTAATAAGAGAAATATGGAGTTAGATGGAAAGGATCAAAATTAAATCTTGATGCCTTTATCAATAAAGGTCTATGAAAAGTTCATGGTTCTTAAAACTACCAAGGATATATGGTATTAACTGATAATAAACTTTAAAGGTAATTTCAAAGTCAAGGAATCCAAACTTCAAGTTTGGAGGAGAAAATTTGAAGATATAAATATATATAATGACGAGACTATAGATAACTATTTTACTAGAGTAAATTAGATTGTGAGATATATACAAGGATTTAGTGAGAAACTCGATGACTCTATTATTTTCAAAATTTTGATGAGGAATTTTCCTTATCACTTTGATTAAAAAAATAATATTTGGAAGAAAGAGATAACTTTCCTCTTAATAAACTACACCATAGTATCATAGATAATTATTTGAGGAAAATTATATATTTCAAGAAGATATTTAAAAGTCCTTTGAAGTAATAATAAAAGTAGAATTTAATTAAGAGTATAATGTTGAATTAGGTGATTTATATAGTAATAAGAATGATGATTAATTTAATAAAATTGTTAATTTTTTATCAAAGAGATTCAAAAAGTGAAATGTAAGGGAAAGAGTAGGAAACCACCAAAAAAATTTAACTATGGTAGCAATGGTAATTTTTCATATAAGTTTCAAAAGAATAATGTTGAAGAATTAGAATTATAATTAGATGATGAGATATCTCATAAAAAAATGGGTTAACAATAAAAAAAGTACTATAATATCACGAATAGAAATATTATGAGAAATCTCATGAAAGATTCATCATCAACTTGTTCTTCAGATAATAAATTTGGATTCTTTTTTCATGAAAATAGAATAACTAATTCATCATGTAGTACTGGTGATGAAAAATAAATAACATAACTTGAGTGGAATATTAAATATAAATTAGAATAATATATGGGATAGATTCAATATCTCAAAAAAATCTTGATAAATAAAATAAGAAATTAACCACTAAAAACAATGAGAATAAAATAGTACTTGTTGTTGAGGACAATGAGGAGATGGTTAGAAAGGAAGAGGATTTTTTTAATGAAATTAATATTCCAATATTAAAAATTTATGAATAGTATAAGATTATATGTGATCTTGAGGAGAAGTTTACTTTTATAGAAGAAGAGTGTTCTGAGACATAATTCATATGTGTCACGATTTAGCATGAGTTGAATAAGACCATAGAATGTTTCAATTAATCAACTGAGATCAAGGGTGAATTTTATTGAGTTGGAGAGAGGGATGGTAAAATTTTACCTCATCATTATTATATATATATTATTTATAATAGTTTGGATGGGAAAACTAAAATTAAGAATACATTGGTTAAGAAAACTACAGTCAATATTCCACATGAAAGGAAGGGAGGAATATTCCAAGGACACCCCCCCAAGTGTGGCCTGATTTTCAAGAAGTCAATAACAATATAAATATAGATTAATCAAGAACAAATCTGAGAGAATCAATTTTTAAATATTATGTTCATCTTGTGATAATAATGTTCCAAATAATATTCTTTAAAGTTTAACATGCCTTTTCCAATAATGGGGAAAGAATCAAGGGGGAGTCTCAATGGGAATATGAGGAAAAAATCACATAAAAAACTTGTGGCCAGATCTGTAACATTTCTATCTACACACATAAAAATCATACTCTGAAATAATTCAATGGTATATGTAGTAAATAAGGTCACAAGGCTGAGGTATGAATGAAAATATTGGAATTATAAGTTCCCTATGATTTGAAATGTAATAAATTTCAAAATAAATCTAATGAAAAGTCATGTGAATACTCTGATGAGATTGAAACTGTTAAAAAAAATTCTAGTTGTTTAAACAAATCACTTGAAACTGGATAAACAATTGGAGGAAGCTGATAAACATACTAAATATAAATTAAATTAAGTGGTCTTAGAAAATGAGGTGAAATATGTTGAGAAGTTATCCATATATGGAAACTTGAAGATTCATAAAACTGAGGTAGAAAAAGTTATTCCACACAAATACAAAGAAGAGAATAAATAAGATAATAAAATCAATGGGACTCAAAATAAAAAATAAGAGTCCAAATAAATCTTCTAATTATGAGGTTGGAAGAAAAGAATGGCCCAGATTGAGAGGAAACTTTCAGTCTAAATGTTTCCTATAAAAAAACAAGTGGTCTATCCGTATTCCCTATTATTTTATGCATTTCAAGCTAACTTACAGCGAATTCAATGATATTTTTAAGGTTTTCACTTTTGGATTGCATGAAGAGACTATAATTCATTAATTCTAATTAATTCCATGAAATATAAGAAAATAATGCATCCCTTAATGAGGATAAACCTTGAGAATACTATGTTACTCTACCAAACTCTAGTGAATCTATAAATTTTGGTCATATTTTAAATATGAAGGTGGAGGTATGTCAATCACACTTTCATCCCATGTTCTTACTTTTATTAATTAAATAAATTAATAGGGTAGTTCTTGGTTTATGATAAGATGATACAAAGGAAGATATATATCTTTTTCACTTAAACTTTATGATGTGTTTGTTGAAGTGTGTGCAGGATTTAGCATTTCATTGATAAAAATGATTATTTCCAACAACTTATATGATAATTAACAATTTATGAGCATTATTTCACAAGAATGGTTGTTCATGAACATCTTGTACAACCTTGGTTATATCACTATTATTTTCTACATAGTTCTATCCCACATAAACTTATATTTTATTAACTAAAGGTTCTTTTCAAAGAGAACCATGTGATGCCATTCCTCTCTAAAATCCATTAGAATCATGTAGAACCCCCACCCACCACTTTTCCTTTTGAATTTTATTTTAAATGGGGAAGAAAGTTTCAGTAAACATATTGAATTTTAAATATGTGAAGATATAATGTAAACAAAATACAAAGGGGGATATTTTTTGGCCTCATGTTGCATTTTTTGTCAATGTTGTGTCAGTATGTGTTTAGTGAATTGTTGGTGAGAGGTGGTTATTCTTATAGAATTGATATGAATTCAATTTATGTAATTAGAATTCATGCTTGAAAAATTCACATTGATTAATGTGAAGCTTTGTTATTTGATATTTATTATCTAATACATGTAAAAAAGAATTAGTAAATGCATATTGTTTACAAAAAGAGAATCCGTCATTATTTGGGTGAAGAATTCAAAGAAGACCATGAAATATCATTTATTTAATGAGTATGTTAATAATTACAAGAAGAAAATTATTTATTTTTCATGATCAATATTGAATTCTCAGATAATAATTGAGGAAGATCATACTTAGAATGTTTTTATATACATGAGAATTGGTCGCCATATTTAAAAATATGGGTTGACCATGAAAGCCATCCTAGTCCAAGATTAACCAAGGAATTGTGGTACTAAGAGGTAAACCATGCCAAATGTATCCAGCCCAATATATCACACATAGAGGTGATTATTGGTCTATTTATAGGATCGTAGGAGTGTGCACCTAATCTTGTATGCGGATGGGCTAAAGAGGTCAGCTGGGTTGTAATGACCCAAACTTTTGAATAATATTTTGTTTTAGAAAATGTTTGTTTTATAATTTCATAATCAAAAAATATATATAAGTATAAATGAAATGTGAACATCGGGTTTTGATCATTATATGATCATTGTTTAATATGACTATTGGAAACAATAATAATTTTTAACCTAATAATTATTATTTATAAATATAAATGATAATGGAAAATTAATGCAGAAAGAAGAGTCGATGGCCTCATCCAATAGAATATTTTTGTATGAAACCCATTTTTTAGAACTTGTGTGGGAGGTAGAATCATTGGGATTCAATCTAGATCAATCTCATGCTAATATTCAACAATTGAAGCATGAATGAAATCACCTTTGGGAGAAGTTCATATTGGTTGAAATTATCACTCGGGAAATGTTATCTGAGCCGCCCCAAGAGTATGACACCATTATACACATTACCATTAGGTTGTATGTGGGTGTTATAATAGGTTGTGTTTCAAGTCCTCAGATACTTAATGTATAAATCCCTATCCATAAATAAAAATTTTTTCCATCATTTCTGTTTTAAGAATAGTTTTTCTTAATAAAATAAAATTTTATAAATTGGTTGTTTTCAAACAGAATTTTTAAAATACATAAAAGATATAAATATTTATAATAAACTATGATATTGTTAATATAACTTATTATAATTAAATATTATTATAAAAACACTCATGTTTAATTACAAATGTTAAAATAATTTCATTCCTTTCTGAAATTTCCCTATACAGTTTACTATGCATTTTTTGTCTGCTATTATTTTTAATAATTAAATATTTTAGAGTTAAAAGGTAAATTTATTATATTTATATCATTATTATGAAAAAATAAATTTCATTTTTTAATTCATAAGGTCAATATTAGGTTATGGTGAATTTATGATATTTTTATAAAATGTTTTGTTTTTCGGTGAATATTAAAAAACAGTTTTGAGTTTTCAATGTGTTTAATGACATCATAATGATGTAATATTTAATTTAACATTTTGGGTGACTCATTTGCATTAAAATATGATATTATATTCCCCAAGAGACCATTACCATGTGAAATCCCATGGTTTTTCAAATACCACTAATGAGGTGTCCTCAGAAATTAATAAAAAAATCCCTCTCTTTTACTATAAATACCAACCCATTACTTCATTTCATTTCATTCCCAATTAAATATACTCAAATATCTGATAGTATTTACTCCCAAAAAGTCCTACCAATGTGTCCTCAATCCCCCAAGATCCCAATCTTAGAGTATTTCAAGTTACTCTTCAATGTAATGGAATGTTCAACTTCTATTTTCCTTTAAAGTTATATTTTATGTGGTATATCTTTAAAATTTCCATACCATGTTATTATTTAAATTTTTTTCTATAATTATAATTTATTATAATTCTTTTATGAATGGGATACCCTTATACCCTCTTTTTGTAACATTTTATAAAACAATGTTTCGTACCTGTTATGCTGAAAATTGTTCATCTCAAAATCTCTCTATTTTTCTTAAAATATTATTTTATTTTCTTTATGTAAATACCCAAAACTATTTCATTTCTAGGGGTATTAATCATGACATAAATATTATTTATTTGATTCTGGAATTAACAAACAAAAAAACCCTAATTTCCTTTCTGTGGGTTATAAATGACATAATGATCATGTTTTTTAAGTGCTTTTTAAAACACCCTAATTTTGATATAAAGCACATTTCTTTTATTATATATGGGTTATTTGTGAAATTTATGATTATGATCTATGTGGATCACATGAAAAAAAATACATAATAAGGGTGTGCCCTGATAGTGCTCCATTTCACTAGGTAAAGAAATTAATATCTATAGATGAGATGTTTTACAATAGCTTGGTGAAGAACCTTGGTAATTTTTTATGACACCTTGGGGATGGACCTTGGTGATATGCTTATGAATGAATAAATTAAATTTTTTTAGCCATAATTTTAGGTTATTATTCAAGTTATTATTTTTGTTGCATGGTTTATGAAATTCATCATGTTCTTATTAACATCTCTCAATTTCACATGTAACTATTTCCCTTACTGGGCCTTATGCTCACACTTTCCTTTGATGTATGTACCTAGTTTTTGAGTTGGAGTAATTATACTTAGTATGAAAAAATTAATAATCCTTTCAAGTGGATTTGAAGAATTATTTCTTGTTTTAATTTATTTTCTACCTTATTTTAAATACACTAAACTTTAAAGATCATCTATTTGTAAAATGTTATGAAAAGTTATATTTTAAAAAGGTATAATGCCATAGTTAGTGTCCAAGGATAGTTTAGTTACTTTTGGAATTTGGGATTTAAAAATTTTAGTAAAAACCCTAAGGAAAATTTTAAATATAGGACAACTTCCGGGTATTTTTGTGAAATATTAAGTAAGTGGTTTCTGAAAAAATAAATCCCTTCCTCGATACGAACAAGTGTATATAGCTCTGGGATAGATGTATCTAGGGGTAAAACTTGAAAAACCCACTTTGAGATAGAATTGAAAGGGAACTAGTTCAAAACAACAGGCCTTATTTCACTCTTAGTTTGACACTCTTGGGGGACATGTTTGGTAAAACAAAATATTTTTTCTGAATCATTATGAAGGATTTAAATAAAATATAATCATTTATAATGAATAATGTGTTTAAACATGATATTTTAAGACATGAAAATACTTTAGAGTTATAAGATTTCACCAATGGAATCTAGAATGGAAACTTTCATAAGGATGATGAATTAACTAACTCGATTTATGGGAAATAAATTGAATCAAGCTAAGAGAACGATCTCACCAAGAAGAAAAAAAAATTGAGTATTTTATGTGTAAACGACCACCAATGTTCATTGGATCTACTAACTCATTGATTATGGAACAATAGATAAACTCTATAGAAAGGATCTTTTCTGTAATTTATAATTCTGAACAAGATAAAGTCACCCTGGCTATTTAACACTTAAAGGGAGAAGCTGATCAGTGGTGGGAACTGATTAAAAACACAAGGCCAAGAGGGAAGATAGAAGATATGGAGTGGGAAGAGTTTATAGGGATCTTATTTAATAATTATTTCACTTGTTCAATGATAATGAAAATGGATAAGGAATCTCTTGAGCTATAGCATACAGAGAATAGATCTATGGGATGATATGAGAATGACTTCATAAGTCTTTCACATTAAACCTATATCTTTTTCATGGTTCCTAATGATACGGTTGATAGATTCTTTGGTAGACTAAGACCACATCTACGGAAGAATCTGGCCAACTGAGACTATGAAAGATATGAGTAGATCGTATGAAGTGAAATCAAAGTTGAACTAGATTTTGGTGAGATGTAGTAGTCCCATAAATCCAATGAAAAGAATAGACCCTTGGATCCAAAATTGGGGAGGGTCTTTGACCAAGGGAGAAAAGGAAATCATGTGAAACTTTCCACCTGCAATAAATGTAGGAAGAAGAATTTGGGGAACTACCTTCTTGGGAGAGAGAAGGGTTATAAGTGTGGATAAGATAAAAATATCACACGAACCCATCGTATTGAGGTGAAGCCTCAACTTATCAACACTAACTACAAAGAGGAGATAGTGCAGGACCTACCTAAAGTCTAATGCTTCAAGTGTGGACCGCTTGGGCACTTTTCCAATCACTGTCCAAATCTGAGGAAAGTGGAGTGGAATCACAATCAGCATCAGCATATGCCAAGGGATAAAGTTCATGCTTTTTCTATAATTATGGTTGAAGTTGAAGCTCTAAATTATATATTGGTTGGTATTCTTGTTGTTCTCTCAATGCTAGCAAGTACTTTGTTTGATTCTGGTTCTACGCATTCCTTAATTTCCTCCATGTTTCTAAAGAATATATAATCAATTCACAAACTATTAAAAATAAAGTTATCATTCAAGACTCTGGGAGGGATTATACAAACATAAATAATGTTTATAAACTCTAGTATTTAATTTATCGATCACTATCTTATCGCAAATATAGTAATAATTCCCATGTTGGAATTAAATATTGTACTAGGGATGGACTGACACTCAAAGTATAATGCTAAGATCAAATGTTGAAGCAAGGAAATCTTAGTAGCATTGAGTGGACGACCTACAGTTCTCTTCCATGGAGAGATAACTCGACTTGATCTTTGTCTAGAAGAACCTTCTATTCCCTTATATATGGATTTGATCAGTGAAGAAGAATAATGAAATAAGAGTATAAGGATAGAGAATGTTCCCATTGTGTAGAAATACATTGATGTATTTCCAAAGGAGTTACCTGGGCCTCCCATATAAATAGAGGTAGATTTCTCCATTTAACTCGTACATGGATCCCATATGCTATCAAAGACCCCATATAAAATGGAACATGTGGAGTTGGAGGAATTAAATATGTAAATCCAAGATCGTTTGGATAAGGGGTTTATCCGACTAAGTGTGTATCACTAGAGAGTGCCTCTTCTATTGGTGAAGAAGGATGGATCAATGCAGTTATGCATTGATTATAGAGAACTAAAAGGGATCACAGTGAAGAAAAAATATCCTCTTCCAAGAATGGATGACTTATTTGACCATATTTGTGGGGCTTAATTCTTCTCCAAGATTGATCTTCAATCTATTTATCATCAATTAAGGGTAAATAAAGAAGATATTCCAAAAACCGCCTTCCAATAAAGATATGGGAAATATGAGTTTGTTGTTATACCCTTCAGCTTGACTAATTCACTTTCTATATTTATGGATTTGATGAATAGAGTCTTTAATGACTAACTTAATAACTTTGTGGTGGTTTTTATTGATTTTATACTAATATATTCCAAAATTTATGAGGAGCATAAGGATCATCTAAGGGTTATTTTGAAAACTCTATAGAAGGAGAGTATTTTTGGAAAGTTCATAAAATGTGAATTTTTTTTACAAAAAGTTTCTTTCATGGGGAACATTGTAACCAATGAAGGAATCTCAGTTGACCCTTCAAAGAAAAAGTATGTAGAGGAGTGGACTAAGCCTACAACAATAACTGAGGTTAATAATTTCCTTGGATTAGCAGGATATTATAGGAGGTTTGTGAAAAACAAATTCATGACTTTACAATCCATTAACCAAGTTAACTCAAAAAGGGGTTAAGTTCATCTAAACAAAGGAGTGTGAAGAACATTTCCAAGAGTTGAGGTGGATATTGGTTACTACACCCATGTTAACATTACCCTCTATTAAAGAAGGACTCATTATTTTTATTGATGTATCTCTGAAAGGGCTTGGGTGTGTCCTCATCCAAAATGACAAGGTGATTTCTTATGCATCTTTATAGCTAAAGTATCCTGATTATAATTATCCTATGCATGATTTGTAGATGGATGCTGTTTTTTTTGCTCTGGATACATAGAGTAACTATATTTATGGGGAGAAGTGTGACATACACATATACCATCAATGTTTAAAGTATATTTTCACACAAAATAAATTTAACATGAGATAGAGGATATGGTTAGAACTTCTTAAAGATTGTGATTTCTTAATTCATTATCACCCTGGAAGAGAAAACAAAGTTTCTGATGCATTAAGTAGGAAAGACCCTATTAACTAGAAATAATAATGATTTAAAGAGAATACTTGATCAAAGATCTAGTGAAACTGGACATGGGAATCATAAGGGAAGGGACATCATCAACCCTATCATAAATAATTTCTCATCAATCGTTAAAAGAGAAGATAAAGAAATCTCAAAAATAAGATCCTTTATTACAGAAAAAGTATGAGTATGTGAAGGATGGGATGTTTCCTAAGTTCAATATTGACCAAGAAAGTGTGATTAAATTTTGTACAATACTATGTGTTCGATATATTCAAAAAATAATGAAGAAGTCGAAGGATGAAGCTCATATCTCTACATTATCTATACATACTAGAAGAAATAAAATGTATAGGGACCTTCGTGATCATTATTTTTGGGATAACATGAAAAGGGAAATTGCTAACTACACTACAAGGTGCCTAGTGTGTCAGCAAGTTAAGTAATAGAGATAAATTTTTAAAGTGTAATTACAACCACTACCCATACCATCATGGAAGTGATACAATATCACTATGGAATTTTTCATTGGTCTCCCGAGAACTTCCAAATGAAACAATGTGATATGGGTTATAGTGGACCATATCACCAAGACTTCCCATTTTATTTATATTTAAGAAGATCTTTCCCTTGACCAACTTGTTAGGATTTATATTGGGGAAGTGGTAAGGTTGAATGGGGTACCACTCTTTATCGTATTTGATCATGATATAAGGTTCCCATCAAAATTTTGTAGAATTCTTCAACATGAATTGAGTACCGAACTGAATTTCAGTACGGCTTATCACCCCCAAACTAGTGGCCAATCTGAAATGACTCTTCAAACACTTGAGGACATGCTGAGAACTTACTCAATGGAATTTAAAGGTGGATAGGATAAATATATACCATTAGTTGAGATCTATTTCAACAACATATTCTATCCCAGCATTCAAATGGAGCCTTATGAAGCTCTATATAGAAAGCGATGTAGAACTCCTTCTTGTTGGGATAAAGCTGGTGAGAGAAAGCTTCTTAGGATTGATCTTGTGCAAAAGGTGATAGAAAAGATTCACTCCATACAACAAGGCATTAAGGATTCTCAGAGTTGGCAGAAGAGATATACTGAAAACTGTCATAGGTAATTGGAGTTTTATGTTGGTGACAAATTCTTCCTTTGAATGTTTCCATAGAAGAGATTCATGAGGTTTGGAAATAAAGGTAAGCTCAATCCCAGGTACATTGACCCATATGAAATTATTGATCACTTAAGAGTAGTGAACTATCAGCTTACACTTCCTCCAAATCTAGCTCAAATTCAGGATGTGTTCCATGTATCACTATTGAGGAAGTACTTAACTAACCCTTCACATTTACTAAATCCAGAGGTGGTACAACTAGAACATGACCTCTCTTATGAGCATCAACCAATGGATATCTTGTATCATAGATACAAGGTTCTATGCAACAAGACTACCCAACTTGTTAATGTGTTGTGGAGGAACCACAAATATAAAGAAGCCACATGGGAACCAAAGGAAATTATGAGGCAAAAGTGCCACACCTTTTCTCTTTTGAGATTACGAGTTGAAATTTCAAGGAATAAATTTCTTAATGGGGGAATAATGTAATGACCCGAACTTTTGAATAGTATTTTGTTTCCTGAAAATGTTTGTTTTACTATTTCATAATCAATAAAAATATAAAAGTATAAATGAAATGTAACCATTGGGTTTTGACCATTGTATGATCATTGGTTAATATGACCATTGGAAACAATAATACTTTTTAACATTATAATTATTGTTTATATATAAAAATGAAAATGGATAATTAATGCAGAAAGAAGAGTCAATGGCCTCATCCAGTAGACTCTTATTGTACGAATCCCATTTTTTGAACTTGGGCAGGATTTAGCATCATTGGGATTTTCTCTAGACCAATCCCAAGAAGAGCATCAACAATTGAAGCCTAAAATAAATCTACTTCAGGAGAAGTTCAAGTTTGTGGAAATTACTACTCGGGAAATGTTATTTGAGCCACCCAAAGAGTGTGTCACCATCGCACATCTTACCATTTGGTTGAATGTGGGTTTTAAAATATTTTATGTATCAAGGACTTATATATTTAATGTATAAATACCTTTGTGTAAATAAAATATTTTTCTATCAATTTTGTTTTAAGAATAATTTTTTTGAATAAAATGGAATTTTATAAATTTATTGTTTTCGAACATAATTTGTACAATATAGAAAATATATAAATGTTTATTATAAACTATGATATTATTAATAATACTTATTATAATGAAATGGTATTATAAAAACACTCATGTTTAATTACAAATGAAAAAATAATTTTATTTTTTTCATAAATTTTACCATACTGTTTACTATGAATTTTCGGTCCGCTATTATTTTTAATAATTAATTATTTTAGAGTGAAAAATTAAATTTATAATATTTAGAGAATTATTATGATAAAATAAATTTAATTTTTAATTCATAAGGTTTATATTAGGTTATGGTTAATTTATGATATTTTTATAAAATGTTTTGTTTTTCAGTGAATAGTAAACATACAGTTTTGAGTTTTCGGTGTGTTTAATGACATCATGATGATATAATATGTAATTTAACATGTTTTTATACTCTTTTGAATTAAAATATGAGATTATTTGTCCCAATTGGCCAATACCATGGGCCAACACCATGGGAAAGACCATGGTATTTCAAATACTGCTAATGTGGTGTCCTCAGAAATTATTAAAAAAACCCTTCTCTTTTACTATAAATATCCGACCATTACTTTGTTTACTTTAATTATCAATTCACTATCCTAAAATATATAATATTATTTCCTCCCAATAATTCCTCCCAATGTGTTCTCAAGCCCCTAAGGCCCCGATCTTAGAGTATTAGAAGTTACTCTTCAAGGTAAAGGAATTCTCAACTTCTCTTTTCCTTTCAAGTTTTCTTTTTTATGGTATGTATTTAAAATATCCAAACCATTTTTTATTTCCATTTTTTTATGTCCCTATACTGTATTATGATTATTTTATTAATGTTTTACCCTTTTCTGATCTTTTTTTAACATTTTATAAAACAATGTTTCATACCCGTTTTGCTGCAGAATTTTCATCTCAAAATCTATATCTTTTTCTCAAGTAATTATTTTATTTTCTTTATGTGAATTACCAAACCTATTTAATTTATAGGGGTATTCATCTTAACATAAAAATTATTTATTTTATTCTATAATTTACATACAAAAAACCCTCATTCCCTTTTTGTGGGTTATAATTGAAATAATGATCATGTTTTTAAGTACTTTTTAAAAACCATGATTTTGATATTAAACCCTTTTCATTTATTCTATATGGCTTATTTATAAAATGTTTGATTATGATATATGTGGATATCATAAAAAAATACATATTAAGTGTGAACCCTAATAGCACTCCAATTCATTGGGTAAAGAAATTAATCTCTATAGATGACAAGTTTTACGATACCTTGGTGAATAACCTTGGTAATTTTTTATAACACCTTGAGGATGGACCTTAGTGATATGCTTATAAATTTTTAAATTAAATTTTTTATTCACATTATAAAGTTATTATTCAAGTTATTATTGTTATGATATGCCTATTTCTCATTCACTTATGAAATTCCTCATGTTCTTATTGATATCTATCAAGTTCACATGGAATTGTTTCCCTTATTGGGTCTTATGCTCACCCTTTCCTTTGATGTATGTTCCTAGGTTTTGAGTGGGAGTAATTGTACTTAGGATGAAAAAATGAGTAATCCTTTTAAGTGGATTCAAATAATTTTTTCAGGTTTTCAGGTATTATGTACCTTATTTCCAAGACACTAAACTCTAAAGATCTGTTGTTTGTAAAATGTAATGAAAAGTTATATAACAAAAAGGTGGGATGTCATATGGTCAATAGACTGTGTTTGAATGGTGTGTGTGGGTATCGATCCCCCGTTTCCCTAGAACATCCAGTCACTTAAATAGATTTATTAATATGGCACCACTAAACTGAGTGGATAAGTGATGTGGGACGATAAAGTTGTGGGCACTATAGCTCTGTAATAAAAAGTTGCAGACATTTCATCTGCCTCTCAATTAAACTAGTCTTGGATATTTGATTAGATTTTCACCATCATCTTTAACCTTATCCACCCAAGGGTACTCCAGTATCATCGGAGTACAATTTCAAATATCTAATGATCAAACCAAGCTACTATGATCAAACCATTTTATCGTCTTTGAGAATCTAATAGGATCAGAGTATCATGCAACTTCATTTGTGTGAACTAAACATATACCATATCACTACTAAATAAAAATGCATTTATAGGTGGTTTCTCATACATTTAAAATGAAAGTACAAATTTGATATTATAAAAATGATAATTTCACAATCATCATATCATGTAAGTGAGGAATTCATCTTCAGATCACATAAGAAGAGATTTTATTATTTTTGGAATAAGATATTTGAGAAATTAAAAGGTTTTTGGGTGTTTATAAAAGTCATTATACGACTTATATCTTGATTTATTAACATGGTATAAAAACTGAAATATATTCAAGTAATTGTAGATGTGTTTTGAATATAAATATTTAGTAATGAACATGAGGAGAGTTTCTACCACTTAAGAGAAAGATATCTCTCATTTTCACAAATAAAACAAAGCAACGTGAAACCACTTTTTTATGAAAGTCATAAAATACATGAAGATCTTAACTTTCATAATAAAGAATATGAAACTCATCAATCATTTTCTTGAATGAAAGATAATAGGAGATCCCACATGTCTTTAAACTTGTTTCCAACACACTTTAAGGCTTCTCAAATAACTAATTCGTGAAGCCCTACATGTTTTTAAAAAATCTTTGAGACCATGAGATAGTGTATACCCACACTAGTTTTCATGACGGAGATTGATTCCCAAGATTTCTCACTAATATGTGCAAGGTTTAATCAGATATCAAGTACCTTGTATGTTTTTTGTGTGAAGAAAGAGATAGTGTGTGTTATCATACCTATAGTGCATTAAATAATTTCAAGAAGAAAGTTGAAGCTTGTGGATAATGAAGTGTGTTACATAAAAAGGATAGTGGACAGTGCATGCACTTTCATTCATATGTAAATGAACATACACATGAGAAGATTACTAAACCCTAATTGAGAATTACATAATAATAATATTATTATTATTATTATTATTATTATTAATTTAATTTAATGTGATATGGTTTCAGATCCCAATAACCATTGCATTACACTTCTTTGCAAAAAATTATTTTTATTTGATTGAGTTGGGAATTTAAAATGGAAGCTACTTTGAT
Organism: Viscum album; assembly: GCA_963277665.1. Lineage (NCBI taxonomy): Eukaryota > Viridiplantae > Streptophyta > Magnoliopsida > Santalales > Viscaceae > Viscum > Viscum album. The sequence goes on along the minus strand of CAUJRU010000417.1, from coordinate 308,271 downwards.
ATTGTGAAATTACTATATTGTATAAAATAAACATGAAGAATTTTTGTGCATTTATTTCATACATGTAATTGATTTCTGGACATTTTCAATAGAAGGAAGTATATCCCAAGCACATGTTGCACTGAGTTAATTGATCAAGTATAGGTGATCAAAATATTTGAGTAAGACAAACAAACTTGATCAGTGGACATTGAAGATACTTGAAGTGTATACGATCATTTCAGATCATCCAATATCATGGAGGAAGATCAAATATCATCCAAGAGTTGATCAATCCTTGAAGTATGGTGAAGTATTTTGGTTGGTTTCAGGATCAGGTGAAGTCTTCTGGTTAGTGATAGAAGAAGAATGTGTCTCTCAATTAGAGCTAGATCTAGAAGTATTTTAGTAGGATCTAAAATAAAAAAGAAGTCTCTTGGATGGATTTGGAGTATAATTCTTTTACTTGGACCTGAAAGAAAGAGTAGTTTCTTATTTAGTTCTAGGATAATTGTAGTCACTTTTTGATAGTGAAGAATTTGTAACTAGTGGGACTAGTTGATTGCATCAAGGAGTGGGATTTCTTCCAAACCTTGTAAAACATGTGAGATACTCTATCCATGTTGACAACTAAACATGAGATGATATCGATATGTAATATTGAGTGTATCGAGAAACTAAAAAAATAGAGAGTTTTTCTTAAAAAGAAACCACGGATTCAGCCCTCCTCTCTTAGTGGTCAATTTTTTCGGGGGCTCTGCATACTGACCCTATATTTGAGATAAGGTAAACCCACTTCCAAACATAACCACACTTTCATGGGGTTTCCATCCTTGAGAATGCTTCGATCATTATGCTCAAACCCATCATCAACCTTACAAATATAAATCCTAAAACATATTTTCACATCTCTCAAATATCCTTATATGGCCTAATAGATCATGTCATTGTGATCTATATAGAAATATTATCAATATATTCTATTTATTTTCTAAAAACCAACATATATTAAATATTTCATGAAAAATTCCCCAAAGTAGGGAAAGAGACACACACAGTGGCCCCCGGGTGTGTCACGTGGTGTGTTAGGAGGGAGAGGGTTCATGGAACCCACATGTGTCATGTTTCCCACCTCTGTACCTAGGTTGGGTCAGGTGGACCTTACCAGGTTCAGTCACCCACCCGCTACAAAAGGAGGTCAGTTCTATGTCACACCATCCATCACATGGGGAGAATCTCACCATCCGATCATAAGCAATAAAATTATTGGGTGAGGTACCCTAGCCACCCCTTTTCCTACCACTTAGCATTGTATCATGGAACCACCACTTCAATCTCCTCCCTCTTGATTATCTCTCACATCATTGGCCAAAAACACGGTCATCCATGACTACCACATTCAAGATCATCACCGCCCTCAAACCCATGACCTAGATACCTCGACTAGACCTATTTATACATTAATATATATATTGTGCCACACTACTGTCACCCAAAGACTCTATATCATGTCATGTTTCCCTACATAGTGTTTATTCCCCCCTTCCATACCATAGTTGTTTCTTACTACACTTCAATCACCACACTACCAATGTTATATCTCATCACTTATCATATTGATCCCACTCTATTGCACCATCCTTTGATCCTTTATCACTTAATGAACCTCCCACTTACCTCAAACTTCATTTTCAATCCAAAAATAATCATTCGTGTTCCAATATTTCTTATTCACATCAAACTAGAGAAATAATTATCAAACTGCTGACCAAAGAGAAGGTCAGTGATGAACAAGTGAAGAACAGGGGAGGGAAAAACAAATAAAATCACAAATTGGGGATAACGATGGTTTCTATAAATCTCAAAAATATATTTTTATATGTGAAATTTGAATAATAATAATGGAAAGTTAAAAATCATTCCTTTTATTTCATTAATTAAAAGATAAATTCATAGGGTCATTCTCATCAAAACCAATTCAAGAATAGGTAATTCATTCCTAAAATCATGAAGAACAAATTATCGTAGAAATAAAAAGGCTCTAAATCACTGGAAAATTGTGTTTTCTTCAATCTATTATTGTCATCATGGTTTCATTATCCTTTTACGCATGATCCCATCATCCATTTCATCATGGGTTTGGTATCATTCCCTCGATCTAATGACAATCCATTCTCACCATCGATAGATATCCTCCTCTTACTCTCTCTCTATCTAAAATTAATGCCATCCACCCCTAGGTTGGAGAGTTAAATAAAAATAAATAAGTATTATTAGGGGTTAAAGTGATGATAATAAATGAATTAATTAATTAATTATACCTATGATACCTTGTTGACACTCTATTCTATCACAGCAATAAAAAGTGACAAAGGGAAATGCCTTAGCAAATAGAGGAGAAAATACATGAAGAAACTCAAGATTTGAAAAGTCTTGAAACTTAGATTTCCCTAGTCAAGTAGAGACTCCATCGGCATGCAAGGTACTGAAGCGCCACATTTCTGGCATGCATGCTACTTGTACGCCCAATCACTATTCACCCAGGTTCACTTATTTTCCTATAAATAGACCCTTGGGGCCTTTATTTGTACAAAAAAATTTCCATGAAGCATAATTGATTCTATGGTCTCTCTAGTGCTTCACCCAAGTCTTTTGAAACCTTCAAGGTAGTTTTTAACACCTATAGTGGAGGAATTGAAGGTGTATCATAGGAATTAAGTCCCTTTAGTGTTTAAAATCCATAAAACTTGTGAGCCTAAAGCATCCAACCTCCCTAAATCAGAAACACTTGTGAGCCACCTATTTTTATCAAACGAACTTGAGCGCCCCAATTCTAGGAATACCTCTGAATACTCTTGAAGGATTGATTCAAGTCACACCCAAGTATTAACATCCATGTTTTTTATCAATTAAGACCACATCATGTCACCCAAGCTTACTTGTGCACCTATACCTATGCGCTAGATACTTACTTGGGAACCCTTCTGTGATTCACCTTATCCCTTTAGTCTATAGAGTCCTTCCATCAATACTTATTAAAATCCATTCATAGAAAGGACTCTTCTTAATTGGCTCCCTTTTGTGAAATGAATTATGTTTAAACTTCCACCAAAACCTCCTGACTTATCAAACCTTTAGGAAGGGCAGGTCAGTGTGTCTCCTATTTGGGTTTGTATATCCACAGTTTGAGGTTTCCAACATTTTTTTGCAATGGGGTTAGGATTCATGGAATGTATGTGGGTTTGTATATCATCACTCACATAGACCTTTCTCCCAAGAAAAGTGTTGGGTAGTTCCCGATTTGGAGGATTAGGGTTTGGGTCATGACCTCCCCTTTTCATTTCTAAAACTTGGAACCTAAGGTCTCTGGTATGAAAGGTACGGTTCACACCAAATTTTCCTTTTGAACAAAGGAGAAGTATCCCTCCCCTACCAAGACCAATTTTAGGGAAACCATCCTGGTGTAATCCCATGGCCTTTCATATAGGAGGTTACAGTCTTGCTCCCCTCTACTTCCTTTACCTTCACTTATTCCTTACATTGGACCCTTGTCTAATGTAAAGTGAAGAGAGGGAAGGTTCATCGCCTCGACCTCTTCCACCGTCACTGCCGTAGGCCCACCCTCTTCCACTAGTAGAGGAGGAAAAGTGTTTGTGCCTTTTTTTAATCTTTGACATCCTATTGTTTCTCACACTGAGCAAGACTCACATGGGCTTAGAGATTTTTAATGATACCAACATTTTCAAAACACTCTCCTATGAGACATAATGAACTATGATAACTCTGATTCCCATAAAAACTGGGATATGTAGAAAGCCTTCCTAAGGCCTGATCTCCATCTCATTTCATCCATAAAAAGGAATCCTTTTCAGGAAGTAAGACCAAACTCATTTCTCTCAAAGGACTACACCCTCCAATGATACTTATCGAACTACGTGGGCTTTGATTCCTATCCAAGTGGGATATATTGGAAGCCTCCCTAAGATTCAAACCCAAAACATAAAATAAACTCTATTATTTCTGGGCCATATTCCCTACAGGATCTCATAAAACTTGGAAACTCATATCTTTTCCAAGTTCATTAGGCTACTTAGGCATAATTCCCACACCAATCTTTGACTAAGAACCTTCTGATTAGATGTCCTTACCACATGACATTAAAATCTATGGATGGATCCTTATCACACGACCTTAAAAATGTATGATGTGTCCCATTAAGCAGAACCGAACTACAAGGGTTATGATTTCTTTCACAAGGATAGGTAGGTAGCCCATTTATGGGTATGATCCCAACATCAAAACAAACTTTCCCCTCCCTAGAGGATAATAAATTCCATAGTGCCCCACTAAGTGGCTTAAAAAATAGTATTATCTTAACAATGGTTAAAAGAATCTCTAAATAGTATATAAGAGAATACCATTGATATAGAACCTTGAATAAATACGGATTTATACATTAATGAAGAACCTCGAATACATACGGATGATTCTGAATCTCACACATGATAATAATTGATTGAAAATTTCAAAGGAAACATATGTTATACTTGGTTAATTAATAAGGATTCATGAAAATATCATAAATCTATAAGAGATTCTCTGAGTAGGAAATAATTCCCCCCAAAAGGGTGTGATGAGTCTGACCTCCCATCCTCTCAGCCAATATATGTTCTTAAGTATCGTAGGTTCAAACCTAACGTGCACATGCCTTTGGAAAGTAGATCCCTTTGGATAAAGAATCATTCGATGTTTCTGGTTTCATAAATAAATACAATGAAAACTGATCAGAAGTAGTGATTTCTAACTAGAACACACGTTTTGTGGGAGACACAAAACAGAAGTGGTAAACCCAATGCGAATCCTTAATAGAGTTAATAGTGTTACCCATTTTTGAGGCCACTATCAATTGAAAAAGGAAGGCCAGATAAAAGAATAAATCACACATGTTTCTATCTAAAAGATTTTTCTTTAATGGAATTCAATGTTTCTCAAGTTTTACCAGAATTCCCTTCACTTCAAATGGCTTCCTTCAAGTTTTTGTCATGAATTCCTCAGCCGCTACTCAAGCTGGATCCTTATCCGCTGGAAGGACATCATCACTACCTTAGTGTCTTCAATGCTGGGTCTCAAATTAATTGGTACAGGAATACCGTCAACATTGTAATATCCCAACCCTAGAGGCTACTCAATAGGCTCTCCAAGTTAACCACAACCCTCAATCATCTGATCATCAATGACCGGTGGTCAAGAAGAAAATGGTACAAACCACCATCTTCAACCATTTCGGGTCCTTATCCCTACAACGCAATAACTACTCCATTCCATACTATAGGGAGATGGATCAAGATTTCACTCATAGCCTCAAATAAATTATTCATGGGTCCTTCTCGAGGGATCCCACCAATAATTGATGCCAGTAGAATCATGTGGCAGTGAACCCACAACATGATGGGGGTGTTTCCTTCGGTTTTTTGGCCCAGGTCCCTCAAACCTGAGCACGAAAGACAAACCACTAGGGAAAACTTCCAGCCAACAGGGATCAGGTTCTTACTTCTTCCCCCTTTAGATAATTCTATCTACCTAACATGGTGGAAAACAATGAACGGATACATACACACATCTGTCCCAATTACTCTGTCCAACAGAATCATCTGGTAGCGACCAACCAATCCCACCATTTAGATCTGGTGGAGTATCATAAGTAGGAACATACACCTATTTACAAACTATCATCTATTCATCAGGATCATCTGACTGCATTCAAATAATCCCCCAAATCAAATATGGAGGTAACTGGTAAGCAAGAACATACACCTACCTACACTCACCAATTCATCTAGTAGTCTCATCTGTTAGCATTTAAAGAATTCCATTGACTATGCTTGGAAGAAAACAACCCGCAGGGACATAAACCTTCCATTATCTATCAAGCCTACCAATGGTCTCATTTGGCAGCACCCAGAGAAGTCAGTCAAAAAGCTCCGATGACAAACCTCGGGCAGACTCAACTCTCAGTCATACATGAGTACTGTTAGTATCCACTGACAGGAAAGGGAGAACAGGAGTAGGAACATAGACCCACTCTTGATACAGAATAGAAATATATTCATGTTTCGACTAATGAAGTCACCAAACACATTTTAGTAATGGTGAAAGGGCAGATACAAATTCATTCCCATATTCTGGAAGCCTGCCAGAATATCATAACAGCGACTTTATTAGTATCAAGGAAACAGACACATAATTATATCGCCACACCTAGGATGACTCATTTACATTCCATCCCAGAGTAGATACACACCTCGGTTCTATTCCAGGAGGTTTATGGGGCATACTCTACCATATCATATGGAAAAATGGATCGGGAACATACACCATTTCCAGTTGGAGATAATCGGCTCATTTGAATGACCAATCTATGGCAGGCACATACACCTGCCCATGCTAACCACTTCTCCTAGAAAGTGTCCCAAACTACGTGTAAAAGAACATATAAGAAAAAGTATTTCCAAACACAGTTGGAAAATCAAAATCCAATCTACGATCTAGCTCCTCTTAATGTTACAATTTTTGAAGCCCTCAGACATTTATCTTTTGCAAATCAAGATCCTTCTCTCCCATTACCAAATTATGGGAGTAGTAGTAGTAGTAATTAGGATGTTTCTCATCAGAAACTTCATCATGAAGGCTTGATTCATGAAAATTCGGTCAATCTAGAGAATTTATCTCCGAATGAGAGCCACGAAAACCCTCTGTGTGTCCAGAAGACTAAGGATCAAGAAGATTTATCCCTTGTTGTAATCCACCATAGTGGTCCTCTCTATGATGGCATTCGCTGCAGAATTTATCTCTATAGTAGTGTTTCGCATTGTCAAGATAATTATCTAATTGACAATGTAGTAATGAGAAATCCCTATTATCTCGAGTCAGTTTCCAACATCAATCCAGTCATGTCTGATTCCTCATTACTAAAAAGTTAAATTCATTCTCAACCACAAGACATCCCAAGGTAACGGTCATTTTCTAAACCTCTCTTGGGTAATTTTTATTCTAATATAGTAGAGTAAAATGCAATTGATTCCATTGTTTGTAATAAAACAATCGAGAAGAATCCACTATGGTTGGACCAAGTGGACAAACCTATATAAAAAGATGATGAAGATATTTTTAATATGATAAAACAATTGGCTAAAGGTGAAATATTAGTCATGTTCTGGCCTTTGGAAACCTCTCAATACAACATTCCATAATTGATGGTAGAAGATTGCATTCATGATATTCACATAAATATATAGAAAATTGTTTGTCATTTGAAAGACAAATTTTTACCATATAATGAATATCAAAGTCATGTAAAGGTAATAAAAGGGTTTCAATGCCAAATTGACTTGGAATCTCTCTCAGTTTCCTAGAATCCAATCGTTGAGAAGCATAAGGTAACCCTTCAATGTGCATGCCTTGATGAACTAAATAGACTGTGCCAGTTAATTACTGATACCCCATCTAGTGTTTGTATCATAGGATGGGGTGCACATGGATAATTGAATTTCATTATGCTCCAAAATCAGCAAAGCCCTCCAAAATTGGTCTCATGCAATGTTATATCCCTTGGATATCTACAATCAACATATTTTGTGTGTTATCAAATATACGCTCAAGAATAGGCCTCGACTAGATCTCATTGGAGTCAGGCCCAAAGAGATAAAACTGTTGAGATACTATTGCATAAAGCATCTAAAAACATTAAGTAGGCCACCTTATTAGAGAATTTCAGTCATCAGATTGCACAAATGCCTAAAATAGAATATCGGTCTTCCAAAACTGGAGATTTAAGTGGTTGTCATATAATGCACCCAGCCAATGTTCGGACCAGAATTCCCAAAATTATAAGAGCACCTACACTAATATCAACCATAACAGTTCAAGAGCCACCTCATACTATATGGATGGGGGCTTTTTTAACTCAACCTTCTAATTCAATAAACAATGTTTTAAGGTTTGAAGAATAAGAACAAGAACAGCCCCGACCTACAGGGATAGGGGATTTTTCACATCTACAATCCCCTCTTCAATAGAAGTCATCTTTATCCCGATTAGGGAAAAGGCCACAATGTAAATGTGTAACTAAACTATCCAAGGATTCCCTTCAGGTTACTTTCAATAAAACAGTTCCTAGGATTTTAGCATATAGGATAACAAAGTCTCCTAGAGGACATAGAAGGCGGCGATCTTATAAAGATACGGATGAAATGTCACCAATGCATTATGCATCAGTAAATGTCATTAATACCATTATGGAATATCCTACAAAAACTGAGTCAAGTTTAGGAGAGTCAGAAGATGAATTTCTTATTCATAATACGGTACACATTGAAGAAAATTATAGAGATGTGTGTACCCAAAATCAGAGGCTTACCCAAAATCTAGGTATTCCTTCAAGTAACCAACTTTCACCCCTTCAAAAGTCATCTAACAAGGGGAAAGGTAAAATTAAGATCATGTATAACTTTTTCATTAGAGTAGGTCAATCTCTTTTACTTGAACAAATATTTTCTCAGCAATAAGAGGTGATGAAGGAGTTAAAAAGACTCAATACAGAGTTACTTCAAAGCATCATTTCTACCAAACATGTTCCCCAAGAAGATCCTCAACTTGAACATCCTGTAGGAACTCCTCAGAAAACAGAATTTTTTTCAACTACGGATGTGGATAATGAATTCCCTCTATTGGGTACACATATAGGGTAAGATAAAATATATCCTTATAGGCATATCCCCATGGGTTATCCAATACAAATACCAATGGCACCACCACCAGTGGTTTTTCTAGTCGACGCTCCAGTTCAAGCTCTAGCAGTTGTACCTGTACAGGTCCCAACTCATCCAGATATTCCCCAAATTTTTATGAGTACAATAGAGTTATTAACAACACGATTGGAAGATATAGAAGAATGGATTGCACCAGTACAACCATAAAAGAAATCTCAACCCGAATGTGTAGATCTGATCCCTCTCCCACCAAACTTTTTGAATACTACATTTCTGATCTTTAATGGTTTGGGAGATTCGAAGCAGCACTAAACACATTTTTTATCGTTGTGATCCCATGATGGGGACACCTCAACAACAAGAAGTGGTAAAGCTCATATGATTTGTGCAATAATTACAAGGGCCAGCCATTGTCTGGTATAAAATTTTTCAATATCGATCAATTACTAGATGGGAAGACCTCCATAAGGAATTCCTTCTCCAATTCAGCTCAACACAACCAAAGAAAATATTTTTTGATCTTATAAATTGAAAATAAAGAGAGAATAAAAGATTTTAATATTCCATTTATCAATAGAGAGGATTAACATATTCTTTAAATCTAGCATTCCCTCAAGAAGAGTTACTGCAAATATGTGCGGAAAATATGCGTGATGAGTTATGCACACCATTAATACCTGTAAAATACACAGGAGGGATTCTAGACCTTGATTCAATATCCCAACAAGAGGAGGATTCCGTTGTGGAAACCAAAGCTAAATATCGTGTAATTCCATCAACTTTGGGAAGGAGAATAGGGAAAGCATAGAATGCTATAGTTACACTCAAAAAAGCATGTCTACCTGCTTCTACCTCAAAATCTTCATTATACCGAAGGGCTCCACCTCCTAAGAATTAGCAGCACCAACTGCCTTGTCAAGATGATCAAAAAGATCAAAGGTGGAGACAATTTTAGGAGTTAAAGAACAAATTTTTTTCTTTTCTAAATAAATAGGTTCTTGTTTCTTCATTTCATCTTTGGAAAACAGTTTGATTTAGTTTACAAGGTCAAAGAAATCGAATATAGAACGATATGAAGATCTCCCAAATTATTTCCCCTTTAATCAACTATTGGGGCATCCCATTTAGGAGTGTTTCATTTTAAAATATCTCCTGAAAAAAATGGTAGAATCTAAACAAGTGAAACTAAAAAGTTCATCAACCAAAGTAGTATGTGTTACTACTACTGATCCAGAGAAAGAAGGTGAATGGTAGGAATTAAAAAGAAAAAATGCATAGAAGTATGATGATTGGATTGTTAGGAAAATTATTAATAGAACTCATGCCATTATATGAACACAGTTGAAACAACTAACTGTGTAGTCTTCAAATTCCACTACAGAAAATTCATCTTCATAAAAAGATCAGTCCTCTGAAGTTCAATCCTCAAAGAAGTGACATGGTTAGAAATATAAATAGAAGTCATAAGAAGACGAGATCATATCAAGGCCAAAGTTTTCCTTGACTTTGGAAGATTCCATGCCATCAGTCTCAAAAGCACAGGCACCGCCCATCCATATAGGACAACTAGAACTACCTTTCAAGCAAGGTCTTCATCAAATGAAGAGTTAATCTTCAGTCCCATTAACGTTATCCACTTAGAGGACCCCTATTCAAATGATGATTTTGGTTATGATAAACTTGAATTCCCTGTACCTAATTGGGGAATTATGGGAAGAAGCCAAGGTCAAGTATACATGGTAAGATGTGGATATTCTAGAAATCGCTATTTTAACTCTACCCCTGCTTGAACCATTTATGTGGCAGAAAATCGTGGGAGAGCCCTTTAGTGGGCTCAGCAAGAACAAGGAAGTTCTCTAACACATGATACGATCGGCCCTAACATGATTATCTTAGAGGATAGATTAGAGGTTACACCATCATTCTCTAAGTAAGTAGATAGACCTAATCATTCTAATGTAACACCCCAGGATTTCAGAGTGTGTTATTTCTTAAAAATAATTCAATAACTTGCACTACACGCAACACCGAGTTCAATCACACCATTAAAAGAGGTCATGAATAGTATTAACTACATTTTGAACTTTATATAATCCTTATAATTTTAGAATCCCTATTATGAGTTTCTTAGTCATAATGCAAGAACAGATTCATTTTCAGTATTTCACTTTTATCAACTTCTAATAGTGAAACCTTTTTAAATACAATATTTTAAACTTTTTGACTAAATGGGGACATCAAAAATTTAAAATGAAACACCCCAAGATTCCACGGTACGTTTCCCTTTGAATAATGTGATAGCGTGTGTTGTACGCAACACCGAGTTCTAACACACCATAACCAATCAAACTAGCCGTTATAAATAGTAATACCTACTTTTTGAAAATATATATATTTTATATTTCAAAATGGACTTCATTTTTGGATTCGGAATATCGAATTTAGCCTAAGGTGAAATTTTGGTACTTTTCGGATAACTTTCATATTTTGATGAATAGTGAAAATTACTAAATTTTAATTAAAAACAACTTTTTTAATCAAAATAATTAATAGTGATAAATTATGAATTTGAGTGGTTTTAAAGTATATTTAGAATATATTTTTACAATTTAATATAATGTTGGTCATTAGACACAATTTTACAATTAAACCGAACATAAACAAGTGTCAATCTTTTGATAGTTATTACCTCTTAAAAACACGCTTTTTGTTTTGACAGCGGGAATTAATTTTAAATTAATTTCTGCCACTTCTGTGTTTTGAATTTAGAAAAATGGATTCCATATTTGGAATCAGGATTTCCAAATTATGTAAATAGGTAACTTTTATTTTTACACATTTTGAATAATTTCTGCGGTAAATATTTTATTTACCATGGTTAAAGGGTAAATCCGGTAAATAAGGGTTAAAAAATAATATTATAATAATACAAAATTACCCTAAAACGTGTCCTAACCTTATTGGTGGACACATACCCGACCATGATCATCCTTGGGTCAATTTGGGGACCCCTTGGAGCCACTTGTATGTGGTAGGGACACTTTATATTAATAAAGTTAAAATAAAAATAAAAATGGCAAAAGCTTACATCTTTTAGAAGAAGACTTTTTACATAGGGTTATACATGTTGGATTTTCGATTATAAATATTAATTAGAAAGATAAAACAATTTCCTACATAATGATATTTTATTTATAATTTTTAGACATCAAATAATTTAAATTATTAATGACACAATAATGATGCAATGTTTACCTCATTAATAAATCATTTAAATAAATAAGATTATAATGATTAAAATATTATCTAAAACCTGTCCAATTCTTATTGGTTGATGTTATTTAGAATATTAGTCATCTTATCTTCGACCTCAATGATTTTTGGACCATTATAAACCGAATATAATTATATTATAAAGTAATACTTTCACTCTTTCCTAAAGAGCCCCTCTTCTCCCTTATAAAAGGAGACCACTTCTACTCATTCCTCACACCTCTCAAGCCACTTGGCTCGTCCAAACTCTGCCCAAATACGCTCCCCACATCCCTCTCCTCCTCCTTGAAGCTTCCCCTTAGGCATAAATCATTTCAAGAAGTCCTTTGGTTCCAACCAAAGTGAGTTACCTAAATTAAAGGTAACGATTTCTCTTAAATTATTTTCCTTTATTTTGCTTCTCCAACCCCCAAACTCTTTTTATTTCCTTTCTTTTGTAACAACACCAGTATCCTCAATATACTAGGATGTTGTTATAATATGGATTCAAACTACACATACACACAACTCCATCTAATGGATGATGAACATAATGTTTCTGTGGATGGCAAACTAACGCCTCATGAAACGATGATTGTTCAAATACATATTACCGCCTCTCATGGTGGCCATTATGATGGCACTGTAATTAAATATGATATTAATGATATATATTTTATATATAAGCTTCTGTAATTCCATTTTATTTCATACCATTATTCGTTTCATGTTGTATATGCATACGATAATTTCATTTGAGGAAGTGCGGACTACCGCCCCCTTAAAATGATATGACTCGTTCATACCACACATGGAACGTATAAAGGATGGTGTTAATGAAATTAATTAACATATATAAAATATTATATTATACTGGAATAGTAATATACCTATGTATCATTTGGATTCAATTCTTTTAAAATAAAAATTAAATGGAAGTAGCGTTCGTGCGTACGTACGGACTACCGTCTCCACGAACGCGGTGAGATCCATCCTCCATCGTATCCATTCAAGTCTTATTCTCATTTTAGGGTTAAAAATAATGTTAATATCATTCTGATTATGAATAAGATTTAATCTATCCATTACAAACATGTCTTACATAACCAAACATTTAAGAAGAACGAATCGATTATCACCTGAAACGACGATAATACTAAGATATTATTAATAAAGCAATGTTAAAAGATCATATATGATATCATATTAATGTATATGATTCTTCTATAATTTAATAACAATTATTTCACCATTATACAGGAGGTTAACCAACCCCAACAAAGGAAAAGTACAAGGTAAGGGATTTTCTTATCTCACATTCAATTCCGTGAGATTTCCATTATTCGCCACTAAATTATTGAAACTGGTGTATTGTGTACTGGAATTTGATATATATTATCATATTCACGTTATTCTGTAAATAATTTGGTGGTTATTAACTTTTGGCCATACGACTCAGTTGATTAACGTGGTAAGGGGTTTTCATCTCACTCCTTATTCCCGTGAGATTCATGCCATATTGCCACCATCACCTTTTGTGTGGTGTATATACTGCTCATAATTATATTCTTTGTGTAATACACTCTAATTTATGTGTATTTACATATTAATTGTATGATACATATTTTATGGGTTGTATGTTTCATAAGTTACCAAATTGGTAAGGGTTTATTTCACAATCTCTTCATTATCCGAGGTTGTTTATACGTAATAATCTACTGGGATATCTTTATCATCCACATCCATGTTTCTTAAAAATGTATTTCAAAACATTTTTACTATTTACAAGAATATGGGTTAAAGTCATTTATACCCTTGTTTGACTTTTTATAAGAGGTTTATAAAGGAATCTTTCCATCATTTTCAAAACAAGGTCCTTTTTAACCTTTTCGACAGAATTGAGGTAAGAATGTTTTTTTAACTTATACGGAGGGTGCGGTTATTTTACGCCGTTATAAAATCTTCAAAGATTTCCTTACAAGCTTATAAGAATATTTTCAAAGAAAAGGTTTTCTTTTATAATTATTTGATTTTTAAATGATTTCAAAAGAGAGATATTTCTCTCAAATATATGAAAATCCAGTGCAAATGTATACGTATTTAACGCAAGCTTAAAAATGTTTTCAGAAAACCTGACTCTCAAGTTTGGTAGACAGGAAGGGATTGGGAGTGGACCCAACATGGCCTGTAATTAATCGGGAAGTCTCAGAATTAGTTATTTTGTTTTCAGAAGCTTGCATATTGTTTTCATAAAAACACTGGAGTATATTTTATCAATTTTAAACATAAGTATCTTCTAAAAAAATTGCATCGGTAGGTCTCATGAGACAAACTAGTGTCTTGGCACAAGGCCTTGGCAAAATCTTATTTGTAGTCTTGGCACGAGGCCTTGGCTATGTGGTTATGATAGTCTGGCATTATGCATTCCATCATTATGAAAGTGGTTATTGATTTTTTCATGTGATTATTCGATTAGTAGAATATCCATGTGAATAAGTAAATGGCATTATTTCATTTTATTTATGCCATACCATGTTGAAAGTTCATATTTAAAAGGCTTTTGTTTTAGTTATACATTGCCTTAAATGTTTATTCTTATTTATGAAAGTTTCCGCTATATTGTTATCCTTACTGGGCATTTGAGCTCACCCCTTTTCTATGTTTTATTTTTCCCAGGATGTGAAGAAGTAAGTTATGAATGACCTGCAGGGATTTTTATGAGGGGTTAATAGTGTGGATTGTGGAAACATTATGTTGTTGTAGTAGTTTTTCATTTTATGATGTAATGTAAAACTTATGAATATATCTAGTGTTTCCAAGGCTACTAAACCAATCGGTCTTTCGAGATTTGATCTTTCTTGTGATCATGCCAATGTTACGAAGTAATGCACCGACTCTGGGTAGCTGGGGTCGGGGCGTTACAGTTGGTATCAGAGGAAGTTTAGTACAAACCTTGGAAGCTAGATTTAGATAAACTCTGATTAGAGCACGTAGACCTAAGATGAACTTTGAGGATTAGTATAGAAGAACTTCCTAGAATTTTGGTATTGTAGAGATTTTGTGAGTTTTCCGAGCAATACATCCCTGTCTGGATACGAGCAGGTAGAGGCGGCTCTGGCACAGATGTACCTAGGGGTAAAACCCGAAAACACCGCTTTGAGCTAGACTCGAACGGGAACTGGTGCACGACAACGGGCCTTGCTGCACTCTTGGTTACGACACTCCCGGGGGATATGCTTAGGATAACTCTCATTTTCTTTACAAATCATTTTGAAGGGATTATGAGTATATACTTCCTCAAAGAAAACATTCTTATGATTATGGATTATATCCATAAATAGTTCAATTTATGTTAAGTGTTTTATAAGTATGGGATTATGTATTTTGATTCATAAACTGATCTAGTTTATGTCATTGTTTAGAAATGGCGCCCAGTAGAAGGAATGAGAACTCCAGAAATGCACATGATCCAAAGAGAAGGAAGGATCATATCTTTCATGGTCTTAAGCTAGAATTGATAAGAGAAATAGTCTCCCATTTATTATCATCATATGAAGAAATAATATCATGTGTTGATAAGATAAGTAAAGAGTTTACTGAGTCCTATGGCTTTGAAGGGAAGCAAGAGAAGAAAAGGATAGAAGAGAGAAAGATGGATAAAGGGAAGAGGGAAAAGAAGAATTTTCCCATATGTGGTAACTGTGGAAAGAAACACCCTGGAACTTGCCTGAAAGGAATGGGAGTTTGTTATAAGTGTGGAGGAAAAGGGCACAAAGTACGTGACTGCAAGGGTAAGAAAATGGTTTCAAATGTACAATGCTTCATTTGCAAGGAGTTTGGACACTACGCGAACCTATGTCCCAGTCAACAGACTATGCCGCAAATGATGTCATTGGATAATAATCATGTTATGATACTACCACAGATGAAGAGGAATGATTAGAGTTCTTATGTTGATTATGTCAATTGAGTGTTGTATCAACAATGTACTTGTTACAATAATCATGGAGTATATAAGGATTGTACTGCAGTACTATTTCATTAAGGACTTGATATTGTGTGGAACAAAGAAAAGTGACTCAATAGCAGGATAAATTTTTGGAAAATATATGGTTGAGAGAATGATAAATCATAATATAGTTCTGATACTGAGGTAGTGATTTTGGAATAATATGTGATTTTTTTGGATAAATTATATTGGATATTCTTGACTATCTTGGAACGAATTAATGATTTGTATATTCCATCATTGTTGGGGTTTAAAACATTTTTGGATTAATGAAGTATATCCAGCATTCTATATGGAATAAGGGAGCATGAATGTAATCAATAAGGAATATGGTAATACATGATGAAGGTATTCATATGCTATTACGGGGTAAAAAGGATCTATATTATGTTTACCTTCCTTATGAATGTTGGACTGTGAGTTTGGACAGAATTATTTTGGATAGTTCTAGTTTGGATTATTTTGGATTTCCATAAAAGGACAACCCGGAGGTCGGACGACAACCCGTCGCGTCCGGCAAGGCTGCGAGACTTGAACCCGCAACCGAAGGGCGACAAGGGTGTATCACCTACCACTGTCCCACGAGATGTCCTGAATTAAATAATGTAGTTTTTTTTTTAAGATCTGGTAGATGAATTATAATTCATTTATTTTGGAACCCTGTACGAATAGTATAAATAGAAAAAAAAATTACGTTCTATTATCTTTTAGAATGAAAGATGAGTTTGTGGTAGAAATTTATTAATGGGTAAAATTCTAATTATAAAGTAAGTATATCTCTTTATTATCTTATCCAGTCTCATAAATAAATTCCTCAACATTAATAATAGAAACTTATAACAAAAATGTTGTCCTAGATGGTACCTTAAATCATCACAAATTTATGGCTTTGGGATTGTTGGCCTTTTCATAGCCATGTTCTCTACCACTCTCCATCAGATAATTGATGGTTAGATTTCTCTTCCATATCCATATTTTCCTACATGGAACCCTATTATGTGTTATTTTCGGTAATCTTCATACTTTCCACTATTTATTTTAAATAGAGGCCTCATTAATTCATTTTTCGATGTGGGATTTCAACTAAGATATTTTGAAATGTCAAAAATGTGTTGTCCCAATACCATATATTTTGTTGAACCGATGGTACTTCAAATCATCATGGATTGATGAGTTTAAGGACCTCAATTTTATACTTGTTTTTGATTGATGACCTCAATCACTACCTATAAATATTTACGTTTTTCCTCCAATTATATGTCTCTAATTGCCACCAATGTTCTCCTAATCGAGATCATAATTTGGTGGTGACCCTTTAATTTCTCTTTTCCTCATATTAAGACTAAATTTTAGTAACCCAATTTCCAATGTGGGTTTTCCCACAAATATATTTTCTACTTTCAACCTTTTATTTTCGAAGAACAATTTCAAATTGCGAGGACGCAATTTATTGAAGGAGGGGAGAATGTAACACCCCAGGACTTCAGAGTGTGTTATTTCTTAAAAATAATTCAATAACTTGCACTACACGCAACACCGAGTTCAATCACACCATTAAAAGAGGTCATGAATAGTATTAACTACATTTTGAACTTTATATAATCCTTATAATTTTAGAATCCCTATTATGAGTTTCTTAGTCATAATGCAAGAACAGATTCATTTTCAGTATTTCACTTTTATCAACTTCTAATAGTGAAACCTTTTTAAATACAATATTTTAAACTTTTTGACTAAATGGGGACATCAAAAATTTAAAATGAAACACCCCAAGATTCCACGGTACGTTTCCCTTTGAATAATGTGATAGCGTGTGTTGTACGCAACACCGAGTTCTAACACACCATAACCAATCAAACTAGCCGTTATAAATAGTAATACCTACTTTTTGAAAATATATATATTTTATATTTCAAAATGGACTTCATTTTTGGATTCGGAATATCGAATTTAGCCTAAGGTGAAATTTTGGTACTTTTCGGATAACTTTCATATTTTGATGAATAGTGAAAATTACTAAATTTTAATTAAAAACAACTTTTTAATCAAAATAATTAATAGTGATAAATTATGAATTTGAGTGGTTTTAAAGTATATTTAGAATATATTTTTACAATTTAATATAATGTTGGTCATTAGACACAATTTTACAATTAAACCGAACATAAACAAGTGTCAATCTTTTGATAGTTATTACCTCTTAAAAACACGCTTTTTGTTTTGACAGCGGGAATTAATTTTAAATTAATTTCTGCCACTTCTGTGTTTTGAATTTAGAAAAATGGATTCCATATTTGGAATCAGGATGTCCAAATTATGTAAATAGGTAACTTTTATTTTTACACATTTTGAATAATTTCTGCGGTAAATATTTTATTTACCATGGTTAAAGGGTAAATCCGGTAAATAAGGGTTAACAAATAATATTATAATAATACAAAATTACCCTAAAACGTGTCCTAACCTTATTGGTGGACACATACCCGACCATGAGCATCCTTGGGTCAATTTGGGGACCCCTTGGAGCCACTTGTATGTGGTAGGGACACTTTATATTAATAAAGTTAAAATAAAAATAAAAATGGCATAAGCTTACATCTTTTAGAAGAAGAATTTTTACATAGGGTTATACATGTTGTATTTTCGATTATAAATATTAATTAGAAAGATAAAAAGATTTCCTACATAATGATATTTTATTTATAATTTTTAGACATCAAATAATTTAAATTATTAATGACACAATAATGATGCAATGTTTACCTCATTAATAAATCATTTAAATAAATAAGATTATAATGATTAAAATATTATCTAAAAACTGTCCAATTCTTATTGGTTGATGTTATTTAGAATATTAGTCATCTTATCTTCTACCTCAATGATTTTTGGACCATTATAAACCGAATATAATTATATTATAAAGTAATACTTTCACTCTTTCCTAAAGAGCCCCTCTTCTCCCTTATAAAAGGAGACCACTTCTACTCATTCCTCACACCTCTCAAGCCACTTGGCTCGTCCAAACTCTGCCCAACTAAGCTCCCCACATCCCTCTCCTCCTCCTTGAAGCTTCCCCTTAGGCAGAAATCATTTCAAGAAGTCCTTTGGTTCCAACCAAAGTGAGTTACCTAAATTAAAGGTAACGATTTCTCTTAAATTATTTTCCTTTATTTTGCTTCTCCAACCCCCAAAATCTTTTTATTTCCTTTCTTTTGTAACAACACCAGTATCCTCGATATACTAGGATGTTGTTAGAAGATGGATTCAAACTACACATACACACAACTCCATCTAATGGATGATGAACATAATGTTTCTGTGGATGGAAAACTAACGTCTCACGAAACGATGATTGTTCAAATACATCTTACCGCCTCTCATGGTGGCCATTATGATGTCACTGTAATTAAATATGATATTAATGATATATATTTTATATATAAGCTTCTGTAATTCCATTTTATTTCATACCATTATTCGTTTCATGTTGTATATGCATACGATAATTTCATTTGAGGAAGTGCGGACTACCGCCCCCTTAAAATGATATGACTCGTTCATACCACACATGGAACGTATAAAGGATGGTGTTAATGAAATTAATTAACATATATAAAATATTATATTATACTGGAATAGTAATATACCTATGTATCATTTGGATTCAATTCTTTTAAAATAAAAATTAAATGGAAGTAGCGTTCGTGCGTACGTACGGACTACCGTCTCCACGAACGCGGTGAGATCCATCCTCCATCGTATCCATTCAAGTCTTATTCTCATTTTAGGGTTAAAAATAATGTTAATATCATTCTGATTATGAATAAGATTTAATCTATCCATTACAAACATGTCTTACGTAACCAAACATTTAAGAAGAACGAATCGATTATCACCTGAAACGACGATAATACTAAGATATTATTAATAAAGCAATGTTAAAAGATCATATATGATATCATATTAATGTATATGATTATTGTATAATTTAATAACAATTATTTCACCATTATACAGGAGGTTAACTGACCCCAACAAAGGAAAAGTACAAGGTAAGGGATTTTCTTATCTCACATTCAATTCCGTGAGATTTCCATTATTCACCACTAAATTATTGAAACTGGTGTATTGTGTACTGGAATTTGATATATATTATCATATTCATGTTATTCTGTAAATAATTTGGTGGTTATTAACTTTTGGCCATACGACTCAGTTGATTAACGTGGTAAGGGGTTTTCATCCCACTCCTTATTCCCGTGAGATTCATGCCATATTGCCACCATCACCTTTTGTGTGGTGTATATACTGCTCATAATTATATTCTTTGTGTAATAAACTCTAATTTATGTGTATTTACATATTAATTGTATGATACCTATTTTATGGGTTGTATGTTTCATAAGTTACCAAATTGGTAAGGGTTTATTTCACAATCTCTTCATTATCCGAGGTTGTTTATACGTAATAATCTACTGGGATATCTTTATCATCCACATCCATGTTTCTTAAAAATGTATTTCAAAACATTTTTACTATTTACAAGAATATGGGTTAAAGTCATTTATACCCTTGTTTGACTTTTTATAAGAGGTTTATAAAGGAATCTTTCCGTCATTTTCAAAACAAGGACCTTTTTAACCTTTTCGACAGAATTGAGGTAAGAATGTTTTTTTTAACTTATACGGCGGGTGCGGTTATTTTACGCCGTTATAAAATCTTCAAAGATTTCCTTACAAGCTTATAAGAATATTTTCAAAGAAAAGGTTTTCTTTTATAATTATTTGATTTTTAAATGATTTCAAAAGAGAGATATTTCTCTCAAATATATGAAAATCCAGTGCAAATGTATACGTATTTAACGCAAGCTTAAAAATGTTTTCAGAAAACCTGACTCTCAAGTTTGGTAGACAGGAAGGGATTGGGAGTGGACCCATCATGGCCTGTAATTAATCGGGAAGTCTCAGAATTAGTTATTTTGTTTTCAGAAGCTTGCATATTGTTTTCATAAAAACACTGGAGTATATTTTATCAATTTTAAACATAAGTATCTTCTAAAAAAATTGCATCGGTAGGTCTCATGAGACAAACTAGTGTCTTGGCACAAGGCCTTGGCAAAATCTTATTTGTAGTCTTGGCACGAGGCCTTGGCTATGTGGTTATGATAGTCTGGCATTATGCATTCCATCATTATGAAAGTGGTTATTGATTTTTGCATGTGATTATTCGATTAGTAGAATATCCATGTGAATAAGTAAATGGCATTATTTCATTTTATTTATGCCATACCATGTTGAAAGTTCATATTTAAAAGGCTTTTGTTTTAGTTATACATTGCCTTAAATGTTTATTCTTATTTATGAAAGTTTCCGCTATATTGTTATCCTTACTGGGCATTTGAGCTCACCCCTTTTCTATGTTTTATTTTTCCCAGGATGTGAAGAAGTAAGTTATGAATGACCTGCAGGGATTTTTATGAGGGGTTAATAGTGTGGATTGTGGAAACATTATGTTGTTGTAGTAGTTTTTCATTTTATGATGTAATGTAAAACTTGTGAATATATCTAGTGTTTCCAAGGCTACTAAACCAATCGGTCTTTCGATATTTGATCTTTCTTGTGATCATGCCAATGTTACGAAGTAATGCACCGACTCTGGGTAGCTGGGGTCGGGGCGTTACATCTAATCTACCAAGATCATAAGTATTTCCATCTTTTTTCCCAATACATGGTACAACAGCATCAAGAGCATCAACTTCCAAGGAACATGAAAAACCGCATCTCCATGCTGGAAAATATAGACATTTGGACCAAAAGTATAATGTTTTGAAATATCTAGACCAAGTATTGGACAAGTTATCAATCATGGATTCCTTGAATCTGTTAAAGGATCTTCGAGAAGCACTTATTGAGGCTTTGTCAAGTCCTTAAGAGTTTGAAACTGAAGTTGATGATAATGACGTTTACCCTATAGAGAATGATCCTATAGAATGTCATGTGGTTATATCATTCACTAATGAAGATGAGGATGATGTTTTACATGGACACATCAAGACCTTGTATCTATCTGGAAGGGTTAATGATACAGACATCTGATAATCCTTCATTGATAATGGATTATGAGTCAACTTCATTCCCATCTGTACACTTAATCATTTGGGTCCCACTGAATCTGACTTATCTCCTTCCACTTTGATATTTCAAGGTTGTGACAGGAATAAACAAGAACCTATAGGAAGATTACACTCAGAACTCAGTTTGTAGATCTTGTGTCTAATTCAAATTCCATGGTTTTCCAAAAAGACACAGCCTTAGATATTCTACATGGAAGTTCATAGCAACATCAACATGTGGATATTCCTTCATCATATCACCAATGTCTCTAGTATTGCTTCAATGGTCAAATTGGTACATTTTATGGTGACAAGGCTCGATTCAAAACAAGTGAATCTTAGTATATTGAAGCAGAATTATATCACACAAAGGGAACAAGGTTCTTGGAAAAAGATATAACAAGAATCAATGTTATGATTGGCCTATAAAATATCCCATCTAACCCATTCAATCACTTGATTATGGATTATGTGTTTCCTATCAATCAAATTGAAAGGATAGACCCAAATTCAAGCACTCGTCCAGTGAGTTCCATAATGTCAATTATGGAAATCGAGCCTGGCAGCATGGGAGAAGTTGTGAATAGTGAAATATTAAATAGAGATTATTTCATTTCATCCACTGAACTTTAGAAAGTCTTTAATTCACCAATCATACGAGAAGAAGTTGTTGCAGTAATAAAGGAAGATAATGATGTTGATTCCAAACCCATCATTCTCTCTTAAATACTCCAAGAAGACCCTTCTTCGTCAGTAGGGTCAAAAATGGTTGCCTCTTCTTCAAAATGTTCAAATACTGATTCCTCCCCAAGCATTGAAAGTTTTTCTTCATCACATACTCTTCAAGTATAAATAGAGAAAGTGACATGTAGGTAAGAAGAAGAAGAAGATCTCAAGGATGCTCCTCCAGCATTTGAGGAGCGTGTCTCCCCCACTGTGGATGAGCTTAGATAAATAAATATGGGTACAGAAGAAGATCCACTCCCCACATTAATTAGTGCGGCCATGACTTCTGAAGAGCAATAGATTTATACTTTATTTCTAAAGAAACATCAAGATATATGTTCTTGTAACTATATATAAATTCCAGGCCTTAATCCCAATGTGTCCACTCATCATTTGGGTTTTCCAAAAGAGCATCGAGGATTTAAGCAGTCATAGAGAAGAACACACCGAACTCATGCCTCTAAAATTGATGTTCAAGTTGACAAGATTATCAAAGCTAATTTTTTTATGGTGGTTCAACATCCCAAATGGATGACCAACATTATCCCGGTGAAAAAGAAGAATGCTAAAATCATAGTTTGCATTGATTTCAGAGATCTTAATAGGAATTGTCCCAAAGATGACTTTCTAGTTCCGATCATAGAACTTTTGATTGATGCAATAGCTAGCTATGAAGCTATCCTTCATGGATGGCTGCTATGGGTACAATGAATTCTGAATGGCCCCAGTGGATGAGAATACTATAGCATTCAAATCCCCTAAAATTTTGTTTGTCTATCAGGTAATGAACATTGGTTTAAAGAATTTAGGTGAAACATATCAATGTGCCATGCACTATATCTTCAAATCCTTCCTGGTAAAATTTGTAAAATGTTATGTGGATGATCTAGTGGTAAAATATAGAGATTGTTTCGATCACTTGACTAATCTAGAGACTATATTAAGTAAGCTTCTACAAAATAATTTGAAGATGAATCCCTTGAAATGTGCTTTCGCGGTAACCTCAGGAAAATTAATCATCTTCATTATACACCATCATGGAATAAAATTTAATCCTGAGATGAAAAAAGAAATCCTCAGCATGTCACCTCCTTGAAATTGGAAAGAATTAAGAGGAATTCAAGGAAACTTGGCTTATATTCGGTGCTTTATCGCCAATTTGGTAGGAAAGTGTTTACCCTTCACCTGATTAATGAAGAAAGGAGTTACATATCAATGGACTGAATACTTCCAAGAGGCATTTGATAGCCTCAAGAAATATCTCTTGAGTTTACCAATATTAATGTCACATGTTGAAGTAAATCCACTTATTCTCTATGTGACAGCTTTAGAGTGATCACTGGGTGCCTTCCTTGCACAAAAGAATGATGTTGGGAATAAAAATAGCCTTTACTTTCTCAGTCAACCTATACTTGACACAGAGACTCTATATTCAAGTATCGAGAAGTGATACCTAGAATTAATCTTTTCATTTCAGAATCTGGGGCACTACCTGCAACATCATGAGGTTCACTTTGTATCTCGCAATAACCCACTCAAATTTATCCTTAGTCGTCCTATGCTTACAGGATGTTTGGCATGGTGGGTAGTTAATTTGAAAAATTTTGATATCTAGTTTGTTCCTTAGAAAGAAATATAAGGCCAAGCCTTGGAATATTTCCTTGCTAAACATACATCTACAAAAGATACATCTTTGAATACTGAACATCCTGATGAATAAATCTTCTTTATTCAAGATAATCCCTAAAGGTGGGAAATGTACTTTGATGGTGCTTCCATAACTCCAAAAAGGAAGAGAATAGAAAACCCTAAGTTCAAATATGTTGGGTTAGGTATCATACTTATCTCCCTATAAAAATAAGTATTTCCGTATTCCTTTCTATTATCAGAAGGCGGTACCAACAATGAGGTAGAATATCAAGCTCTCATTGCAAGCCTAAAATTGGCACTCTAGGTACAAGTGAACCCCCTAAAAGTGAATGGTGATTTAGAGTTTGTAATAAAATAGATCAATGGGTATTATGCTATAAAAAAAAGATTTAATCCCTTTTTTGCGATTATGTAAGAGGGTTAATGAATAAATTTTCCTCAAATACAACATTTTCTTATATCCTGTTATCACAAAATTCCTAATCTGATGCACTAGCTAATGCAACCACAACCTTGGAAGATCCAAATCGGGATGAGACAATCATCAGTATTGCCCATAGTTGTATGGTTTCACCTTTCGTTAAAACTAGAATGGAGAAAATTAATGAAATCATCCCTATTTCTGATCTGTATGATTATACTACGGGATGGATGACACCTATCATGAAATACATTCAAAATGGAGTGCTTCCACCAGATAGAGCTAGAAAAGAGAAAATCTGCTGATGAGTGTCCAATTTCATTCTTTATGATAGTCCAGACCTCTAGAAGATCCTCTATAAACAAGTTTTGATGGGGTCCTCTTCATGTGTATTAATGGATAATAAACTACAGCTGTCATGAAAGAAGTAAATGCAAGAGCTTGTGGTGCTCACCAATCTGGGCATTGGATTTCTGATCAAATACAAAGGCTTGGATACTTATAGCCTTTAATGATGTAGGATTTCATATATTTCACCAAGAATTTTCACCCCTTCCAAGTGTATTCCAACTTAATTCATCAACCCCTAGAGTTGTTACATGCCGCTAAAAATTCTTGACCATTTTCCACATGGTAGATGGATGTAGTCAGACCTTATCCTCCAGCTATGGCTAAGAAGTTCAAGTATATTCTTACTGCTACTGATTTCTTCTCAAAATGGGCTGAGGAAATACCTCTCAAAGAATTCAAGGTCAAAATCATTGTTAGAATTCTCAAAGCTAATATCATTACCAGATTTGGTGTCCCTCATACTATATTAATGGATAACAGCACCAATTTTTTTTCTATTGAGGTAAAGAAGTTATATTCTGAGGACAAAATCAAATACAAAAATTCATATCAATATCATGTAGAAGCCAATAGAAATATAGAGGCTTTCAATAAAACCCTATTAAATATACTCCAAAAAATGGTGGATAAAGATAAGAAATCTTGTCCTGATAAACTTTTTCATGCTTTATGGGATTATCAAACTACTACATGTAATTATACTCAGGAAACTTCATATTCATTGGTGTATGGAACAAAAATAGGTTTTCTAGTTGAAATTCAATTTCCTTCACTCTGAGTTTCAATATGTGACCAATTATCTACAGATGAAAAGTATCCGAAATGATTTGATGAGATGGAACGATTAGACAAAAAGAGATTCAATACTTTGCATCATTTGGAAGTTTATCAGAATAGAATACCAAGATCTTTTGACAATAAATTTTGTCCCCGCTCATTTATTCAAGGAGAATTGGTATTAGTCTTCATGACTCCAATGATACCCGGAATGAAGCCTCAAAAACTTGAGCCAAAGTGGGATGGACCTTACTATATACATAAGGTCTACTCTAATGGAGATTATTCCCCAATCTCAATGGATTGAGAACTTATTACTACTCGAACCAATGCGAGATTCTTGAAAAATTACTTTGTGTAATTGAATATTAACATGTCCTTACTGCATGACTCTAAAATACACAACACAAAGTCCTAGTTGCAATACATTAAACTACATAACAACCATATGTTTCCATGTTGCATGATGTTAAAATGCATAGCATCATTGTCCTTATCGCACGATGTTAAACTGCATGATTAATTTCTTATTCATTTTATGTTAAAAAAATCCCATAAGATACTGAAAAATTGGTATTCCATGTGATTCCTTTAAAAAATGGGTAGCTTCCATGCACAAGCATCACTTACATCATTATTACTCCTTAGTGACACATGAGTTTCATTTCTCCCTATGTTTGAATCATATCTGCATAGAGACCTCATTTTAGAAACCATGTGTGGCTTTATTCTATTTTCAATGGGATATGGAGAGACACCTAGATCTCCAATATTGGGCCCAGCCACAACCACAAAAAAAATATTTCCCTTTTCTTGTCTTGTATATAAACCAAATCTATACAGAGTACTCTTTCAGGTTACATGGTTTCAACTTCATACCATTTTGTATCTTAAGTTTAACCATTCTTCTGGAATGTGTTAAAATCCCCCGTCTCTCGCATGAAACTCAATTGGTGTGGGAAATGACTATTTCAAGAACTATGTTTATCTTGATTCTCTTTTCAATAGGATGTGTAGAGATTCGTATATCTCCAATACTAGGCAGAGCCATGATAAAAAAAACCTTTATTCCATGTGTGTATGAATCAAATCTACATAGGGAATATTTTAGGAACTATGTTAGGCTTTATTCTCATCTATATGAGATATATAGTGACACCAGGGTTTAATTCCTTAGTCCATCCGAAATATTTCTTTTTCACATCGGGATCACTTCATGTCCCCACTGAATGACTCTAAATTGCACAGTATAATGTCCTTGTTGCATGTCATTAAAATACAAAGTACACAAATAGCTACATATGGATTGATTCTCATCCCATTGAGATACATATTGAAAACTAAGCCTTAGTTCCTAGTACCAACCATGGGATAAATTTTTATCTATCTTTCACATATAATTAACAATCTATGTGGGAGTCTTCATTTTGGGTTCTCTTCTTAAAGATCCCGCCAAGGAAATAATAAATGTCCTCATTTTACATATGATTCATATCTATGTAAGGGACTCCAAACTCATGGCCAATGTTGATTAAAATATTTCTCATGTGCTTTGAGAATTACCCCCTTTTGTATTTCACACTCTTAATCTTGAATAATTTTATATCTTCATAACATTTATTATGGTTTGGTGTTAGAGTTTCTGATATATGAGAACTCCTTTTCCTGACTATGTAGTATGTGCCCCTAGGTGTCATTGCATAAGTTTCCTACATAACAGGCATGTCAGTCAAAAGATGCCACTGTTTGGATATGCAGCATACGCCCTATTAGGCCCTACATAATACAACCCCCATAACGGGTTCATCAAATAATGGTAACTTCATTCTTGGTTAAAGTGTCTTTTTCCCCTTCAAACTTTGATGAAAATATATAAGAATATATATCCTAAAGCACTCATCCATGTGTATTTTTCTCATTACCCTTCTCTCAATCTGAAATTCTTTAAGACCATGGTTTACACATTTACCTCTCCTTGTGTTCAAAGAATATTTAAATAACCTTGGATCATTTGACTACATATCATCTACTATTTCTATTATATTTTGGTCCTAACTATATGACCTAAAATTACAGATTCCATACTTTCTACGTTTGGGTCAGACCTTCTTAGAAATAATATCCCTCCAATTCTTTGGAAATCATGATTGAAAATGATCTTTCTATATTCAGTTACATTTCTCCATTAACCAAACTATGTGCTATGGAAAATATGAATCTCCATAAACATTCTCATATTTTATCTATAGAATGTCAAAAAATTTAGATATCTTTTTTCTAACTATACAGTACATACCCCCAATGGCCTTGCATAAAGTGTTCCTACATAACAGGCCTATCATTCAGAAGATTCCACTATTTGGATATACAGCATATGCCCTAGTCAGACCTCCATAATACAACCCCCATAATGGGTTTGTCAAATAATGGTAACTTCGTTCTTATAAAATACTTCCTCTAATGCCTTTATCCCTTTTCCAATATCATTCTTCAGATCCAGAAATTCCCAAATCACAGTTTACAATTATTTCATTCCATAATTGAACATGCTATTATGTTTCTAGACAAATTATTAAGAAATTGGAGACTCTTTAACCTTTGGTCAAAGCTAAATACCTTAAATTAAATCCACCCAATGTCCTCACTGCATGACTTAAAACTGCACAGCATGATATCAGAAATCACCCTTTCTGACAAATTTGAACCATTCATCACACACCAAATCTGTGTACAAGTGGTTTTTCTATTCATGACATATGTGAGCATAGATAACCATTTCTTCTTAAAATCCCTCTCCTTGGAAAAACCAATCACTGTGTTGTTGAGTCACACAAATATTATTTTTCCTAGTCTATCAACAGTAAAATATTAAATTACTAAGAGATCTTTTTCTTGACTATGTAGCATGTGCCCCTAGTGGCCTTGCATAAAATTTTCCTACATAACAGGAATGTCAATAAAAATATGTCACTATTTGGATATATAGCATATGCGCTAGTTGGTCTTGTATAATACAACCACCATAATAGGTTAATTAAATAATGGTAACCACATTCTTGGAAAAGACCTTCTTTATGTTTATACAATTTTTAGACTTGGTGACCATAAAACTCATGACTCAAGATTCCCCTTGGAAGTATTTAAAAAATATTAAATAAATTACCATCCATTGAGCCTTGTTTGGGATCTAATTTCAAAATTTATGGTCAAAGATATTCAACCTTAAACACTAGCCTTATTATTTCGACATGCATGACTCTAAACTACCAATAACAAAAGACGTGGTACTCATCAGATTGAAAACCCACAAAGGGAACTCTAGACAAAAGTTTAAGTCTCAACTCACTAGACTTAAATTTTATAGTTTTTAAGAAATATTGAGCAATAAAAATCCAAAATATACAATGTTTTTGGGGTTGTCTATATAACCCAAGTAAAAAAACTAAACATATTATACCCATTGGATTAGGTAAAAAAAGCAATCAAGGATGAATACATAGATGATTAATGTAAAAATGCTTTTCATTTGTGAGTAAAAGATCCATAGAGGAGCATCCACTAACTGGAGTCTCTCTTTCATAAATCCCAATAGGTTTTCTACATAAATTCTCATTTGATTAATGGCCTCTTGAGCCCCATAAACTGCTTGTTGAAGTTCGGTTAGCAGACCAGTATCATTCCCTTAATCATGACGAAGTGATTCCTTAGCATCTGCAACGGATTTTTCACCATATCTCTAGAATTCTCCTATTTAATCATGAAGTTGGTCAAGCTCCCCTATAACAATATCAAGCTCTTGTTGAAGACGTATCTACTAAACAGTCTTTTACTTAATTTTTTGCTTAATTTCTGTCAACTTTGTGGTATGATTGGACACGGATTGGGATAATGATTCTTGGAATTCATCATTATTGGTCCACATTTTTTCTTTTATCAGATCTTAGGGAAGTTGCTTCTCTTTCTCCATTTTTTGGATAATCTCTTTCACTACAATATAGATTTTATAGTAATGAACAGAGATAAAGTCGTGGAATTTGTGAGGGTTGTTCCTCAAGGGGTATTTTAGATATTATCTTCTATATGTTCTACCATGCCTTTTATGTGAAAGGAAAATAGCCTTTTGTAGCTCCAAATCTGATTCAGAATCATTTTCATAAGGAGGAACGTATTCTGGGATTAATGCACTTAAATAATTTCCCTGTTCAGCTCCTTCCTTAATAGTGGGTGCTTCACTTCTTAATGTTGTTTGAGATGATGTAGAAGTTTCAACTCCAGAACTAGCCATTGAAGTTGATAATCCTATATGGTGAATTAAAATTATAGTTATGCTTAGTTTAAAAAGGATAATAAGAGTGAGAATAGTCACAATATTAGTAACCCTTACCTAACAATAGGCTAGTAGCTTGAGAAGACTCCTCCCCAATATTCTCAACTTTAGAAGTTTTGGTTGATGTCTTTTGGTGGGGAATGCTTTATTTAACCTACTCAGGATTATCTAAATAAATATTAGGAAGATTTTATATTTCAAGGTTCACCTGATCCAACATCTCTACAATGGTGGGATTGATAGTGACATCAATACTTCCTTTAGGCATTTTCACTGTAAAAGTTTCTTTAGATGGAAATGCATATTTCAACAGATCATGGTTAGATAATTAATCATAATAATATTGATAGTATGAACAATAAAAACTCATGTCTATTTGGTTCCACATAAGGAACTTCAAAATCTCATATAAAGTATTTGGCATATTAATGTGTTTTAATACTTCTTCAAAATGTTTTACAAGATTCATCATAGCAACCAATGATATCCCAAATCCCATGTTAGTCTCACCCATAGTAGTGCTTGGAGTGGTTTTTTTGCGACCCTAATCTAACAAATTTTGACCCCAAACATCTCCATTAGTAATAGTTTTGGGGTTAGCATCAGTTGTCACCGGATTTTATGGTGCATGAAATGAACCAAAAGTATCACAGAGTAGAAGTCAGTTGTTATTACACTTAGTTTCTCATGAAGTAATTTTGATTTACCAGAGGTCTCCTCTCTCCTGGTAGTAGGAACATGAGAAATGTAAAGAACAAATGTTGGTTCCTTTGGCCTAAATACCTCTTCAGTCATAGGAATCACTGGGTTGGTAGAAATTTGTTCTTGTTTAGAAGAACCCCCCACAGTTTCTCAAGGATCATCAGTGATTTCTCTAAGAGATTAAAGAGAAGAAGTTCCTAAAATTCAAATAAGTTTAAAAACTTTCTATGAATAAAGATAAAATTCATGTTGTCATTAATTCTTACCATTGCTGAGAAAATGCTTAACAACAGTTTTATTTCTTTGATGTTTCTATTTCATTTCCTTCTTGGGAGGACTTGCATCGTCATCTCCAAAAACAAGTATTAGATAAAATAATCCCCTTTCTATCTCATTCTCCATGCCCTGTTGGCCTGAATATATCTCTCCCGATTCATGGGGTGATCCAATAACTCCAAGTTTAGTAACACCAAGGCTATATTTTGGTGATGGAACTTCAGCCAATTTTCCTTTAGATAGATACAACTTAAAATGATATTTCCCCTGAGTAATAAATCTTTGACTAAATTCAAATATCAAATCAGAAAATAATGTGAGAAAAAAAACTTACATCTTCAAGATCAATGAAATCACACCATTCTTCATCTAATTAAAAATAAATCCTTTCAGTTTCACCATTATCTATCATCTCTTTTACTCGTTTTGTAGTGGGAATTGATTCATCAGTTGCGTAGATGATCATCTCAAGTTCCCGTATATAATTTTTCACTTCATCAGGGTTGTTCTTAAAAATAATATCAAAAGAGGCTCGTAGATCCCCTATTCCCCGAAAACACAACCCTTCACATAAATCTATCCATGTGGTTTCAGCATCACAATTAAAGCTTTTCCATGTTTGAACTACCTCTAGTCATACATATTCAGAATACATTCGAGAGGGTTGTGAAGATGATCTTGTAGTTTTAGATTTGAGTTTCTTCCTAATTCCTACAGTCACAGATGGTGGATGAGAAAATGGGATTTGTTTCTCTTCTAAACGATGGAGACTAGACCACCTTCGTACAGCTTTATTTGAGCTTGATTGTGTGTCTCTCTTGACTCTGACATGTAGATTATATCTTGTATGAGGTTGCTTCAGTGATCTTGGAGCCAAATCACCCCCACCCTCTGACTCCAATGAATTAGCCCCTGATGATGAAGAATTTCCTTCTAAATGTGAGGGTTACTTCCTAATGCCTCTATTTATCCATACTCGAGGGAAAACATGTTTTAACACCCCTTCAGGGTATGATGAAACCCAGTTCTCAGCATACTAGATAGTAAATCTACTTATTACATCAGTGGTAGGTAAGTTGAATATTTCCCCTGTTTTCCCTATAGTTTTCAGAAACCATAGTTTTCAGGATACCATTGGATGTTTCTATAATCTAACATGCACTAGAGGAGATATGGTAATTTTTTCTAGACATTTGAATTGACATGCGAATCTATAAGTATAATAGGCCTCATATATGATATACCCAAAAATCCTAGTGGCCAATACGCCATCCCTGTAAGCTAACATATACACCCTTAGCTCTAAGTTGGTCCTCCCATCATCAATAAATCACCCTGTAGGCAGATTCCCATAAGGGAAAAGATGAAATTCTTTATACATACTTATCTTGTCTTTATTATCATAAGCATTCAAAGACAAAGGAGAAATACTAGAAAAATATTGAATATATGGTCGGAATGAACTTCCAAATAAATGTACCCCAATTTTCACAGCATAAGTTCTAAAATGAGTGGGGATCTACACCAATAACACCTGGAATTCTCCTTCTATACTGAAAGGATACTTCCCTCTGTAGATATGCAACAATCTCCTATGAATATTTTCCAAAATATGGGTATCCAATCCTACCATCCTCTTCTTGGCCATCTTGGTTGTGATAACAAAGGTTCATGGCCTTATGTTGCACTTAGAATCTCATATAGGCAATAGATATACACTGATCCACATGGTTAGGAAATATGAAAGATGTGTATTCGCAGGAATTTTGGAATTGAATTCATACCATAACTTTTCAAATTATCCTTTCCCTAATTTTAGTCATAAATTTTCAGGTGTGCCTCTCTTTTTTTCCTTTAGATAGCTTTTTAGACGGGTGAAAGTGTGACCCTTATCCTTCTTCTTCACTGTGAATATTTGAATCCACTCCTCTATGTGATTATCCCTTCTTGTGTGGGACATTATTGTGTTTGAATTCTTGAGTTTATAAAATATCTTCCTTAACTCACGAACTAAGGCTGGTGCCTTTTCAGAGTCATTCCATGTCACCTTCAGAGGAATAAACTCATCATACATATCTCCAATTATTGAAGATCCATAGATCTTGTAGACATCCCACAAACTGATGTCTACTTCTCCATGTTTCAAATGGTAGAAATTAGTCTCTAGACTCCATCATCTTATCAACTCTATCATGAAATAATCATTCCTATATACATAGGATTTCCCAACCCATACAGCCTCATAAACCCCAACACCTTTTAAGTCATCTGTAAACTCCACACATGTCTTGTACACCCAATACACAAACATCCATGCAAGTTTAATACCCCCTCCTGGGAAAAAAATCCAACTTTTCTTACATACCTTTGATTGATCTATCTGAGAATCTTGAAAAATGGATGAATAATAGTGTAGCTATATCTCGGGTGTAATTGCTTTCAAATATAGAGCACATGGGATGTGATGTATTAAATTAGACTTAGCTTATGTCCCAACATTGATATATGTTCCTGCAACAAAAATATTGGTAGCCGATAAATTGGTATGGTCTTGAAACCATGAAAGTGGGATATAATTATTTGGGTCTGGTATGTTGACATCCTACAAATGGCCAAAACCATACGGAGGAAAATAAATACTCTTTGAAAAATTGAAGTGATATTTCTTCATATGATTTTCCATGTCTGGGAGATTAGTTTCACAGATGTCAAATTAATCATGCCCAACAATCTTCATCATATCATCAATTCTCTTACTATCCAATTCGTCTGTAGTTCTGATTCTCTTGGGATCCATTGAACCTGCAAAAGATATCCAAATTCATCTTTAAAGTAATATCATTTTGGATTTATTTGAAAAAAGGAATTAATAAAATTTGAAAAAGTAATTAAGGTTCCAAGTATGGATTCGGTGCACAAGTATAAATCTGGCGCGTAAGTATGGCATCCCATTTTTGGGGTACAAATCAAAAACATATAGAAGAAGCATGACTGACAGGAGCATCTGAGTGAAAAGACTTTCACACCGAGAGATATATTCCCGATATTATTTGTAATTTTTTTTTGAAGTCAAGCCACTATATATAATTGAGGAATATTACCATGCACGCCATCACCTTGTGCGCCCATACGTCGAGTGTTATCACTTGTGGACCACATCAACCTCTTTTTACCCTTTTCATAACTTTACCTCGGTATAATATCCTATTTTCATTACAGATCTAATTCAGAGGTAAGGGATTTTATTGATACTCGGTTCCATCACAATAATAAAAAGTGATAAAGGGAAATTAATTAGAAAAAATAGGAGAAAATACATAAAGAAAATCAATATTTTCACAGGATTGAAACTTGGATTGCCCAGTTAAGCCGAGGCTCCTTCGGCACGCAAGGTACTGACGCGCCACATTTCTGGAGCACAAGCCACTTGTGTGCCCAATAACTCTTAACCTAGGGTCACTTATTTTCATATAAATAGACCCTCAGGGCCTTTATTTTTATGGATGAATTTCCCTAAAGCCTAATTTCTACTCTGGTCTCCCTAGTGCTTCACCCAAGTCTTCTAAAATCTTCAAGGTAGCTCTTTAGCACTTAGAGTGGAGGAATTGAAGGAGGATCACAGGAATTAATTCCCTTTAGTGTTTTAAATCCTTAACACTTTCATGCCTAAAGAGACCAACCACCCTAAATAAGAAACACTTGTGCCCCACCTATTCCTCACAAAGGAACTTGAGCACCCAACTTATGGGAATACCTTTGAATACTCTTGAAGGCTTGAGTAAAGTCTCACCCAAGTATTAACATCCAGTTTATTCATCACTTAAGCTGACATTAGGTTTACCAAGATTACTTTCACACCCATACTTGCATGCCAGATACTTACTTGTGTTCCCTTCTTTGATTCACCTTATCCCTTCAGTCTATACAAGCCTTTCATCAATCCTTCTTCAAAGTCACTCATGGAAAGGATTCTTCTTCATTGGATCCCTTATTTGAAAGGTATTATGTTGAAACTTCCACCAAAACCTCCTCACTTATCAAAACTTTGAGAATAGAACATCATAATGTCTCCTATTTCGGTTTTTATATCTTCATTCAAAGGTTTCACACATTTGTTTTGCAATGGGGTTAGGATTCATGGATTTTGTGGGTTTGTATATCTATAGTCACACGGACCTTTATCTCAGGAATAGTGTTGGGGAGTTCCCAATTTGGAGGATTTGGGTTTGGGCCATGACCTCCCATTTTCATCTCTAAAACCTACAATCTTAGGTCTCTGGTAGTAAAGGCATGGTTCACACCTACAGTTCTTTTTAAAAAAGGAGAAGTCTCCCTCCCTAACTAGGAAATATTTTAGAGAAACCATCATGGTGTAAGCCCCTATAATTTCATGTAGGAGGTTTCATTATTTCACCTATATACTTTCTTCACCTTCACTCCTTACATTAGACTCTTGTCTAATGTAAAGTGAAGAGAGGGAAGGTTCGTCGCATTTGCCTCTTCCACCGTCGTCGTCATAGGCCCATACTCTTCCACGAACGGAGGAGGAAAAGTGTGTGTGCCTTTGTTGAATATTTGACATCCTCTTGTTTCTCACACTGAGCATGACTCACGTGTGCTTAGAGATTTGTGATGATCACAACATTTTCACAAACACACTACTATGAGACAAAATGAACTATGAGAAATCTGATTCCCATAAAATATGGGATACGTTGGAATCCTTCATAAGACATGCGCTTCATCTCATTTCATCCGTAAAAAGGAATAATTTTGAGGAAGTAAGCCCAAAATCATTTCTCTCAAATGACTACACTCTCCTATAATACTTATCAAGCTATGTGGGATTTGATTCCCATCCTAGTGGGATACGTAGGCAGCCTCCCTAGGGTTCAAACCCAACACTTCAAATCAACCCTCTTCTTCTTGGACCATATTCCCAACATGATCTAATCCATCCTGGAAACTCATATATTTTCCAAGTTCCTTGGGCTGCATAGGCATAAGTCTCACACCAACCTTTGACTAAGAATATTCCACTTAGATGTCCTTACCACATGATATTAAACTGTATTTTTGGGTCCTTATCACACAACCTTAAAAGGTATGATGTGTCTCATTAAGCATCATCAAACTATAAGGGTTCTGATTCCTTTCACAAGTATATGTAGGTATCCCATTTATGGGTATGATCCCAACATCAAAACAAACATTAGTCTTTCTAGATGACAATAAATTGTAGATTTCCCCAATTAGTGGCTTAAACAACTAGTTTATCATAAAAATGGTTAAAAGAATATCTAAATAGTATATGAGAGGATACCATTGATGGAGAACCTCAAATACATATGGATTTATCTATTAATAAAGAACATTGAATACATATGGAAGATTCTAAATCTCATACATGCTAATAATTGATTGAAAATTTAAAAGGAAACATATGTTATTCTTGGTAAATTAATAAGGATTCACTAAAATATCTTAAATCCATAAGAGAGTCCCATAGTAGGAAATAATTCCCCCCAAAATGGTGTGATGAGTCTGACCTCCCATCCTCTTGAAAAATGTATGCTCTTAAGTATCATAGGTCCAAAAATAATGAACACCTGCCTTTGGAAAGAAGGTCCCCTTGTTTAAAGAACTCTTGGTTATTTCCAGTTCCATAAATAAATCCAATGGAAACCGCCCATAAGTAGTGATTCCTAACAAGAACACATATTCCGAGGGAGATGCGAAACACACCCCAAAAATAAGAAACCCAATGTGTATGAAGATTATATCATCCCTATGGTAACAACCTCAATCAATAAAAAATAGTAGGGTCATATTTCCCATTCGAAAATTCTTTCAAAATTAAATTCCAATAATTCGCCAATATACATGTTCAGACTAAAAATGATATATTATTATTGAGTCTTTGAAACTCAATGCACTCTCAACAAACCATCCTAAAAATATTTTTGAAAATATTATTAGGGTTCATATAAACAAATAGGGGTTGTTAATTATATATATATATATATAATTAGTAAGTATTAATTATTAATTAATATTTTTAAATTATGATTAAATTAATACACACAAACACATCAATAAGTTTTTAAATTCATGCATCTATATATATAATTATATAAAAGTTTGTTTAATTAATATATAAAGGACTTGGTGGAGCAATAAGAGAAATGTTGAATAAGAAAAAGGTAAGATGTTTGAATCCTACAAAAATCATATAGATGATTAATTTGATAGGACATTCCATGATGGTATGGATCTTGGTGGGTTTGGCCTAGATAATAAAAAATAATAAATAATAATAAATGAATAAAATTATATAAAATAATAAATATTTAAATAAAAATTGTTGCTAAATGATAAGTGGAGGTTTAAACTACCATGGAAAAACTATCAAGAAATAATTTTCACCACAACAATCCATGATGATTTCTTGAAACCATAGTGAATCATTTAGAAATAGTTTAAACTATCACTAAATATCCTCTTTCTTGAAATGTTTTCATTTTGAATCTAATTATATGATTCATGATATACAATAATAATAATCTCAGGTATGAGGATCAGTTCACTTAGTTTTGGATAAGAATAACCAATGGCATATAAAACATGTGGAGTTTCTATTGGTGTATCCACACTTATAATCACTAATATTTGATAATGCCATGAGAAAAAGTTTCTAAATATTATAATACTTTCACACATAGTAGTTATACATTGTCTGTGTCCAATTAAACTAATGTGTCTTGACCAAAGGACATAGTTTAATAATATTATCATGACATATTTGGGTTCTTATTATGAAAGAGAATTATTATATACTATTCATGTGATAAATACGTTAAATATATTGTCATGTATTTCATGTGAATGAAATGAAATATACAATAAGATGCACACATACATATTATTGGGTCCGGAAAAGTTTGCATGGAATATCAGTAAGATTTTATGAATTAGAAAATTCTAGAATAAGTTAACCGAACCATTTCACGAGGTTAAAATTGTTAAAGGACCCGCGGCCAAAAAGGAAGACCATTTTACATGTAGCACACCCACTATGTGGGCCTTCTCTCCGCATACCACCACCACATAGTGATCCCCCCACAAATGAAATTTTGTTTGTGGGGAAGTCCAGGACCTTTAACAAACCCGAAAAAGAAATTTCATTTTCAAGGTAAGATGAGACCTTTAATTCCCCTTCAAAAAAAACTTTTTGTATGAAAAGGCAGTACCTTTATCTCCCCTACAAAAAAAATTCATTTTTGGAGTGTGGAATAACTATTTTGACCCACATAAATAAAATTTCATTTATGGGGTGAGGAATTATCTTTCTACTGCCCGCAAACCAAAATCCATCATGGGTGATGGTTTATCTTTTCTCTAGTAATAATGAAAATATGGTTACATATGTACCCCTATAAAAACCCCATAGATTGATACATATATAGAAACAACATGATCAAGGGCTTTTAGTGGGTAATCACTGACTGCATATTGCAAAGCTAAAACGGGAACTCACCCGACCACTAATAAAGGGGTAGACTCTCACAAGGGCCCATCCTTATAGAAAAATATTTACTGGCAACCATCCAAATAGGAAAATTCAATTACAAACATCCATCCACATTTCCAAATCCTTTTTGGACCACCATTTCATGGACCATATGCAGACGGAGTCTTTGTGTACCACCATCCTGCATAAAAAATAATATGTGGGGTGGAGTCCATCAGCCTTTGTACCCTCCAATCTTGTAGAATTTAACCTTACCTCGAACCCTCTATAACATTTTCAATTAACTCTCTATGTCAATCATTTTGTGAAGATTTAGGCCCCAAATGGGATCCTTCATGAACTACCAAGACAAAACCTCTTCTAAATCCTCTAGATACATGTGATTAGAGTATAGGGCACACCAACGTATCCTCTTGATCATACATTTTTATGGTAAGTTAGGTCATAATGTTAATTCACCTAATAATGGGTATCCTAAAAATGTTATTGATCATACATTCATGAGGTAATTAGGATATCAACCTTAGCTATGGTGGAAGGTGGCTCCTCGGGTTGGGTAATTACATTTGTGGCTCATATGACCTCCCTCTTCCTCTCTTTCACCAGTCAAAAGGGGAGGATGGGAGGATCCTTGTAACGGTGTACCTCCTAGATTAATCCCCTAGTATTTATTAAGTGATGTATATATATGGGTGTATAATTACCAACCTGGGTTTTGAAAACAAGAGATGAGACAAGCACATTAGATCCCTTTCTCTCACCCATAGTCTCAGCCTCATCCACCAACAGATAATGAAGATTGAGTGGTTTTCTAAATCTTATAATTCCTTTTGTTTCTCACCCCAATAATGACTCATGTGGTCTTAGAGTTTAGTAATGATCATGAAATCTTCATGATACAATACCTACCACGAGAGTATATCCCCTTTCTAAATCTTACCCTTACCTTTCAAATGGGCCTCTTATTCAGTATAATCCATAATAATGTTTCCATCCTCTTAAAGGGACATATTCCATGTGATAAAAACCCTACAAAGGGTCATATTCCTCCTAAAAAAACTACATGGTCCTCCTCTATAGGTGTAAACCTTAACTTTTTAAACTATGTGGTCTTTGATTCCCATCCAAAAGGATACATAGTAAGCCTCCATGAAGTCTAAAACCAACATACTAAAATCAACATAATATTTTTGGGGACATATTCCTAGTATAGTTACATTCATCTAGGGTGGCTACATCCCTTCCAGGTCCCTCGAGCTGCTTCAGCATAAGTCCCACACCAAACATGACCAGGCACTCTTTGTTTGGATGTCTTTGCCGCGTGAAATTACACTGAACATTTTGGTCCTCATTGCATTACCTTAAAAGGTGTGACATGTCACATTAAGTTTCACCCAAACTAAACTGTTTATGATTCCTTTCACAAGGATATGTTGGAAACCCATCTCATTATTCTGATCCTGAAATCAAAAAAACTCTTGTCTTCCTGGATGATGATAAATTCCAGAGTGCCCCATTATGTGTCTTAAAACAAACATCATGATAATAAATGATATAAGAATATATAATTTATTAATAAAAGGTTTCCATAAATGGAGAACCTCATATACATATATATATCTCCATCTTTGAAGAACCTTGGATACATACAGATGATTCTAAAATCCATGCATTCTCATAATTGACTTTTCATATAATTTTGACATATTTTGTACTTGGGATTTAATAAAGGATTCACAAATACATCTTAAATCTAAAATAGAGTCCTAGAGTGAGCCCAAACTCCCATCCTCTCAGCCAATGTGTTTTCTAATATCTATTTGGGAAAATCTAAGTGATTTCCTACCTTTGAAAAGGAGGTCTGAATAAACTCAAACCCAGTCTGAGCATGAAATCCATCTAAAACAAAAAATGGTGAAATCAATGTAAATTCTTAACCAAGATGAATGTGCTACCCATATGTCAGGCCCCTTTCAAGAAAAAGATAAAAGAGGTCCAAACATGGATCCAAAACAATTAATTATGAATATGTTAATATATTGATATGCTACTTTGATGGAGTTTTCTTGTTTTTTTCATATATATTTAGGAACTTTCAAAAAGTTATCCCTTCTATCTAATGGGATATTTCTAGTTTTTGTAAGCATATTCATTAGATTCTGCACAAGTTAAGTCCTTTTTTAACTTGATTAAACTATTGTCAACCCAACATCTCCAACACTGGGTTTCAAATGAACTGATTTGGGAGTACCACTTAAATGGTACTATCCCAAGCCTAGAGGTTGCTCGACAAGCCCTCTATCACATGAATCCCCACCAACCTTCTACTCAATGATGACTAGTATCCCATAAGAAGATGATACCAGTTTCCATTTCAAATAATTTCGGGAGAGTACCATAAAAATGCTACACAAAGTTCCTCCATATATTAGGGAGGTGGATCAAGAGGTCACCCTCAACCTCACCCAGACAACACAAGGGTCCTTCCAAAAGGCTCCTGCCAACAGCCACTACCACCAATGTCGCTTGGCGTCAAACCCTCAACATGTTGAGTGTTCCTCCCTCAAGATTAGATCCTTGGTCACTCAAGCCAAGGAACTTAGGATATCTTGACAAGGTAAGTGATAAAAAACAATGTACAAGACCCTTCCTCTGTTCCCTCCAGAGAAACACGCTAACCAAATAAGGTAGTAAATTTTGGGAAGACACACACCCTTTACCATATTCATCAATCTCGCCAGCATAGTTTGGCAGTGCCTAGAAAAACAAGCTGGTAGATTCCATCTACAAATAGGGAGAAGACCCATATCTTTGTGGCCATGCATGATTATTTTCATTTCACCTTGACAATAAATAGAGGATAGGAGTAGGATTATATCCATACTCTAACTAAAAATGGGCATATATTCCTGTTCTAGATATAGAAGTCACCCCTTAATTCTTGGAAATGATAGAGGTATGGGAATCTATACTTATCCACATTCTACAATATTTCCAAAGTATAATGGTCACATTAGTGGTGACTAGGATTTGGGTATACAACCCCACATTCATATTTTAAGTGGCCCATAAACATGATATGTTGGTCACTGAGGAGTAGACTCATCTTCCTACTCTCATCTAGGAGGTTTGTGGCCAAAATACCACTATAAATGCATTACCCGATCAGAAACATAACCATATTCCAACTGGAGGTCATCGGTCTACCCTAGTGGTCTCTCCAGGGTAGGAATATATCCCTACCAAAATTAAAGATACCAAATGGAAAATTCCAGCAATTACACAAGATCTAATCAAACGAACTTTCATATATGAAAGTAATCACCCATAGAAAGTTTCCCCAATCACCTGTAGGAAGAAATATCAAAAGAAATCTCACTAGAGATGATTGGA
Source organism: Viscum album (assembly GCA_963277665.1). Taxonomy (NCBI): domain Eukaryota; kingdom Viridiplantae; phylum Streptophyta; class Magnoliopsida; order Santalales; family Viscaceae; genus Viscum; species Viscum album. Next base: position 265,994 of record CAUJRU010000417.1, on the reverse strand, counting down.
AAATAAAGAGTCGTTCCATGGCCCCAATTTGTTGAGTGATTTTGTTTATAAATCCCTCATACATTTATATATGGTTCCTCGGTATCCTACTACCCTATTACAAAATTACAGATATGGTAGAGTCAATTGTGAAGTTCATCCCTGTAACTTTTCTACTATTAGTTCTAGATGTCCTCGCAAGACATATTACCATCAATGATTACGTTATGTATAGAATCTAATCGATCATGGGTTCCCATATCCTAATGAACATCGTGTTAACCCTCGTCATGGATAAAAGATCAAATAGTAATAAGGTCATCAACTTGATATTGTCCTCCCTAAAGGTCCTCCCCAGTGTTTATTCTATAGACTTTAACCATGAAGTCAAACATCAATATATTATGGTATTCTTACACATGATGGCATTCTCTACAAAGTTCCTCTCTACAATGAAACTTCATTTTTATCAAGAAGGTCTTCCACTTGATGAATAAACTCAGAGAAATCACTCTTATCATGAGGTACTTTGGAAAATGATGTAAGTCATGCATGATGCCTTCTCATTAACAAGAGATGTTATTTATAAAATAGAAGATATCTCAAGGAAATGGTCATTATCCAAACCACCCTTGTATTTCCTACATTCCAAACAATAGAGGTGATCCCTTTCAGCCCCATTATTTACAATAAAGTAATGGGGAAATGTCCACATTGTCCAGATCTGGTTAGGGATCCTATTATAAAAGATGAAGGATACATATTTCTCATGAGGTGACAGTTAGAGAAGTATAATATAATAGTAATGTTCTTATCTTTATACAGTACCAAATTTAGTATTCTAGATGCACTATCAATAGTATGTGTGCACTAAATTCACCTAAATATATGGAACACTCTTCAAAATTGGAAAACAAAAGTATTGAATTCCAATGAATATCCAAGATAAATTAGAGTAATATATTAGATGCACTATCAAATTTACTTGGAGGCCCTCCTAGATACACAACATCTAAAATTGGGAAAACATTAAGGACCCCATTAGTGTGTTTATTTAAATGTGTTAAAAAAGTTTTGTTAACTGATCATTGATGCCCCATTCGGTGTTCATATTAGAAGATGGGGAAAATATGGGGAATTTCATTTCACCCCACTCCCTAAGTAGAAAAGCCTGGAAAGGGTTACATAATTTAATATCATAGACTTAGACTTGCTTCGAGAAATAGTTCATGTTCTCATTGTATAGTATGATTAGCAAGAAACATACCATAAAAATCTCAATGTTAGGCTATAATAGAGAGAGTCATTGAAATAATATTTAATCAAGAATCTAAAAATATTGATCAAGCCTCCCATTTCAAGGAATATAATCATTATACCATAAAAAATATTTGGAAGAAAGTGGATCAGCTGAAAATCATACAATACACCCAACCCATGTTTGAAAAAATCTATAAAAAATCATAAGAAAAGTCGAAAAAGATACAGACATTGCATTAAAAATATAACCTCAGCCCACGGGGTTGAGAAAATTTTTAACACAACCTTCAAGTCCAAAAAAATCAAGATTGAAATGTTTTAAAGTGGAATATAAAAAACCTCGTCCCATAGGGCAGGGGGAATTTTTAGCTCAATCTCAGTGAAACTCAATAGTTTCTTAGTTGGTATGAGTTTCACAAAAATGAATATTCCCAGTTCATCTCATCACATGATATACTTTCATTTTTAGGTATGAGAACAAAAAAAATTAGAGTTTCCCTTCATATCACCATTCACTAGACAGCTTTGAAGGGATCATTGAAAGAAATTTTGAGCTCTCGTTATAGTCCAAAAACAAAAATGAACTGTAGATAGCACAACTAATATCAGGAATCACATCTCTTCTAGTGGATTCTCCTGGAACAATTGGTTCTATCATCTTTAATAGATTGATGAAATGTTATTGGATTAGTTCACTTCAGTTAACATCATTAACACTGCTCTTACCAATTCTAAAGAACATCAGGACAATGCGAGATAATAAGAGTAGAATATGCCCATTCAAAATTTGGTCCATATAGAAATGACTAAAGAGGGTGTGAGTACCAGAAATCAAAGGATTTCCCAAAATTTGGGAACTCCATTTAATGATCCATTTCCTCCCCATCAATGGGAATCATCCAAATAAAATGGTTAGATTGTGGTTTAATCCCACTTATTACCTAATTTTTTTAAACCCCTTAGAATTCAGGAAATATTTGTGAAGTAATAGAAAAAAATGAGAAAACTAAAGAATCATTAACACCAAAATACTTAGGGTCAATATTCCTACATGATATGTTCTAAAAATAGAATCTCATTTATCTCCCCTAGAAAATGTCTCTTGAAAAAAATATCTCATCATAGTGGAGAAATTATATTCACAATGTCTGCTCAATGTGGGAGCAAGACAACCAATTTATTTTGTAGCAGTTATAGCTGACTAATGAGAATTCCCTTCATTGACCAAATAACTAAACCAATGTTAGTCATGTTAAAACTAGCCAGATCAAACACAAGTATAGATAGATCCAACACATCTGGTTCATCCTATCATGCATCCTTCTCTAGCCCTAGCTCATTTGGTCATACCAACAGAACTTTTTGAAACTATTGAATTGTTGACAGCCCATCTATAAATTATGGAGGGACAATATTCACCAGTATAGATAGAAAGAAATCCTTATCCCAAATGGGTATATGTGACCCTTCCCTCACTAAATTTTATAAATCCTATATTTCCAACATTCGAAAATTATAGAGATTTAGATCAATATTTGATGTATTATGTGTCATAGTTTCACCCCATGATGGGAAATTTGTTACAATAAGAATCCACTAAACTTCGGTGTTTTGTACAAACCATGTAGGGGCCAACAATCATATATTAAACTATTTTATCATTAGGGTCAATAAAATTATGGTAAGACCTCTGCTGATAATTTATTTATCATTTCAACTCAACATTTTGGAAGTCAATGATCCTTAACTTCTAAAACTAAAAAAATGGAAAAATGAGAGAGTCTCAGACTTCATTTCTAGTTCTAAGGGTCTAACTTTATCCCAAAATTTTATGTTCACATACAAATATTTTTTTGGGTATTTTTATAGAAAACATATGTGATGAGTTATGAACACCGCTCATTCCCATTAAATACACGAGTGGGTTTTGAGACCTTTTTGTATTTTTATAAAGGTTGGAAGACTCCATACTGATAACTAGATACAAATACCAATCAATATCAGTAGTCCAAGGAAAGAGGAAAAGAACAGTTGAAATTGAGACTTTCACTCTAAAAGCAGGTCTTGCACCATCTTCTACTCTGATGCCTACCTTATCATGAAGCACCACCTCTATGATGGTAACAATAGAAAAAAAACAAAGAGATTAAAGTAGAGATTAGAAACACTCCCAGTTTCAAGATTAGAAAATTAGGGTTGGTTCCTTCCAAGATAAGAAGGTTCATGGATACTTATTAACATCCATGTAAAAAAACTTGATAAATATACCATAACTCAAAAGACCTAATCAAGTGGGCCTTAAGAATCACTCAAATTATTTCCCCTTTAACTGAATATTAGGAAAAAACATCTAGGAATTTTTCATTGTCAAATATGTTCAGTAAAATATGGTTGATTTTGGGATAGGGAAGCTAGGAAAACCATTTGCAGAGCTGGTGTGTGTTTCTATCTCCACTATGGAGGAATAAGTTAAATGAAAGGAAGTTACTAGAAATAATTTTCAGAAGATCAGTGATCGGATGACTATAAAACAATCAAATAGACTCATTCTATCCTCTAAGAATAGTTAAAAAACCAATTGTTGTCCCAGTTTCTTCTGATAAAGCACAATCGACTCTTTCAATCCCATAAATCTGCAAAGGACAATATTCTAAGAAATGGATAGGATAGAATAGAGGGGAGAAAACACTTGAATATGAACCTACACCTGGGAAAAAGTTATCCTTGACTCTCTCATACATCATTCCTTCAGTCCCAAGTGAACAGGTGCCTCTCCACCAAATGGTACAATGGGAACCACCACACCAAACAGTACAACAGGCTCTGACCCATCAAACGGAATCCTCATCGGATGAATAATTTATCTTTGAATCCATTAATTTAATTCATTTAATGGAACACTTATCCAATTATTAGTGTTATTATCATCCTAATTTTCCCAAATAAAATTTGGGAGATGTGAATTGAGTCCTTGTGATCTAAGGAAGTAGAGGGATATGTAATTGTGACCAAACACAATATGTCATCTGCATCCTTTCTAGAAATATCTATGCTATAGAAACCCATGGTAAAGTCCTTATAAAATCCTAGCTGCAGTAAGAAGATTCCTCTACACATGTAAAAAATCATTCAGAATGATCCATTTCGGAAGACAAGTTGATGAATAAGAGACAACCTAACTAGACCAGGAAAGTGGGCAAGCCAAGGTGGACCGATTAAATAGAATAAAAAATTCCCTTCACATCTGATCAAAAACCTAAATCATCTACCCAAGGAACATTAACTCCAAAATTTCCTACAAGGGAACAGTTTCCTATAGGGAAACATATACCTTTGACCCAAATGTATGACATCCTGAAGTAATTTCCCCTAGTTACAGTAAAGATTTCAATTTTGGATGCTCTTAATCTATCAAAGTACCTACATGGATCACTTATAAAGGATTTTTTGTTCCTCCAAGAGTTTAAATATGAAGTTTTTATTATATAATTATATCATACATAGACTGAACCTAAATAATTCCATGTAGTTGTCTCTTTCGTTGAGGAGGATATAGATGATTTCATAAAGGGACACATCACGCCCCTGTATGTATTCAACAAATTAAATGACATTGAAATCCATCAAGATTTCATTAAAAATGGCTCATGAGTCAACCTCATTCTTATCAAAATACTTCATTGACTAGGCTATAATAAAGTTGGTTTGTCCCCTTCTGCTCTAATGCTCCAATCATATGATAAAATTAAATAGAAACCCCTTGTTTGTATTAATCTCAGAACTCAATTAGGGGATATGGTGTCCAAATATAATTCATTGGTAATTCAACAAGATATAACTCTAAATGTCTTTATAGAAAGACCTTTGTTTTATCATCATGTATTGATCCATTCATCATACCATCAATTCATTAAATACCATAGCAATGGGAAGATTAGGATGTTACATGGTGAAAATTATTTGTCCGAGTCTTGTGAATATCAATATATAGATGCAAGATTCTAGTGAAGATGAGGGAAGAACCCCATAATTTATGGTGTCACTCAATTTAATACTCCAAATGGTCTATAAATGACCCTATCTAACCCATTCAAATACCTTAGTGATGAATATGTGTTTCCCATAAGTTAGGTCGAAGACATCAACTCAGGTTCATTGATGTTCTCATCGATCTTCATGATATCGGCCACATTAACTAAACATAAGGTCATTAAATAGATATTTTATTCCTCCCTTGGTGACAATACCATAAATGGAAATGGTCCAACCTTATCCTCAGAACTTCATTAGTCTACTATTTCATCCCCTAAATCTGAAGAAGTCATGATATCACCATTGGAAGCTATATCTTAGGAAACTGACCTTTCCCCTAACCTTAATGATTACCCTTCACCAACTATCCATACTAACACAGAAATGGAGGAAGAGTGAGAGTAAAATGAAGAAGAGGAATAAAATGACCTTAGAGACTCTCCTCCAGTATTTTAGGTAGGAGTCCCACCACTTTCAATGAAATCTGATAGATAAGTCTGGGTATAGAAGAGGATCCCCAACCAATGTTGATCAGCGCAATTATTCCACTTGATGAATAGGATATTTACAACATTTTTGTGAAGAATAATTGGGATTTTTTTGCTTATAATTATAAGGATATGTTGGGACTTGATCCTAATTTGGATACCCATCACTTAGGATTTCTCTAAGACCATTGTGGTTATAAGAAGGAAGCTCAAAGGACACATATGAATCATACTGCCAAGGTTGAATCCAAAATTGACAAACTCTTCAAAACCATCCAGTACCAAAACATCTCTCCAACATTGTCCCAGTTAAGAAAAATAATGGGTTTATTATGGTTTGAATTTATTTAAAATATCTCAATTTGAAATATCTGAAAGATGACATCCCATTCCAAATTACATAACTTTTCATCGATACAATGTTAGGATATAAAGACCTATCCTTAATGTATGGATATTTAGGGTAAATAAAATACAACTGGACCTATAAGATGAAGAATTAACCACCTTCAGGGCCCCCCAGGGATTATTCAGCTACTAGGTGATTCTTTTCAGTTTAAAGAATGTCGATGTTGTATATCAATGTATCATGCATCAGACCTTTAAAACCTTCTTGGGGAAATCATTCAAGTGTTATTTTGAAAACTTGGTGTTAAAATCATGATAATGTTCTAATCACCTTTCCAATTTGGAAATCATTTTCAAAAAACTTTGACAACATAGTCTGAAGACGAATCCCCTAAAATGTGCATTTGGTGTTACTTCAGAAAAATTTCTCATATTTTTTTATGCAATCATGAAATCAACGTTGACCATGAAAAGACTATGGATATTCTAGGTATCTCACCTCCTTGAAACCTCAAACTGTTTATAGGAATATAGGGTAACCTTTCCTATATTTGATACTTTATAGAAAACCTTATAGGAAATTGTTTTCCCTTCAGTGAATTAGTAAGGAAATGTGTTATGTTTTAGTGGATCGATGTCTACCAAGAATCATTCAACAACATCAAGAAATACCTCTTGATACCACCAGTGTCGATGCCTCCAGTTGAAGTAAATATTCTCATCCTATATGTGGAAGCTCAAGAATGATTTTTGGGTTCCTTACTCAAGAAGGAAAATGATACCATTAGTGAAAAAATAATTTATTATCTTAGTTTCACAATGATCTAAAATAGGAATCAATATTCAGGTATCGAGAAGAATACTTTAGCATTTATTTTTTCAATTCATAAATAAAGTCATTACCATCAGCATCATGATATTGATTTGATCTCTCAAAATGACCCTAAAAATATATCCTCAGTCATCCCATGTTGATTAGATGTTTGGCATGATGTGAATTCATTCTTAAATAGTTATACATTCAGTTCATACTATAGAAAGTGATAAAAGTAAAGTACATATAAAATTTCCAAGAAAAATATCCCTCTGTGGAAGAAGTACCAATGAACACAGAACTTTCAGATGACGAAATATTCTCCATTCATGAGCCTACCCAAATCAGGGAATTTTACTTTGATGGTGAATCTAGAAGCCCAACCAGAAATATATTGGAAGACACCAAGCTCAATAAAGTCCATTTGGGAATTTTTCTCATTTATCTGGAAAAATTAGTTTTACCTTACACCTTTTTTATTAGAAGGCTACACTAATAATGAGGATGAATACCAAGTCCTCATTACAGGATTCAAAATGTCTTTGAAAATAATGATGATCCACCTAAGAATCAAGGGTGATTCTTAGTTTGTAATTAAGAATATCAACAGTGATTACACCTTCAAGAAAGAAGAGAAGATCATCTTGCTTAATTATGTTTGAGGATTGATCGAAAAATTCCCCTTCGATCCAACACTAATGCATGTCTTGTATTCATAGAACAATCAAGTATCTATTGCATCCTTGGAAAATATAGATCAATATGAAATAGTCTTAAACATCTCCCATCATAGAATAGTATCGTCATTTGTTCAAATTTTCATGGAAGAGAAAAACAATATCAATTCAACCCCTAAACCAGTTAGTTTTGTAAATGGGTGGATGAATCCCATCTTGTAATACCTTCAAAATGGGTCCATACTTCTAAATAGGCCTATAAAAAAATATATCCAACAATGGGTGGTCAATTTCACCCTTTATGATAGCCTAGGTCATCAGAATGTGCTTTATAAGTGAAGATTTCATAGAAACATCCTCATATGCATTGACATAGAAGAGATGAATCCCACAATAGAGGAAGTTAATATTGGTTATTGTGGTTCTCAACGATTAAGAACTAATAACTCTCACTAAATCAGGAGTCTAAGTTATTTCCATCCTTTGATAATGCAGGATTGTACACAATTCATCAAAAAGTTTCATTTTTTCCAACTATATTCCAAATTCATCCATCAACCCCTAGAGTTTCTACATATATCTAAATACTCCAATTCATTCCCTATGTGGGGAATGGATGTTTTAGGTTTTTACCCCTACAAATAGATCTAAGAAGTTTAAATACATCCTTATTACTGCCAACTTCTTCTCTAAATGGGTCAAGGTGATACCTCTTAAGGAAAATGGGACAAAAAGTGTCATCAATTTCTTGAAGTTAGACATCTTCACCAGATTTGGTGTCCCTCACACATACTAATAGAAAATATCACCAACTTCTATTCTTTTAATTTTAAGAATTTTTACCAAGAGTACAACATCAAACCCAACCATTCTTCCTACTACCATGCAGGAGTAAATGGATAGATATATCCTTTCAATAAAACTTTATCAAACATTCACCAAAAAATAGAAAAAATAAAAAATAAACCTTAGCACAAAAAGATATTTTATTCCTTGTGGGATTACCAAACCATAACCCTCACTGTTACTCAAGAAACCTCATATTAATTGGTTTACATAATATAATTAGTTTTATGCATTAAGGTCTAATTTCCCCCGATTAGAATAGTTATTTATGGAAAACTCTCTGATGATGAACAATCATAGAAGTGTTCCGACAAGTTAGAGTGACTCGATGAAAAAATGTTGTATACCCTACATCATTTAGAAATATAAAAAAAACTAGATAGAATGGTCCCTCAACAATAAAGTTCATCTTCATTCATTCCTTCAAGGAGAATTGGTTTTAACTTTGAAGACTCTAATGATACTAAGGAAGAAAAGTAAGAATCATGAACCAAATTGGGAAGGATCATACATCATATATAACATTTATCCCAATGGATCTTACTCATTAATCACAATGGATGTGGAATGAACTAAACCCCCTAAGAATTCAACGTTACTCAAGAAATACATCATTTGATAAAACAAAAAACCAAACATTTCCACAACATGACTTTAAATTTTGTGTCTGATGTCCTTTTCACAATGATGTTAAACTTTATAGAAATTTCCTTTTCTACATGATGTTAAAATATGTAACATCATTGTTCTTGTATTCACAGCCTTAAAAATCACATTTTTCATCCTTATCACATGAAATTAAACTACATGTCATTTGGTCCTCGATGTAAGACCATAAAAGGCAATGAAATACGATCCTAGTGGTATGACCTAAAACTATAAGACATCATAGTACAATTTTTAAGAATCTAAAATATATAGAATAACATCCTAATCATAAGATATTAAACTATATGATATCATCCATACTGCATTATGTAAAACTACATGGTTCGCATCCATGTTTCATGAAGTAAAACTACATAACATTTCAGTCAGTTCTTGAAAGGATCACAACCCTTGGTGTTGGTATTCTACCACACCTCCATCCAAGAACTACATGTGGCTTGATTATCACTTTAGTAAGATAAGTAGTGATTACTATACCTCATTTCCTAGGCCCATCCCTAATTTAAATAAAATTCCTCTTCTCCTGCATACAAACAAAGATCTCTATAGGGTACTTCATATTCCATGTCCAAATGTCGGTCCAAATACCTCATTTGTACTCGGAAAAATTCCTTCCAAAAATAATACTCCTTATCCTAGGAAATTTATAATCTACTTAATATTTCCTTAGCCATCAGTGATATAATATCCTATTATTGAGGACACCTTTGTTTTGACTATTCATAATATGCCCCTATTTGGATCTGCATAATTATCCCTCAAAAGAACTGGCTACCATTCATCCTGAAGAGAGAACACTTTTTTTCTATGTAATCCTAGAAAACTTTATACTAGTAAACCCATTTTTGAACATGGTATGTGGTCATTATCTACATACTTGTCACATATAACTCCTCTTAATCTGAGAACTCCCAAGATTTTAGTTTATAATTTTCTTCCTCACATTCGAAGCATGTTGGAACATCCTTGGCCTGGTATACCCTGTCTTACACATAATTTCTATGAAATTGAGTAACCTACTTCCTTGTTGTATGATTTTAAACTACATGGTTTCCCATAACTACATATGTCTTGATTATCACCCCTGTGAGATATGTAGTGATGCTTGGCTCCTATATCATGGTCCAGCTACCACATGATCAAAATACCCCTATCCTTTCTTCTAATCGCCACTTTGTGGTGAAAGAAACCTTTAACACACCTTATTTCCCACACCGAGCATAGATCACATGGGATTGTGATTTTTGGTAAAGGCTTCCCGACACGATCAAGGAATATCAATTCATGTTAGGGTTAACATGGTCCTAGATACAAGACCTTAATGACATCTAAATTTTTTACCTCATGTTGTTTAACTACATGGTTGACTTATCTTTCATGATGTAAAATTGTATAAAATCCATTCCATAATTCAGAGGAAATCTATCTTGGGTGTTGGTCTCCCACCACACCTATTCTCTAAGAACTGTGTGTGGATTTATTCTTTCATTGATGATATTTGTAGTGATGCCCAGATCCTATATCCTGTTTTAGCTACAATATAAAAATTACCTCACCCTCTTATGTTTAAACTAAATCTACATAGGAGGGTTTAATATGGGATTTCACCTCACTCGTGAACCCATATTAAAAAAATCTCCCTCTCCAAAAACAATTCGATCACTGTGGGGAATCTTTCCTAAAACTATGTGTGGCTTGGTTCTTACTTAGATGAGATACATAGTGATGCTTGGACCCTATGTCTCAGGGTCATCTGCAATAAAAAATCATATTCTATATGTATGGTTCAGACCTACATGGGAAACATTTCTCCCCATTCTTGAGTGATTTTGACATGAAATGCTCCTTCCATACTTAGGAACCTCCCTTACACAAATCAAAATCAGTGTATGGGAGAATCTAAAACTCCATAAATTTTCTCTGGCCATCGGTGATGTAATGTAAAATTCTAGAGGACACATTTGTTTTGACAATTCCTAATATTCCCTATTTTATCTCTGCATAAGTCACCCTCAAAATTCCTATTAACCAAAGGCACATTTTTCCTTAGTACATACCTCTTCTATCTTCATAAGCCCCAAAAACTTTATGATGGAAACCTCTTTTCAAACATGGTCTATGGTCATTCCCTACAAAACTTTTCCCATATCACTTTTTGAATCCATAAACCCCTATATTATAGCTTATAAACTTCATTCTTCATGCTTAAAAGATGATGAAACATTCTCAATAAGATCACCATGGAATGGAAAATCATTAATCTTTTGGTCAAATCCATGCAACCTTAAACTAAAACAATCATAGGTCCCTAAAACATGATGTTAAACTATGTGGATGATGTCCTTTTCATAATGATGTTAAACTGTATGACACTCATCCAAGCTATATGGCATTAAATTTTGAGGCAGGGTCTTTTTCACATGACCCTAAACTATTGAATATCCAATTCTTTCTATCATGACATTAAACTGCATGACACGTGGTCAATGATATATAACTCATTACTTGTATGAGAGATAGATACATGCAAAGGTAATAGATTTGGAGATTCACATTATTCCAATCCCATATCAGGATGAAACAATAAAATTCCCTTACTCTATGTAGTAATTTGATCTATATAGGTATGTCATCCTTTCTCAAGGATTCAGTTTTCATGTCTATCAGGACCAACCATGAGTTTTCATTAACATCAATCATATCCCTCCATGAAATCTTATTGTGGTAAAAATTATTCCACAAGTTCCCTATCATTAAATACCATGTTAATTTAAATGATTTCTCAAGTTTCCTATTATTTCTCACTTCAATCATGACTCAAGTGATCTTAGAGGACTTGTAGAGTCACTTTGATTAGCTCAATTTAGTTTCATTATCTTTATTAAAAAAAATAGGTAACTTAGTCCCTACAGCATGACCTTAAAATGAGAGGTAAAATTCCATCCCACATGACTGAAAATTTCTCAAGTGTCCCATTTATTATGAAATCTTACTTCCCTACATGATAACTCAATCTGTGTTTAATTATTAAGCAACACAAACCATCTATCCTTAGAATATTAATACCCCATTTCATGTGTATTATTTTTTCCACATAGAAGACTATGAAACATGTTCTTTTGTTTATGGAAACATGATTAGAATGAAATTTCCATATCCCTGCATGTAACTTAAATCTATTTAGGGAGTTTCGTATTAATGACATATAATCACTATTTGGGATTATTACTCTCACATCTATTGGTCAAATCAATTTGACCTAAAATGCTAGTAGCATTAGTCAATCTTGTAAGACACTAAAACTAGCGATGAAAAAAGATGAAACACTTGTTAGGTTGAAAACTCATAGAGGGACACCTGGGAAAAATTTAATCTTCCACTCTCTAGGTCATATGATATAATAAAAACTAAGATCATTTTTCATATTCCCATTGTTTCAAGTTGAACACATTGATACATGAAAATTATTACAAGCGATCCAACTCCAATATTACTGTTACAATTTCAATGGAAAGACAGAATGAAGAGACAAATGATTCAGAGCAAAGACCTTTTCATTTAATATATTAAGAATATAAAGGATAATCCACATTCTATATCCTCTCTTTGACATTATTGGGAAATTATAAGAATATTAAATGACTATAATTAAAGTTTACATGATTTATTCAATAAAACCAATAACACCTTACACAAGGAATTAATGGAATTCTTGATATTAGTTCACTACTCATATTTGGATTTGAATAATAGACACATTTTCTTAATGGAGGAATTTAGCTCCTAATTTTTATATCAGATAAATTCTAGACCTATATTTTTCAATGACAATTGTACCTTTATTTTAGCCACATGAGCCTCATATTCTCATAGCTTCATAGTCTGTATAGTGATCCAATCATGAATTTGTTTTTTATTAGTAGAAAAATGATCCATCTCAATATTATTATCCTTTAAATTTTTTTTATGATGGTTGTAATGATTAAAATTGATAGGATCACATTCACGAGCCTCAAACTCCTCTTGAGAAATTATAACTTGATGAATAAGGATGTAAAAATTTTGATAGTAAAAACCAGCTATTCCTAATACAATAAAGAGTTAATAGAGGTTGTACTATTTATCAACAATATTTTTTAAAGTATTATCCATGATGATAATGTAAACTTGGAACCAGGACCATTTTTGCACGGCCTGATGTTTGATAACAATATTGGGACCAAGACCCTATTCACCTACTGTTGCGGGTAAATAATCTAGGGTCTAATTTTATATAGAAAAAATGTTCCAAATTGTGACACAATTATGGGAAAACCCTATATCAATGCCTCCTATTTAAATTCAGTGGTTAAGTTGGAAATTTTTGTGTCAATAAGTGGAGCACCCGATACAATTTTTCTAGTACAAATGTTAGTCGATCTAAAAATAGTATCATTCAAACATGTTGGGTATGTACCACTCCCAAGAAATGGTAACTTAATGAAATAACTTCCTAAAAATGATTATAACATTGAGATATATTTCTTTATCCCTCAAAAAATGGTGATGAAAGTATGATAGGTAAAGAACTCAAATAATACAATGGTTTATGCACCTGTCAGACCGGTTTCCCCAACATCCCATATAGATAGTATTCCAATCACATTTTAGCATAACCCCATGACAAGTTAGTCTGATCTTTCCTAGAAGATAAATAAATTCCCATGCCAGAGTCCTTACGCATTATCATCGTCCATAGTTGGTGGAGGATAACTATGTGTGATTATATTTTAATCCAGAAGATGGGTAAGGATGAAACCTATTGCATACATCCAAATTGTCATGCAAACTGATAAGAAGCATAAGTCATGAAAATAGTCACCCCATCTACCTGAGCAGTAATAATCTCATCTTGTAATAAGATGATGTGGGATCGTTATTCTGAATCTATTCCACCATTGTCTATCACCACTCTATAAGGTTCCAGATAATGAATGAAAACAAAATAGGATAGATACTTTAACAACTCAATAGAAATATTGGAACCCAGTGATGTCGGGAGAATAGAAGCAATGTTGAGCATTGTGGGATGAAAGTATGAACAAGGTATCATCATGGTATACTAATATTCATAAAATTTAAAGTGTCATAAAACCTAAATATATACAAATTGAAAGGTTTTTCTAAGGTGATTCATTGACCTTCCCTCCTGTATATAACCCAATAACTCATAAATGGGATCAATTGTAGGTCTAACTAGGTTTATAGGTTGTCTCTCTACCAATTTGGTCACCATAATCAAGGTGAAAACCCCAACACTTGAATAAGAATCACAAGATGTAAAGATCTATAAAATTAAAAACATGGTGAAAATTTTTTCCAGCCCAAAGTTTGTAGATATCTCTGGTGAGATCCTATAGCCCCATGTCAAATGTTGTCCTTCTTTGAGAGTGGCCCAGTATGAACCTAGAACACCTAGATGTTATTGATTTTAATGATTAATGGTGTGTTAAACCTTCATCCTTGGACCACTATCTTATAGAAATAGCTTTATCAAGTCACTAAATAAAATAAGTGAAATGTGTCAAGGGGTTGACCCAATGATTTCTATGTCATAATCAGAAAGTCTCTTTCTAATTAAGACTTTTTCATTGTTTTCCTAGGAGCAATATATAGGAATTAATTCATCATTCATGTTACCAAGAATGGGAATTCCCCCTAATTAGTAGATATCCCAAAAACATATCTGAACTTTTTCATGTGTTATATGGAAGGTGTTGGTGATCAAACACCAATGATTGATTAATTCAATAAATATACTTGTTAGTAAATATACTTTCAACTGGGAGATACACGCCTCTTATTACATTCTAATGACCTTCAATCATTCAATTAATTCCATGTGATTTTAACACACCCAAAATGCCTAGGCACACTGATAAAAAACTCTCTCCACACTGAAATTCACACTTGGGGATCCACTCTCTAGTGGAATCTCCTCATTAGAGATTAAAAATGGATGGGTAATATTGAATAGTGGACTACAAGGATATATCATGATTATTCTTGTTTCTTTGAGTCCATGAATAACCATTCATAGTGAAAACCTTCTATTAAACCAATCCATGAGTGATGTTTCCTATAGCGGATATATTCACTTGAATATGATCTGAGGACACCTCAAACCAAGAAGGTGGAAAGTTTTGATCATCTGGTAGAATTAGAAAATCATCTTGAATTAAAAATTTATAAATATTAAATTTGTTGCACAATGAATAATCTAGAAGCTCTAGTAAAAGGAGACTCTTTGGAATACCCTCCTGAGGAATGATATGATGTCGACAGTCAGTTTAAATGTTCCCAATAATAGAAATTATCCTCTCAATCAGGATCATTGAATCGGTCATCGAACTAGATAGAGGTTGTTTAATATGATCCATTTTATCCTTATATTAATAAAAATCTTAAAAAATATGTTAGATTTATAAAAGTGAAAATTCCCAAATTGCATTTTTTATACAATTTGTGTAGTGTGCTACGTGAACCATGTAAAAGCTAAATTTCAATATGCATAGTTTTAAATCACTATGCGGAGATCATTCTGATATTTTTTGAAATATACCAATTTGTGTATAGATATTCTTCACTACAAGGAAAGTCCATCCATAAAGGAAACTATTATTTGAAGAAGGATTCTACATGGTCAAACTTAGATTGGACAAAAAATCTCCTGATTCACTATATGACAAATGAGTCAATTCTGACATCTTTTATAGGTATGGTCACTTATTCTTGTCCACATGAACCCCATGAAAAATCCAACCGGACTGATTTTGTTCTCGAAATTAAATCCTCTTCATGTTAATCGGACACAAGGGGAATTTTTTAGGTCTATAATAGTTTTTGTGGAAGATCAAAAGGATTTTGTGAATTTGGAAATACCAAAATAAATCAATTAAACCATTTTATGAAGTTAAAAATGTTAAAAGACTTAGAGCCACAAAGTAATACACTTTTTGTATATAATGACTTCTACATGGGTCCATGCTTCATATAGTTTCACCACATAATACTCCCCCCGGAAAAAAATTGTTTGTAGGGAAAGACAGGGCCTTTAATTCCCCCATAAATGAATTATTTTTGTGGGGAAAAATAGGACCTTTAATGACCTACAAACAAAATTTTGTTTGTGAGGAAATATGGGACCTTTAATGACCTCACAAACAAAAATAATTTTGTAGAGAAATTCAATACATTTTGGACCCCGCAAACCAAATTTCATTTATTGAGTGAGGCATCACCTTTTGGACCCCTTAAAATGAAATTTCATTTGTGGGGTGAGGAATTGTCTTCCTACCATCTACAAACCAAAATCCCTCATGGGTGACTATTTTTATTTTCTTCAGTCAATATGGCTACATACATATCCCTATAAAACCCCTACAAATAGAGAAATAGAGATGAAGAAACAAATAGAAACATAAAAATTAATCGATTATAGCAGGTAATCACTTACTGCATATCACAAAAGTTGGAAAGGGAACTCACCTGACCACCCACAAAGGGGTGGCCTCTCATAAGAATCCATCAGCATAGAAAAACTCTTTATGGATATCCATCAACATAGAAACAAAACTTTTCAGATATCCATATTTATATTCAAGTCCTTGGTGGACCACCATTCCACGCACCGTATAAAGATGGAGTCTTTGTGTACCACCATTTTTCATAGAAAACAGTATGCGAGATGGATTCCTTCATCATAGGTACCCTTCTTTTGTGTAGCATTTGGGATTACCTCGACCCCTCTATGAATTTTCAATTAAATCTCTCTTTCAATCTTTTCAACAAATCTTTAGGTCCAAATGGTCCCCTTAGAGAACTACCAAGTCAATACCTCTTCTAAAGCCTCCAGAGATGTATAATCAGAGTATAGGGAATGCTAGTGTGTCCTCTTGATCATACATTAATGTGTTAAATAAGTTTATACTATTAATGTAACTAATAAGTGGGTCCTATAAATTTTCACAATAATAAATTCATGTGGTAATGAAGATCCCAACCTTAGGTATAGTGTCAGGTGGATCCTCATACCAGAAAGTAAAATATATAGCCCATAGGCCCGTCATCTTCTTCTCTTCAATTTTTCAAAAGGTTAGGAGGGGAGGATCTTTGATAGGGAATAACTTATAGATTAAACCCCAAGTCTTTCTTGTGGTTTATATCCATATGGGTGCATAATTCTCAACCTTGTTTACAAAAATAAGAGAGGAGATGAGAACATCAGATTCCTTTCTCCCTCTCATATCCCTAGCCTTGTCCACTGGTGGATGAATGAGATTGTTTGGTTTTCCAAATCTTTTTATTCCTCTTTTTTCTCACACCAGGTATGAATCACATGGTATTAGAGTTTAGTAATGATAATAACATCAATATGATTCAATACCTACCGTGAGAGGAGATCCCCTTCTTGTATCTTCCTCTCATATTCCAATTGGGCCTCCTATTTGGTTTAAGCCCCAATCATGTTACTATCCTATGAAAGTTCTATATTCCCAGTTATAAAAAAACCTTTAAAGGTTCATATTACCAAAGAATCAACCACCTAGGCCTCCTCTATAAATGTAAACCCCAAAATTTCTAACTATGTGGGTTTTGATTCTCATCCAAAAAATGGATACATAAGAAGCCTCCTTGAGGTCCAAACCTAGAATCCCAAACTCACCCTAATTTTATCTAGTCTATATTCCAAGTAGGGTCACATATATCCTAGGATGCTACATCCCATGAAGGTCCCTCAGAAAACTTCAGTGTAAGTCTCCCACCTTCCTTGACTATGCACTTTTTTCTTGGACATCCTTGTTGTATGACATTAAATGGCACGGTTTGGTCCTCATCACATAACCTTAAATGTAATTATGTGTCCCATTAAGTGGCACCAAACTATGTGGTTTATGATTCCTTTCATAATGATACATAGGAATAACAACTCATGGTCCTAATCTCGACATTAAAACAACTCATGTATTCCTGGTTGAGGATAAATTCCAGAGCACCCCAATGTGTGGCCTAAAACCAGCATCATGATAATAAATGATATAATAATATCTAATGTGTTTATAGAAGGGTATAATTGATAGATAACCTCAGATACATACATATTTCTCCATAAATGAAGAACCTTAGATACATACAGATGATTCTAAAATCAATACATGCTAATAATTGATTATTTATATAAGGGTGACATGTTTCGTACATGGTATTAAATAAAGGATTCATGAATATATCTTAAATCTACAAGAGAGTCCTGGAGTAGATAATAATTCCTCAAAAAGGTTTCAATAATCCTATCCTCCCATCTACTCAGCCAATGCATTTTCAAAGATCTCATTGGAAAAAACCAATTGAACTCATGCCTTTGGAAAGCAGGTCTACATTAACTCAAAATGAGTGAAGGCAAGAAATATGTCAGAAACACATACACACACATATATATATATATATACATATATTATGCTCACATAATATAAATGTTGATACAAAATGTGTTGTGAACATTAAATAAAACTCTATTTTTTTATAGAATATACAAATTTTATTTGTTCAAGGACATTATCGTGTATTGCATGTAATTGAAAATATAATATGTGATAAGATAAATATATTTATAAGTGTATATATATATTATGATCGTATGAAATAAATTCTAAAGTCCAATTAAAATGAAATAAAACCTATTTGTTTATATAATATATGTATTCTATTTTCTCAAGGAATATTATATTTTATTCATATATAATGTTCAATATAAAATTTAATTACAATGGTTATAACATTCATAATTATCGTAAAACATAAACTAATTTTACATAAAAAATTAAATAACAAAATATTTTTTCTGAAAAACATGTTTTTCTTCCCATTAAACATTTTACAAAAAATGCAAAACATTTTAAAATAATTATATAATAATGAATGAAAATAACTATATCTTTAGAATATGTTACCTCATACACAAAACATTTAAATACCGAGTATTCCAATACAATATAGATAATATGTGTAAGTTGGAATACATATAAAATTTGATCTAATGAAAAATGGTTCCTTTTATTGTAGGAACGAATCACCTGTCAATTTTACATTACATGTGTAACACCCTGGGATTTTAAATTTTATTTTACTATGAAATCTAATGTTTCCACCAGCTTGTTTCACATGCAACAATGAACCAAAATGAACCACATAAAATTATATAACTGATAAAAATGTCGCCATATAATTGGTGGGTAAAATAAGGGTAACCTAATTATGAAAAAATATGTACAAATAAAAAAATAAAGTAAAATATTAAAACTAAGGCATTGATAAAATTCAATTAGTGTAGATAAATAACTAATAAGACTTATTTACGACTTAAAATGTAATCTTTCTAAAAATTGGAATTTTATACACTTTATTTTAAGAAACTAAATATATTATGGATAAAATATATTTTTTATATGAATAATATATTAACACCAATTTTATTATTAATGGATAGGAAATAAGAATATGAATATCCAATATTTTAAGAAGTTGTTTCCCTATTAAAAACTAGTTTTCATTATATTTTATATTTATATTTAAAAGTTAAATTTATAAATTATAGAATTTCAATTTAAAAAAAATAATTTTATTATTTTTCATTTCAATATTAACTTAAGATTAATTTTTTCTATTTTTCTAAAATAATTTGCTTTTAGGTGAATATTGAATAATATATTTTTTACTAAAATTGTAGTGTTTATGACTATATAAATAAGTAAGCATAACTTATAAACCAATAAAAAATTTCATGATAAAAAAGGTATTTTTAAAATAAAACTGTACATTTTAAAAATATTATTTAGAATTTTAAAAACCTATAATTAACATTTTAAGGGCTTAAGTATTATTTTCTAATAAAATGTTATTTTTGGTATTTTTTTAATTAAATAGTATTTTGGTAAAATATGTTTTTGTCTTACATTAGAAGAAACCTAAATTGTTTTACTCATAATAAAGAAATTTATTTCCTGAAAATCAAAAAATATATAATTTTAACCTGTACATTAATTTTAAGCTTAAAAATACACTTTTTCTAAAATAGGTTTTTACATGTTATATGTGCTAATGTTAAAATTATTTTTTCTTATATGTATAATTTTTATTTGATAAAATGGATTTTATATTTTGAATCATTATGTATAAATTATTTAATAATTCTCATTTTATTTTTAGGCATTAAAATTAAATTACTTAGGTAAAAATTAGTTATCGAGATAAAGGTAAGTTATGTTTAAAAGGGTTTAACCTACGGTATGAAACATAAAACATGTTAAAAAAGTCTTAAAATTAGTTTGTGAGAGTTGGATCTACCTCACCTCATCCCATGTCCATTATTTTGCATTATTGGATCCTTTAAGTGATTGAATAGTGACTTTTACTTTATATTATTTAGAAAAATTCCATTTCCCTCACCTATAAAAGGATCCTTCACCACCCCACTTCTCCTCACACCCAAATCCAATTAGTTCAAAAAAAACCTCATCCTAAATACATCACTAATATTCCTATCCACATACTATTAGTTTTGGTATTCTCAAAATACCACCTTTTAAAGGCTAAATCATTTTTTGAAAAGGAGTTTTCCAAGGAGTGAGGTAAAAATTACTAATTACTCCTTTTATATTTCAATTCTGTTATTTATCATTCAACCTTCATAAGATAAATTTTATCAATTATATTCTAATTATATAATTATTATTAATATACTTAAATTTTATTATGATGATGGAATGGTTATTAACTACCCATTCCCTTTTACTTAGAAAAATAAAAGTTTCATCATGAGCACGTGCGGACTACCGCCTTCATGAACCTCGTGTTTGATTTTTCATCATTGACTTTAATAGATGGTTCAAAATGATATTTAATGGATTAATATGATATTTATAACCTTATTAGTATTATGAAATTATAAATCATTCCATGTATTCCTCCCATACTATGGAAAACAAATATGTTGCATGGGAATACGTGTGTACTACCACCTCCATGAAAGTGACATATTTTTTCATATTGTATTTTATTATTTATCAATATCTATTAAAATATGATTCACTACTTTTAAAAAATATAAACAATATCATTATTCATATTTAATAACGATATTGTTCCAAATTAATCACTTCCATAACCATGCTCACCCATAGATTATATCTTGCTCTAGTTTGGGTCAGTTTAGCCACCTACATGAACAATGCAATACATTTTTATCATTGAAGAATATGAAAAATTAAATATTGGTGTTTCTAGAAATTAATGAGAAAATAATGTCTGTTTTATGGTTCTAGAAAGGTTATATTAATATTTAACTTATTATTAATGTACCACCCATTCGTTATTAAACATTTACCGAAACAAGCTCGTCATTGACCTCCTCATCCAGAATCAAAACTAAAATACTTATGAAATAAAAAAATAAAACATTATTAATTATAATAACCCGGTCTTCTCATACGTAGATATTACATATTTTTATATGAATATTAAAAAAATTAAAAAAGTGCATGTCTGAGGATTGTTATAGTTTAGTGTCTTCGGAAACTTGGAACACAATCTTTTAACTTGGATAAAGATCTTCAAAATATCCCATAAAGATCTCCCCATTTAGTAATATTCACAAAAATGACCTACGTAAAACTTTTTTTCATAACCAGTGGAAAAGAAACATAATAAAGGGTGAGCTCAGATGATCAGTAAGGGTAAACAAGGGATATACGTAAGCATAACATGAGAATATGTGTATGATAACATAAGAATAACATTTGAAAAGAATACCCTGCATATCAAAGATCATAATATTGGATCATGAAATAAATATTGGTAGTTTATAAGACATGAATCATAAGGAAATAAAATAATATAATCCATGAGAGAATATCATTTTCTTAAGGAATAAAAATTGTGGCATACACATAATCATAGAAAATCATTTCTATATTGTTCAAGGATCACGGACAAGGAAATCATAGTGTACAAAGTACTTTACTATACCGAGTTCACTACTTATTCCATCACTATCTTACTATACCGAGTTCACTCCCTATTTGAGCCCTATATTAATATACTATGTTCACTCTCCATTCCATCCTTTTCTATCTCATGAGATTATAGACACCATGAAATGTGTTCCATGCACTTTTCCACAGATTGAAGATGTCAACCTCACTTAGACACAAATGCTAAGTTTGAGTAAAATACATATTTATAGAGGAAGAAATATGAAATCTAGATTTCTATGTTCCAAAAGACTTATCTAAAATTAGGGATAAGTGGAAATACCCCCTCAAAAAGTCGTCTTTAGATTTCCAAGATTTATTATGAAAAGGTGTTGATTGATTAAATTCTATTTCCAAAATTCATCTGAGGAGACATGGTGTATTCTCTATCTCAAGAAGTTTATATCTCTTCAAGAGCTTCGATTTTACTAGACGTAAACCCAAAATGGAGTTAAGGATCAAAAGTTATGGTACTCAAAAGATGGAAAAATTTCATCCTGGAGAGCTATGCGGAGGACCTACGTGAAGGACCTACATGGAGGACCTTTGTGGTAGTATACTTTCTACACCCCTGCATGGAAGACCTGCATAGAGGACCTCCGTCGAGGGCCTGTGTGGACAAATTCCCTTCGACTAGGCCCCCTCCATGTATATAAATAGTACCTTTGGGATCCCCATTTCTAAGACTGAAAAAGTTTAAGGACTACCTACATCTCCCATTGCTTAGCTCCTTTACCAATATCCCTCTAATTGTCTCATTTAGCTCTCTAAAAACATGAGAGAAGAGATAATTAGATGGGATAAGCATGTTTTCAAAGTCTGTTACAATTTAAAGCTCAAATATGCATGGTTACCCTATGTGATGAATTTTTCAGTCATCATAAAAGCCTACGCGGCAGACCTATGTTGTGTACCTACGCGGGGTACCTACATGATACACCTACACGGAGTACCAACACGACAGAGTTGTGTATAAGGCATCCATATCAACTTAATTACCCTTTTTAAGGCCACTCATGGAAGGGTATATCCTTTCTTAGTTCCCTTATCTGAAAGGTACTAAGTTGAAGCCTCCACCAAAACCTTCTCACTTATCAAACCATTAGGAAAGGCACATCAGTGTGTCTCCTATTTGTTTTTGTATATCTACAGTCATAGGTTTCCCAAATTTGTTTCGCAATGGGGTTAGGATTCATGGGATGTCCTAGGGTTTGTATATCCGCAGTCACATGGACCTTTCTCCTAGGAAAAATGTTGGGAAGTTCTCAGTTTTGTGGATTAGGGTTTGGGTTAGGTCCTCCCCTATTTGTATCTAAGACCCGGAACCTCAAGTCACTATTAGGGAAGGTACAGTTAACACTTGATTTTCTGTGCAATCAAAAGAAAAGTCTCCCTCCCCTACCAGGATCAATTTTAGGGTATCCATCCTAGTGTAATCCCCTAACCTTTCAAGTAGAAGGTTGCAGTCTTTCTCCTCTCTACTTCCTTCACCTTCACTCCTTCCTTTCATTGGACCCTTTTCCAGTGTAAAGTGAATAGAGGTAGGGATCATCGCCTCACCCTCTTCTCGGGTCGACTCGACCTCATCCACCCTTTCTATCATAGGCACACCCTCTTCCACCAGCAGAGGAGGAAAAGTGTGGATGCCTTTGTTAAATCTTTTACATCCTCTTGTTTCTCACACTGATCATGACTCACATGAGCTTAGATATTTTTCTTGATCATAACATTTTCAAAAATTCTAAAATACGAGAACTCTGATTCCTATTCATATCAGGATACATAGGAAGCCTTCTCAGGGATCAAGCTCAATATATTTCTTCTTCAGTAATCCAACTCTAATTATTTTAATCTGGGCATCCTCCTTAGGAATAATCCATAAATTAAACCCCCAAATCATCAAGGAATTATTTTAAGGAAGTAAGCCCAAACTCATTTCTCTCAAAGTACTATAATCTCCTATAATACTTACATGGGCTCTGATTCCCATCCACATGGGATACGTAGTAAGCCTACTTGAGGTTCAAACCCAACACTTCAAATCAACCTTGTTCTACTTGGGCCATATTCCCAACAAGGCCTAATCTTACTTGGAAAACCATATTCTTTCCAAGTTCCTTGGGCTTCTTAGGCATAAGTCCCACAAAAAACTTTGACTAAGCGGCTTTCGCTTAGATTTCCTTACCACATTACATTAAACTATATGTCTAGGTCTTTTTCACACAACCTTAAAAGGTATGATGTGTCCCATTAAGCGACACCAAACTAAAAGGGTTCTGATTCATTTCCCAAGGATACGTAGGTAGCCCATTTCATGGGTATGATCCCAATATCAAAACAAACCTTCATATCCCTAGATGAAAATAAATTCCAGAGTTCCCCACTTAGTGGCTTAAAAACCAGTATCATCATAAAGATGATTAAAATAATCTCTAAATAGTATATGAGTGGATACCATTTATGGAGAACCTTGAATACATTCTGGTGATTCTAAATTTTATACGTGTTAATAAATGATTGAAAATTACAAGGGAAAATTATGTTATACTTGGTTAATTAATAAGGATCCACGAAAATATCTTAAATTTATAAAGAGAGTCTCGTAGTAGACAATAATTCCCCCCAAAAGGGTGTGATGAGTCCGACCTACCATCCTCTCGACCAATGCATGTTCCTAAGTATTGTAAATTTAAAACTTAATGAATTCATGCCTTTGGAAAGTAAGTCCCTTTTGGATAAATAATTGTTGTTTGTTTCTAGTTCCATGAATAAATCCAATGGAAATCGCCTGGAATTAGTGATTATTAAAACTAGAACCCATGTTTCAAGGAACTATGGAACAAAAATGGTGAACCCGACGTGAATCCTTAACTAAGCTAATAATGTTACCCACCTGTCAGGACCCTATCAATTGATAAAGGAAGGCCAGACAAAGGAATAAATCACACATGTATCCATCTAAAGGATGAAACTTTAATGGAGTTTATTATCATTGTCTCATTTTTTTTCTCTTAGAACTTCCTTCGGTCCAAAATGTCTTTCTTCGAGACGACATCTGTGAAGTTCCTGACCGCTGATCAGGCTGGATCCTCATCCATGAGAAGGATGTCATCACCCACCCAGCATCTTCAATATTGGGTCTCCAATATTCTGGTAAGGGATTACCATCAGTACGGTACAATCCCAACCTTGGAGGCTTCCCGACAGGCTCTCCAATTCAATAACAATCCTTGATCATCTGGCCAACGATGACCGATGATCAAGAAGTAGACGGTACCAACCACCGTTTTCAACCGTTTCAGGTCCTTATCCCTTGAATTCAATAACCAGTCCCTTCTGTACTACATATGGTAGATCAAGAGGTCACTCAGGGCCTCAATCCAAATATGAAAGTTATAACACCCCAAGATTTCATAGTACATTATATCATTAAAGTAATTCAATAGTTTATGCTACACACAACACCGAGTTCAAGTGCACCACAACTTACCAAAATAGTAATTAAAAAAGAGGTAATGAAGAGTATTAACTGAATTTTGAATCTTATATACTCTATAAAATTTTAACATCCATATTAAGTGTTTCTTATTCATAATATAAGAACAAATTCATTTTTTCAGATAAAAGAAGTATTTTTCAAAAAATGCAATTTTACCGCCTTTTAATGGAGAACCCTTTTTAAAACCAATATTTTACACTTTTATATATTCAATTTAATGAAATTAAATTCTTATTTAGAATTGGTACATAAAACATTATTTTGGATAAATTTTTGGTACTTTTCTGATAACTTTCATATTTTGACGGATAGTGATAAATACTATGTTTTAATTGAAAAAAACTTTTTTATTCGAAATAATTTATAGTATTAAATGATGAATTTGAATGGTTTTAAAGTATAATTAGATTATATTTTTATCATTTAATACAATATAGGTCATTATAAGTAATTTCAAATTTAAATTAAACATAAACACATGTCAATCTTTTGATAGTTTTTTAATTTTTTAAAAAAATACTCTGCTTTTTGGTTTTGACAACAGGAATTAATTTTAAATTAATAAATTCAACTTATATGTTTTGAATTTGGTAAAATAGACATCATTTTTTAATTCATAATATCAAAAATATCTTAGGGTGAATTTTTGGTATTTTTCTGAAAACTTTCAATTTTTGATGAATAGTAAAAAACACTGCGTTATTATTTAAAACCGACTTTTTATTTAAATAATTATTTATTTTATTTAAATTTATTTTAAGTAAAAATATATATATGATACCTATATAAGTTCAAGTAATTAATTTTAGTCATTTTATAATAAAATTAGATGTATAAGATTTTATTGAACTTTTTAACGTTTTTTTACCCACTTCTAGGAGCATTTGAAAATTTGCATAAAACATAATTTTACCGCTTCTGTGAGTTGAATTTCAAAACTCAAAGAGAAAAGGTTAATATAATTAAGTAAAATTTGGTTCAATAAGATGAAAATCATTTTTTTTAATAGTAACTTTTGACTTTTATTTACCACGGTTAAGAGTAAATAGGGTAATTAAAGGTAAAAATGATTTTATAATTACCCTAACACATGTCCTTATTAAATTTTATAAGTGTAAATAAACCAAAAAACCTTAGGAATAAAATATTATCCTTTATTTCTACTTGTATTAGATTAGGACATTTATTATTATTTTATTTAAAGAATAGTAAAAAGTGTTATATTCAAAGTTTAATAACTAAACCATTTTTAATATAGGGTTATACATAAGATAAATTCAACTATAAATATTAATTAGAAAGATAACAATATTTCCTACATCATGGTATTTTATTTATAATTTTTAGACATTAAATAATTAAATTTATTTATGACACAATGATGATGCAGTAATTACCTTATTAATGATAGAATCAAATAAATGCTATTATAAATATAAAAAAATATAATTTCAAAGTTTTTATGACATCAACGAATTTTTTAGGTTAATATGACATGTTTGTGTTGATTATATAAGTTATTTTTTTAAGTGATAAGGTTTTTATGACTTTCACAAAAACAAAATACCAAATAGTGTCAAAATTGACATAAATTAGTTTTTAAAACAAATACTATATTATTGGTTGATATAATATTCCTAAAAATCTAAGGTTTAGAAAAAGGGATTAAATAATATTATATATTTCATTAATGAACCACTTGAGGTTCTCTTGTAAGTTTAGAGTAATTTTATTAACCATATAGTGTAAGAACACAATAAGACACATTAAAAGTTAAACTATTCAACTCGGAGTTAAATCTAAAAGATAAGGTTAAAATTGTAACCTAAATTTTTCTAAAACCTATTGGGTGAGATTATTTCGACCTATAACCACCTAAGTCTCGAAATAAATTAATTTGGAGCCATTATAAACCGAATATTATTGTATAATAAATTAATATTTTAATCTTTTCCTAAAGTGACCATCACCCCACTTATAAAAGGGAACTTCTCTTTCTCTAAAAATCACACCTCCAAAGACATTTGGATCGTCCAAACCCTTACCAAATATCCTTAAAACTTACCTCAAATCAACATAGAGTCCTTAATTTGATCATAAATCCAAATTAAGGATCCCTTTTGATCAACTCAAAAAGAAACACCCGAGAAAGAGTTAATAATTTCACCACCCTCTTTCAAGTTCTTTTCTTCGTCCACTTCCGCTTTCTTTTTTCTTCCCATACCAAAATAATAAATCCAATACATACTACATAGTGTTATGTTATTATAAATATGGTAAAACCATATTAGTTATTCTATCCATCCTATAAATGACAAAGTCACCATACGTGTGTACGTACGGCTTACCGTCTCCACGTCATGGTGTAGTTTGTTATTCAAACACTTAATTATTTGGATGGGTATAATAATGAGTATAAATGATGTAAATAATAAATATAACATGTTAATTATTCTGTATATACGATATACCATCCAATTACATACTATTTCACCATCAATATAATGATATTGTCGCTTGTGCGTATGTACGGATTACCGTCTCCACGAACATGATGAAATTCATTCCCCATTGTAATAATTCAAGAATAATTTTAATTTTATGATTAAAAATAATGTTTAATAACTTAATATAATTCTAGATATGAATCAAATACATACTATCCATAACAAAAATGGATTACGTAACCAAGTATATAAAGGAAAACATATCATTTAACACCCGAAATGATGATACTACTAAAATATTATTAACAAATAAATATTATAAGATAATATATGATTTCATATTTACGTATGTAGTTCTTTTATAATTTAATAACAATTATTTAACTATTATACAGAAGTTTAACATATCATCGACTAAGGAAAAGTACAAGGTAAGGGTTAATTCTACAATCTCTTCATTATCCGAGGTTGTTTTTACGTGAGTATCTATTGGGATCTCTTTATCATCCAAATCCATGTTTCATAAAAATATTTTCAAAAGGAATATTTAAAGGTTTTGTGGAAGGGAATCTTTAACTATATCATCATTTGAAATGTTTTAAATATTTATTCTTCTAAATCATTCTCATTAATGTCCATGTTTTTAAAATGGTTTTTAAGGATTTATTTATATGGACATGAATGTTTTTAAAATGTTAATTCCTTTCAAAAGTTTCAAAGTGGTATGTGAAACTTTGATTCAAAAATGTCATTCAATTTCTTCCTTTATAAATTACGTGACTTTTAAATGTTTTCATGAAAAAAGGATATTTCTCTCAAAGAGTTTTACAAATCATTTTCATTTATGTCAAAATTATTTAATAGATTTTAAACTTGTTTGAAGTTGATTTATTATGATACAAATATTCCATATTGTATTTAAGGTTTTCTGATATGTTTGAATATGGATGTGTTATTTTTATACCATTCATGGTTTATGGATAAAGTATCGAAATTTCGTATGCTAGTTTTAATAAGAATGTTTATGTTATGTTTAAACCTTTTTATATGAGGAATGCATTGGACTTAGTAAATGACGGGTGGAGCCTGTTATATCTCCTTGATGCATTATTAGGTCTCATGAGACAAACTAGTGTCTTGGCACAAGGCCTTGAAAAAATATTATTTGTAGTCTTGGCACAAGGCCTTGACTATGTGGTTATGAAGTTTGGAATTATGCATTCCATCATTATGAAATTATCTATTGATATTACATGTGATTATTCG
Organism: Viscum album; assembly: GCA_963277665.1. Classification (NCBI taxonomy): domain Eukaryota; kingdom Viridiplantae; phylum Streptophyta; class Magnoliopsida; order Santalales; family Viscaceae; genus Viscum; species Viscum album. The sequence goes on along the minus strand of CAUJRU010000417.1, from coordinate 236,602 downwards.
ACTATTAGAATATCCATTTGAATAAGTAAATGGAATTATTTGATTTATCTTTTCCATATTATGTTGAAGATTAAGTTTAAAAGGCTTTTGTTTTAGTTTTATACATTGCCTTAAATGTTTATTCTTATTTGAAAAAGTTTCCGCTATATTGTTATCCTTACTGAGCATTTGAGCTCACCCATTTCTTATGTTTTATTTTCCTAGGATTCCAAGAATTTTATTATGATTGATAAGTAGGGTTAAGCTAGGGGATTAATGGAATTCTCAAAGGATCATTTGTGTTGTGTTTTATTTTCCAATGTGTAATGTAATGTTCATGTACGTAATCTATTTTCCAAGACTGCTAAACTGATCGGTATTTCAGGACTTTATTCCTTTTAATCATTCCAATGTATTAAAATAATGCACCGACTCTGGGTTTCTTGGGTCGAGGTGTTACACAAGGGTCCTTCATGAGGATTTCCACCAATAATCTCCACCAGAAAAATAGTGTGGTTGAACCCCCAATATGATGGGGGTATTGTCTATGGACGTTCGGCCTAGGTCCCTCAGACCTAGGTGTGAAAGAAGAAACATCGGGATAGATTCTGGTCAATAGGGAGTAGGTTTTTACCTCTTCACCCTCTGGAGAAGTCCATCAACCTAACTTGGTGGAAAACAACTAGTGGGCACATACACTCGTCTGTCCTAAGTCCGCTGCCCAGTAAACTTGTCTGTAAGAAACTCACCAATACTTCCAGAAAAATCCAGTGGAGTACCGTGAATAGGAACATACACCTATTTACAAATTATCAGCCAGTCATTAGTCTCATCATACTGCATTTAAAGAATCCCGCCAATCAAATATGATGTCAACTGGTAAACAGGAACATACACCTTCTTACAATCACCAATTCTTCCAGTAGTCTCATCTGCCAGTATTGTAGGAAGTCTGCCAACCATGCTTGATGGAAAATAGCCATTAGGCACATACACCTACGAGCGTTAATCAAGCCTGATAGCAGTCTCGTTTGGAAGAACCCGTAAAAGTCAGTCGGAATGCTCTAATGAAAAATATGGGGCAGAACCAACTCTCTACCCATATACATGAGTATTTTTAATACCCATTGATTAGAAAAAGAGTAAAGAAGTAGGAATATACACCTACTTCAGATACGGAATGGATGTATATTCCCATTCTGGCCACTGAAGTCACCAAACATGTCTTATCAATCGTGAAAGGGCAGACATAAATTTCTACCCATATTCTGGAAGCATGCCAAAATATTATAACAACAACTTAATAAGTACCAGGGTAATAGACACATAAATCTATCCCCACACTTGGGATGACACGTCAACATGCCATTCTAGAGTAGATACACACCTTTGTTCCAGTCCAGGAGGGTCATGGGGCATACTCCCTCATATCATACGGACAACAGGATTGAAAACATACACCCATTATAATTGGAGGTAATCAGTCCGTTCTAGTGTCCAATCCAAGGTAGGAATATACACCTTCCCATGATAACCACTTCTCCCAACAACTGGACCCAACTAAGTGTAATAGAACATCCAAGAATAAGTCTCTACAAAAACAGTTGTAAAATTAATAGTCAAGCTGCAATCTGGATCCTCTTAATTCTAGAGTTCTTGAATCCCCCATACATTTATTTGTTACAGCTCAAGATCCTACCCTCTCATTACCAAATTATGGGATTGTAGCAGTAATTCTGAAGTTCTCTACTGGACACTTCATCATGAAGGCTTTCTTCATGAAAATTCAGTCAATCTAGAGATCATATCTCCAAATGAGATCCACGGAAACCCTCTGTATGGCCAGAAGACCAAGGATCAAGAGGATTTATCCCTTACTATAATCCACTATGGTGGTCCTCCTTTTGATGGCATTTTCTATGAAACTCCTCTCCGTGGTAGTATTCCACATTTTCGAGATAATTCTATAATTGACAATTTAGTGTTGAGAAAGACCTCTTATCTTGAGGCATTTTCCAACACAAGTCCAGTCATGTCTAATGCCTTGTTATTAACAGGTGAAATACTTTCTTGACCGGAAGACATATTAAGGGAACGGTCATTCTTCAAAACTCTCTTGGGTTATTTGTCTTCTAATACAGAGCATCAACTTTGGTTAAAACAAGTGGAGAACCCTCTAGTAAAATACGATGAAGATATGTTAAACATGAGAAAACAATTGGCTAAAGGAGAAATACTAGTCATGTTCTGGATTTTGGAAAATTATCAATATAACATTATAACATTGATGGAAGAATATTTCATTAATGATGTTTTCCTCAACTTATGGAATATTCTTCTTCATTTGAAAACCAAAGTATTACCATATGATGAATATAAAAATCATGTAACAGTAATAGAAGGGTTTCAATGCAAAATTTACTTGGCATCTCTCTCAGTTTCCTAGCATCCAAAGGTTGAAAATCGGTATAGAATCCTTCAATGTGCATTCCTCGATGCCCTAAAGAGGTTACACCAGTTAATTTTTGAAACTCCATCTGGTGTTCGTATTAGAGGATGGGGTGCACATGGAGCATTGCATTTCACTGCACTCCAGAATCAGCAAATCCTTCCAAAAGTGGTCTCATGCAACGTTATTCCCCACGACCGGCTATAATCAATAGATTTTGTATGCAATAAAATGTACGCACAAGAACAGGCCTCAACTAGATCTCATCAAATTCAAGCCCACAAAAACTCTTTTTTGAGTTACTTTTGCATCAAGCATTTGAGAATATTGAGCAGGCCTCCCGCTTAGAGGATTTTAGCCGTTAGATAACGCAAATGTCTGAAATAACATAGTGATCTTCCGAAACATGTGATTTGAGTGGTTATCAAATAATGCACCTAGTTAATGTCTGAACCAAAATTTGTAAAATCAGAATAAAAGTTGTGTGAATCTCATCCATAGAAGTTCCAGAGCCACCCCATCTTGCAGGGCTAAGGGATTGTTTAATTCAACCTTAAAATTCATTAAAAAAAGTTAAAAGGTTTGAAGAAGAAGAAGAACAGGAACAGCCCTAGCCTACAGGGATGGGGGCCTTTTCACATCTAGAATCCCCTCCTCAAAAAAAGTCAATTTTCTCCTGATTAGGGAAGAAGCCACAAAAATATTTCACAATTGAACAATCCAAGGATTCCCTTCAGGTAATTTTCTGCCAAACATTCCCAGGAATTCATCATATAGGAGAACAGAGTCTCATGAAAGATACTGAGGGAGACAATCTTACAAAGCTACTGATAGAATTCCATCAATGCATTATGTTTCAATAAATTTCATTAACACCATTGCAGAAGATCCTCTATAAAATGAGTCCAGTTCAGTGGAATCAGAAGATGAGGTTCTTATCCATAATACGGTATAGGATGAAGCAAATGAAGAATGTGTACGTACCCAAAATCAGAGGCTTACCTAGAATTTAGGTATGACTTCAAATAACTAAATCTCGCCCCTCCAAAAGGCATATAACAAGGGTAAGGGTAAAATTTATATTGCATCTCACTTTTCCACATGAGAAGGTCAATCTCTTTCACTTGAAGAGAGATTTTCACAATAAGAAGAGGAGATGAAGGAGTTGAAAAGACTCAATACATAGTTACTTCGTAGCATCATTTCTTCTAGAAATACTCCCTAGGAAGATCCTCAACTTACATATCCTATAGGATCTCCTCAACAAAGAGGATTTTTGGTAATTACAGATGCAGATAATGAATTCCCTATATTGGGTACAAATCCAGGATAGGATCAAGCACATCCTTATACTCCTATTCCCATGGGTTATCCAAGGAAAATACCAGCACCACCACCAGTGGTTTTTTTAGATGTCGCACTTGTTCGAGCTCTTGTTGTTGTACCTGTATACGAACCATCTCATCCAGATATTCCCCAAGTGCTTATGAACACAATTGAGACATTAACAACTTGATTGGAATCCATGGAAGAATGGTGTGTGATGGTTCATCCAGAAAAGAAATCTTACCCCGAATAGGTGGATCTGATCCCTCCCCCACCAAATTTTGTGAATACCACATTACCAATATTTAATGTTTCAGGAGATATGGAACAACACTTAACACATTTCATTTCTTGTTGTGATCCCATGATGGGAACTTCTCAACCACAAGAAGCAGTAAAGCTTAGGTGTTTTGTGTAGTCATTACAAGGACCAGCTTTTATATGTTATACAAGTTTGCAATCTCGATCAATTACTGGATGGGAAGATCTTCGTCAGAAATTACTTTTTCAATTCGGTTCAACGATACTAAAGACAATATTTTTTTATCTTAAAAATTTCAACAAAAAAAAGAATGAAAGAGTTTCTTATTTCGTTGCTCTATGGAAAGGATTAATGTATTCCTTAAATATGGCACTCCCTCAAGAAGGTTTTCTACCAATTTGTGTGGAAAATTTGGGTGATGAGTTACGCACACCACCAATCCCTGTGAAATACTCATGAGGGTTTCAAGACCTTGCTTCCATTTCTCAACAGGTTTAAGATTCCATTATTTAAACTAATGCTAAAACTCATGTAATTCCATCAACTCTAGGAAGGATAATAGGGAAAGCAAAGGCTGCTACAGTCACACTCAATAAAGAACATGTACCTACTTCCACTTAAAAACCTCTATCATATCCATGGGCTCCTCCTCCTGAGCATTAGCATAAATTACCACCTCGTCAAGATAATCAAAGAGATAAAAGGTAGAAACAATTTTAGGAGTTAAAGAAAAAAAATTATTCTTTCTAGAATGAACAGGTTCCCATTTACTTCATCTCTGATCTGGAAAATAGTTTGGTTCATTTTCCGAGGCCGAAGAAACCAAAAAAAGAAGGAGATGAAGATCTTCCAAATTATTATCACTTTCACCAGATGTTGGGGCATCCCATTCAGGAGTGTTTTGTTTTCTAAGACCACCTGCAAAAAATGGTTGAATTTGGACATGTAAAACTGAAAAGTTCTTCAACCCAAGTAGCATGTGTTACTAATGCTAATCCAGAGGAAGAAGGCGATTAGTGGGAAGTCAAAAGTAAAAATGCACAGAAATATAATGATTCGATGATCAGGAAAATGATTAACCAAACTCATTCCATTATACAAACACATTTGAATCAATCTATTGTGTCTCCTGCTACTCCCACCATAGTAAAATCATCTTCATCAAAAGATCGGTCCTCCAAAGGTCAATCCTCAAAGAAGCGACCTAATCAGAATGTTAAAGAGCAGTCAGAAGATGATGAAATCATGTAAATGCCTAAGTTTTCTTTGACTCTAGAAGATTTCATTACATCCACTTCAAAAGCACAGGCACCGCCTCGCCAGATGGCACAACCAGAACTGACCTATCAAGTAGAATCTTTATCAGATGAGGAATTGATCTTTGGTTCCATCAATGTTATCCACTTAACAGATCTCTATGCCAATGGTGATTTTGATTATAATGAGCCTGAGTTACTTGTACCTAACTAGAGAACTAGAGGAAGAGGCCATGGTCAAGGATACAGGGGAAGATTTGGGTATTCTAGAAGCCACTATTTTAACTCTACCCCTACTCGAACTGTATATGTGGCGAAAACTCATGGAAGATACCTTTAGCGGGATCTACAAGAACAATGAGTTTCTTCCACACATGATAGGTTCAGTCCTAACATGATTATTTTGGAGGACTAATTAGAAGTCCCATCATCTTCTTCTCATCAAGTAGATAGACCTAGTCAATCTAATCTGCTAAAGCCATGAGTATTTCTAGTTTCTACTCCGACAGAGGGTACATCCACACCAAGAGTGTCAGCTTCGAAGGCACCTGCAAAACCACATCTCCATGATGGGAAACACAGACCTTTGGACCAAAAGTATGATTTTTTGAAATAGTTGACCCAAGTACTGGCCAAATTGTCAATTATGGATGCTTCGAATCTATCAAAAGATCTTCGAGAAGCACTTATTGAGGCTTTTTCAAGTCCTCAAGAGTTTGAAACTGAAGTTACTATAGTTGAGGTTTACCGTATAGAGAATGATTCTTCAAAATGTCATGCAGTTATATCTTTTATAGATGAAGACGAAGATAATGTTGTATATGGACATATATCTATCTATAAGGGTCAATGACATAGACATCTGATGAGCCTTCATTGATAATGGATTAGGAGTCAACCTTATTACTATTCATACACTTCATCGATTGGGCCTCATTGAATCTAAATTATCTTCTTCTACCTTAATGTTTCAAGGTTATGATAAGAGTGAGCAAGAACTATGGGGAAATATTACACTCAGAATTCATTTTTTAGATCTTGTGTCTAATTCATATTTCATGGTTGTTCATTAGGACACAGCCTTCAACATTCTTCTTGGAAGACCTTGGCTATATCAACATGTGACCATACCTTCGTCATACCACCAATGTCTCAAATACTATTTCAATGGTCAAATCGGGACATTGTATGGTGACAGGACTCTATTCAAAACATGTGAATATCAATAAATTGAGGCATAATTTTATCACACAAAGGGAACAAGGTCTATAGAAAAGGAGGTAACTAAAATTAATGCTCTGAATGGATTGGAAAGGATCCCAGAAAACCCATTCATACATTTGAGTACAGATTATGTGTTTCCTATCAATCAAATTGGAAGGGTAAAACCAAATCTAGGCACTCATCCAGTGAATTCCATAGTGTCAATTATGGTAATTAAGCCAGATAGCATGGGAGAAAATGTTTATTTACAAATCAGTGATGGAAGCTTAAATGGATATGTATTCATTTCATCTTCTGAACTACAGAAAGACTCTAATTTTTCAATCAGAATATAAGAAGTTGTAGCAATGCTAGAGGAAGACAAGGATGTTGATTCCCAATCCATCATCTCCTCTTTATTTCCATAGGAAGACCCTTCATCATCAGTAGGGTCAGAAATGGTGGCCTCTTCTTCAGGATGTTCAAATAATGCTTCCTTCCCTAACTCTAAAAGTTTTGCTTCATCATTTGTTGTGTGAGTAGAAACAGAAGAAGTAACACATAATGAAGAAGAAGAGGAAGATCTCATGGACACTCCTACATCATTTGAGGAAGGTGTCTCTACCACTGTGGATGATCTCGGAGAAATAAATATGGGTACAGAAGAAGATCCATGCCCCACTCTAATTAGTGTGTTCATGACTTTTGAAGAGAAATAGACGTATGCTTCATTTCTAAATCAACATCAAGATATATTTTATTGGAATTATACAAAATATTATAGTACTTAACCCTAATGTAGCCACTCATCATTTGGGTTTTCCAGAAGAACATCGAGTATTCAAGCAGGCAGCAAGAAGAACACACCCAACTCATGCCTCTAAAATTGAAGCTGAAGTTGATAAGCTTATAAAGGATAACTTTGTCAGGGAAGTTCAATATCCAAAATGGATGTCCAATATTGTCCCAGTGAAAAATGAGAATAGTAAAATCGGAGTTTTCATTGATTTTAGATATCTTAACTGGAATTTTCCTAAAGATGACTTTACAGTTCCGATCACAGAGCTTTTAATCAATGAAACTGCTGGCTATGAAGATTTTTCCTTCATGGATGGCTACTTTGGGTACAATCAAATACAAATAGACCCATAAGATGAAGATTCTACAGCCTTCAGAGCCCCTCAAGGTGTTTTTTTCTATCGAGTAATTCCCTTTGGCTTAAAGAATGCAGGTGTAATGTATCAATGTGCTATGCACCAAATCTTCAAACCCTTATTAGGAAAATTTGTCTAATGTTATGTGGAGGATTTGGTGGTTAAATTCATACAACGTTCTAATCACTTTTCTGGTCTGGAGACCATAGTCAATAAACTTCAGCAACAAAATTTGAAGATGAACCCCTTGAAATGTGCTTTTGGTGTAACCTTAGGAAATTTCCTCATCTTTGTTGTACGCCATCATGGTATCAAAGTTGGTCCTAATAAAACAAAATCAATTCTTGTCATGACACCTCATCAAAATTTGAAATAATTAAGTGGAATCTAAGGAAACTTGGCCAATATTTGGCACTTTATCTCCAATTTGGTAGGCAAGTGTTTTACCTTAAATAGATTAATGAAGAAGGGAGTCACCTATTAATGGACTGAAGACTTCCAAGAGGCATTTGATACCCTCAATAAATATCTCTTGAGTCCACTGGTATTAATTCCAACTATTTAAGGAAGACCACTTATTCTCTATGTGACAACTTTAGAGCGATCACTGGGTACCTTCCTTTCCTAAAATAATGATGTTGGGAATGAAAACATCCTTTAATATCTCAGTCTAACTATTCTTGATGCAGAAACTCAGTATTCATGTATTGAAATGTGATTCCTCGCATTAATATTTTCAGTTCAGAAATTGAGGCACTACCTGCAACATCATGAGGTCCAATTGGTATCTTGCAATAACCCGCTAAAATGTATCCTTAGTCGTCCTATGCATATTGGGTGTCTGGAACGGTGGGAATTTATTTTGCAATAGTTTGATATCTAGTTTGTGCCTCGGAAGGCAATAAAAGGCCAAGTTGTGGCCGACTTCCTTGCTGAGAACCCATATGTGAAAGATACATCATTTAGTATTGAACTTCCTGATTAAGAGGTCTTCTCTATTCAAGATAATCCCCAAAAATGGGAGATGTACTTTGATGGCGCCTCCAGAAGTCCAATAGGAAAGAGAATGAAAAACCCTAAACTCGACAAAGTTGGGTTAGTAATTGTCCTTATCTCTCCAGAAAAGACAGTGTTTCCTTATTCCTTCATGTTGTTAGAAGGCGGAACCAACAATGAGGCAGAGTATCAAGCTATCATCACAGGCTCGGAATTGGCACTTCAGGTGAAAGTGAATCACTTGAAAGTGAAAGGTGATTCAGAGTTGGTGATCAAACAAATCAATGGGGATTATTCTATCATAAAAAAAGAATTAATCCCTTTGGTGGTTATGTCATAGGGTTAGTGGATGAATTTCCCTCAGATCTGACATTGTCTTATGTCTTTCAATCATAAAATTTCCAATATAATGCACTGGCTAATGCAACTACAGCCTTGGAAGATCCAAACTATAATGAGATAGTCATCAGTATAGCCCATCGTCATGTAGTCACACCTTTTGTTAAAACTAAAATGGAAGAAATTAATGAAATTAGCCCTATTTTTTAGCCATATGGTCGTACCATGGGATAGAGAACATCCATCATGGAATGCCTTAAAATGGAGTACTTCCACTAGGTAGAGTTGAAAAAGAATAGATCTGACGACGAGCGACCAATTTTACTCTTTATGATAGACCAGATCACCAAAAGGACCTCTACAAGCGACGCATTGATAGAATCCTCTTCAGGTGTATTTATGGAGAAGAAATTGCAGCTCTTGTGAAAGAAGTACATTCAGGAGCTTGTGGTGCTCACCAGTCTAGGCATAGGCTTTCTGATCAAATCCAAAGGCTTGGATACTTTTGGCCTCCAATGATGCATGATTGAACAAATTTCACTAAGAAATTCCATCCCTGTCAAGTCCATTCCAACTTCATTCATCAACCCTCGGAGTTGTTACATCATTTAAATACTCCAAGCCATTTTCCACATGGATAATGGATGTAGTAGGGCCTTATCCTCCAACAATGTCTAAGCAGTTCAAGTATATTCTTACTGCTACTGACTTCATCTCTAAATGGGATGAGGCAATTCCTATCAAAAAAATTTGATCCAAAAACATTGTTAGTTTTGTTAAAACTAACATCATCACCATATTTGGTGTTCCTCATACTATATTTATGGAAAATGGCACCAATTTCTGTTCTGTTGAAGTAAAGAAGTTATATCAATAGAACACTATCAAATCCAACCATTCATCTCGCAATCATGTAGAGGTCAATAGACAGATAGAGGATTTCAATGAAACCCTATAAAATATACTCCATAATATATTGTATAAAGATAAGAAATATTGTCCTGATAAACTTTTTCATGCTTTATGGGCTTATCGGACTACTACCAGTAATGCCACCCAGGAAACTCCTTATTCATTGGTGTACAGAATAGAAGAAGTTTTTCCAATTGAAATTTAATATCCTTCAGTCAGAGTTGCAATATGTGATCAATTATCTACATATGATAATTCTCAGAAACAGTTTGATGATATGGAATGATTATACAAAAAAATATTGCAAAATTTTCATCATTTAGAATTCTATCAAAATAGAATAGTGTGAGCCTTTAACAAGAATGTTCACCTCTGTTCATTTCTTCAAGGAGAATTAGTATTGGTCCTCAGGACTCCAATGATACTAGGAAACAAACCTCCAAATCTTGATCCAAAGTGGGAAGGACCTTATTCCATATATAAGGTCTAATCAAATGGATCTTATGCCTTAATCTCAATGGAAGGAGAATTTATTACAACTCCAACCAATACTAGATTCTTGAAGAAATACTTTGTGTAATTGAAAAGATGTGTCCTTACTACAATACATTAAACTACACACCATTAATTCCTAGTTATAAGAAATTAAACTGCATAACAATCATAAACTTCCATGCTACATGACAGTAAAATGTGTAGCATCTTTGTCCTTGTCGCACAACGTTAAACTGTATGACATCATTTTTCCTCATTACACAATATTAAAATGTACGGCTAACATCTTTTCTACTTGACATTAGGAGCTTCCATATGCAAGCATCATTGACATCATTGCTTCTCCTTAGTGGGAAATGAGTCCCTTTCTTCCCTATGTCAAATTCATATCTTCATAGGGACCTCATTTCAATACCTATGTGTGGATTGATTCTCATTTATTTGAGATACGTAGAGATATATGGATCTCCAATCTTGGGCCTAGCCGCAACCACAAAATTTTATTTCCTTTTATCCTCCTATATATGAATCAGATCTATAGAGAGTGTTCTCATAAGATACATGGTCTGATCTTTATACCATTTTGTGTCTTAAGTTTAACCGTTTTTCCAGAACATGTCAAAAAACCCTTGTCTCTCATTTAAAACTCCATTGGTGTGGGAAATGAATGTTTAAATAACCACATACGACTTGATTATCATCTATATTAGATATTTAGAGATGCATAGATATCTATTCTTGGGCCCAACCACAATAAAGAAACCCCTTTATTCCTTATATAAGAATCAAACCTGCATAGGGAATGTTTAAAGAACTATATATGACTTGATTCTTTCCCCTAGTAAGATATGTAGTGACACTTGTGTTTTGTTCCTTGGTATAGCTACAACATGTCTTTATTTTCACGTCAGTTCATCTTCTTCCTTACCTCATGATGTTAAATTACATGGAAATCCAAGAACTACATTTGGGTTGATTCTTTCTCTAACGAGATTCATAGTGAACTCGAGTCTTATGCTCTGGCTTAGCCATCACTTAATCATAATACCCCTATCATTTACTTGTGTCACCTTTGTGTTATAGAAGAAGCCTTTACTGATCCTTTTTTATCACACTGATCATATATCACATGGTCTTAGGAATTGGGTAAAAAAATTCTCTGTATAAATAAGGTATCTCAATTTCTTATGAGGTTATCAATGGTCTTTACTGCATAACTTAAAATTTCACAGTATAATGTCCTCATTGCATGACTCTAAACTGAACCCCATAATATTGATTCAAAGTAAAAAAAGAAAGTCTCCATTTTTATATATGAGTCATATCTATGTAAAGGAATTCAAACTCATATCCAATATTGATTAAAATATTTCTCATGTGCATTGAGAATAACCCCCTTTCATATTTCACAATCTTAGTATTGAATATTTTCAGATCTTCATAATCTTTCTTATGATTTTTTGTGACAGATTCTCTGATATATGAGATCTATTTTTCTTGACTATGCAGTACGTGCCCCTAGGTGGTCTTGCATAAAATTTTTCTATATAATGGGTCAGTCAGTTAAAAGATGACACTATTTTTCTGTGCAGGATATTCCCTAATTGGCCCTGCATAATACAACCCTGATAATGGGTTTTTCAAATAATGGTAATTTCGTCCTTGGTAAAAGTTTTTTTTGTCCCCTTCAAACTTTGATTACAATATACAAGAATCTATATTTTAAAGCATTCATTCATGTATATTTGTCCCATTACCTTTCCCTCAATCTAAAAGTCTTCAAGACCATGGTTTACACATTTCCCTCTCCATGCGTTCAAAGAAATATGAAATAACCTTGAATAACTTGTCCACATATCATATATTGTTTTCATTTATGGTCCTAGTTGTATGACCTAAAACTAGAAACACCATACTTCCTATGTTTGGGTTAGACCTTCATAGAAATCATATTCCTCTGGTTATTTGGAAATCATGATTGGAAATACTCTCTCCATATTCAGGTACCTTTATTCATAAACAAAACTCTTTGATTTGGAAAATTTGATTCTCTATAAACTTTTGTTGGATTTTAGAAATAGAATGTCAATCTTCTAAGATCTATTTTTCTTAATTATGAATTATGTTCCCCTAGGTGTCCTTGTATAAAATTCACCTACATAACAGGACTTTAAGTCAAAAGATGACACTATTTGGCTATGCAGAATATGCCCCAGTTGACCCTGCATAATACAGCCCCCATAACAGGTTTGTCAAATAATGGTAACTTTGTTCTTGGAAAAGACACCCTCTAATGATTTTAGCCCTTTTCCTATATCAGTATTCATATCTATAAATTCCCAAATCGCAGTTTACAATTTTTACTTCCATACCTAAATATGGTAGTATGTTTCCAACCAAATTATCAAGAAATTACGAGAGTCTCATACCTTTGTTCAAAGCTAAATACCATAAATTAAAGCTATCCAATGTCCTCACTACATGACTTAAAACTACAAAGTACAATGTCCTCACTACATGAATTAAAACAGCACAGCACAATGTCCTCACTGCATGACGTAAAACTGCACAGTACAATGTCATCACTGCATGACTTAAAACTGCATAGCCTGATATTAGAAATTCCCCTTGTTGATAAATTTTAACTATTCCTCATACACCAAATTTGTGTAGAAATGGTTTTCATGTTCATGACATATGTCAGCATAGATAACCCTTTATTCTTAAAATACCTTTCCTTAGAAAAACCACACATAATGGTCTTGAGTCACCCAAATCTTATTTTCCCTTGTCTATCTACAGTAAAATGTTAAATTCCTAAGATCTCTTTTGATTGAATATGCAGTATGTTCCCTTAGGTGGCCTTGCATAAAATTTTCCTACATAGAAGACCTATTAGTCAAAATATTCCACTATTTTTCTATGCATCATATGCCCTAGTTGGCCCTGCATAACACAAATCTCATAACTGGTTAGTCAAATTATGGTAACTTTGTTCATAGAAGAGACTTCCCTTTTTTTATACAAGTTTTAGATTTGGTGACCATAAAAATCATGGCTCAAGATTCCCCTTGTAAATATTTAAAGAATATTAGATAAATTATTAGCCATTGTGTCTTGTTTGGGATATACTTTCAAAATTTATGGTCCAATCTATTCGACCTTAAACATTATCCCTTTCTATTCCAATATGCATGACTCTAAACTACCAACAAAAAGAGACATAGTACTCACCAGATTGAAAACCCATAATGGGAACTCTGGAAAAAAGTTGAGTCTCATCTCACTTGACTTACATTTTTTGTATGGTTTAGGTAATATTGAGAAATAAAAAGTCAAAATACAAAAAATGTGTAGGGTTTTCCATACGACCCTAGAAGCAGTCAAACTATGCTTGCTAGGCCCTATGGCTTAGGAAAAATTTGAGAATCCTTCCAAACATGATGTAGCATCAAAGTCCACAAAATGATGTCAAAATGCATCAAAGTGGCCTAGTTTTACCTCAGAACTAGATTCTTTCAGTTCTGAACGAATCCAGTTTTAAGGGGGGTGGATTTTGTAGACACCATGAAATGTGTTCCATGAACTTTTCCATAGATTGAAGATGTGAACCTCACTTAGACACCAAATGCTAAGTTTGGGTAAAATACGTCTTTATAGAGGAATAAACATGCATGATATATTTCTATGTGCCAAAATACTTCTCCAAAATTAGGGATAAGTGGAAAGACCCCCCTTGAAAAGTTTTATTTGAATTTCCGAGATTTATGATGAAAAGGCGTCAATTGATTAAATTCAATTTCCAAAATTCCTTTGAGAATACTTGGTGTGTTATCTATCTTAATAATTGTATATCTCTTCAATATCTTTGATTTTACTAGTCGTGGAGCCTAAACTGACTTATGGATCAAAAGTTATGGTACTCAGAAGACAGAAAAATTTTATCCCGAAGAGCTACACAGAGGACCTACGTGGAGGACCTACACGGCAGTATTCTTTTTGAACCCCTACGCAGAAGACCTTTGTGGAGGACCTATATAAATAACCTCTCTTCAAACAATCCCCCTCCATGTCTATAAATAAGACCTTTCGGCTCCCTATTTTCAATATTGAAAAAGTTGAAGGACTTCCTAAAGCTCCCATTTTGTAGCTCTTTCTCCTAGATCCCTCTAATTGTCTCAGATAGCTCTCTAAAAACATGAGAGAATATATAATTAGATGTGATAATCATGTTTTGAAAGTCTTTTACAATTTTAATCTCACATAGTCTTGGTTACTCTATGTGAATCATTTTTCAGTCAACATAAAATCCTATGTGGAAGACCTATGTGGGGTACCTACGCAACACACCTATGCAGAGTACCTACGCGACAGAGTTGTTTATAAGGCCTCCATATCAACTTAATTACCCTCTTTAAGGCCACTCGAGGCTGGTTATCTCCTTCCTTGGTTCCCTTATCTGAAAGGGACTAAGTTTAAGCATCCACCAAAACCTCCTGACTTATCAAACCCTTGGGAAAGGCACATCAATGTGTCTCCTATTTGGGTTTATATATCTGTAGTCAGAGGTTTCCCAAATTTGTTTCACAATGGGGTTAGGATTCAAGGAATGTCTATGGTCTTGTATATCTATAGTCACATGGACCTTTCTCTGAGGAACAGTGTTGGGAAGTTCTTGATTTGGAGGATTAAGGTTTGGGTTCTGTCCTCCCCTTTTCATCTCTAAGACCCAGAACCTCAGGTCACTGTTAGGGAAGGTATGGTTAACACATTCTTTTCCATGAAAGCAAAATAAAAGTCTCCCTCCCCTACCAAGATCAATTTTAGGGAATCCATCCTTGTGTAAGCCCCTAACTTTTCAATTAGGAGGTTGCAGTCTTACTTCTCTCTACTTACTTCACCTTCACTCCTTCCTTGTATTGGACCCTTGTCCAATGTAAAGTGGACAGAGGGAGGGCTCATCACCTCACCCTCTTCTTGGGTCGACTCGACCTCGTCCACACTCACCGCCATAGGCACGCCCTCTTCCACCAATGGAGGAGGAAGAGTGTGGATGCCTTTGTTGAACCTTTGACATCCACTTGTTTGTCACACTGAGCATGACTCGTATGGGCTTAGATATTTTTCATAATCACAACATTTGAAAAACTTTTGAAATACGAGAACTATGATTCCTATTCAAATTAGGATATGTAGGAAGCCTTCTCAGGGCCTGAGCTCACTGGATATCCTCTTCAAGAATCCAACTCTAATTATTTTAATCTGGGCATCCTTCTTAGGAATAATCCCTAAATTAAACCCCCAAATCATCAAGGCATCCTTTTCAAGAAGTAAGCCCAAACTTGTTTCTCTAAAAGTACTATACTCTCCTATGAGACTTATCGAACTACGTGGGATTTGATTCCCATCCACATGGGATATATAGGAATCCTCCTTGAGGTTCAAAACCAACATGTCAAACCAACCTTATTCTCCTTGGGCCATATTCTCAACAGGGTCTAATCTTTCTTGGAAACCTATATTATTTCCAAGTTCCTTGGGCTGCTTATGCATAAGTCCCACACCAAACTTTTACTAAGAACCTTTCACTTAGATGTCCTTACCACATGACATTAAACTATATGGCTAGGTCCTTATCACACGATCTTAAAAGGTATGATGTATCCCATTAAGTGGCAACAAACTATGAGGTTTCTGATTTCTTTCTCAAGGATACATAGGTATCCCATTTTGTGGGTATGATGCCAATATCAAAACAAACCTTTATCTCACTGGATGACAATAAATTCCATAGTGCCCCACTGAGTGGCTTAAAACTAGTATCATTATAACGATGATTAAAAGAATCTCTAAAAGTATATGAGATGATACCATTGGTGAAGAACCTCAAATACATACTAATGATTCTAAATTTTACAAATGTTAATGAGTGATTGAAAATTCCAAGAGAAACTTATGTTATACTTGGTGAATTAATAATTATTCATGAAAATATGTTAAATTTATAAAGAGAGTCCCAAAGTAGACAATATTTCTCCCCAAAATGGTGTGATGATTCTGACCTTCCATTCTCTCAACCAATGCATGTACCTAAGTATTCTAAAGTTCAAACTTAATGAACGTATTCCTTTAGAAAGTAGGTCCCTTTTGGATAAAGAACGGTTGGGTGTTTCTTGTTCCATGAATAAATCCAATGGAAACCGCTTGGAAGTAGTGATTTTTAAAACTAAAACACATGTTTCAAGGAACGAAATAACAGATATATATAAATATTTACCCAATTCATTGGAAGGAGATGTAAGTATCGCCTATATCATAGGGAAACCCGTATTTATGTGTACCACAAGATCAAAATAATTCATCATATCATAACCCATTAAATGAAATAGGTGTCATAAAAAATTACTCATATAATAATATGTAGAAAAGATAAAGTTTTAAAAATCATTTCATCATAGAATAACTCATGAAAATAATCAGTTTTCATAAGCATTTCTTCATGGTATAACACACGGAAGAGAATGGGGTTCATAAACATCATGTGACCAAAACATAAACCATTCGTAGAAAGAGTGTGAATGTTATTCTTGGATTATATCCCCAAAAAGTCATAGGTAACACCAAAAGATATCATATTATATGGAAAATAATTTTTAAAGATCATTTAAAATATTTATTGAGAAAAATATCCCTTCCACTTTAAAAACACATTTTAAAACATAAAAAATTTTGAAAATGTTTTTCTTTGAAAGTAACCTTTTAAAATTATAAAGGAATAATTCAATATAATGTAAAACAAATTTAAAACATAAAAATTTTTAAAAATAATTTTCCTTTCAAATTATCTTAAAATATCATTTAAAAACATTATTTGAAACATTTTTAGAAAACATTATTTTGGAAGAAAATAGATTTCTGAACAAAGAGAGAAATAAAGTTAGATTTTCTTAAAAACGTTTTCTTAATTATCAAAAGTAACAAAGAGTGAGAAACTTAATCTATTAATTGAATATATTATGGATAACTAATGTATAATAAATTTCATAACAATTATTTAGAGTTATATCATGAGATTTCAACATTGGAGACTTAATCATAAACAATTATGATAAATTATGAGATTGTAACATAACGTATTTACTGTTTTAGTAATATTGAATCATAAGCCCCCAAAATAAATAAAATAAAATTGAATTTAAAATATCATGAGGATAAATAAATTAATGATATTACATGTCAAATAATCTGTATATACACATCAATAAAGAAAATAGGTTCCTAACGTACGTATCAATGAAGGAAAATTAAGACAAAAATACCTTACTGTTTTGTTAATTTTTAAACCATAAACCCCATGAAATAGAGATCCTAAAATGGATATAAAAACCCAAAAAAATTATTATAATAATAATAAAATACATTCATAGTAATTATACACACCACATAAAATAAATAGGTGGTGAACATAGCATGTGTCTCACGGAAGTAAAAAGTGAGACATAAATCCCTTACTACTTGAGTAACTTTTAAATCATAATCCCCATGAATGAATAACATTAATTATCATTAAATAAGTAATATTAATTATATGTAATTTCATAGAGTATTATATACACCACACAAAATAAATGGGTGGTGAATATTGGATAAGTATCTCATAAATAAAAGTAAGACTAGAAATCCCCTTACATTATGCCTTGACTTCTGTCGCACTCATTAAAACTTATTGTATAATAAATTTAAGTGTATCATAAATATATTAAATAAAATTATTCATATATATCATACCATATATTATTTTCTTATGACCTTTTATTACCCATTTATTAAAAATTCCATGTTAAAGTTACGTTTTGGGTAATAACCCCTTTGTTTTTTATATATGTTTTGATTTATTATATTTATGGTGCTATTACATTGATCATGGTTAAATCATATAAAAATGATATAAATGATATAAATATAATTTATATTAAGTATATATGTATTTATATTAATCCATAATATTTAGTGATAGGAAATGAAAAGTATTGTTCATGGAGACGGTTGGTCATACATACGCATGAATGTTGTTTTTCATTTTCTTATCAGATTAAAAGAAATAAATTTAAATGGTATATATTATCATTATATAAAACTTTTAATTTAATATATATCACAAATTTTTATTAAACTCATCCTTAATACATTCCATGTAAATGGTAAATGAATCACATTGCTTCGCGAGGTGGTAGTCCACCGTACACATGAATGATATTATCGTATTCGCACAAAATAGAAAGAATTAAGGTACGTGTGATATAAAAATTAAAAAATAATAATATAATAATATATAATATATATATATATATAATAAATCCATTTCTATGGATAGCCTTGAGAGGTGGTAATGAAAAAATGAACAATATTGATTCTTGAGGTAGTAGTCTGTCGTACACATGAATGATGACTTTATAACCCATTTGATGGAAGTTTGTGAGGTTTTAGGTCATAAAATTAATATAAAAAAATATTAGTATATATAAAATACTTAATTTATTATATAATCATGAAATAATATGAATTAAATAATGTGGAGAATGAAATAAAATAAAAATGCTCATTAATGAAATTTTCCTCTTCTTTAGGTATCCTTCTTAGGTTTGCACTAAATACTTTCCCGGTTTGATTTATATCCAAACTAAGGCTTATAGGATTAGTTAATTGAGGTTTATAATTTATTTTGGTAGGTTTTTCTCAATCCAAATTTCTTAAGAGGTGTTAAAAGGTGGGTATAGTGAGTCGCCTTTTATAATTGAGGAGGATTGGTATTCATGTAAAAACTCAAAAGTATTCACTATTGGGAGGTCTCTTGTACCCCATGTGGATAAAAATGTAATAATAATGTATTTTTGGGTTTATTTGTTCTATAAACGCCTCTACTGAAAAAAAATAAAATCATTTTTATCATTGTGTTCCTTATTCCTTAGGTTTACTCAATTTTACCCTTTTGTTTTTATCATGGTAAATAGTTTTTAACCTGGGTAATTTATCCTCTAAGACTAAATTAAAGTGATAATTATTATAAAATTTATACCCAATAATTATAAATATTATATCTAATTTATAAAATAAAAATCTCATGTGTGTTGATATTAATTTTAACAGAAGTGCGTGTAAAAAACACTATTTTAACTCTAATCATGCTAACAAAGTTTTTATTACTTATAGGTAAATATGTTCTATATAAAAGATCAATTGGTCCATAAATGGACTATATTTTATATTTATTAACATTTAAAAATCATGTTTCATAATATATTATTTTTAGTCATTTTAAATCATTTAATAAGATATCAATTAATATAAATAACATTAACCTCAATTTTAACATTATTTATTTAATTTGAATTTTAAAAGTATCAATACAAGGATGGAATTAAAATATATCATTTTCAAACCATTTTAACATGATATAACCTTATAGAAAATTAAATTAACTCAATAATTCATTCCATTTACATCACTTTTCATATTTTTAGTATCATTCATTCTATTTAATTATTAACTAAATAATTCATGGATTGGTGTTTCTTAACCATTTAAAGTAAATATTTCATATCTAAAAATTAAAATAAATTATCATTATAAAAAATAATTTACCTTAAAAAATAATATTTATAATTTCATGTGTGATGTTTTCCTCTATCCCATATCTTTATAAATATTAAAGGCAAGGAAGGTTCCATTTTTTTTCTTTTTCTTTACTTAACTTATTATATAGGTCACTTTCATGGAATAGTATCCCACTAACTTATAAAAATATATTATAAGGTGATAATGGAATACATATATCAATAAAATAGTTTTTGGAAAATTTGGTAGGTCATTTTACCCCATATCTTATAAGTTTAAACCTACAATAAACTTATTTTTACCTTAATCGTGGTAATTAATTTTAATTATTTTCCCTAATCATTGTAGTAAAGATTAATTTAACCTTATTATATAATATAAATTATTATGATTATAAATATTTAATCCATTTTTCCAAATTCAAATCACATAATTGGCATAATTTAAATTAAAATGAAACTCATAGATGCGATGAGAAAGCAGGTTTTTGAATAGAAAATGTTCCAAAGTTTAAGATGTTTCTCTATAAAAATACAATATGAAAATTATTCCAATGACTTAAATTGTATTGATTAATATAAAATTGATCTAATTTTTATTTAAAACTAATTAAAAATATAATTTAACCACATAAATTATTTAAACTAAAATCCAATTTTCAATTAAAATTCTACATTATTCATTATTCATCAAAAAAATAAAACTTTTCTGAAAAAAAAAACCCAAAAATTAATCCTAAGATAATTTTAATATTATTATTTAAAAATAAATTTCATTTTTTAAAATAAATTTTCTAAAATTTTTAGAATTTAATTTTAAAATAAGTGTTCCAAAAAAAGGTGACAATACTATTTTTTAGAAAAAATCAGTTTTAAGCATAAAATTGGATTTATTTTTTATATTTTGTCTAGAATAAACATAGGATGAGTGTTAAAAATTATATTCAATATATAATATATAAACTTAATTAATATAATTCACCAAGAGTTATTTGTTTAATTTATTGGTATAAAACTCACTTGTGTGAATAAAAATAGTTTTCGAAAAAAAATCTTTCATTTTCAGAAAGGGTTTTATTTTAATTTATAATTAATTAGTCCTAAATAATTTATTATATAAAATTTTTAAGCCATATCTTCATAATTTAGTTAATCATATCAATACCCTCTGTTCCAAAAGCTAGCTGATAACTATCATATAATAATATTTTAATAATATGTCACTTTTTGTTGAAGCTTGGTGTTGCATGTAATGTAAGATAAACTCAGTGTTACTTATAAGGAAATCCAAAATTAGTTTTTCATGTAAAACAAAATATAAAAAATATTAAATTCAAAAATATTTCACCATATCCTAGGGTGTTTCATTCTACACCCCTTAAAATGAATTTCACCCTTGAAATTCGTCTGGGTCATCAAAGGTTTAATATTTTAAAGTTACATTCATAGAAAACCACATCATAAAAAGGTTTAATAAAACATATTCTTGAAAAAGAGAAAAAGTATGTGTTAATTTCATATGTAATAACACATTATAGGTTTTTAACTAGTAGGACATGTGTTAGAAGTGAAAACATGGACATAAAAGAGAAAACTAACACCCAAATACTAATGGAGAGTGATAGAGAACATGGTTAGGGGAAAGTTAACGATCACAAATCCATAAACCAAATAGGCTTGAAAAAGTTCATTGATATCATCATAAAATAAGAAAATAAGAAAACATTTTATTTCCATAAATTTTTCTTAAAGTTGAATAATTTTCATGAGAAGATATACTTACTTGATTTAATTCCATTTCATAATCACAATATTTCCTTATGGTTGTGACTCGATAAATTTATAATTCATCTCTTACACAAAGAAATGAAGGTAACTTTTTTATACCTGAATCACTAAGGGGTCATAATATCTGTATATAGAATGATAATTCATTCCATCTATCTTCAATTATCATCAAAACAAAAAAGGTTAGCATGGTTTATCCAATATGCATAAATCTTTATATGGTGAAGTAATACAATAATATCTTAAACCTCATTAAAAGACAAACATAAAACATTTCATAAATGGTTAACCTTTTAGACTTATGAAAATGAAAATTTAAAACTTTAGAAATAAGGTCACTAAATTTTTCAAAATCAATTTAACATTGATCCCCCATATATTATAAAGTACCACTTGATTCTCACAAATAAAACATGTGAATACCTCCATCATGTATTCTCTAAAAACATGGCAATAACCTAAATAACCATAAAAACTTATTAGAAACATATATAATTCTTCATTCCTTGTATAAAAAATAGATTATTGGATATATTATTTAAATATAAATATTGTATTATCTCTATTCATGATTCCATAAACCACTTTGTCAACAAATCATTAATCCGTTTCAAGGTAATCAGTATTATCCAATCTACTTTATCGAAATCAATCATATCTTTATCCCAATATCATTATCTTAACATCAGGAACATATTAAGGGTTGAATTTCCCTTAATCATGTGTTTTCTATGAATATAACATATCCATTAAATAACTTTTATATTCCATTGGTACCATTTAACATATTCTTGAAACTCCTTAAAGAAAAACTATTATGGTGTAATCCATTGATGTTTCATGATTCTAATAACCATAATACCACTAATAAATATATAATTATTTAAATCTCAGTGAATAAATACATCAATCATTCCACTTTATTAATACACCATTAACCAGGCTTCTTTATCTTATTTATTAACACTTCTTCCTTTCATATTTTATTTTTAGAATATTCATCATCGGTAATATAACCATTACTCATACAACCTTGCGGATTTTTTTCACGTGATTTCCCATCATGACATCAATTTTCATAATTCCCATACTTTCCACACTTAAAACATTAATCAATTGATAATACCTTAGGGTGACTAATATTACCATCCATTTCATTAAATAAACTCTTTATTTTTCCACAAAAACTACTTTCTTTATGCCTTCTTCACCGTACATAAAACATTTTCTCATTCAATTAAGAAATTCAATGGAGTTCATATTTTCATGTTCTCAAAATATAGGAAACTAAATCTTATTTACTCCATGGTTACCATCACCCTATCTCCCATATAAAATTTTCCTTCTCTTCTTTTGTGAGTCGTAGATTTGTTAAGGTTATATGTTGTTAATCATGTTCCATGAAAACTAATTAGGCATAATTATAACATCCTTTACTCCATTCATCATCCCATTTGACTGATCATTAATAAATTTCCCATCATACTCTGGATTAACACGGTTTCTTCGGGTTCCATCCGTCGACTAAAACCAAAATTCCAAGACATTTTTCTATTCTTTAACTCTTCCTTATAATTATCCTTATAGAAATCCATAGACATATCCTTAGAAATATCCCTATGGATATCACTAATTTTTTCTTATCCAAGTTTCCAAAGGTTAACTTAAAATTTCCTTTGATACCAACTATAACAACCCAAGCTTCTCATACATGGATATTACATCTTTTTATATAAATATTTATCACATTGTTAAAGTACATGCCAGAGGATAGTAATAGTTTAGGGCCTTTGGAAACATGGAACACAATCTTATAACTTTGTGAAAGAACTTCAACATATCCTATAAAGATATTCCCCTTTATTACTCTTCACAAACATACCCTAATTAAAACTTTTCTTCATAACTTGGGTAAAAGAAACATAAGAAAGGGTTGTCTTGGATGATTAGTAAGGATAAATAAGGGATATACATAAGAATAACATGAGAATAAAGGTATGAGAACATGAGAATAACATCTAAAAATCATACCATGTATATAAAATATTATAATCTTGAATCATGTTATAAATATTAGTAGTTCATAAGACATGAATCATAAGGAAATCAAATAATATGAGCCATGAGAGAATAAAATTAGCATAAGGAAAAGAATTTGTGACATACACATAATCATAGAAAATCATTTTCATATTGTTTGAGGCTCACTGTTAATGCTATAATAGCAGAAAAAGTCATAACTCCTCGTTCCAGCCTTGTCTTACTATACAGGGTTTAATCACCATTCCAACCCTGTCTTACTATACTAGGTTCACTCCCTATTGTATCCATTTCTATCTCAAGATATATATAAATATTTACCTAATGTATTGAAGGAAGATATAGGTCCCACCCATCTCATAATTAAAAACATATTTATGTGTTCCATAAGATCATAATCATTCATCATACCATAACCTATGAAATTAAATGGGTATTATAAAAATTTAATCATATTATAACCTATGGAAAATAAATAGGATTCGTAATTATTTAATCATAGAATAACCCATGAAAATAAGCAGTTTTCATAAGAATTTCCTCATGGTATCACCTATGGAAGAGAATGGGGTTTATAAACATCATGTGTCCAAAATATAATAAACAAGTCCAGCCAAAAGAAAAGATTCTGACCATTTATTAAAAAAGAAGAAAAGGTACAAAGAAAAGGGATGTGGTAAACAATGGAAATTTCCCTCATCAATCAGACATAAAATCTTAAGATCATAATAGGACATGTCATTTCCATATTTAGAGTCATCAGTAGTGTCCCAATTAGATTGAGACTTACCCTGGTTGAAGATTATAAGGAATTATTCACTTTCCTTCTTTGAAACCTTAGAGGAATGATCTGGTAGACACGTTTTTTGGAACATTAGAGTAATCTTTTTGAGGCCTTCTCTTCAAAGGGGCAGGGGTGAAACCCTGGATATCAACCACCTTTTCCGCACTATTTATGAATTCATACGTAAAGGAGGCATGCCCACCACTACCTGGTTCCTTGAGATCGGTGCCACCACTCACCCCTTCATTATCATATATGTTTTTCCATTCTCAGATAATCTAGAGGAACTAAAAATTTTCTGGATCTCCTAATGAAAATCTACATTTTGTTGAGCATCATCATAATTGAGGACATATTCCTGAGGGGTTAAAGGGTTAGAGATCATCACCTACACATGTCCTTTCCCCAAAAGAGATTGAGTAGAGGTATCCTCTAAAACACCCTGTCGTGTCATTCCATCATCTGTAACTTCTATTTCTTGATGCAAACCAACATCACTCATCTTGAGAGCAGATGCATGCACCTGCATGTTCTCACCTTCCTTTTGCATCATCGCTTGGTGAAACTGGTTAAGGAATAGCATTCATACTAGGAAATTTATTTCACATACCATCAATAGACATAATACCATGACTCATATCCACAAAATAAGCCTTCCCCTTCACCTTAGACATAGATGTCTTTCTTAATGCATGCCTTTCACCAGTAGTTTCCACATTATTCTGCATTGTCTGCCTTTTCAATTTCTTTTTACAAAGTGCCTCATGATTCCCTTGTATAGAGAAATAGAATAAAACCACATTTTTATGACATGTTTTTTGACATAACCAATAGTCTGACAATCTGAACAAAAAATAAGGGAGCCTTTCATATTCTACCTTTAGAGAGATATAATCATCTAAACCTAAGAGAATGGTATAATTATTCAAACACATTATTACATCAACCTCTAATATGATCCTAGAAAAATGACTCACTTTGGTTGTCTCTATGTATTTGTATATTTTAATTGGAATACCAATAGAATAGGTAATATAAAATAAGATCTTGGGATTCCATAAGATCCATTTAAGACCAACAATTTTTATCCATAACTGAGCTCTAGTATTTTTTAAAGAAAATGGGTTAAACTGTAAATCACACTCTTAAAATCAAATCATACCTAGTTTCAAGTCAATTGACCGAATCCCCCAATATTTGAGCATAATTTTCTTTGAAGGGAAGATAATGCAGAAGAAGCCTCTACCCAAAGGTATGTCGTACCAATCAGAAGAATTCCAGACAAAAGCTAACTTTTGAACTAAGTCATCATATTTCACAAAATTTACATCATAGGGAGAACCAGCCTAAATAATGGAGTGCTTTCAAATCATAAACCTATCAAAGATATAATTTCTATTAGAAATCACCTAGGAAGTATCACCCTTCTTCATAATATGATCTAGAATGACATCCTTCACATTTTTAAAATGCCTTCTGTTTGAATCCCTTGCATCTTCTTTAAGATCAGAAAAGCTTGCAGTAGTATTAGGATTAGTATATTTGTGAACATTCGTGTGAACTTCCCCTACTGCACCTACTATAGCACCAGATCAACCAAAAACAGGCACTGATGTAGGTCGGGTCATCTCCACATTCTGACTGGGTTCAGATATAGAATTCTTACCCTTCATCCTGGTCACCGAAGTAGATCTATCTTCATCACCCATCTCGACCATCACCATCACAGTCCTCTTCATGTCATTGACTAGATCGAGTGTTGTCTTCACCTGTGCAATGCACACATCAACCCTCCCCAAGCTTTTTGATGAAACTCTTGCTTCCACTATCATGAGATGTCGAGGTGTGTTGGCCTCATGCGGTCCGGCCACCCCATTACAATGTACAATGAGACCCAAAGTAGCCAATCTAGTGTCGAAATCACTCCTATCATGATTGAGTAGCATCTATCTAAGGAAGTGAGTAAAATAAATACTTGAGGATCACTAACCTACCCAAGCATCCAGAACTCCATTATCCCAAACCCTATCTCCCACTTTCAATTCCATCTTCACTCCCTCTAAAATATAAACCATTCAAATAAAGAGTATAAATGGTATGTTTGGATCATATCCTCATTAAGGAATAGGTAACACCAAAGGATGTCATATTATATGAAAAATAATTTTTAAATCTCATTTAAAACATTTCTTGAGGAAAATATCCTTTCTAGTTTAAAATTTTATTTTTAAAACATAAAACATTTTTTAAAATCCTTTTCTTTGAAAACAACCTTTGAAACTTATAATGGATGCATTGAAAATAATTTAAAATGATTTTTAAAGATAAAAAAAATTCAAAATAATATTCCTTGAAAATGGGATTAAAATATATTTTAAAAAAACTTTTTGAAAATATTTTTAAAAACATTATTTTGGAATAAAATAGATTTCTGATCGAAGTGATAAATAAAATAGGATTTTATTAAAAACATTTTATTAATTATAAAAAGTACTAAAGATTAGGAAAATTATACCATTACTTTAATATATCATGTATAACTAGAGCCGAATAAAATACATGAGAATTCTTGAGAGATAGATCGTGAGATTTCAACATTGCAGACTTAATAATAAACAATATCAATAAATGATGAGACTGTAACATAACATTTTTCCACTTTGGTAACATTGAATCATAACTATTGTGAAGTAATAACATAAAACTAAAGTTAAAATATCATGAGTATAAATAAATTCATTATATTACATGTCAAATTGGTTGTATATACACCTCATGAAATAATATAGGTGGACAACATAATGTATGTCTCAAAAAAGGAAAATTGAGACAAAAAACTCTTACTAATTTGTTAACTTTCAAAATGTAAACCCCATGAAATAGAGATACTAAAATTTATATTTAAACCAAAATAGTTTTAAATAGAATAATAATAAAATACATTCATGATAAATATACACCCCACATAAAAGAAATATGTGGTGAACATGGCATGAGTCTCTCAAAAGTAAAAAGTGAGATAGAAATCCATTACTTCTTGAGAAACTTTTGAATAATAATCCCAAAAAAATATTAAAATAAATTGAAACATTAATTATTATTAAATTAGTTAGATTCATGATATATCATGTCATTTTTTAGAATATACACCACACAAAATAAACAAGTTGTGAATATGGAATATGTCTCTCAGAAATAAAAGTGAGACTAGAAATCCTCTTACCTTAAGTCTTGAATTCCATCGTACTCGTTAAAACTTCTTGTATAATAAATATAAGTTTATTATAAATATATTAAAAAACATATTCATATATATCATACCATATATGCTTTTATTATGACCTTTTACTACCTTTTTATTAACAATTCCATATTAAGGTTTCATTTTGTGTAATAACTGCTTTGTTTTCATATATATTTTGATTTGTTATATTTTTTGTCCTATTAATTTGATAATGGTTCAATAATATTCTGAATGATAACCATGATATAAATATCATATATATTCATTATATATGTATTTAGAGTCATCCATAATATTTTATGATAGGAAATGAAATGCATTGTTCATAGAGATGGTAGGTCGTACATATGCATGAACGTTATTTTTCATTTTCTTATTGGATTAAAATAAAGAAAATTAAATCATATAAATTATCATTATATAATCATGTTAATTTCATAGATATAAAAAAAATTTATTAAATCCATCCTTAATACATTCCATGTAAACTGTGAACGAATCGCATCACTTCACGAGGCGATAGTCCATTGTACACACGAACGATGTTGTCTTATTCCCACAAAATGGAAATCATGAAGGTATGTGTGATATAATAATTAAATAATAAAAATAAAATCATAAATATCAAATATTTTATATATAAATAATAATCCCATCATTATGACCATCCTTGAGAGGTGGTAATGGAAATATGAACGACATCGATTCATGAGACTGTAGTAAGTCGTACACATGAACAATGAATTCATACACCATTTCATGGAAGTGTGTGAGTTTATAGGTCTTAGAATTAACATAAAAACATATAATAAATATATTATATTGAGTTTGTTATTTCAAAATGGAATAATATTAATTGAAGAATGTGGAAAGGAAATAAAATGAAAACTCTCATTGATAAATGTCACCTCTTCTTCAGGTATCCACCTTAGGTTTGCACTAAGGCCTTTCCTAGTTACATTTATGTCCAGAATAAGGATTAAAGGATGATTTTAGGGAGGTTTAAATTTTATTTTTGCATGGAATGGTCGATCCAAATTTCTTGAGAGGTTTAAAAATAGGGGGAGAGTGAGTGCCCTTTTATAATGGAGGAGTAGTGGCATTCTTATAAATACTCAAAAGTATTCACTATTGGGAGGTTTCCCTTAACTCATGAGAATAAAAAATTGAATAATAATGGATGTAGATTATTATTTATTCAATAAATTCCTCCAACTCATAAAAATAAAATCATTTTTATCATTTAATTTTCGTAGTATTTAAGTTTACTCAATTTTACCCTTTTTATTTTTACCACGGTAACTAGTTTTCTAACCTAGGTAATTTATCCTTTAAGACTAAATTAAATTAATAATTTATATAAAATTTATACCCCCTAATTATTATTATCATACCTAATTTATAAAATAAAAAAATCATGTGTGTTTTAAATTAATTTTAAGAGAAGCACATGTAAAAAACAATGTTTTAACCCGGACTTCGCTAACAAAGTTTTTATTGCTTATGGGTCAATAAAATAATTATAAAAGATAAATTAGTCCATTAATTTAACATATTTTATTTTTACTAACATTTAAAAATAAATTGTCATAATATATATTTTTTAGTAATTTTAAATCATTTAATAAAATATCATATATTATAAAATAACATTAATGTCAGTTTTGAGATTATTTATTTAATTTGAATTTAAAAAAATCAGGAATATGATCGAATTAAAATATATTATTTTAAAACCTATGTAAAATAATATACTCATTTAAAAAAATAATTTAACTCAATAATTCATTCAATTTACATCACTTTTAAAAAATTTATTATCATTCATTCTCTTTAATTATTAACTAAATAATTCATGTGTTGGCGTTTCTTAAGAATTTAAAGTAATTATTTCATATATAAAAATTAAAATAAATTATCATGATAAAAAATCATTTATATTCAAAAATAATTTTATTAACCGAACATATGATGTTTTTTCCTTATCCCATATCCTTATAAATATTAAAGGCATGGAAGGTTCCTTTTTTCTCTTTTTCTTTACTTAACTTATTATATAGGTCACTTTCATGGAATAGTATCCCAATAACTCATAAAAATAGATTATAAGGTGATATGGATCAAAATATAAACATAAAATTGGTTTTTTATGAGCTTTTAAGTCATTTTACCCCTTATCTATTAATTTTAATCCCTCGATAAACTTGTTTTTACCTTAATCGTGGTAACTAATTTTAACTGTTTTCATTAATAATTATGGTAAGAAATATAAGTTAACCTTATTAGATAATATAAATTATTCTGATTTGAAATATGGAATTCATTTTACCAAATTCAACTTATATAAGTGGTAGAGTTTAATTATAATTAATCTCGCAAATGCGACGACAACGTAGGATTTTAAAGAGAAAATTTTTAAAAGTTTACAATGTTTTTATATCAAAATTTAATATTAAAATTATTCTAGAAAACTAAATTGGATTAATTGATATAACACTTATCTAATTTCAATTAAATGGTGTCTATAATAACTATTGGATTTATAATATCATGAATTATCTTCTATTCATGGTTTTTAAAGTTTAATTTCAAGCCCTCTCTTTCATGGGGTTTTATTTAAAAAAATCTTAAACTGTAAATGATATTGATAACTCAAAACTTCTTTTTTTGAGTTATGATATATAGTTTTGAACTTATTTATTCCATGATTGGGTTCTTCCATAATAAAAATGTATTATAATTTATTTTCTCTTTCTATTTGGGGAAAATTAATTTTTAATTCCAAACTCCTTCTGTAATGAATTTCTTACTCATAAAAGTCTGATATTGTTAAGAATAATTCTCATCCTTCCCAAGTAAGATCTTTGACTTCCATATCCATATTTTCTATTCTGACCAATGTTATCCTTTATATTTGGAAATAAAATTATGTGATATCACATGTGATCATCACATTTCTCTTTTTTGCTTTTATAATAAAAATTTTATTAACCTTTTTATGATGTGGGATTTCAATAAATGTATTTTTAGTATATTAAAAAGGTTTTACTTCCATGTTTCATTTTTTTACCTTACACTCCAAATTTCCTTGAGATAGTATTTATGTATTTTACAAGGATCCACTATTGAAATTTTTTTAAAACTAAATTATTTCAAAAAAATTACTTCACCTCTTTGAAAATTAATTTTTAAAGTGACTTATAACATCCTATTTTTATGGCATTGTTAAACATGTTTTATAAAAGGACTTTTAACATTTCGCTCCAATTTTCCTCTATATGTTAATTTTTTTTCCTATTTTTGAGTTATGTTTCATAGATTAACCTCTAAATCCTATCATACTATATTATTTTTTGGGATTAAACTTGCATTATCAAATAATATAATTCTTGATTGTTTTTAATGTGATGTCGTTTAAAGTGTTCATATTAGAACGTTATTGTCATCTCTATCAACATCCTTCAATGTTATTATGTTACACTTAGAATTTTCATTTCTAATACCATTCACCTTCTTTATCTGGATGAATTATGATCATATAATTCCATTTATTGATTGTGTAAATTATTTAACTGACTATATTCCCATTACTCTATACGGTGTTAGCTTGAGGGATGTTTACATGGAGAGTTATTCTATTTATTAATTGGGGAGATATTTAAAATCTGTATACTTATCATTTCAATATGGATGTTTATTGATTACTAAGGCATGTTTTTTATGTATTTTGTATTTTATTCATTCCTTCCTATGATGAATACATTGGACTTAATTAGTGATGGGAGAGGCCTGTTATAGAATGTGCCTAAAATAAATTAAATAATATTTTTAAGTGTTAATTTGTGGCATATGGGAACAAACTATACACTCATACTAGATATATATTCTATAATATTTCTTAAATTCAAAAGTAATATTTTTTTTCACGTTTAATTAATTAGTATAATAGTATAATTTTTGTGTTATTTAAAGTTTATATTAATGATTTCTTAATAATATTTATAATTTCAAGTTGTCTGTATTTTTATGCACATGGTGTTATGTTCCCCATTATGACCAAGTTTGGGCAAGTAAATTTTTTGCAGTCATCAAAAAAACATAAAAGTGTAGAAAATATGAATTTACTTCATCAGTGTATCACTCCTTTTTTGTATTTGAATAAACATTTCTATTTATAACATTGTTAGGTGTATTTATTATTTCAATAAAATTTTGATTATATTCATGGATTTTCATATGTGATATGTACATTATCATGTTTTTTATTAGACTAACTAAATAGGGATTTATTATGATAAAATTCAAAAAATAATAATTTTCCATAATTAATATATAACAATGGTTTATATGGATCATGGTTGTATCCATAACTCAGTGAATACGTTTAATGCAAGCTTATGACTAGGGTTCATAAACTGTGGTAGGAGTGTAAGAATAAGATCAAGGTTTTACAAATATGGTCATTGAGTATCTTGTCAACGTTTCAAATTCAATCTCACTACCACAATTCAAAAATCATGGTTGTAGAGTATTTATAACCATGATTAAATAGTCATGGAAGTAGGTTTAATTTATTGATATGATTTTTATAGAACCATGGAAATAGGTCTATCCTAATATAACCCACTACCATTGTTCTCCAAATTGTAATAGTATTCTATTTTCATGGTTTGGGTTCATAAAAACATTGTTTAAAATAGAATATATATTCTCACAATATAGTAGTGAAATGAGGAATAAAATATTTATTGTGGAATTAAATTTTTCTAATAAATAACACATGACATTTATTAGAGTACAAAATATATATTCTTATGGTACATATCATTTATATTTTCATAAAAATGTCATAAGATAATCAAAAAAAATGGTTTAGTTTAAACATTTATAGAAACATGGGACATTTGATGTTTATAATACATGTGAATCATGATAAATTTTCCTAGATTAAACTAATAGAACATATTACTACATAGTAAATATTTTACTATTTAAAACATTGGAATAAGAATACATTATTCAAAACATTATATTGGACATAACAGTTTTTTTAATTGAAATATATATAAAACTTTTTATGGAAGGAAAGACACATAACATTTTCCAGTCAAAAAAAAGTATAAAACTTTTTCCTATATAGAAAATTTTTGGATAATTAATTTACATGTAATGTATAGGCTATATGACATGTGAACCAAAAAATATATTAATCATTTTAAATTTGGCCACAAAGCGCTTATAGACCCAAAATTTTTCAAAATTATTTTAGTAAGATAGAAATTAAAATATTATATGAGATTTATGGAAGATCAATAGAGATTTTAAAATTATTATCTTTGAATTTATAGGAAAATATAAAAGTGATCAAGTTGATGGGGCGAAAGTCAAAAACATTCAAATTTGAGAAGTTCGGTCTATATTGGTATTTTTAGATCTCCATTAATCCAATTATTGACTAATAATATAAAATAAAAATAAATATTTAGAAGAATGAAATATTAAACTATTATTGATGAAAACTGTAGTAAATCAGTAGTAATTAATGATGGAAATATTCACTAAAATACACACCACAACATGGTGAGTGTCACCACATCAATGTGATGTGCATGTTTATACATGTTATATGATAATGTTTTGGTTTCTTCCTTCTCCCACTAAAAATGTTATCATGTTCAATTAACCATTATAACATGATTTTTATGAGTAATTTAAATGCATAACATGATTTTTTTACTATAAAATAGTTAATATGATGACTAAATATGAAAGTTTCAAAAGTTAAAATTTGGGATTTCTATATGAAAATTATCAATCAATATAGGTCAACCATTTGAGTTCTTGGATGCATATATAATATGGGTTGATCCTCATAAAGAGTGGTGTAATCATCAGAACTTCTCAAAGATGAAACTCTTTAGCTCTCTATTATCTCTATCCTTTAATCAAAGGTTATAATAAACCATGGATAAAGATAGATCCCTCCCAAGAATTGGGAAATTCATTCAACATGTAGAAAAACTAGGAGGGAGGATTCTTTTGGTTACTTCTCAATGATTGTTATCAAACTTGTATGGACAAGCTTGATCTGTAATGACCCACTAATTCTCATTATCTTGGGAGTACCACTAGTCATTACTAGGCCTTAAGCGATTCCCCAAGGCACCAAAGGCTGGCAATAAATGCCGAAGGGTTTCAATTACAAGTGGGGGATGATTTACCCTTTAAGAAATAAACACATAAACCAACCATGACCAAACATTCACTATATGATGAATGAAAAAATGAAAGACCAATAAACAAATTCATTTATAATAAACCACATCAAATTAAACAACAGTGGAAGACCAAACTAAGAATCAAAGTACACAGTGGATGAGAAAATCAAGACTCTCAAAAGACATTACAACTCCATGATCCATAATCTCCAAGCTCCACAGCATCTCCCAAGAATCACCATGAGCCGCTAGCAATAAGATACTTTACCTTTACCTATGTCTCAAAATACGACATCTGCAAAATCACCAACGTTCCAAAGAAGGGGTGAGTATAAAACTCAGTAGGTTTTCCCCAATTACTTCCCTACTCACACCACTAGTATAGAAGAGTTAGCCACATTTATATAAAAACAGTTATATAAAACATTTCCTCAAAAACATTTTATAACTAAATATAAACAAGTTTCCAAACCATTCACAACCAAATTCATTCCAAGAGTAATTGAAACCAATTTTCCGGTGAGTTATTTTTCCAGAAAAATAACCAAACAAGCTTAAGAACCATTTCACAAACATTCCTTTTTGGCAAACCCAACCATTTCCACAAACCCATGCAACCAACCATGCATGCTACCTAGAAGAGGGGAGAATCCCTAACCCTTATCTATCCAAACCATGATGAGGGATAATTCTTACCCTTATCCAACCCAAATGAACATGAATGCTTGACAGGGGATATCCCTAACCCTTATCCATACCAACACTGATGGGGGAGACCCCTAACCCTTATATGTCGCGAATGCAATATGAATGTTTTACAGGGGAGATCCCTAACCCTTATCCATCCCAATACTGATGGGGGAGACTCCTAACCCTTATCCGTCCCACATACCCTTAAACACACACAACCATCGTGTCAAAAACTAAGTGTGTTCAACCAATTCAAACCATTATAATTCTTAACCATTTCAATTCCAAATCATTTCAATAAAAATCCCTTTTTATTGAAAACCAAATCCATCAACGTTATTTTCAATCTCAAACCATTTCAATAAAACCCCCTTTTTATTGAAAACCCATTTTTCATGAAACCATCTACAATTTCAGCAAATCCATAATTTAAAATCAATATTTTAAATTCAACAAGCCAAATCACTTTGCACAATAATTCACCAAGATTTCACAATCTCATCAAAAGTATAAATCATCACTAAAGAATATTTATTCTATGATTTTCAAAATCAAATCCATTCAAATAAACCAATTTGAATCTAATATAATCAATTATATCAAGAGGAGTTGATAGTGAAGCCTTCTACCTCAAAGGTTTTGATGAAAACCCTAACAAACAGAGAACACACAAGAAAACCGAGCTGATTCACCTAGGATCCTCCTTAGATCTCTTCTCCTAACACAACCAAGACTAAATCTCTTCATATTTGGCATTCACACACTTAGATATACCCATAAAGGGTGTATATCTAAGAAACCGAGAGAAGAGGAGAAGTAGATCTAAGTAGATCTAAGAAACCAAACAAGAACGATCACATACCTCAAGAATCCGTCTTCGATTCACCAAGAGAAGCTTTCAGATCACCTCCAGAATGATGGGAGAACCCTCCTTGACCTTAGGAGAACCAAAATCCCAAGTTAGGGATACGTAGGAGCTTAAATGAGTCATTTAGAGGCAAAAACACATGAGATCCACTTTTATAGGATCTCATTTAAGTGGTTGCACGGTTAGTTCGCATGGTTTGACAAACCATGTGTTAACTGTGCGTTAGCTAATGCCTTGGTCACCCTTCTTGCATGGTTTGGCTGCACGGTTAGACAAACCGTGCACCAATCATGTGGAAACCACTGCCTCAAAGACCAACTACACACGGTTTGGCCGCATGGTTTAGACAAAACCTGCACCGCCCGTGCGACTTCCCCTTTTGCCTCAAAACTCATTACAAGTTCTTCTGACTCTCTCATTCATCACCATTAACTTTATAACCATTAAAATCATCAAGAAAGTCTTACATACTAGAAATCATGGGTACTAAATTCTCCCCACCATTGGTCTTTCCATCCTCAGAAAGTAGAAAACCTCCAGCCAGCTGAAAGAGTTTCGGCCATTGCTCTTTCATTTCCCTTTCACGTTCCCAAGTCTGTTCCTGAATCTGACCATGCTGCCATAAAACCCGCACTAGACCGATGATTTTTTCACGTAAGACTTTATCTTTCCTATCCACAATTTGTACCAGGATATGTATCAACTAAGCATCCGGCTCCAGGTCAACGTGATCCCATCTGATCACATGGTCAGGATCAGGCTGATACTTTTTCAACTAAGATACATGGAACACATTATGCACTGAACTAAAATATGGTGGTAATGAAAACCGATATTCCACCTATCCAACCCGTTCTATTATCTCAAAAGGGCCAATGTATCTAGGAGATAACTTTCCATACTTCCCGAAATGACAATGTCCAAGCCTTGGAGAGATCCTCAAGAAGACATGATCACCCACAACGA
Source organism: Viscum album (assembly GCA_963277665.1). NCBI lineage: Eukaryota > Viridiplantae > Streptophyta > Magnoliopsida > Santalales > Viscaceae > Viscum > Viscum album. The sequence goes on along the minus strand of CAUJRU010000417.1, from coordinate 200,019 downwards.
ATGACAATGGTCTTCGATGGTGATCTGCATAAGATTTATGATGACTCTAAGATATCTCCATCTTCTTTATAATCAACTAAATCTTCTCCATTTTTTCTTGGACAAGGCTTGGCCCATCTAGTGAAGTTTCACCAGTTTCCACCCAACATAGTGGAGAATGACAAGGATGCCCATACAATGCTTCAAATGGAGCTATGTGTATCGAGGCTTGATAGATATTATTGTATGATAACTCCACTAAGGGTATATGATCCTCCCATGATCCACAAAAATCCATTACACAATCCCACAACATATCTTCCAAAGTTTGTATCGTCCGCTCGGATTGCCCATCCGTCTGAGGATGCTACATCGTGCTCATAGTCAACTGAGTCTCAAGGGATTACTGTAATGATTTCCAGAAATGAGATGTGAACCCTAGATCTCCATCTGAGACTATAGACACCGGTACACCATTCCTCTTTACCACTTCTCGAATATAGATTTTTGAAATATCTTCCACCATATGGTTTTCATGAATAGGGATGAAATGGGCCGACTTGGTTAGACGATCCACTATCACCCAAATCGCATCGTGTTTTCAGACCGTTCTTGGAAGACCTATAACAAAATCCATTTCTATTTGATCCCATTTCCACATTAGGATAGGTAAAGACTATAACATACCAATTGGTCTCTGATGCTCTGCATTAACCTTCTGAAAAGTTAAGCACCATGAGATGAACTCGGCCACCTTTCTTTTCATGTCGTTCCACCAAAACTGCGTTTTCAACACCTTATACATTTTCTGTGTACCCGGATGTACAACCCATTTAGAGTGGTGGTAAGCATGAAGGAGTTGTTCCTGACAAACCATAGGTACAACCATATGATCTCTAAAACACAAAACTGAACCCCCATCAAGTTTCCAGCCATCAATGGTCTCCCCACCATTGAGTTTTGAACTTACAACTAGACATTCTGCATCAGATGTTTGTGCTTCTTTGATCATCTTTACCAAATCAGGAACAAGCGTATATGAAAATAAAACTACAACATCACCTCGGTTTTCATATTCCACATGCATGTCGGCTAAGACCGACATCAATTGTCATTAATCTGAAGCTTCTTTCGCTAACTGAACATATGAATTTCTACTCAATGCATCCTCCACCGAATTCCCTTTTCCTGGTGTGTACATCAAGTCAAATTCAAACATCCGGAGATACTCCATCCACCTCCTTTTCCTCAGATTCAAATCTCACTGTGAGAAAATGTGTTTCAAGCTTTTGTGATCGTAAACATAGTAACTTTCTCACCAAATAGATAATGTCTCTATGTTTTCAAATCATGGACGATTGCAGCCAACTCCAAATCATGTGTTGGATAATTTTTCTCATACACCCTCAAATGCCTTGATCCAAAAGCAACCACATGGTATCCTTGCATGAGAACACAACCCAACCCTGTTCTCGAAGTATCACAATACACCACATACCCCTATCTTGATTCAGGCAAGATCAAGATGGGTGCCGATGTAAGACGAACCTTCAGTTCCTGGAAAGACTTCTGACATTCTTCTGTCCATTGGAATGGAGCATTCTTCTTTGTCAGAGATGTCATTAGTGACGCTAGTTGTGAGAAATCATGCACAAAGTGTTGGTACTAACCTGCTAGACCAAGAAAACTTCGTATCTCGAACATATTATTCGGTGGTTGCCAAGAGATAACAGCTTCTATCTTTTCAGGATCAATAGAAACACCCTTCTCAGAAATTACATGGCCAAGGAAACGTACTTCCCATATCCAAAAATCACACTTTGATAATTTGGAATACAAACTATGATCTCTCAGTATTTGTAACACTGTTTCCAGGTGAATCTAATGATCATCCCTTGTTTTTTAATACACTAAGATATCATCCAAAAACACCACAACAAAATAATCCAGATATCACTGAAATATATGATTCATCAAATCCATGAAGACCGCTGGTACATTCATTAGACCAAAAGGCATGACTACATATTCGTAGTGGCCATATCTACTTTTGAAAGATGTCTTTGGAATATCCTCCTTCTGAAATCACAATTGGTGATATCCTGATCGCAAGTCAGTCTTGGAGAACCACCGATCTCCCCTTAATTGATCAAACAGATCATCAATGCGTGGAAGTAGATATCTATTCATTATCATAACTTGGTTAATCTTATGATAATCAACACACAACCGAAGAGTTCCATCTACCTTTTCCACACACAAAAACCAGTGTTTCCCCCTGTGATGTACTTGGTCGAATGAAACCCTTGATTTCCAGCTCCTCTAACTTCATTTTTAATTCTCTTAACTCTATTGGTGCCATCCTATAATATGGAAGAGAAATGAGACTGGCCCCCAGAAGGAGATCAATCGTAAGCTCCACTTCCATTAGAGGTGGTAACCCTGAGAAATTATTGGGAGAGACATCTGGATATTGATCCAAAACATCTGTAAAATTATTTTCCTTAATCTCTTCCATTGATGCCAAATTCAACGCTACTAGTTGGAAAGAGATCATTCCAACCATTGGTTCCAACAAGATCTTGGCATCTTCCTTTACTATCCCCTCTCCTCTGAAGAGATGTTTGATGTTGTCCTCAGTCTTGAAACTAACTATTCTCTTATAAAAGTCCATGTGAGCCTTAAACATTGTCAACCAATCCATACCCAGGATTATGTCATAGACATCCATGTCCGACATCGAGAAGTCCCATTTTAACTCAGATCCATCAACAGTTATAGCACATTCTCTACACACAAAGTCTTGACAGTCTCTTTCACCAAGAGAAGTTTTCAGTTTCAAAACAAAATGCATCATTTCTAGTTTTAAACATAGCAAGTCAACATCATGAGAAGCAATGAAGGAATTTGATGCACTAGTATCAAAGAGAACTTGCACAAGGGTAGAATTCAAAATAATCGTAACTCTCACCATAGATGGTCCAGCCTGATCATCGACCATCATCTTCTCAGCTCCATAAAATTGCTTCATCATTGCACTATTCTCCTTGCTGCCTTGTTGAGATTTCCCTGGTTGAGGATTCATGGCATTTTAAGAATCACCATGGCTAGCTCTGTTATACAGACGAGACTGATTCTGTTGTCCCCATCCTATTGAAGCATATTATTCTTGCGATGCCTGAGGAGTTTCACGTTCCCCCGACCTCGGTGCATTCCTACAATAGCATTGTAGATTCCCCATCAGCTTGCAATTGTGACATTCTCTAGGTTACTTCATACAATCTAGCCTTCTGTGGTTAAACGAATCACATTGAAAACAACCTGCTTTGCTCTGGGGTCGTGGAGGAAGGTTCACTGATCCCGTCGTCTAGTTCTGATTTGCACTCACACCGTGGAAATAGGTATCCCTTTTCCTCTTGTTCCCAATGGTTTAGTTCCCACCATTTCCCATAGGTATCATCATACCTCCTTCTATAGATCCTGAGATATCACGTTCAACAATAGTCACTCTGTTCACCATCTCTGTATAATTCGTAATACAGAGCACTGCATTCTTCAATTGAATCTCTTACCTTGGCCCTGATTCGAAGATGTGTGCCTTTAACGATGCACTTTCTACATCCTCTAGTGAAAAATGGACTAAATTCATGAATTTAGCTTCATACTCTATGATAGAGATACTCTCTTGTTTCAGGCTGAAGAAGTCCATTGTTTTCTAGATCTTGAACGTGTGAGGATAGAATTGTTTGTTGAACAATTCTTCAAAATCCTCCCATGTAAGGCCTTCATCCAATTTATCATACACCGCTAAATCCCACCATTGATGTGCAAGATCCTTGAGTATATACATCACTAACTTGACCTTGAGATCTAATGGTGCGCCGATGAAATCGAAGATACGATTCATCCTACTTAGCCACACCTCCGCCTTTTCGGGTTCAGTATCAACCTGAAAGTTCAGCGGATTGTGCTTCATGAATTGGATGGTATGATCCATATACCTTGGTTCATTCCTCCGGTTCCCCGTAACCACAGCATTAAAAGCCTATATAATACTCTAAACCAACGCTTGGTTCACACGTGGTTCTGGTGCAACCACATTTTCCGCAGATTCTTCGGATTTGTTTCGACGACGCCTATCGGGTGCCATTTTCTAAACCAACAACAAACTTCGTCAATCTCAATCTCTAGCAACTGATGTCTTAGCATTCCCATTCTATCACATCATCTATCACAACATTTTTTTTCCAAAAACAACCTTTTCCATGTTCAACCATTTTTGAAAACATTCAACGTACTTTTTGAAAATCAACCCATTTTCAAAATACACCAAATACCATGTTTTCAAGGTCTTTCACTTGAAAACAATTTCTACATTTTTCAAAAATTGGCACCATGCACAAAATACTTACTCATTCCTCACAATGAGATTTTCAATCCTAGTGGGAAGTCATTCCTCTATAATGCATGTCATGCTCATCTCATTGGCTAAACCCATGACAATGAGATTTCCAACATTCTAGAAGTGTATCTAAAACACTTATGTACCCAACACCTTGGTAACTTGAAGTTCAGCATAAATGGGTTAGCTACATCATTTTATGCTATACATTTCAAGTTCCAAAAATCCTACTCTTGTCTAAGATTTCGACCCAAGGAATAGACAAGAATGAATTTCAACTCCAAGACCAAGAACATCGATGACTACTTGTTAGGCAAGGACCGAACAAATTGATACCATTTGTAATGACCCTCCAATTCTCATTGGATTGAGAGTACCACGAGTCATTACTAGTCCTTAAGCGACATCCTAAAGGCACCAAAGGCTGGAAATAAATGCCAAAGGGTTTCAAGTACAAGTGGGAGACGATTTACCCTTTAAGAAATAAACCCATAAATAAATAATAACCAAACATTCACTATATGATGCATGAACAAATGAATGACCAATAAACAACTTCATTTATAATAAACCACATCAAAGTACACAACATCGAAATACTAAACTAAGCATCAAAGTACGCAGCGGATGAGAAACTCAAGACTCTCAAAAGACACTACAACTCCATACTCCACAAGCTCCAAGCTCCACAACATCTCCCAAGCATCACCACGATCCGCTAGTAATAAGATGCTTTACCTTTACCTGTGTCCCAGAATACAACATCTACAAAAGCACCAACATGCCAAAGCAGGGGTGAGTATAAAACTCAGTAGTTTTTCCACAATGACTTCCTTAATCACGCCACTAGGATAGAAGAGTTATCCGCATTTATATAAAAATAGTTATTTAAAATATTTTCTCAAGAGAAGTTTATAACTAAATATAAACAAGTTTCCAAAACATTCACAACCAAATGGATTCCAAGAGTAATTGAAACCAATTTTCCGGTGAGTAATTTTTCCAGAAAAATAACCAAACAAGCTTAAGAACCATTTTACAAACATTCCTTTTTGGAAAACCCAACCATTTCCACAAACCCATGCAACCAACCATGAATGCTACCTTGAAGAGGGGAGAAGCCCTAACCCTTATCCATCCCAACCATGATGGGGGGGACTTCTTACCCTTATCCAACCCAAATTCACATGAATTCTTGACATGGGAGAGCCCTAACCCTTATCCATCCCAACACTGATGGGGGAGACCCCTAACCCTTATCTGTCGCGAATGCAATATGAATGTTTGATGGGGGAGAGCCCTAACCCTTATCCATCCCAATACTAATGGGGGAGACTCCTAACCTTATTTGTCCCACATACCCTTCAACACACACAACCATCATGTCAAAAACCAAGTGTGTTCAACCAATTCAAAACATTCCAATGCTTAACCATTTCAATTCCAAATCATTTCAATAAAACTCCCTTTTTATTGAAAACCAAATCCATCAACGTCATCTTCAATCTCAAACCATTTCAATAAAACCCCCTTTCTATTGAAAACCCATTTATCATTAAACCATCTACAATTTCAAAAAATCCATAATTTAAAATCAACATTTTAAATTCAACAAGCCAAATCACTTTGCACAATAATTCACCAAGATTTCACAATCTCATCAAAACTATAAATCATCACTAAAGAATATTTATTCTATGATTTTCAAAATCAAATCCATTAAAATAAACCAATTTGAATCTAAGATAACTAATTCTAGCAAGAGGAGTCGAGAGTGAAGCCTTCTACCTCAAAGGTTTTTACGAAAACCCTAACAAATGGAGAACACACAAGAAAACTGGGCCGATTCACCAAGGATCCTCCTTAGATCTCTTCTCCTAACACAACCAAGACCAAATCTCATCATATTTGACATCCACGCACTTAGATCCACCCATAACAGGCATATATCTAAGAAACCGAGAGAAGAGGATAAGTATATCTAAGTAGATCTAAGAAGCCAAAAAAGAAAGATCACATAACTCAAGAATTCGGCATCGATTCGCCAAGAGAAGCCTCTGGATCACCTCCAGAATGATGGGAGAACCCTCCTTGACCTTAGGAGAACCAAAATCCTGAGTTAGGGCTGCTTAAGATATTAAATGAGGCATTTAAAGGCAAAAAAACGTGATATCCACTTTTATAAAATCTCATTTAATTGGTCGCACAGTTAGTTCGAATGGTTTGACAAACTGTGCACTAACTGTGCATTAGCTACTGCCTCGGTCACCCTTCTCACACGGTTTGACCACACGGTTAGACAAATCGTGTGCCGCCAATGCATAATCCACTGCCTCCAAGACCAACTACACACTGTTTTCCCGCACGGTTTAGACAAATTGTGTGCCGCCCGTGCGACTTCCCCTTTTGCCTCAAAACTCATTCCAAGTTCTCCCGACTCTCCCATTCATCACCCTTAACTTTATAACCATTAAAATCATCAAGAAAGGGTTACATAACAGAAACCGAGGGTACTACATGATCAATAGAGAATAAGTTTCACTTTTATTTATTTGTTTCATTATTCATTTTAAGTGTATATATATTATAGGCTTAATCTAATTATGGATTGGGTTTTTTTTTAATGATAGTCATCCCTTAAAAACTATTTATTGTTATTATATCAATTCTATCATGGTTTTAATTGACTTTTAATGAATAAAAACAACTAAAAAATCATTTTTTTCAGGTACCACAACATTTCCCCTTTAAAAAAGTCATTTTAGTTCTATTTTTTTCTTACCACAACATAAACTTCTTGAAAACAAGTGTGGTTTTATAAGACTATACCATGGTTCAAGAAAAAAGGTTCATTGTTTTTTTCATGAAAAACATAGCATCATTTTTATTTCTATATGTCATGGTTTAAAGGTCACTATGTCATGGTGCCTTCACTATAATGAACAACCACGATATGAAATAATTGAAAAATTCATTTTTCATAAAAACATGGTAACCTAAAATGACTTCTTTAAAATGACCAAAACACCCCAAAATGGAATGGATAAATGGATTCTAACATAAAACATCTTGAACCCAAAATGCATTTCAAAATTTTCATGGTATTTGGTAGGACCATAAGAACAAAAAATTATGGGTTTATAGATAACAGTAATGGTTTTACCCATTAAAATAGTTGTACCTAGGGAACACCATGTCTTAGTAATATTCCATTTTTAATTTAATTTTAAATATAAAAGAATTGTGTTAAAACATTTAAACAAAATATTCACCCAGGATGGACCGAAGGGTCCATGCAGAATTTGAAAGGTGACCTTAAACCATAACAAAATATTTTTAGCATATTTTATTTTAAAAATTCATGATTTATGTAAATTGTTTCACAGTTTATAAAATGTTTATTATTTGATAATAAAATTATTTATAAATGTATCACATTTCTAAAATATTAATAAGTTCATATTAAATCCATGTAAATGATAATATGTGAAATTCATATTAGATAAAAGTGAATTATTCATTTTTATCTATTCCAAAATTTTAATGCATTTATAATTTATTTATGAATTGTTAATAAGTGGTTATCACATGTATAAATTTATGAATTATTCATTTATTTATTATTATTCTATGATTCAATCATTAATATAATTGTTATATTATGAATTTTGATGTGAGTTTTAGTTTAAATATGTTTAAACATCTTCTTTAAAGTATCATAAATTCATTTAAGGAGTTTTATTCTAGGTATGATAATTGATTTGGTTCTCTTTGACTGAATGACCCAAAGGCCAAAAATTTTATTGATTTTAGATAAGACTCCTTTTAAGGGTAAAGGAGGTGAAACCAAGACTTCAAAGACAACAGGACATTATCAAAATTTGGGAAAATATAGGGTTGCAACCCAGAAAAAAAAATACAAAGAAATTCTTCAACCCAACAACAAAAACATTAAGGCATGACTCCACCAAAACATGGATGCTCAGAAAAATGTCTCCTGCACGAATGCACAGGCCCGGTACTAATGGCTATGCCATACCCTCTCAAACAACCAAATCTGAAAATCCATGCACGGTGAAGATGACCAGCACTATCCTCATCTAAAGCAAAACCTTGAAGATTTTCTGGGTTCCCCAAAAGTCCAAATTCACCTCCAGCAACAATCAACCAGTAGATAACCATTGCATCCATTACAAGCAGAATCACAGCATCACCAAAATCACATCCATACAAATAAAGTCCTAGCTTCACCAAATCAAAATCTAGATCAAAACCTAGAAACAACTTACAGCAACACCAAATCGCAAAACCTCCCCCCTCCAAACCAGTGGAACCGACCCCAAGCACATTGTATACGCCAGAGCCAACAAAGAGCTGGGACGAAGTTGAGCCGAGATCTTAGAACTAGAAAACCCACCAAATCCATCGATGAGCACACCGGAGCCGCTATTGACGAGCACATCGGTGCCATGACAAGATCCCAGAGCCAAAACCAAGCCAAAATCATCACCGAAAGCACCATATCCGACATCACTGAGCCAAGATCCTGAAGCCGGACCACCCAAATATGACGCATGCTGACGTCGAGCTGATCCAAAGATGCTGAGGCCATCACTGCTCATACCGGAGTCGAGGCGAAGCTCGAAGATGAAAGACACAACGAAGCTGTCGTCGGGCCAGGAACGAAACTGGACAATGTGAATCTGACACCCATCGTTGCCGATCTGAGTTGAGATAGCCGACGTCGAGGCTGGGTGAGACCGGCTGGAGGAGGGGAGGAGAGAGCCCGGAAGGAAACCTTAGGCGTGCGAGAAGGGGAAGAAGTTGCCGCTCAGAGGCTGTTCGTGGAGAAATTCTAAACTAATTCTTTTTGGTTCTCTTCTACCTTGACTTTGACTTATATTTTGTTATGAGATTTAATTAAGAAGTAAATTATCATTTATGCATATTGGTTTTAGAATTGTTGTATAATTGAAGTCTCTATTGAGTAAATAACCAATGGTACATGGATTTTGGGTTAGCCTATGCATTAGACTAGAGTATTATGTCCTTTATAGGAAAATAAGAGATAATTACCTATCGTTCCATGCTTAGTCTTATAGTTATTGATAGTTTCATACTATTCCAAGAATTTACATGAAATATTTTAACATACCTTGTACATGGGATGCATTTTTATATGTGTGAATATGGTTGGACTTTAATTTAGGTTAGTGATACAAGTTTTGGGTTTTGTAAAGATTTACACATCAATATGGTTTGAATATATTGAATTGGTGAAAGAAATAGAGATTATAAAAAAATAATTAAAATGATGAAAATGTGTAAAGGGAATACATGAGATAAGATAGTGATATTAAACCCATTTCAAATATTAAGTGCCAGATTTTTTCTTTAGGACCTCGATCATCTAACTTGGTAGCTTCATTATAAAGTAGGGTGCCCTTGGATTATCATGTATAGGGAATGCAAGTAATGGGAAGACACTGAGGGTGAGGTGCATTATTTTGGATATTTTCTTTGGTTTTCACTTAGTTGGGAAACCCTAGGTAAGGTTACCATATGAATAGTGTCAAGTTTTTACATATAATGGATTGGGAAATGAATTATTCACTCAATTATACAAGAGTCATTTACTATTTGTTTGACACGATGGCTAGCCTAAATAGCTAAGAAATGAGAGAAATGATAAAATGGACTCATTACTTACTAAAATATGGATCTTGGGTCACTAATGGAAATTATTTAATTAAAAGGGTTCATCATTTTAATAGGTATACATTTAATAAAATTCATTATTAAATTTATATAAAACGGGATACTAATTTGATTTAAGTCTATACTATAGATATAATGGAATAATCATCATTAAACATTACTTTGAGATAAATATTAGATAAGGAAAATATTAATGTAAGAAAATTATTATACTAATATAAGAACATAAGTCTCATTCTTAAGAAAGAAATAATTTTTTATGTGTTTGATAAAAAACTTCTTAGAAACATTTGAAGATAAATCTAATTAAGAAGAGAAAAAATGTATATATTAAGAATGGTAAAGATAAACTTTTCATCTAAAAATTGATTATTATTTCAATGGATCTCAATCTATAAAATAATTATAAGGATTTGGACGCTCTTTGGGATGATTTAAAACTAATGTTATCAGTATTGAAGACTGAGAGAATCCAAAAGAATGAAATTTATTATATAAAGAATATTTATGATATATTGTGTTTGTTATAATTTTTTTTAATGAAAAAAAAATTAATTTGAAATAATATTTTTTGATAAAATTTTCATTGTGTTAAAACTTTCTTAGTGCCTTTAAATTTTTTAATCTTGCATACAAATCCTATGAGAATAAGAATCTTTTACGGGAGTCAATTTTCAAATAGTTTTTTTCAAATTTAGAGAAAATGGTGGATTTTAGAGAAACTTTTGTGTTATTTAAGGTCATAAAAAATATAGATAAAATTAAATATTTTCCCATAATATATTTTTTAAGACATAGAGGATTTACATGAAGTTAGTTCATGGAATTCTTTACCTGAAGAAGTTTTCAAAAAACTCATAATAAAGACACACTGTGTAGTTGTCATCTTTCATGAGGGGAAGGTGGTTTTTGGTTTTAAAACCATAAAAATATCTATTTAAATCCCACATAGTGAGTTATTTTCATGAGTTTGAAGATTATAGAATACTATAAATCTAGATTCATTCATGAAAAATAAGAGATGTTTTTTTACCACATAGGGGAAATCATATATGAAGAATGGATATTCAAGGGGATTAAGTGTAATATTATGTTTAAGGATTTTTTTAGAGTATTATTCCTATAAATACCCCAATAATAGTTTTATGGTATTTATGAAAAAAATAAAACATGATATCAAGTAATTAACCATATCATTTGCCGATGTAAGAAGTTTATAGAAATAATATTGGTTTATGGGTGGAAGAAGAGCGTGGAAGTTTGAACCATACATTAAGAAGTATTAGTCATGAAGATAAAAACCATTTACAAAGTATATTCATTCATGAATCAGTTTCAGTTATGAAGTTCAAAACATTTCTTGAAGGGAATACCATGAAGGAGTTAGAATAAAAATGGTTTTTTTGAGTGGAGGATTTATAAGATAAATAGTATATTGTATGAAACATACATGCCTATTATTGAGATCAAGGATTTCATTGAAGAATAATATTCTATAATTTATGATGAAAATAACCCTATACATTCTTGTTGATATATAATTGACCTATATTTTGATAAACAGATAATACATATATCTGAAGTGGTCAAAAAAGGAAGAGTTGATAAAAGTGTTCTAAGGGAGGGGCGGGATATTCCTTAAACTCAATTAAAAAGGGAGTGATCCTGGTATGAAGTTACCATGACCAAATATTATATTTTTTAAACTAGTGAATCTTATAGGATTTTGGAATATAGACAAATCATTAGTGTGTGCTCCTTATATGTAGCCCTTGGCGGTGAATTAAATAATTTTTTTTCTTTTTTTAATTTATAATTTTTTAGTTGTGTTGGGTATGAGATTAATTGTGATAGGTTCAAAACTTTCCTACCAATATGGGAACATGATCCAATTTAATGCAGTAAAAAAATTTCACCCTCATTCACTACCCCATGGAGTATCATGTTGCAAAAATGGTATTAGAGTTAAGGTTACAAGCATTGAATATATCATCTGAAGCTCATCAATATTGAGAATAGAGTGAATGAAAAATAAGTTCCTATATTTTATGGATATAACTACCAAATCTATAGTCTAATAATGATAACACGTTTATGGCCTCTTGGTCTAGACATTTTCTTAGTGTTCATACATGGGATACACATAAGCGATGTTTCAGAATCGTCCGTGATTAAATCCAATAAGAAGTTCCTCAATGCTAATTTAAAGGATCCAAATTCATTATATTGAGCTATGTTAAAATAAATTTACATTAAGGTGATGATATTAACTAGTTTAAAGTCCATTTAGGATAAATTTGAAAATATATATGAGGGTAAACATAAGGTGAATTAGGTAAATTGCCGAGTATGTAATAATAAGTTTGATGAACTAAAAATGTTCCTTTTGAAAATATTGATGAGTTATTCAACCAAAACATTTTTTATTTTGAATCAAATAAATGACTTAGTGAAGAGATTAAATTTATTGATATTTTAATGAATATAATATAAATATCTCTACCTCTTTATAATCCAAAATTTGTTTTCTTCTAAAGAGAGTAACTTGGTATAACTTTCATTATATGATCTAAAAAGTAGTTTGGTTTCATATAAAATGTGTGTTAATTTGGAAGGAATATGAAGTCACTTATATAAGGATATGTATTTTAAATATATGGAAAAACTTGATTATATAAAACTCATATATGATTATTAATATACAATTGATGATTTTATATCACTTATGATAAGAAAATTAAACATATTAAAGGGTATATTTGAATTTAAGATACCCTTGGAATGTTTTTAATGTGGTGAAGTCAAGAACATTAAAAAAATAGTACATGGATATTTGATGATGATGAATGTAAAGAATAAATTATATAGATTCCATGAAGTTAGTTCCCTCCTAAGAGATACTTCAAACTGGGAAATTGATCGGGAAATAAGTTTTAGAGGAAGAGATTGGTGAGAAAAGAAGAATACGATGATAAATATTATTTTAAGGGACGGAAAATTGAGTTTAATTCTTTTAAAAAAGTTATTATGGTAGCTATAATTAAAAATTAAGAGTCTAAAATTGAGGAAGTCAATCAACCAAAAAAGCTTTTTTGATCTCAAGGTGAAACTTAAGGGTGTTCTTGAAGTGCCTAATTATCAAAGAAGAAGAAATCGAGTGATTGGTGATTTTTTTAAAGAATATTATAAATATTTGGGTTAGATTAAATCTAAGATTTATTGACTAAAAAATAATTATAAGATCAATTATCTTGTCAAGTGAACTCAAGGGAAGTAGTGAATTTAAAAGTGAAGATTAAAGAAGAATCCAAGGTGATTTGTTTCCTTAATGCTTGTGTAGTAGAAAAATAAAGTTTAATTTCTTAAAGAGTGGGTTGTTAAATTTATAAATAAATTTAAATTTAAAATGAAATCAATAGTTTCAAATAAAAATATATACTTTAGTAATTTCATAAATGAATAATTATTAGAAAAGGAAAAACGAGGCATATGAAGTGTTGACAAAATTATGAATGAGCAAAGACTCAGGTGCCTAGATAAAAGTTGAGTTAATTATGATGTTAATAAATATAAATTAGTAAGTGATAGATTAAAATAGTGTCAATGATAAGGGTATTAAATTTAACATAAACACCAAGACATTATAAGTTCATAAAATTATATCTATATACAAAGAAAAGTAGTGGGTTAGAAATAATCCTCAATCTTTAAGGGTTAATAAACAACTAAGGTGTTATTAAAATTTTGGATACATGAGGAAGAATAAAAATTAGAAGATATTTATTCTTATGAAGTGTTAATTTTTTAGCCATATTATTTGAACCATATTCAATTATAAAGATTCAATGATCTATTTAAATGAAGAATCACCCAGATGTTGATAAAGAAAATTGAGACTATGCCCATTATCTAAATAGATAAATTATTTATATAAATATTACATTAATTTCTATAATTTGATTATTAATATGTTGATTAAAAATAAAGAATAAATTTAAATAACCCATAGTAAATTCAATGTTGGATAAATACAAGGAACCCCAACCTAATTTTTTTATAAAATAGATACAATACACTGAAAGAGGAAGATTATTATGATTATAAAACCTATGATAAAGAGAAATATGAGAGGCTATCTTATGACTCAACTCAATTGAGTATATCATGAAAGGAAAATAATAAGATAGAGAAGAATAACCTAGAAGAAATATCTCTCAAAACAACAAACAATAGTACTTGGATCCTTGGTATTTGGTGTTTATCCCACATGACTAGAAATATGAATCTCCTAAAAAACATGAATGATATATTTTATAGAATTTTGTGCTTTAAAAAAATTAATCTTTTAATATCAAAGGAGGTATAAATTCTAAGTTATCATGTGATGTGAAGAAGTATATAGAATTGATTTATGTGGATGGATTTAAGAATAATCTCTTGAGTGTGAGTTAACTTTGTGACTTTGGATTTGAGGCCACATTAAACTAAATGTGTGTTTAATCAAAGGAAAGGTCAGTAATTCTCTCATGAAATTTTGGAGTAAAAATAGTAATCTCTAACAAAGTGGATAGTAAATAAAATTCTTTTCTCTTGATTATTGAAGAGGAGAATAACTTTTAGCATTGGATTCTAGGTCAAATTTTTCAACAAGGCATGTAGAACTTATCCAAACTAAATTTGGAAATGAATATTCCAAACCTGGAGTAAGATCATGATAAAACATGTGATTAATTTATATTGGTAAATATGGTCTTAAATATTTATTGATAAAATAATAAAAGGGAATTGAGTCTCATTTATCTAGTTCTCTCTAATGTATGTAGTCAAATGAATCGACCTAGAACATATGGAATGATGTAATTTATATTTTTAGTTAATGATTATAGAATAATGGAATGTTTTATGTTCATGTAGAGTAATAAAGATGACATGGATTGTATTAAGATGTATCTAACAAGTGTTTAAAAAAATATAGGATACTAATCAAAAAAATTATCTGACGATGGAACGTAATTCCCATATATGGAAGTAGAAAACTACCTCAAGAAAAATGATATTAAGTATGAAGTTTCTTTAGTAATAAATCTTCAATAGAATGGATTTTTTGAGTGAAAAAAATCATATGTTGAATAATATGGTGAATAAATTCTCATTGAGAGTGGAATCACTCACCATTATTGGAATGATCCAGTAAAAGTTATGTTGTATAATCTAAAATAAGTTGTTCTAAGCCCTAGGGAAGAGATCACACCCTATGAAATGTGACATGGAAGTAAACTCTAACTAAAAAATTTGAAAGTAGATTCCATAATAAGAATAAAGAGGGTAATCAAGGAATGTCTGGTGATGCATCAAATTAAGTAGTATTTTAGGTTACATAATAAAGATTAAGACATGTAAATACTATAACAAAAGGATGAATAAAATTATATAGAGTAGTGATGTAAAATTAATTAAGTAAAAAGGTAGATATAATTCTCAATGTATAATATTTTATGAATTATATGATGAGGATGATAAATTTGGTAAAACTTTTGATGTTGTACAAAGTTCAGTAAATGATGAAGACTCAAAGGTTGAATAAAAATAGGAGATCATTGATGAGGAAAGTTAGTATTTACCTCTTAAAATAAATAGAAGAGTTTAATTTGACCCATCCAATAAAATCAAAGAAAAATCTGCATAGACACAAAAATACAGGATGAGGAATATGGATTATGTTAATCTACTATAAAAAGTGTAACCAAATTTATATAAAGAAGAAACAAAATATGAGCCATTTTTAGATTCATGAATTATTAATTAGATAAAATTAATAATAATCAAACTTAGTAACTTGTGAAGAATACTGAAAATCGCAATATGGTTGAAATAAGGTGAATCTTCAAGAAAATTTTGAAAATAAGGGTAATGTAATCCAAAATAATTCATGTTTAGTATATAAAGTCTATGACCATATTGAATGTATCAGTGTTGAAGAAACCTATTCACTAGTGTCTTGACTTGTGTCAATAGGGATCTTCTTAGAAATGGAGATTCAAATAGGATTCAAGATTTATTATATGGATATAAACATAACATTTTTGAATGGTTTTCTAAATGAATAAAATTATATTGAAAAATCAGTGGGATTCAAAATTAGAAATGATGAAACCAAAGGGTACATATTAAAGAAGGACTCATATGGTTTAAATTAGGTTATATGAGTATGTTATGATCAACTAGACTCATACTTAAAGAAGTTAAAATTCAAAAGGGGTAGTGTTCATCACAATATCTATGTGAAGACGTCTAAGGAAGAGAAATCCATAGTTCTCGTTTATGTAGATGATATCATATTTAGTGGAAATAGGTAGAAATATATGGAAGAGTTAGTTGATATTATGAGTTAAGAATTTTAAATGTCCATGATTAATGAACTCACATACTTTTTTGGGATACATGTGATTCATAAATATAAATACTCCTTTATCTCTCAGGAAAAGTATGATAGAGAGTTTCTGAACAAATTTGATATGCATGATTCAAAACCAATACCAACTATGATTTCAGTTGGAATAAAGCTTAGGAATCATGATAATGGAAAATTTATGGATCCTTCATTCTATAGGAGGATAATTAGAAGCTTGATATATTTTACTATAGCTCAACTGAATGTTGTTTTTGAAACATGTTTAGTGGCCCATTTCTAGAGTAATCCAAATGAGTAGCATCTCACAATAGTTAAATGGGTCATAAGGTACATATAAGGTAATATAAATTTTTGTCTTCCTATTTGATGTAATAAAGGATTATGAAATGACATAATTTTTTGATGTAAATAGGAAATCACAAATATTAGCATGAAAGAATAAAAATATATCTTAGTAACCAGAGCATTCATCCAAATTATATGGAAAAATAAACAATTTTAGGTTATTGATAAAGAAGTGAATTAGACTATCGTTATCTTCTGTGATAATAAGAGTGTGATTAAGCTCATAAAAAATCCCATACAATACATTCATACCAAACATTTTGAAATCAAATATTGATTTATTAAATAAAAGGTGGAGTAATGAGTGATCAAAATGGGGAATGTTAGAATAAATCATCAAGTGAGATACATCATGAAAAATTCATTCGTCACTCCATCATTTGAAAAACGTCAGTTAAAACTCAGTGTTTAACCACCTCCCTTATCTTGAGGAGGTTCATCTGATTCTACTCTCCCAATTTTAATCAAATTCTTTATATAGTGTTTTTTAATGATTGGTGGGTTATTTAATTTAAGGATTATTATAAAATTTGGAGAATGTAGTTAAATTCAATGTAAAATATACTCATGACATTCAGTGACATGGGGAATATAATCCTTGTTTATTCTAACATGTTGTTTTAGTTCTAAGTTCTCTCATATAGGGGGTTCATGGTATAAAATTCTAGGGGATATATCATTCATGGTGAATGGAATTAACATGATCTTAAAGATAAGGGAGTTCTGTATTGAGAAATGTCATAAGTAATGATACAATTTCTTAAAATCATGTTTTCTACATCGAACATTGCACACATAGACTTATAGTGATCGTTAATTTATTTTATTTTTATTCTGGAAGTTCTTTAGTATGTCGGTGGAATTGAATTTCAATTTCTATTTCCAATAAACCTTAAGGGAATAATGTTATAATCAAGTATATTATTAGTAATGATTTACAAAATTCATAAGAATGAAATTTCTTATCTAAGGAAGATTTTAGATGTGTTGTGTTTATTATCAATCGATTTCATTGCTGAATAAGGAGTTTGAAGTCAAAACTATATGGATTTATAAAGTCTTAATTGTGATTAGACTTTCATAGTTGCATATAGAGTTTTAATCTTACATTAAAATATGATGTGAAGAAGAATATTTTTCAGGAGATAATGTTCAATAATTTTTTTTTAGATTTAGAGTAAAGGGGGGTTTAAAAAATATTTAGAGTCGATAAATTAATCTTGGTAAAAGGAAATAATTAACACAAGATCTTTATAGATCCAAAAAGTATTTACTAAATAGCCAGTCCATGAAAGGATTTATGTGAAGGAGTTTTTTTAAAATCCATAAAGGAATCACACTGCGTAGCCAGTATTTTTCATGAAGGGAAGAGGATTCACAATTTTTGAACCATGAAATAGGATTTGTTTGAAGGTTACAAAGATAGTTGTTTGAGCAAGGAATACGATTATGAAATTATATAAATTAAAAGTCATTCAGGAAAAATAGGTGGTGTTACTTGTTTAATGTAGAGGGAAAATATTATATGAAGAAGGGTTATGTGAGGGGATTAAGTGTAATATTATAATTAGTAAGTTTTTTGGAGAAATTTTCCTATAAATACCCCAAAAAAATAATTTTATTTGGAATTGATGATAACATTAAGATGTAAGATCAAGTAATTAATCACATCATTTGTAGGGAAAAAATGTTTTTGGAAATTATATTAGTTTGTGGGTAGCATAAGTACGTAGAATGAAAAACCATATGTGAATCAGAGTTTTTAGTGAATTATTATTTCTTGTGAATAAGAATAGTTAATGAAGGAAAATCACTCAAAAAGTAATGTCATTATTGATGTAGTTTTTATCAAAAATTATATAACCATTTGCGATGGGTAACCCAGAAAGGATTTGTGTAAAATGTAATTTTTTGAGTAAACCACATTCATAGTGAATAGTATACATCATAAAACTTATGAGCATATCTCTAGAATCCATTCTTAAAATCTAAGATTTCATTTAATAATAATACTATGTATATTATGATGAAAATAACTCTACATATTATTATTCAAATATAAATGACTTACATATTGATAAAATATGAAGACATCCATCTAATGTAGTGAAAAAATGAGGAGTCAGTGAAAGTGTTCCATTTGAGGTAGTTTACTTTTATCTAAAATCAATTGTAAAGGTAGTGAGTTAGGCATAGAGTTACCATGACCAAATATTGTATCTATAAAACTAGTAAAGAATAGTGTAATTTGGAACATCATCACATTTTTAGTGTGTGTTATCCTCATACATATCCCTCAATGGTGAACCAAGTAAAATTGTTGTGCCTTGTTTTAATTTTTTTCATTTTTAATTTTGGTGGATGTGTGATTAACTGCGATATATTTAATGGGTTCTTACAAACATGGGAATAATATACAGTGTAACATAAAAAAAATCACTCCCTAATTCATCTCCTCCCCCTATTAGGGTGTCTTGGGTTGTAACAAGATGATGGAAAACATAAAAAGGCTCTATCAAGAACAAGCTAGACTTAATAGATATGAAGTTTAAAAATTAATCTTTTAGTGTAATGTGGTTGATGTTACTATTGGGATCAGATATCAAAAAATAACCTTCTTTGATACCAGTTGTTGGGAATCAGTGTCTGATGACTACATATTCTTCTAATATAACCACCTGAAGGAGAAGCCTTGGTCCAATAGAACCTTGCATGAAAAAATCTCTATGAAGTGGAATTCAATCCTATGTAAGTTACCTTATTCTGATGACTAAATATATCTTAAGTAGGTATAAATTACACCATACTCACCACACAACATCACCCTTTTTCTACATAAGAAAACTCATATACATTCAAGGAAAAAAGAAATACATAAAATGGAAATACATTCAATAGAAATAAATAAATTAGTAAAGAACACAAAAGATCAATGTGATTCAGATAATGAATCCTAAATGCATATTAGAAACATGGATTCTTAATTTTCATTCACCATAATATACAAGAGATTATAAAAAAATTACTAAGTACAAGTAACCTATATAATATTTCAACTCTATTTAATAAATGAGCCTCTTGATCTCATTACTTAATCTCTTGATAAGTCATATTTATGTTGAAGGTCCCATGTAATTATATACTAAGTGTTATCTAGTTAATAAGTTAATTTTTGTATCTTTAAATTATGGATAACATATCATGACCACTCTAGCTTTCCTACTAACTTGGTGACCACTTAGCTTTACCAAACCTCTGGATCTTCAACGTCTCATTGTAACTCCACAGGAAGAATAAATCTTTCAATTTTCCTATTTACTCTAGAGAGGTCATACTATCACTATATTCAAACTATGTTAATCCATAATCTGATGTATAAAATTTTCATAAACATAATTTCAAATGATGAAATTATATTGAATTGAAATAGACTTCACCTCCCAAAAATCTCCCTTTGAAGACTTATTTCAAGGAACATTGGTAACTCTCCAACACTTTCCCAAAACCTTCCCTTCCTTACAACACAAATTCCCCTCTATCTCATTTTGTTCACTCATGCCATACTGAGGCATGATGATGCCCTTGGATTTCTTAAGTAGTCATCATGGTAAACATGTCTTCCGAATTTTGGATTCACAATATCTCTTGTAGCTCTAACACCTTATCTTCCAACTATTTTTTGATGAAATGATAATTTAGGTTGATATTATTTATCCTTTAATATCGCACTATATTTTTAGCTAAGTGGATTCTACTTTGACTATCACATTATAGTAATCCTTCCATTTGATTCCTTCTGAACTCCTTCAGTAATCTCATTAATGGAATCATTTATATATCATCTTTCATCATACCTATAGACTATAATTATGTATTAATTGGAGTAGAAATCTATTGTAGCCTTACTATATAACTTACCATAGTTCCTCCAATGGTAAAAACAAATCCTAGTGTACTCTTACAAATTTCTGAATCACTAGATAAGTAAACATCAATTAATCCTTATAGTGGATCTTCCTCCCTGAAGAATAATTTTGTATATTTTATTCCTTTCAAATACTAAAGGATCCATTTTACAGCATCCAAGTGTACCTTTCAAGGGTTTGAAATAAATAAAATCATAACACCCACTAAAAATTCTATATCCAATAAATTAAAAAACATTTCATACATTAGGCTTTTGATAACTGAAGAAAATTACACTTTATCCATGTACTGGATCAATTATTTTTTTGGGTGCCTATTCCTTGGAAAAAATAATGTGTCAAGTAATAGTAGTTTTTAAAAACATACATCTATTAATACCAAATATTCTAATGAACTTATAAATATAGTCCTTCCAAGATATAACCAACTATATGTATTTCTTATCTCTTCTAATATTCATCCCCAATATTTTATTAGAATTCCCTAGATTCTTCATTTTGGATCTTTTAAATAACTTACTTTTTAGATTCTGAATCTATTAGATTAACAGATCCACCAGAAATATTTCATATATATATAACAATAATATGATGAATGTCCCATCGTTCCACTCCTTCTAGTAATAATAATGATCTGCATTTCATTTTTTTAAAACTTATTTTGAAATAAATGAATTGAATTTTTAAATCCATTTCCTAAAATTTGGTTTCATTATATAGAGACTTTTCATCATACTATAAACCAACTTCTATTCCTCCCCTAATAAAACACCTATTGGTTATTTCATGTAGATTTCCTTCTCCAAATCACTATAAAGGAATATAGTCTTAACATTTATGTAATAACCTAAGATTTCACTATATATTATCCTTAAATAAATAATTTTTTAATAGTATGTATTGTTGGGTCGAAATGGAAAGGACAAAGACACAATAGGGGGGGAATCTTATTTCTTTAAAGACTTGACGAATTTGAAATTTCCCTATTGAAATTAAATTTATTTTTCCATATCTATTTAATATGAGTGGGAAGTGGAAAATAAATGATGGAATAACAAAATTGATGTATTGCGGTTCAAGACACAAAAATACCCTAGTCCACTCCACAATATTGGTGATTTTCACTAATAGGTCTTTTTATCTGGAGACCTCTATAGCTTAGTATAGGTAGTTGACACCTTTAAAATAAGTATTTTTTAGTTCCTTATAGTTCTTTTAAAAAGAACTAAAATACCCCCAACTTAGTATGAGAATTCGACACTCCACCATGACTGAGTATGAGTAGTCAGCACTTTAATAGTAAATAGATTAAGATTAAGAGGTTGAATATTGTCCAGCATCATAGTTGTAGTAGCAACTAATATATATAAATGATATTTAATAAAGAATAGCATAAAAATATTCTTCAATGATAAATAGGATGCCTTTAAATGGTAGAAGTGAAAACACCATATAGATGGTCACAAATGTATGTCTCCAAATTATATCTCCAATAAGTGATTTTTCAAACTACAAAAATGATTAAGAAATAAATGTAGTAGTAGTGAAAGTTGATTCAATAAAAATATATGAATCAAAACATGTATGTCTCCAAAGTGTATCTCTAGAGGTGATGAAACATTATGATTTTCGAATGTTCATATATATATTTAGAATAAGAAACTCTAAATATTTAAAATGATAATATAATTTCTTCAATTCAAACATCTCCATAAATATCACATGATAAATCATGATTATTTGAATTTAAAATGTTAAAATAAAGTCATAACTTCCCTTAGAAATAGGAATGATTTAATCTGTTGAACATAAACCTTTGAATTGGTATTTAACTAACTTTAAAGAGTTATTTAATTCTAGCAAGACCATTGTAGAAACTGTAGAAATAATATATAATTCAAAACTCTATATTTTACCTTTTTAAACATAGGGTTTTCTATATAGTGATAAACTTTAAAAGTATAGTTGAAAATGTATAGTTTATTGCAAAAGTAGGGATGATGAACCATAAGTTTGTTCCTCGAATATATGGTTTCTTCCAAAAGTAGTATTTTTTATCCATACATTCATTCCAAACATAAGGTGTTAAAGTATAGTTCTTTACCGAATGTAGGTTTCATAAACCATACATTATTCTTAACATGTAGGGTATAAAAAAAATTATAGACTACTTATAAACACATCTAGAATATTGTATACTTTGAGAAATCAAATAAAATTCCATAAAATTAAAGTCTAAAAATTATTCCAGAATAAATAATTATTCCATTAATTATTATCCTAAAATTAAATTAAAGTAACTTCATTAGCAATATATATGTGGGTATTATAGAATAAAATAATTTTTCTAGTAATTATTATCTTAAAATTCACTTAAAGTAACTTCCTTAGCAATATAGATGTGGGTATTTTTGAACATCAAAAAAATAAATTAATGAAATTATTGGATCAAAACATGCCCAAATATCTCCCCCTTTTTTATAAGCAAAAAATCCATAAAACCAATATTAACATAAACATGAATAAGAAATAATAATTTACAAATATGAGAATAAATTCCAGTAAATTACTCCTATACAAATTTTACATTTTTTTTAACATTTTTCTCATATTTATTCCTCAAAATTTTCCTATTTTTACAAATCTCTCCATATATTTATCCCCCTTTTTGTAACATCAAAAAGAAATTAAAAATAGAGTAATTCACATTTTACATATAAAAATATAGAAAAACAATATGTATATAGATAGAAATAGAAAAAAGTAAAAAATATTAAAATATTAAAATTTTAAAGAAATGGATTTTATTTTCGATAAGATATAGTGGAGGAAAATAATTGAGACTTTTTTAAAGGTTAAACAGTTCATATTCACTCTCCAAAATTTGAACTCTTTTACTCATAATAGTTAGAAATTTTTATAGTAGTTCTATTTTCCTTTGAAAAATTAAAAATCTTTGATCCATCGAAGAAGTTGAGAACATTTTAACTAAAAACTCATTTAACTCATTAAGATATAACTTAATAATAGCTTCATGTGTGATTTTCTCTATTTAACTCACCATTTTTACTTTAAACACATAAAAATATTCTTTAGAAATTAATATTTTTTTGAATCTTTGATACTTCCTTTGAAGAGTGAAAAACATTTCTTTTGAAATAGAAGATTTTTCCATCTCTTCATAAGATTTTTTATAAATTTTTAGATCTTCATGTAGCTTCACTAATTCTTTATTCAAAAGATTAAAATTGGACACAAACTCTATAGAGGGCATTCCATATTTAGATATTTTAGAAGATTAAACTTATAGTTCTTCAAAACCATGGATTTCTATACCTTTTATATAATATTTTTCTGCGGAATCCTAAAAAAAAGAAACTAACTATTATCCAAATAGATTAGTCATAGCATTGTGAAAAGAATTAAATTTCTTATAAAATTATTTTAACACATTTTTGAACAACTAAAATGAATCAAATGTTCCCAACCTTGAATTATTATCTTTTTTGAAGAATATTTTTTTTATAAAAGTCCTTAGTCTCTTCAGGTTGCATGTAATGGATTATTCAGAAGTATTTGAGTTTTGGAATTTCAAAGAAGGTAGAAAAAAGGTTTTATAGGTTTTGAGAAGAAGTTAGGGTTCAAAAGATGAAGAATAAAGGTTTTATTTTGACTATTTTTTGGAAATGTTTCATATTCTCATGCCAAAATATAGATTAATAATTTTAGATTTTTTAGTTGAAAAGATATTTTTATATAAGAAAATGATTTTGAAAGAATAAATTTACGTAATTGAATAAATTTTTTGAGAAAAATAAATTTTTAAATAAAACAAGTTTTATTAAATAAAATATTAATTAAGAAAACATTTTTTTATTAAATAACTATATCTTTATTTATGTGATTTAAATTAATAAAATTAAGTACTACACACTCCCCTTAAATTATAACATCTCTTAGAAAACTAGTCTTATAAATATATATAAAACAATTTTTAATGAAATAACAAATAATAAAATGGTTACACATATTAAATTAATTTAGAAATTTTTTTACATATATTAATATAAAATTAAATAATCCATAAGTACTGAACATGATGTAATCAAAAATAGTTCAAAAAAATGATGCATCACATAAAATAATAGAGTGAGGAAAGATTTAACAGTTTAAGAATAAAAGAAATACTTCTTGAATGTTAATATCTCTAAATTTAATGATCTTTTATTTTAGATAATGAATAACTTTAGAGTTGATAAATAAAATAGAAGAAAATATACTTAAATATAACAATGGATTTCATTGGAATATATATATATATATATCTTTAAAATATTATACACTGGTTCCTTTTGATACCCATATACTTTTGGATTTTAAAATGTTAGCAACTAAAGAATTAGGTAACCAAATCTATTTTCTTTGAGTAGAGACTCCATAATTAAGGATAAATAATGCTTTTGAATAATTAAAATGATTGATACCAAAAAATTAAGGTTTTATAAAATATTATTCCTTAGGATAATGTATGTTTATTCCATAGTGAAAAAATTTAACAATGGATATGTTCTTACTTTTTAAATCAGGAACAAAATAATTTCTATATATTTTGGGTTTTTCTCCATTAATTTCAATCCCATGTTTACCTTTATTATTAGATTTATTTTTTCCAAGAATTAGATTCAAATATTTTTATACTTTAATAAGAATTATATAGGATAATTTTTAAGTATTAACTTCATCTAATAATTATTTAATTTTAGTTTCATACAAAACACAAGAACATTTGGAATAATTAGATCTTAAATCTATAATTTATTTTAATAAACATTCTTAATTAGTAAAAATATAATCATAAGATTTTCTAAGCTTTTTATACTATTTATTTAAGTATTTACATTTTTCTTGAAGCATAAAACAATATTTACTAATTTTATCATAAGAAAAAAATGAATCAGTGTTTTGAGAGTAATAATATTGTACCTCATCAGCGCGAGTCATAATACATAGATTTACTATTTTATTTTCATTCTCATCTTAAGAGTTTGTATTGGATTAATCACATGAATTAGAAGAATCACTCAAGTTAGCCTTCATGAATTTCTTACCTTTTCTTTTATAATTATATTTCTTTTTATCTTTAAACATAGGACATATAGACTTTGTGTGACCTTTCTCCTTGCATTCATAGCGTATATCTTTTTTATTTAGATTCTTCTTTCTCTTATTGTATAGTTTTACAAATATTTTAGAAATATCTGATATCTCTTTACTTGAATCTGGATAACTTTAATCATAAAACTAATCCATAGTAGTTTTGAGTGTAGTATATTCCTTTTTTATAGAGATATGATTTTCATCTTCAGATTGAATCTAAAATTCATACATTATCAAGGTTTCAATCAATTATTTCATTGAAAATTCTTTAATTTGTGTGGATTGATGAATAGAAGTATATATTACATTATGTATTGAAGTTAATACTCTAAGAACATTTGAAGCTTGATCTAGTTGTTTAATTAGATCTCCCAAGGTAGTAATATTATTGAAACTTTTTTCAATCTTCCATTCATCTGAGTGATGCTTTCATATTCATGCATCCTAAATTTATCAAATTTCAATTCCATAATATTGTACCTTAATTAGCTGACATTATATATTCTTTCATAGGAAATATAAATGTTCTACCATATCTTATATGTGTTATCATATTGAGATACTTGATTAAATTCATCAGTTCATAATCCACAAAAAAAAGCATTCATAGTTCTTGGATTAATATCATATTCTTTCTCTAGATCACATTCCATTTTTCCAAATCTTCTTTAGGAATTTTATCTAGCTTTACTAACTTTAAATAAACTCTTATTCGAAGATTTTTCATATAAATAATCATGCATGATTTCCATAATACATAATCATTACCATTAAAATAAGTTTCATGGATCATTAACATACCTTCTCTAAGATAACCCATTGAGATTTATCTTTATCTAGATATTTAACTCTGATTTTTTAGAGAAAAAATAAATATAACCACTTGAGCCCAAACTTTGATATTAATTATTGGTATCATATATAAACAATAAAATATTCAATGATTTATAAAAATTAAAATATATCAATAGTAACATTCCTCTAATACTAATTTTTGAGTCAGAATAGTAAGGAAGAAGACACAAGAGGGGGTAAATTGTGTTCCTTTAAAAACTTTACAAATTTGAAATTTCACTCTTGAAATTAAAGTGATTATTTCCACCAATCTTAAAAATTATCTAGAAGTGAAAATTAAATAAATTAAAGAACAAAACAAGAAATTTATAGTGGTGTGGGGCACACGAATCTCCTAATTCAGTCCACCAATACTATACTCCATGAGTTTGTTGATTTTTACTAGTGGGACACTTTATCTTAAGACCTATGAAACTAAGTGTGGGTAGTTGGAACCTTTACAACAAGGATTTTATATGGAATTCTCCTTAATTTATAAAGAATTGAAATATCCATATATTAGTGCAAGAATCTGACAATTCACCAAGACTAAGTACGAGTATTCAACACTTCAATAATAAATAGATTAAGATGAAGAGGTTGAATATTGGTTCATCTCACAGTTGTAGAAATAGCTTACAGATGTCAATAAACTTTAAAAAGGAGAAACAATAAAATATTCTTCAACATCAAATAGAATTCCTTTAAATGGTAGTATAGAAAACGTTGGGTAGATGATCATACATGTATGTCTCTAAAGTGTAGCTCTGATAAGTGATTATTGAACTACTACAAAAGATTAAGAAAGAAATATAGTAGCACCAACTGTCAATTCAATCAAATTTATAAGAATTAGAATATGTATGTGTCTAAATTGTAGCTATAGAGGCAGCAGCACATTATTATTTTCAAACATGTATATGTCTCTTTAAAAAAGAAACTCTTGGTATTTAACATGACGATCAAATTTCATTAGGTCAAACATCTCCAAAAATAACCCATGGTAAATCGTGATTATTTTAATTTAAAATGTTCAAATAAAGTAAAAACTATGAAGAATTTAATTTGATAAACACAAACCTTGAAATCAGTCTTTAAAAAAATAAATAGATATTTAATTTTGGTGAGACCATTGTAGAATACACAGAAATAATCCACAATTCAAAACCCTGTATCTGACCAAGTCAAATGTAGGGTTTCTCTACATAGAAATAAACTTCAAAAGTATAATTGAAAACATATAGTTGATTACAAAATTAGGGATGATAAACCATAAATTTTTCCTCACACATAGGGTTTCTTCCAAAGCTAGTATTTTTGAACCATACATTAATTCCAAACATAGGGTACAAAAGTGAGGTTCCTTACCAAAACTAAGGTTCACAAACCATACATTATGCTTAAAATGTAGGGAATAAATAGTTCTTTAAGACTTATTATAAACACATCCAAAATACTTTATACTTTGATAAATAAAATAAACTTCATGGGGTTCAAATTATGAAAATGATTCCAGAATAAAATTATTATTCCAGTAATTATTATCCTAAAATTCACTTAAAGTAACTTCATTAACAACATAGATATGGGTGTTTGTGAGCATCAATATCAAAAATAAATAAATTAAATTATTGGATCATCACATGTACAATATTTTTCACATGAAAAAAAAACTAAAATGGAAAACGTTTATATATTTTGAATATTAAATATGACTTTTAAAATATAGCAGTTAAATTAGCCAGTATAAATTGATGTAACCATATCACAAAATCAATAAAAAAATAATAAGAAATGGAATCAGAAAGTGTAATTCTTCCTTATAAAGCCCATTTTTTGAACATGTAAGGTATCTAGATTATCTAGGGTTTTCCCTTGACCAATCCCAATTCAAACTCGAGCAATTATAGTTTGAGAAAAACCATATACAGGATAATTTCAATCCCATTGAGATTTCATCATGATCCATGCTAGCTAAACCACCACCCAAAACTCAAACTAGAACATATCTAATGTTTAGGCCCTATGCAGATATCATAATGGGTTATGTAAGTAAAAATTAGTATTATATTTAAATATAATAAAATATTAATATAAATAGATATATCATAAATTTATATACTTTTTGAAAAGTCTTTTTTTCTAAATTCACTTTATGATTAAAAATGTATTTTTTAGAGTTGAAATTTTTTTTCAAGGAACTAATATTATTTTTATTGAATAATAACATTGTATATTAACACTGGATAAATTAGTAATTCATAGGGGAAAATATAGTTAATATACCAAAAGTTTTTTTCTAAAAAACAGTTTTTCACTGCATTTTAAGTTTTTAATTAAAAATATATATAAATTTTTTAATGTATAATTGAAAAATAACTATTTCTGGATTTATCAGGGCCATATTATTTTAAGGTTATTTTTTTATATTTTTCTAAAAAAAATTATTTTTACGAGAATAGTGCAAAAAACTGTTTTTACAAATAAAAAGGATTTATGACATTGTTATCATATAAGTATTAATTTGAAATTTATGAAACCTTTTTATAAGACCAAATAATTATTTTATAAGTTAATTTATAATTTTAAAAAAATTTGTTTAAATTTAGAAACACATATTTTACATTTTAAAATTTAAGTTATACTTTGGAAAAACATTATTTATAATACATTATACATTTAGTATTTTAAAATTAATTTTTAACACTTTTAAAATTTTAATCAAAAAATGGATTTCAAAATTTCCATTATTATTTAAATATTATATAATAATTTTAATTTAATTTTTGGGTGTGATGGATAAATTACCTAGGTAAAAACTAGTTACCATGGTGAAAACCAAAATGGTAAAAATGGGTAACCGAAGAGGTAAAGGGATTAACATGTTTAAAAAAAATTAATTTATTTTTGGATATTTTAAATGAACTTATCACCTATAAACTTCATTATTTATCAATTTTTCATCTAATTTCATGTACAATTATTACCCATTATTGAAAAAAATTTGGTATTTAAAAAAATGTCACTTCTTTTCACCTATAAAATGGGCACTCTAATCCTCACTTCCCCTAACACTAAAAACCATTAATTTAAGTCCTAAATCTACCCAAAACTCTCATATAAACTCATATAAACCTTAAATATGATCTTTTCTTCTCAAAAGACCATCTATCAAAGGTTTAATCTCCTCTTCAATGGAGATAATCCATGAATTGAGGTGTAAGTTCCTAACCTATCTTTGTTTTTTCTATTTATTTATGTTCTTTTTTTTAATAAAATTTCATTTAACCAAATTAAAATGATAACATGAATATAATTATTATAATTTTATGTTATTATAAGTATGATACAATCATTAACCACCCTCCCCTTTTCCATTAATAAAAAATAAACGTGAATCGTGTGCTATGAGTACTACTACCACCTTGACGCAACATGTTTTTTTTCATCACCACCATATAAGGATGGTAATCATATTTAATTTAATATATAATTATTTTTTTTATGATATATTTTATTTTCTAAAATTATAGACCGTATTACTCCTCTTCCCCATTCTATAGAAAAAAAATTGTTAGTCATGCGTACGTGTGGACCACCACCGCCATAGGACGATTGGTTGTTGTTTTTCATTTCATCATTGTCTTAGATGGATAGTTATGAGAATGGTTTTAAAGGATAAATATGATTTTTATTATATCATTAAGTTTTTATTATAAAAATTAAAGAACCTATCAATCATATTATCAGTAAATGAATATCATAAATTAAATCATTTAAAACAAGCATGTTAAGAGGAAAATCGTTTATTCAAAACACGTAATATTTTCATTTCCATTAATTAATAATATAATTAATTTATAATTATGATATATAAAAATATTAAACACTTAATTATTTCATTTTTTACTTTTTAAATGATATTACAGGTAAATCAATATATAATCATCAATAATCATGGTATGTTCATGATTGGGTCGGTTTGACCACCTACTTGAACAATGCTATGAAATTTTATCATGGATGATTATGAAAACATAATTAATATTATAATATTATATAAACATATATTTAATGATTTTTTTTTTTTGGAAAGTATGCATCAATATTTAAATCATGAATTAATAAAACACCATTCATAGGTTAAAAATATCCAAAAAATGTTCATTGTCAATTTCATCTTCTAGGATAAAGACTAAAGTACTCATGAATGGAAACTTAAAATTCATAAATAATTTTAAGTTATCAATTATATTAAAATTAATTAAGTTTTTTAAGGATGAAATTTTAAAGAATAATAAATACAAACATTTCTCTTACGAAACTACTATAGATAGTCAAAAGTATAAACACTCAATGTTGGAAAATAGGAAAAACTAACTAATATACACATAGATAATGATTATAAATAGAAATTATAAATGTTTTTAGGTATTAATATTTTTATAAAGTGGTATATTAATATATTTATGTTTTTTTATATTATTTTAGAGAGTATTTTACAATTTTTAAATAAAGGTAAGGGGTTTCGTGACTCAAATCTTTCTCATGGGTGATAATCACTCTTCTTTGACAATTATTTTTAAATATTGATATATTATAACCTATTATAAAATTATATTGTATTTAAAAATTATTTTATATGTATATAATGTTTCACACCAAGGTATTCTTCCTTTAAGATTTTATTTTTTCATTAAAATTCATTTTGTTAAGAATATTTCTCGTTACTTTTAATAGATTTTTCTTCCATATCCATCTTTTTACTTTATTCTAATGTTATACTTTCCCTAAAGGAAAATAAATTTTTTTATCTTAAATTATCATTTTATTCCCCCTAAAGTAGTTTTAAATCAATGTTTTTTTTAATATTTTAACAACGTGTTTTTTCAAACAAAGGTATTTCAAAAGATAAAAAAAGGGTTTTCCATCCTTTCAAAAAAATAAAATGTTTTATCTTACACTCCATATTTTTTAAGATTACGTTTATGTATTTTCAAGTTATTTTATCTCTAAATATTTTTAATAATTCTTTCAAAAATCATTCTCATTACCTTCTCAAAAATATTTTTTAAAGTGATTTACACTTCATCTTTTATAATAATGTTTAAAAGGTTTTGTAAAAACATTCATATTTCCACTTCTATTTTTCCTCCAAGGTTAATTTATCATGAAGTTATTATTTGATCATCCGATATATGCTATCATGATATTATTTATTTTGGAAAATTATATTTTGGATTCCATTATTATTTATGTTTGTGTTATTTGAATACCCATTCTTTTTTTATGGGTTCATTAAGATATGTTTATGATCAATTTTAAGTGGCACACATATGTATGGTTGATGAAAGGTGGGGTAATATATTTCCTTCCAATTAATTGGTTTAAGTTATATCTCATAAAATATTCAGGAATGGATATAATGAGTTTTTTTACATTGGCATGCCCATGATGAGTTTTCTCACATTTTAGGCATGTACATAATGAGATTGTTCACATAGGCGTGGGAATAATGTGTTTGCTCACATAGGTTTTATTATGATTATGGTTTTGATACATTTCCAAGTTACTTATCAAGTTATTCCAAATTTTTTAATATGAATTTAATTTCCATGAAATGCTATGTTTTCATGATTACACCTTATTTTTAAATTATTATAAACTTTTAGGTCATGCTCATATGTTATATGATTTTGGAGATTTGTTTTGATCCATGTCATATCCTTTATGCTTCCTTAAAAATAATTTTATGATATTATGTTACTATTACATGTTTTATTATTATCATCTAAGGTTTTATGATCTTTTATTATAATAATTATGTATTCCTCATCTTCTCTTTTATTTTTATGTCATGATACATTATGATATGTTTTTATCTTACTAAGAATCTGAGATAAACCCTTTTTAATTTTTCCAAAACCCAAGTTATAAAGATTTTAATATCTTATGATATATCTAAAAAGGATCTATATGATAATGATTATGGAGAAATGTTCACAAGTGTTCTAAAATAATACCTTTATATAGATAATCTTTAAGACACTAAATCTTTAAGTCTTTAGGTTATGAAACTATTTGTGAGATGTATTATTTAAATCATCATATTAATTTATTATTTAAGTCATGTTTAGCTTGGTTCACTATAGTTGGTATCAAATCAAGGTTTAGTTATTTTTGGAGATTAGTCTAGTTACCTTTGTTATTAGGGTTATAGAACCTTAGTGAAATCCCTATAAATGATTATAATTATAGGATAATATATTGAAATTTTTGTGTAAAGTATTGAGTATATGGTTTTCTTAGAAATAAAACCCTTTTTGAATACTACAAGTGGATGTAGGAACTGACACAGATGTACCTAGGGGTATAAAACCTAAAAATGATATTTTGGGTATTAACTCAATTGTCACCTGGTGCATGAAAAATAAGCATAAAGCACACCTTGTTTGACACTCATGGGGCATATTCTTTTGTTGATCATATTCTCTTCATAGACTACTATGAAGGATTTATTTTTTAATTACTTTGAGATATTAGGTTCAGAATAATAAGATAACCCAAATTAAAGTATCATAGGTAAAACTAATATCGACCTAAGTTAAACTAAAGGAACTATGGGACAACATGGAAATATAAAAGAACAATATATTTTAAGGCTGTATTCATTTTATAATTATGATAATTTCCCCCATATTGTTATTATTTTTCACTCATATAAAACCCTTTGGTTTCAGTAATTGATTTTACTAGAAGTAAATATGGGTGTGAGGGAGAATGTAGAGATTAACTCAATGAATAATCCATAAAAATGGGAGATGGAGTGAGAAACCTTGTGATTATTCCAAACCAACTATCATGAAACATTATTAACAATGTGAACATAGTTGAAGTCTAAAGTGAAACAAAGGATAAAAATATTGATTCTCATGAAAGATCAAGTAATGAAGATGAAGAAAGGAAAAATGGTAAATTTCTTATATGTAAAAAACATGGGATAAAGAACTAAGGTAATTGTCTCAATTTTATAGGAAGATGCTTTACTTATGGAAGAGGAGATCATCGAGCATCAAACTATCATAGGAAAATGAAGAGTTTGGTTGACACAATTGAAAGAAATAAATTTCATCCTAAGGTACCATTAATAATTAAATGTTTTTTTTTGTGTGGAACTTGGGAATTATCCAATACAATGCCCTAATCCAAGAACTTACAAAGATGATGAGCATCACTAACCTCCAAGACCAAGAGGGAAATGTAATTCCCATGCAATCACTACACCTAAAGTGAATCTTAATATTTAAGGTACACATACCCTCTAATAAAAATTTGTAGATGTATTATTAGAATTGTATTACATTAACTATAATATATTTAATATGTTTTATAACATCATAAAATAACCACCCTGATGATTTTATTTTCAAATAAATTTTATAGTGGTATTATTATTTATTCCATTTTGAAGCTTATAGGAATGTTCCTTGTGGAAATCTTAGTATCCTTCCTTTAAATAAATTTAATGAAATTTTAGTGATGGATTGATTACCACCACTTAGATAAAAAAATTATATAGAGTAAGGAAAAACATTTTATATTAACCTATGATATTCTATCAATGAAAGGATGATAATAACCACCCTTTAGAAATAAATTATATAATGTGGGTCATGATATCGAATAACGATAGACTCTTGGCTCAAATGGTTGTATAAATACTCAATATTATGGATAATACTATTCTAATAAGAAATAGATGTTTTTAATATTGTAATTTTGATATATCTCTTAAAATTATACCCTAAGACATATTTCAATATACCCTTGGCTAACGTTGTTAGTAGGTAATAATTAAAATTGTGAGGACATAAGGAGGGAAGAATGTAACAAACCAAGACTTAACTATATATTATCCTTAAATAAATATTTTATTAAAAGCATATTTCACATGTAAAACCAAACTAAAATTAAAAACATTGATATATTTTGAATATTAAATATGATCGTTAAAACATAGTTATTAAATTAGATCGTATGAATTAAAGTAACCATATCAAAAAATTGATAATAAAAGTAAGAAGAAATGGCATCTAGAATTAAAATTATTCCTTATGAAGCCCATTTATATGAACTCATAAGGTAGTTATATTCTTTAGAGTTTTTTCTTGACCAATACCAATCCAAACTCGAGTAATTATAGTTTAATAAAAACTGTATATGGGATAATTTCAAGCTCATAGAGATTGTCACAAGATCCATGCTAGTTGAAAACCAACCAAAAACTGCAACCAGAGTTTAACTAATCCTTAGGTATTGCACAGAGATCATAAGGGGATATCTAAGTAGAAATTAAAATTATATAAAAATGTAATAAAATATTTATATGTATATATATATATATCATTAATTTATATATTTTTCCAAATGTAATTTTTGTTAAATTCACTTTATACTTAAATGTATTTTTTAGAAATTGGAAGTTTTTTTTCATGGAAATAAGTTTATTTTGATTTAATAATAACAAGATATATTAAAACTATATTAATTATCAATTTATATTAAAAACATACTTAATATACCAAAAGTTGGTTTTCTATAAAAACTGTTTTCACTACATTTTAGGTTTTTACTTATAAATAAATTTTAGAATTTCAATTTGAATAAAATAACATATTTTTTGGATTTTTAATTTCCATATTATATTAATATGAATTTTTTATATTTTTATAAAAAGATCGATTTTTAGTTGAATAGTGAAAAATTCCATTTTTACAAATAACATGACTTTATGACATTATTAGTATATAAGTATGAATTATAAATTTATGAAATATTTTCATAATACCATATATATATTTTATAAGTGAATATATAATTTTAAAAATGTAAGTTTTAATTTATAAACCCATATTTTATATTTTAGAATTTAAGTTATATTTTTCAAAAAAATGTTTTTAATAAATTATAAATTTAGTAATTTAAAATTAATTTTTATCATTTTAAAAATTTTAATAAAAAATAAATTTCAAATTTGTAATAATTAGGTCCAAATTATATAATAAGGACTATTTTATTTTGGGAATAAATGATAAATTACTAATGTAAAAACTAGTTACCATGGTGAAAACCAGAATGGTAAAAAAGAGTAACCTAAGAGGTAAAGGTCCTAACATATTTAAGATATGTTTTTAATTTATTTTTAATGGTTTAAAACGACCTTATTTCTTATAAAATACATTATTTCTCAATTTTTTATCCACTTTCCTATAGAGTGACTTCCCAGAATTGAAAAGTTTTGGGTATTTACAAAAATTGTCTTTCTTTTTCACTTATAAAGGGGTCACTCCTATCCTCACTTCCACTAACACAAAAACCCTTTAAGTTAAGAACAAAATCTACAAAAACCTATCATTCACAATCCTAGACACCTTAAATATGTTTTGGTCTTTTCATAATATCATCCCTCAAGGTTTTAATCTCCTCTATAAAGGAGATAATCCAAGAAGTGAGGTATAAGTTCATAACCTCTATTTATTTTATTTTTTATTTTTTTATGTTCGTTTATTCTTCATAAAATTTCATTTCACTATATTAAAATGATAACATTGGTATAATTATTATACTGTTATTTTATTATAATCATGTTACAAGCATCATCAAACCTCCCCTTTTCTCTTAAGAAAAATGAAAACATGAATTGTGTATTGTGCACACTACCGCCTCCATAACGCAATGGGTTTATCTTTTCATCGACACCATAAAGTTTTGGTACTAATATGTAATTTAATATATAATTATGATATTTATAACATATTTTATATTCTTAAATGATAAACCATATTACTCCTTTTCCCCTTTCTATGGAAAACAAAATTGCTAGTCATGCGTATGTGTGGACTATCACCTTCGTAGGACAATTGATTTCCATTTTTAATTTCTTTGATACTCTATATAGATAATCATGAGAATATTTTTAAAGGATAAATATGATTTTTATGATATCATTAAGTTTTTGGTATTACAATTAGATAACCTATTAATGATATGATCAATAAATGATTATCATAAATTCAATCGTTTAAAACAAGTGTCCTAGGAGGAAAATCATTAATTCAAAATATATAATATTTTCATATCCATTAAATAACCATATAATTTCTTTATAATTATGATTTATCATAGTATTAAACACTAAATTATATCATTTTTTACTTTTTTAATGATATTACAACTAAATAACCACATAATCCTCAATAATCATGGTATATTCATGATTGGGTCGGTTTAACCACCTACTTGAACAATGCTATGAAATTATATCATGGATGATTATGATAACTTAATTAATGGGGTAATATGATATAAAAATGTAATTAATTATTATTATTATTTATTTTTTTAAGCTTACTTCAATATTTAACTCATTAATTCAGAAAACAGCCTTTATACACTAAAAATCATCAAAAACCGTTCATTGTTGATTTCATCTTCTTGGATTAAGATTAAAGCACTCATGAAAGGAAATTTAAAATTAATAAATAATTATAATTTATCAATTATAGTAACATTAATGAACTTATAATGATGAACTTTGGAAGAATAATGATTATTGACACTACTCCTACAAAACTACTACAAACAATCAAAATTATAAACACTCGGTGTGATAAAATAGTCAAAAACTAACTAATATACATGTAGATAATGATTATAAATGGGAATTATAAATAGTTTTAGATATGAATATTTTTATAAAATAGTATATTAAGATATTGATATTTTTTTTGTAGGATAATATATTGTATCTGACTAAGTGGGAATAAATGTTAGGGGTTTTCATGACTCAAATCTTTCCCTTAGGTTATAATCACTCTTCTTTGACTATTATCTTTCAAGAATGATATAATATAACCCATGATGATGTTATATTTTATTTAAACATTATTTTCTATGGAAATCATGTTTCACACTAGATTCTTCTTCCTTTATGATTCTATTTTTTGTTAAAATTCATTTTGTTAAGAATGTTTCTCATTACTTTTAATATATTTTTCTTCGATATCAATATTTTTACTTCCTTCCAATGTTCTTCTTTACCTAAAGGAAACTTAATTTTTTTATCACATTATCATTTTATTCCCCATTAAATCATTTCAAAAAAAAGGTTTCTTTATCCTTTTAATGATGTGGTTTTTCAAAAAAAGTTATTTTAAAAGATAAAAAAGTGTTTTCTATTCTTTCAAAAAATCAAATGTTTTATCTTCCGCTCCATATTTTTTAAGATAAAATTTATGTATTTTAAATTATATTTTATTTATAACTATTTATATTAATATTTCAAAAAATATTCTATTTCCCTTCTTAAAAATATGTTTTTTTAAGTAATTTACACTTTATATTTTATAACAATGTTTAAAAGGTTTTGTGAAAACATTTTTATTTTCACTTATATTTTTTCTCTAAGATTTATTTCTCATAAACGGATGTTTCAATCATATTATATATTTATTATGATATGATTTATTTTGTAAAATGAATTTTTTATATCCATTATTACTTACGTTAATGTTATGTGAAAACTCATTCTTTTTCCATGAGTTCATTAAGATATGTTTAAGATTGATTTTAAGTGGCACACATATGTATGGTTGATGACATATGGGGTCCTATATCACCCTCTAATGAATTGGTTTAAGATTATATCACATGAAATAGTCATTCATTTATATAATGAGTTTTTTCACATCAGCATGGGCATAATGAGTTTTCTCACATTTCAAGCATTAATATAATGAGTTTGTTCACATGTGAATGGGAATAATGGGTTTTATCACATAGGTTTTATTATACTTATGGTTGTGTCTCATTTCCAAGTTTTTTATAAATTTATTCCAAATTTTAAATATGAATTTCATTTATATGAAATGCTATGTTTTCATTATTATGCCTTATTTTTAAATTATTATGCACTTTTATTTCATTCTCATATGTTATATGATTTTTGAGATGTGTTTTGAGCCATGTCATATATTTTATTATTCATTAATGACTTTTTTATGATCTTATGTTTCTCTAATATGTTTATGATTATAATCTAAGGCCATGTGATCTTCTTATTATAATAATTATGTCTTCCTCATGTTCTCTTTTATGTTTATGACCTGATACATTGTGATATGTTTTTATCTTACTAAGCATCTACGATCATAACTTTTTTATTTTCCCGATACTCAGTTTATGAAGATGATTTTATCATGTGAGATATATAGAAAAGGTTCTAGAGAAGAATGATTATGGATAAATGTTCATGAGTGTTATAAAATAAGGTTTTTATGTAGCTAATCTATAAGACACTAAACCTTTTAGTCTTTGGGTTGTGAGAATATTTTTGAGATGTATTATTTAAATCATCATATTAATTTATTATTTAATACATAATTATCTTGGAGCATAATAGTTGGTATCAGAGTAGGGTTTAGTTATTTTTTTATATTAGTTTACTTACCTTTGGTATTAAGGTTATAGAACCTTCGTGAAAACCATAGAGATAATTCTAAGTAAAGGATTATATCCTGAAATTTTTGTAAAGTATTTAGTATATGGTTTACCTATAAATACATCCCTTTTGGATACTAAAAGTGGATGTGAGATCTTCCAAAAATGTTCCTAGTGGTAATAACCCTTAAAATGGAATGTTGGGTGTTAACTCAATCATCACTTAGTGCATGGCAAAGAGGCATAACTACACACCTAGTTTGAAACACCTAGGGGATATAATTTCGTTGATTATATTATCTTCATAAACTACTATAAAGGATTTATTTCCTAGTTAATTTGAAGGATTAGGTTCATAAGTGTAATATAACCCAACTTAAAGAAACCTAGGTCAAACTAAGATTGATATAGGTTGAACAAAAGGAACTATAGGAAAACCTAGAAATATAAAATAAAAATATTTTTTAGGGTTGAATTCCTTTTATTATTATGATAATTTACCTTGTATTATTACTATTTTTTCACTCATTTCAAACCTTTTGGTTTTAATAATGGATTGAAAAAAAAGTAACCATGAGTTCAAGGGACAATGTGGAGATTACCTCAATGAATAACACAATATAATGGAGGTTGGAGAGAAAATCCTTATGATTATTAAAAAATAACTATCATAAAGTATGATTAAAAATGTGAACATAGTTGAAGTTCATAGCATAATGAAGAAGAGACAGATCGAGTCTCATGAAGATAAAGTGATGAAGATGATGATGGAAAAAAATGAATTTCCAATATAGAAAAAATGTGGGAATAAGAATCAAGGTAATTGTCTCAATGTGATAGTAAGATGATTTACTTGTGGAATAGGGCATCATAGAGCATCAAACTATCATAGGTAAATGAAGATATTGGTTGGCATGATTGAAAGAAATAGAGTTCATCCTAAGGTACCATTAATAATATAATGTCTTATGTGTGGGGAAATTGGTAATTATCCAATCCAATGACATAATATAAGAACTTACCAAGATGATGAGCATCACCAACCTCCAAAAGAAATAGGTCAATGGAATTCCTATTCAAGAACTACTCCAAAATTGAATCCTAAAATTTAAGGTACACGTACCTTCCAATACAAATTTGTAGATGTATTGTTAGAATTTGATTCTAATAACTCTAATATTTCTAAGATATTTTCTAAGATCATGAAATCACCAACCTAATTATTTTATTTTCAAATAAATATTCTAGTGGCATGATTATTACATTCAATGTTGAATCATATAGGAATATTCCTTGTGGAAATCTTAGTATCCTTCCTTTAGATAAATTTAATCCAATTTTAGTTATGTATTGGTTCCCTCCAATTAGAGAAAAATTTATGTGGAGTAATTAAAAAAAAATATTAACATATTATATTCTATAAATGAAAGTATGATAATAACCACCCTCTAGAAACAAATTATATTATGTGGGTCATGATAACAAATAATGATAGAATCTTAGCTCAAATGGTTGGAGAAAAACTCAATATTAGCGATAATCCTATTCTAAGAAGAAAAATATGTTTCAAATATTGTAAGTTTGATATATATCTTTAAATTATACCCTAATTAATATTCATATATACCCCTAGCTAACATCATTAGTAATTAAAAATTAAAACTATGATGACATAATTTATTTAAGGGGGGAAGAATGTGACAACCCAAGAATTCACTATATATTATCCTTAAATAAATAATTTATTAACAGTGTGTGTCACATGTAAAACCAAGCTAAAAAACCTTGATATATTTTGAATATTAATTATAACCACTAAAACTTAGATGTTAAATTATATGGTATACTTTGAAGTAACCATATCAAAAAATCAATAAAGAAAGTAAGAAGAAATGACATCAAGAATTGAAATTATTCCTTATGAA
Source organism: Viscum album (assembly GCA_963277665.1). NCBI lineage: Eukaryota > Viridiplantae > Streptophyta > Magnoliopsida > Santalales > Viscaceae > Viscum > Viscum album. The sequence goes on along the minus strand of CAUJRU010000417.1, from coordinate 158,823 downwards.
TCACATTTATCCAAACTTGTAAGGGAGGTAGCTTCACTTGGGTTTTTCCTTGACTAATACTAATCCAAACTTGAGCAATTATATTTTGTTAAAAACTATATATGAGATAAGTTCAACCTCGTGTAGATTGTCAAAAGATCCATGCTAGCTGAACCGCCACACAAAATTGAAACTATAGTTTAATTGATTTTTAGATATTACATAGTGATCATAAGGGGTTATATAAGTAGAAATTAGGATTGTATCAAAATGTAATAAGATGTTTATATGTATATATATCATTAATTTATATACTTTTTGAAAATTCATTTTTATTAAATTCACTTTATGCTTAAAAAATGTATTTTTCAGAAATTGGAAGTTTGTTTCAATGAAATATTTGATTGAATAATAACCATGTATATTAACACTATATTATTTGGTAATTTATAAGAAAAAACATAGTTAATATACCAAACATTTTTTCTATAAAACAATTTTTCACTATATTTTATTTTTTAATTAAAAATAAAATTTATAAATTTTAGAATCTAAATTTAAAAAAATTAAAATATTTTTTGAATTTTTTATGTCCATATTAGATTAATATGAATATTTTAGATATTTCTAAAAATATTGATTTTTATGTGAATAGTGAAAATATCATTCTTACAAATAACATGAATTTATGCCCTTATTAATATAAAAGTATGAATTAGAAATTTATGAAATGTTTTTATAATAAAAAATATGTATTTTATAAGTGAATTTATAATTTTAAAATTTTATAATTTAATTTATAAACCCATGTTTTTAATTTTATAATTTAAGTTATATTTTTCAAAAAAAAATTAATACATTATACATTTAGTATTTTAAAATTAATTTTTATCACTTTTAATAATTTAATAAAAAATATATTTAAATTCATATTAATTATGTTCAAATTATATAAAAAGTACCATTTTATTTTTGGGCATAACGTATAAATTACCTAGGTAAAAACTAGTTATCGTGATGAAAACCAAAATGTTAAAAATGAGTAACCTATGAGGTAAATAGACTAACATGTTAAAAACATGTTTTTAATTGTGAGGTGTAGCTTTTTATTGAACTAATATCTTATTAAATCCATTATTTATCAAATTTTGAGCCACTTTATTTGATAGCGACTTCCCATTATTAAAAAGTTTTGGGTATTTACAAAAATGTCACTCTTTTCAATTATAAAAGGGAAACTCCTCTCCTCACTTCCACTCACACAAAACCCCCTTAAATTTTCTCATACCTCTAACCAAACCTCTAATAAACACTACTATATACCTTAAGTTGGATCTTGTATTCTCAAAAGACCATCCCTCAAAGGTTTAATCCTCTTTTTAAAGGATATAATACCCGAAGTGAGGTATAAGTTCCTAACCTCTCTTTCTTATTTCTATTTATTTTTGTAGTTTTATTCTTCCTAAAATTTCATTTCAACATATTAAAATGATAAATTAATTATCTTTAATATATTTTAATTTTATTATAATGATTTTACAATCATTAACCACCTTCCTTTTTCCATTAAGAAAAATAAAAATGTGAATCATATTTCGTGTAGGTTATCGCAACCACGACGCAACGTGTTTCATTTTACATTGTTATCTTATAAGGATGGTATTAATAGGTAATTTAATATATAATTACTATATTTATTATATATTTTATATTCTTAAATTATAATCCATCTTACTCATTTCTCTAATTCTATGGAAAATGAAATCGTCAACTATGTATATGTGTGGACTACCGCCTTCATGGGAAGAAAAATTTCCATTTTTTATTTCATAAATGACTTACATATAGGGTCATGAGAATGGTTTTAATAGATAAATATTATGTTTACTATATCATTAATATTATTTTATAACAATTATATAACCTATTAATGGTATTATTGACAAATGATTATCATAAATTCAATCGTATAAAGCAAGTATACTAAGAGGAAAATCATTAATTCAAATTACACAATATTTTTATATCCATTACTTATTTTTATAATTCATGAATAATGTTAATATATAATACTATTAAAAAAATAAATTATATAATTATTATACTAATTTAATGATATTATATCTAAATCACCTCATAATCATCTATAATCATAATATGTTTATGATTGGTTCAGTTTGATCACCTACTTGAACAATGATATGAAATTACATCATGTATGATTATTAAAACCTAATTAATATTATAATATGATATAAATATGTAATTAATGTTTTTTGGGTTTTTTAAAGGATGCATCAATATCTATCTCATTAATTAAGAAAACACCCTTCATGGGTTAAAAATCACTGAAAAATGTTTGTTGTCATTTTTATCTTCAAGGATAAATACTAAAGTAATCATGAAAGGAAATTTAAACTTCATAAGTAATTATAATTAATCCATTATATTTAAATTAATGGTATTTTAATGATTAAATTTGTAAAAATAATGAATTTTAAGACTGCTCCTACGAAACTACTACAAATGGTCAAAATTATAAACACCCAATGTGGGAAAATAGGTAAAAACTAATTAATATACATGTGAATAGTAATTTTAGATGGAAATTGTAAATATTTTTAGGTATTAATATGTTTATTAAATAGTATATTAATATAGTTATTTTTTTATAATAGGTTAGAGTGCATCCGACTAAGCGGGAATAGAGGTAAGGTATTTTGTGACACAAATATTTCCCTTAGTTCATAATCACTCTTATTTGATTATTATATTTCAAGAATGGTATATTATAACCTATGATTATGTTATTCTGTATTTATACCTTATTTTGTGAGGATAACATGTTTTACAGAAAATTATTCTTCCTTGATGATTCTATTATTTCATTAAAATTTATTTTTTTAAGAACAATCCTCATTACTTTTAATGGATTTTTATTTCATATCAATGTTTTTTCTTACCACCAATGTTATGATTTCCCTAATTGAAGATTAATTTGAATTTATCTCAACTAATCCAATTATTTCCCATTAAATAATTTTAAAGAATATTTTTTTTATCCTTTTAACAGTGTCGATTTTCAAACAAAGGTATTTCAAAATTTAAAAAAGGGTTTCCAATCATTTTAATAAATAAAATTTTTTATCTTCTACTACACTTTTTTGGATAATATTTATGTAATTTAAATTATATTTTATTTATAAATTTTTATAATAATATTTTCAAAAATTATTCCCTTTCCATTCTCAAAAATGTGTTTTTTAAATTAATTTACACTTCATTTTTTATAATAATGTTTAAAAGGTTTTATGAAAACTTTTGTATTTTAATTCCTATTTTTCCTCAAAGTTTTATCCCCCATGAAGTGATGTTTTGATCAAACTCTATATGTGTTTATGATATGATTCATTTTGGAGAATAATATTTTGAAATCCATGATTACTTAAGTTCATGTCATGTGAAAACCCATTATTTTTACATGGTTTAATTAAGATATGTTTTTGATTGATTTTAACTGGAACACATAAGTATGGATGAAAACAGGTGGGAAACTATATTACCCTCTAATGAATTATTTTAATCATATATCTCATGAGGTATTTAGGTGTGTAAATAATTATTTTTTCACATAAGAATAGGAAAGATGGGTTTGCTCAATTTTCATGTATGGACAAAATGAGTTTGTTCGTATAGGAATGGGAATAATGGTTTTATCACATAGGTTTTCTTATTCTTAAATTTATACCACATTTCCAAGTTTTTTGTAAAATTATTCTAAATTTTCAAGATGAATTTCATTTCTATGAAATGTCATATTTTCATGACTATGCCTTCTTTTTTAAGTATTCCATGCTTTTATGTCATGCTCACATGTCATATGATTATTGAGATGTTTTTTGAACCATTTCATATATTTTATGCTTCCTTAACAATATTTTTATTGTCTTATGTTACTCTAACATGTTTTATGATTATCACCAAAGGTCTTATGATCTTTTAATATGAAATTTATATCTTTTTAATGTTATTATTCATGTTTATAACCTAATATATTATTATTTTATTTTCCCTTACTGTGCATCTAAGATCACCCCTTTATTATATTTCTAATCCTTGAGTTATTAAGATGATTATAATTACACCCTCTAGGTCACAAGTATTTATATTTTTGTGTTTTTATTTTTATTTTATTTTGTTCTTGGTTTTCTTGGGTATCAAGGGTCAAAATTTTAGTTTTTAGAGAAAATATACATTAGTGCATGGTTGGAACACAATTTGTTTAACTGTGTGGATAACCATGTGAGGGTGTTAGTTTTTTGGAATAGTGTGTTTTTTCATAGTTTGAGCATGTTTTTTCAAACCATGTGTCTTTTTTTTTGAGAGATGGGATCACCCATGCAGTTGGCGCATGGTTTTTCTAACTGTACGAGTTGTACAGGCCATTAAAATTTTTGGTTTTTACCAAAATTACCTTACAAAATTTTAAGTCTCACCCTCTTTTTTCTATCCCATTTTATGATCATCCTCTCCCCAAGGAATTAGAGATTCTACCCCCTTATTTTTAGTTTATTCTACATTATTCTTGGGTGTTTTGTCTTTAGGTGAGACTCCTTCTTCAATATTTCTCCATATTTCTCTCTTCTCTTCCTTTAATCTTCCATTTTTATGGAAGTATGAAAACCCAAATAGAGGGTTTACCAAATATATGGAGTTTAATGGGGGTTTAGTTTTAATGTATTCTATTTTTGGTGTGTGTGTTTCTCTTCTTTATACATCATGTGATTTTTTTTTAAAGTGATGAGTTTGAAAACATTTCTGAGATAGGTGCCTCTATTTAAGGGATTTTTCCATGGGTTACCTTTTAATTATTAATAACCTTTGATTTATGTTTATTAATTTTATATTTTATTGATTTATTATTGATTCTTAATTCATTTTTGTTTAGTTTCATGGTTTTATATTAGAAATTTATGCTTTTAAGTGGGTTTTACAAAGGTGACCTAAGTTCACTTCAAGTTTTTGATAAAATGGATCAAACTAGTTTTATAGTTTTAAATAGATTTATAAAGAGGTTTTATAAAATATTTTTACCTTGATATATGTTTTTTTATCAAAATGGTAATGTTTTTTTTATTAAAATGGTGTGTGGAATAGATTTTGGTGTATGTAACATGTGATGTGCATATATTTGGAATTGAGTAGAACATAGAAAATTTGGGGTGTGGGAATGTGTTATCCAAGGGACCATGTGGTCCTTTGGGATGAATAATGATAGAGCATCCAATTTTTTATCAAGGGACCAATATAACCTTTTGGAAGAAGTCCTAGATAGATTCCACTTGTTTAAACAAGAGACCGATAGATCTCTTAAGAGTTGGGACCATAGAATACCATGATAAATTCCACTTTATTTAACCAACTTAAAAACTATATTTTAGACTCACTAACATTATACCCTTATGGTTAGATTAATTAGTTCACATTACTAGGGTTGATTTATTTACTTTTATTACATTTTATTAGTTCCTTGATAGCTATTATATCATGTGTTATGCCCATTTCCATTTATTTGGTTATGTGATAATGTTTATTATTGTACATTTTTTATTCCTTATTTGTGTAGTTTTAGCATTTTTATATTTAGTGGAATTTATTTCATTATTTTATCCATATTGAGAAATATTCTAGAAAACTTATTTATCTTAAAAGAAAACCAAAGGGATTTTAAATGAATGATTTCACATTAAATGTTTTCAAAGTGAATTTGTTTTGGGAATTGAGTTTTCAAATTAGTTTAATGGTTTTCATGGTTTAAATTACTTAAATATATCCATGGTGTTATACTACTATTTTTTGTACCTAACACCTTATATATGCCTTTGGGAATATGTAGACTTTATTTTTAAGGACACGGGTAAAGGTAAGGGCACTATGCATATAGGTGGATCTTCTTGATTAACATCGTTTGTGCTTTTGTTGGAGAATATGTGGAATCATTGGGTTAGCTGATGAGGATCTATTTTAGAGTTTTTGAACTTTTGGGATTTATGTATTCACCATGTTTGGTCTCTTTCCCTATTTTTGGTTTTTGAGATTTTGACTTGAGATGCCTTGTATATTTATCTTGTATGGAATGATACATTTGCGTTGTTTTTTATGGTATATACCTTTTTCTATTATTATTTTTAACCATATTGTATGCCCATTTGTTTTATTGACTCAGATTATATCGATGTGTCCATCCCATTCCATGGATGGGTCATTTCAGTTTATCATGGGGGAACCATTCCCAATAGGTTTTTCATTATTCCCCGGTGCTTGTTGTTGGCCCGTGGTGATCGGCGATGCACTTCGGGTTGTGTGACCTACCAGATTGGGTGATGGGATGGGTCAACCCAGGTTGGTTCTCTAAAAAATAGTATCATATGAGGTTTGGTTGGGGTTTTGTGGTGGATGGTAGCTAGGACTGTCATGAATTTACAGGTAGGAATAGAGGAGTGTCTAGCCAGCTCTTATTCATATTTACCCTTAGGTTTATGTGGGTGTTTTAGGATATTGTTAAAACTTTGATCCCAGTTATGGGTTTTTTTTATTAATATGTAATGTGTTTATCTTATTTATTATGAGTTATGGGGTGATCTCATAAGTTATTTTAAGTTATGAGATTAATAGGGAATTATACAGGAGTTGTATCATTTGGAAAAATAATTAGTAGTAACCATACATAGCTCATGTGGCCATGTTTATCATCTTCTGGTGAAACCCACACAATTTTTAACCATGAGGAAAAACTGTTCATAGTGGTTAAATGTTTAAAATTTTTATATTTTTCCCTTTTTTCATATAATTTTCCATGGATGATAATGGTACTTGTTGATACCTATTTTAAGGGTTTATTTTGTTTCAATTGATGATGTCTGAGACTCTATTGTGTATTGATTGAGCTAATTTTTTCTATTTTGTGTTTTTTAGACAATTCCTCCTATAAGGGACTCGTTTAGGCTTATAGAGGGTGTTGGGGATCATTCCTTGCAGGTTAATCCTCCTTTTGATCTGGCTCTAGTAGATTTGGTGTTATAAATGATCAAATCCTTATGCCTAGTGGGTGGTTGTGAGAAACCATGGTCGGTGGACCATGCTTAGGAGTTTACTAGAAAAAATCCACCTATTTCCATGGTGATAAGGCATCCAATTAACATGAGGAGTGGTTGAATTATATTAAGTGAATATTTAAGTTTCTAGAGACCCCTAAAACATAAAAAGTTGTATTTACCACCTATATAATTAAAGTTTCAGGTAGAAAATGGTGGGAATCTAGGGTGTTGGTAGGGAGGTAGGGGGGTATCACATAGACCACTTTTAAAGTGGATTTTAATTAGTATTTTTACCAAGATAATTCAAGGGTAGTGAAGGCTTGTGAGTTTGTGATGATAGAGAAAGAGTTCATTTAGTACTAGAGTATGATACTCAGTTTTCTAAGTTGTTTTATGTCTCTCTAGAACTCATCACAAATTATTACCCCAATGATCGATGTTTTTAGATGGGATTGAATCCTAAGATCAGGTCTATGCATATTATTCACTAATTTACAAAATTTTATGATGTGGTTGAAAAGGAATACATGGAGGATGAAGACATGTCAGCGAAAATATCTCTCAATAGTGTGCCTTTAGGGGGTGGTAGCCATAGCTCCTTATTTGGTCAGAAGTAAAAGTGGAAGGAATCATGTCAGGCTAGTGGAAAGAGTTCCCAGTAGTCATTAGGTATAATGCTAGTAGATTATAATAGGCATAATATAATCATATACTATCAATTTGGGGAGGTTGGTCAAACCAATCCTAGTTTCTTAGATGCTTTGAGGACTTTTCACTAATGTGGATATTTGGTACATCTTCAATAATTATGTCAAGATTCTTTATAGGGTGTGGTGTTGGATCTATATTCTCAAAGGTTTTTCAGGTGTACTCTAATGCTTCCAAGGGTTGAGGGACTTACTCTCTAAGTAAAGGGGTTCTCACCAGGTGAAAAATTATTAGGCTGGGACTAAGTTGGGATGTCTTCATGAATCATATTTTATACTAGAGGACTTGGATTCTGGGCCATCCACTGTGAGAGGTACAATGTTTATTGATTCATCCATGGAATATATTTTATTTTATATGAGTTCATCCCATTCTTTTATCTCACTAAGGATTCTTGGTACTTTGGGTATGTGAGAAAAGTTGATGCCTTTTTTTATGGGTTTGTATTCACCAGTGGGTAGGAAAAATTATAAAGGTTTTAACTACCCATAGTTTCATGTTTTGGATGATGATGTGGAGTTCATTTGGGATTTCCTCATGTTTTACCAAGAATCTTTCGACCTTATCATCAATATGGATTGGTTAATTATCTTCAAAACTTAGATTGATTTTTATATCCATAGGTTCTAGTTTTTTACTCTTGATGGGATCACTCACATCTTCTTGGGTGAGTAGGATCCATGATCAGGGAGGTAAGTACTACTTTCTTAAAATATACATTTAATTTAAATCCAATTGTTTTGTTTGTTCTTCAATTCCTTAGACTAGTGTTCATAGGTTGGTCTTCTGATGATCATGGATAGGTAACCTGATGTTTTTCTAGAGAATTTTTCTCGTTTATCTCCCTAGTGAGAGGTCAATTTTACCATCAACCTGATCCTTGATATGAGCCCCATTTCTCTACCATATAACTGGATGGATCTAGCCATGCTAAAAGAGATAAAATTTCATCTAGATGGAATCAAGTGAAAGGGATTTATTCACCCTAGTTTTTCACTATGGTCTTCACCAATTATATTTAAAAATAAGGTAGATGGAATCCTCAAAATCTATATTCACTATCATAATCTTAATCAAATGACTGTAAATAATAAATGCATTTTTCTTATAATTGCTGATATTTTCGATCATATCAGAGGAGCCTATTAGTTTTCAAAGATTGACTTCAGATCTGAATACCAATAGTCAATGTTCTAGGAGATGGATGTCCTAAATACCATCTTTCAATGTTGGTATAGACATTTTGAGTATTTAGTTATGCCATTTGGGCTTACCAATTCTCTTTTGGTCTTTACAGTCTTGATGAACTAGACATTCCACCATTTTTTAGACTTCTTATGTCCATTTTTATTAATGACATATTTTTGTATTCCAAGATGAAGGAGGATCATTCTGGCCATATAGAGGTTGTTTTGGGAGTCTTGAGGGACCATTTTATATATGAAAAACTTCCCAAATGTCAATTTTTTATTCAGTAAGTAAGGTTCTTGGTCCGCATGTTTTATAATAGAATATTTTCAGTGGATCTTTAGAAGGTTTTAGTTGTTATGTCTTGTGATCAGCTCAAGAATGTGTTCAAGATCCAAATCTTTTTGGATTTGGATAGGTATTATAGATGCTTCATATGGAACTTCTCTAGGATAAATTATCCCTTAACAACTTTGACCATAAAGTGGGTTAAGTTTAAGTGGTATGAGAAGTTTCAGTATAATTTTGAGTAGTTGATTGTCCGTTTAGAATCCATGCCATTTTTTATTCTTCTTTATCCTATAAAATCTTATATAGTGTATTATATTGCCTCTGATATGGGGTTGGGATGTGTTCTAATGTATAATGACCATGTGGTGGCCTATATATTACAGAAGCTACAAAAAAATGATCGAAATTATCCCACCCACAACCTGTATTTGGAAGCCTTGAAGCATGCACTAAATAAATGGTGACATTGCCTCTTTAGGGAGAATTTTATAGTTTACTCGGATCACAAAATATAGAATTAAATATTTACCTAGAGATACTCAAACCTAAGATGGAGATGGTAGGTATAGTATCTTTATAATTTTTATTTAAAAATTTCTTATACACCTGAGAATGGGAACATAGTCACCAATGCCTTAGGTAGGAATCTTCTAGTGCAGGTTGTTCAAGAATCTAGTTATGAGTGTGTTCTAATGATAAATTTACTAATTTGAGTATAGAGGTGTAGAAGGATGAAGACCAAGTTATATTGACCAGTGTGTGGGTCACTCCTTAACTTATTGATCAGGTTATGATTGAGATAGTGTTTTACCCTGAGTTCTAGTATATTAGTAGTGTTCTCAATGGTGTATATATCTTCGATGAGTTTTCTCGGTCTCCCTATGGTTCTCTTCTTTTTAGAAAGAGGATGGAAGTTCATTTGAGATTAGGGAATGAGGTAATTCATATGGTGAATCATTAAATTTGGGTCATACACCCTGGGGTGACCAATATGTTTTATACCTTTAGAGGTCAATGCTAGTGGCTTGGGATGAGGTGTTCAGTTGTAGACTTTTTTCCTGATGTTTAACATGATATAGAATCAAACTTTAGGTGAATATATATGTTATTGAAACCTCTTCCCATTCTCTTGTGTAATTAGGATGATATCTTAATGGATTTTGTGACTGAACTACCTAGAACTCTGATTAGTAAGGACATTATATGGGTGATTGTTGACCGTTTGATGGAATACACCTATTTTATTCACATTAGGGAATCGAAAAAGTTATAGGAGCTTGGAAACCTATATTTAAGAGTGTATATTAGGATTCATGGAGTTCCCTTAGTGATAGTTTCTTTATGGGATTCCCTCTTTACTTCTCAAATCTGGAAGGGAATTTAAGAGGATTTGGGTACTAAGCTGAGGCTTAGCATCACTTATCACCTACAAATGGTTGGCTAGTATAACTGAACCATCCAGACTCTCAAGAACATTCTCTAAGAATGTGTTATTAGATTTTGGTTTCATGGAAAAGACACCTATAATTGGATTAGTTTTCCTATAATAACAATTATCAGGTCTCGATCGGGATATCCTTGTTTGAGGTGTTATATGGGAGGCTACACCAATCCTTATTATGTTGGGATGAGGTGGGTGAGCATTCCTTATTGGGATTGAGTCTCATCCATAAGACAACAAAGATTGTGTGGTTTATTTAAAAGAGTTTATTAATAGATCAAAGTCTACATAAGTCATATTTCAATCGATTTTTTCACCTAGTAGAGTTTGAGGTTGGTGATCAAGTTTTTCTTTGAGTATCTGTTCGGACGGGGCACCATCATTTGGAAAAATAGAGAATTTTTTCAATACTTTATATCAGGCTATTTCAAGTTTCTAAAAATATTGGGAGGGTATCCAATCAGTTGGAGTTTCAAATATTGTTTACCTCAATCTATAAGGTCTTTCACGTTTCCTAGTATAAGAGGTACCATCTAGACCTATCTCTGGGATAAAGTGGGAATATTTGGAGGTTGAGCCTGATGTTACCATTTTGGAGAATCCTGTTTGTATCATGGATAAATAAAAAAAGGGAATTGGTGCAAAATCTATCTCATTGGTATATTTTTTTGGAAGCATGGTGGCGATATCCATCAGACATGGGATCGGGAGGCTTTGGTTAGAAAATAGTGGCCTCACATGTTTTCTTATAAGGATGTATGAGGAATTTATGGGGGAAGAAAGTGTCATGGTGGGGATATTTATTATACCTTTTAGGTTAGTGGTTCATCTATTTTTTGAGTTTTAATTTTTCTTTTATTTTTTTCTCAGTTTTCCCATGTTTCAGGGGTCAAATTTTCATTTAATAGAGAAAACATCCCCTAGCGCATGGTTGGTGCACAATTTTTCTAACCATATAGTTAACCATGTGATGGAATTTTTTTTGGGGATAATGTGATTTTTCATGGTTTGATCATGGTTTTTCAAACCATGTGGATCCCATAAGTACAAATCATTTTTTTGGAGATAGGCATACCAGCGTGGTTGGTGTATGGTTTGTCTAACTATGCAAATTTTCTAGGTCATTAAAATTTTTGACTCTTTACTGAAATTCCCTTATGGGATTTTAAATCTCACCCTTACTATTCCTTCCAATTTTATGAATATCCCCTTGATTATTGTATTTCATGCATACATTTTTTGAATGTTTTATTATTATGATTTTTGTACTTAAATGAATAATCTTTCCAATTTTTGAGTGAATTAACTTGTTTTATGTTTTATGGTAGGATATAATGAACTTGGGAAAAAGGAAGAAAAACTAGATGAAATATGATCCAAAAGACACTTCATTTGCTGAGTGAAGTGAAGCAGTGTGACAATGGATTTTTGAAGGGGTTGAAGCTAGAAAACTAGTAGCAGAATTCTTACACGATGTGTAACCACATTACACGTCATGACTTTATCAAAGAGGAAGGCCACTACTAGGACAAGTCGTGAAGTAGATACACAGTGTGAAAGACCATTACATGTTGTTTAAATACATTACACTGCATGAAATTTTCAAGATTTTTTTTCAAGAATATATATGTTGAGATCCACATGATGTGAATATTTAAAGGTTACATGTCATGATCCCCCATTACACAGTGTGAAAGGAGTCAATAGTCAAAAACTTCAAATGAGATTTGTGAAATATTTTCACTAATTTTAAAATCAAAAAGGCCACCTCAGGTCGACATTACACAATTTTTAATCACATTACATTTCATGAAATTTGCTAAGAAGATACCATATGAATCCTATAAATAGAGGAGTTGTTGTTGTTGAAAAGAAATTCAGATTCGGTTAGAGACAAAAGCTTGGAGTGAAGTTGTTTCAACATCCCTGAAGTTCTTTCTTTACTTTCATTATGCTTTCATTCTATTTTATCCTTACTTTTAAAGCTCTCATCACTAGGATGAGTATATAAAGCCTCTGTGTGTTGGGGAGATGTAAATAGAAGGGGGAAGGTGTGTTGGATTTCTTTATTTTAATTATTCATGTATTTGGTTTGTGTAATTTATTCTTTAACTTCCAATACCATTCTTTTTATTTTATCATGACCATTTATATTTTAATTAAAAGGAATATTGAAATTGTAAAACTAATAAACCTAAATGAGGCATTACCATTGTCAAATTTGGGGTAAATCATGTTTAAATATAGTATCGAGACAAACTCAATTCGATGAAATCCTATATTACCGAACCAATGGGAATAGGGTATTGTTACATTGAGGAGGAGATACCATGACCATTGGATCTACCTCATCCCAAATCTAACACTAATCATTAATTAATCAAACTATTTTCTAAATTCCAATTGCATTCAACCCCTAAAATTACAAAACCCAAGCATGATTTCAATTATGTTTACAAACCAACCAATCAATCTACTATATTTTGTTTTCATCCTTCATTTTCTAAAAAATAAATCAAACCCAACTTTTCTCATCTTTTTCTCCAATATAATAAAATTAAATCTTTTTGAAAACCTAATCAAACAAATTTATCCATCCTTGTGGGTACAACCATAAACTTCGACTTTACTACATTTTTAATTAATTGAGTATAGTTGATTTTTTATAAATTTGTTTTTTCATAGTACTATAGGGAACTAATGATGCCCTGTCGGGATATCAAACTAGTGCAGTTACTAGGGAACGGTAGCTTTTTAGTTTTTTTAGTTTTTCAATTTTTAATTTTATTGGTTTAATTTCAATTTATCTATTTGTGTTGGGTAGTTCATGCTTAAGTTTCAGGTTTTAAATTTTTATATGCACAGTTACAACACTCATTCAAAGGATAAATACATCATTGATTCAGTAGATAATTATGATCTAAGACACAAGCCTAAAATCACTACAACCATGGAAGGTGATGAACAAAACCAACCTTCTAAGATTATTCAAAGAGATTAGGGGATACGGACGGTCATTGACTATGGGCAGCTGTCAAACATAAGATTGAAATTGAGAATCATGGCACCCCATGTTGTATAAAACCACTTCAAAATAAAGTCTTTGATCATTTTGATGATATCAAACACTGTGAAATTCACCAAACTTCCACATGAAGATCCAAAAAAACATTTGGTAATCTTCCTTGATCTCTATGATACTTTACAATTCCAAAATGTTTCAAGAAGCGTGGTAAGACTTCATATTTTCTGATTTTCATTATGAGATCGATATCAAGACTGGATCCAAAGTCTATCAGCATATTCCATCACTATATGGGATGAGTTGGATAGAAACTTCCTCACCCAATTCTTTCCACCTTCTAAATTGGAATAGAACTATGGCCACTAATAAAAACTTTCTTTAAGGGTTTATCATAGGTAAATAGTTCAATTATTGATGCTAAAACTAGAGAATCCTTAATGAAAAAGTCACCTGAAGAAATATACAACTTGGTGGATGAAATGGAGAGTAGTAGTTTCTAGTGGAAAGAAGAAGGGACATAATGAAAAGGGATCCATGCAATCAACAACAATGACTAGATGGCAGCACAACTGGTGTCACTAACCAAGATTATGGACATCACGATGGGCCAATAGTAGAACCCCCAAGGTACCTTTATAGAAGATGTGAACTATGCTGATTATAATTGGGGTAATCAATTTTAGGGGTAGTGACCTCAACAAAAAAAAAAGAAAAATGATTTTGATAGAGACCACAAGGGTACCAACAGCAAGCACCTCAAGGGCCCACACTAACAAACCAATTCCATTCATCAGAAGAGACACTAGAAACATTCGTGACTGCTTCTGGGGTTGCATTCAAAGAAATAAAATAAGAATCATCCTACCAAAAAGACACATTAAGAAATCTGGAGCTTCAAGTTGGAAAAATTGTTGATCAACTTATAGAGAGACCTAGAGGTACACTTCTAGGATTCACTAAATAACACCCACATGAATATTTGAAAGATATAAATCTTAGAAGTGGGATGAAAACAAAAGGAAGTGGAATAGAGTTTTTAGGGTGACCACTAGTAGAAGAAAGAGAAGAGGATGTTGAAATAAGAAAGGAGAAAGTAGCTGAAGAAAAAGAAAAACCACCTCATTATAAGAAAAGGATTCCTTTTTCAGATTGAATGGTGAAAAAAAACAACATGCAGAGAGGTAAGTTTCTTGAACACTTTAAAAAATGAATATTAATATACCTTTTGCATAGGCTCTTGCGAACATGCTGAAATATGAAAAATTCATGAAAGATAAAGTAAAAAACAAGAACAAGCTTTAAGAGATTGGCACCATTCCACTCATGTGAGAGTGTTCGGAAGTGGTATCAAATAACCTACCTAAGAATCAAAGAGATCCATGTATCTTTTCAATTCCTATATTTATTAGAGCTAACAAATTTGGGAAATCATTGTGTGACTTGGGTTCAAGTTTCAATATCATTTTATACATGAAATTCTGAAGTTTGGGACTGGATGGACTAAATCCTACAAGACTACTTCTTCAATTAGTATACTAAAATATGAAACCACCAAGAGGAGTCATCAAAGATTTACTAATCAAATTCAAAAAATTATACTTCCACGTTGGCTTCCTAGTGTTGGATATGGAATATTAGAAGAATAAACTCATTCTAGGAATTCCATTTTTAGCCACATGGTATGTGTTGATCGATGTTCAAAATGGATAAATATATCTTGGATTTTGAAGTGATCAGGTGAGTTTCAACATCCACCAGGTAATGAAGAACTATGATGCGTTAGAGTACAATGAGTTCAGAGAAATATAAAATACTAAAATTTATGATGTTTCTAAAATTGAAGAGGTACATGATTTATATGCTTTTGTAAAAGAGGATTGTCAATTAAAGAAGGAATATAAGTTTAAGAACAAGACCACTGACACCAAAGGAGAACTAAATCCACTATATTTGAGAAAAGGGTCCAGAGGAGCATGATTATAGATATATTTTTTAAAAGTATTTTAAAATAATGTTTTTATATAGTTAATCTCAAAGTCAATAAACCTTTCTTCCTATAGTTTTTTCATTTTTTCATGAGATATATTAATTAAATCATTATATTAATTTATTTTTTAAGTCATGTTTTTCTTGGGTCATTTTAATATATTTTTTATAGATCTAGATCTTTTGATTCAACCATGATCAGTATAATTTATATAGCATCATGATTAACTTTAAATGATAATATTCTCAAGAAATAAAAACCATCCATTTGTTGAAATACCTATTACATCAGTTGTACTTTATATCTTTTCTTTCCATTTGATTCCTCTTTTAACTAATAAACTCACTTATTCTATAGTTTCTTATTTTCTTATAATAAATTAGTGAGTTCCCATGTTTTATTGAACTTTAATGAATAAAATTATTCATCAATCACTAAATTATATTATTTGGAATCATTAAGTATGGATGCTGCCTTTGGGAACTCTAGTTCCCTAGCATCCATTAAAAGTGGAAAGTTCATGTCAGCCTCAAACCTCTAAACTGTGTTTCTAACTCTGGCATATCTTATTAACTAAGTTTATTACACTATACTACTTGACTCATCTCTTCCTTAAAGTACCTAAACTTCTGGTACTCTGAATTTTAGAGCCCTAAATTTTAGAGCTCTAGCTGAAGATTTAGAACTTCTTGAAATTTATAACACATCTTTCTCCAGCTTACCTATGGACTTTCAATGCTTTCATATGAGTTCTCCAAAAAATGAACTTTCAGTTTTACCACTCAGATAAACTTAGACATCAATATTTTATTTATCAACAACTTCTTTCTCCACCAAATTTTTATACTTACACAAAATATTCTCATTAAAGAGAAAATCATGAATCCTGATGAATTTTATTCTATCATTATCCCATAACTGATATTAAAAGTTCACATCTTCACATCCAATGGTAAAACACACTTTGGATTTCACCTTGAGTTTATATCTATTCTTGGAATCAATATGTGAACATGATAAATTTCTAAATAGATTATGTTAGTGAACTTAGGATCACTTTCCTGACCATGACTCCTCAGGAAGTTCATACCCAACTGCCGATGTTGGACTTATGTTGAAAAGGTATTTTGTAGTGTTAAGTTCCTCCAACTAAATTTTATTAGATATTATACAGTGAAACCTCATAATTCAATCTTTTTATATCAATATATGATTCAATTTTTCAGCCACTCCATTCTGTTGTTGAGTTTTAGAAACCATCTTCTCATGCCTTATTCCATTATTTTTTGTAGAAGTGATAAAAGTTGTATATGGTGTATCACCATCGTTGTCAGTGAAAATGAATTTCAACTTCCAGTTTCTTTCCCATTATATTGAGTCTTTCTATTGAATGAATACTTAAATAACATCAAACTTATGATTCAAAAGGTAAATAAATATTTATCTAGTAGCATCATTAATAAAAGTTACAAATAATAGTGAACCTCTAAGGGTTTAAATAGGGGATGGTCCCTAAACATCTCAGTGCACTAGCTCCAACTTCAAATATTTTTTATTCCATCCATTGAAGTTGAAGGACACCAAACTATGTTTC
Organism: Viscum album; assembly: GCA_963277665.1. NCBI lineage: Eukaryota > Viridiplantae > Streptophyta > Magnoliopsida > Santalales > Viscaceae > Viscum > Viscum album. The sequence goes on along the minus strand of CAUJRU010000417.1, from coordinate 141,513 downwards.
TATAGAAAACAAGTTTTACTCTATGTCACTTATGTATGATCAATATTTAGTATGCCTTTTGTAGTTAGAACTTTCATATTCTTTTCACTAAGATGACTAATCCTGCAATGACATACTTCTGGAACATTGGAATTTAAACTTCCATCCAATTCAGTTTTGTCTAAATTTTTTGTTATGAAAAGAGTCCCATGTTTAACTCCTCTTAAAAACACCATGGATCCATGATTCTCTTTCTAGACTCCATTTTTAAATCTATTCTGATCACCTTCTTTATCAATTTGTCCTATGAAAATTAAGTTCTTCAAAAACCCTAGGATATGTCTAACATTATCCAGCTTTAAGACTCCCTCATTCTTCCTTAGGATATCCAAATCTACTTTTACAATAAACTAAATAGATTTATCATCCACAAAATTTACTTCTGTAACACTCAAATAGTTTTTGAAATATTTCTTTTCGAATTAATTTAATTTTTTTCGATATTTTTCTATTCAAGCAACACTGAATATTGCTGGTGTTATATAAAATAACTAAGTTTGGATTGTGTTTCATGAAACAAAAAATCTAATATTACAATATATGAAACACTTAGATTATCTTTTGTTATACGCAACACTATTTTTGTAATTTTTTTCACACAATATCGATTTCTTTCAATAGCTTGCCTTGCATGCAAACCCGAGTTTTTCCAAACTATAATATACTATTAATATTGTTATTAAAATATTATTATAGTTAATACATAGCCATTATAATGGAAGTTATGAATTATATTAACTAAATTCTAAAAATATTATTTATAAATGTATGTAAAAGTAATTCCGTTGGTTATCAATTAGTTATAAATGAAAGTAAGAACTATCTGAAAATAAAGAAATTATTTTTCTAAGAAAACTAATTTTCTATGTATAAACACAATTTTATCTCAATAAATTAAACAAACCACTTTTGATGAATTTTTTTAATAAAATTTAAATATTATATATTCAATAAAAAATTTGACACTCATACAATATATTTGTTAGGTATAGGATAAGAATAGATCCAATTTTATGAATAGAAAGATGTACTTTTCTAAAAGGTAATTTTACCGCCTATTAATAGAACACCTATTTTAAATATAACTTTTTAGAATTATATTTTTTATTTGAAAACATAAAGTAAATTTTTTAAATTGGAATATCAAAATTTACTCCAGGTAAATTTTTGGTATTTTTTTTAGAAGTTTCATTTTTTATGAATAGTAGAAAACACTGAATCTTAATTGAAAATTGTTTTTCATATAAATTATTTATATAGTTAATTTTTATTTAAAATTGGTTTTAAAGTATATTTAGATAAATTATATATCTATTTATAAAATTTATTTCATTGTAATCAATTTCACAATGAAATTTTCTATAAAAACTATTAAAATTTTTGATCATTTTCATGTTAAAAACTTGTTGTTTCATCCCATCTGCGGGATTATTTTTAAATTAATTTCTCCCACTTATATGTTTGAAATTTGAAAAAATGTATTTCATATTTGGATTCAAAACAATATATAATTTCTAATAAGTTCAAATTAATTTTTTACTAAAAATATTAGTGAAAGTAATTAAAATTAATTAAAATGATAAAGGTAAAAAAGAGTTTACTTAGTGGTTAAACATTAACTTAAGGGGTCAAATAACCTATAAAAATGTCCAAAATCCATTTTATAGACATATTTAGACCATATACTCCCTTTAATATAAACTTAGCATTATTTTATGCACATTATGTAAGGTATTCCTCTCAATAGTGTTTACCTTTTTATATTTACGAGAATGGTACTCCTCCTCCACTATAAAAAGGGCACTCACCCATTCACCAATTCACACCTCTCAAGCCATTTTTATCATCCAAAACCTAAAAAAATAATCTTCAAACTTATCTCTATTCATCCTATAATCCTACATTTTGGTAGAAATCCAAACAAGGAATTCCTTTGGTGCAAACCAAAAGGAGTTACCCAATGAAGAGGTAACATCCTTCAACAATCACTTTTGTTTTATTAATTTATCCACCCCATAAATTCTTCTTATTCCATGATTATATAATAACATATGTATACTAAATACACTAATATTTTTTAATGTTAATTTTATGACCTACACTCACACACACTTCCATCAAATGTGATATGTAATCATCATTGGTGTGTATGGCAGACTACTGCCTCACGAATTGAAGTCGTTCATTCTTCCATTACCACCTTTCATGGTTAATAATAATGATGGAATTTCTGTTTTTATATGATATATATTATATTTATATGTATTTATGCTTAATTAATTTTTATATAACACATACCTTCATGATTTCCATTTTATGGGAATATGATAACTTCGTTTGTGGACGTGTGGACTATTGCCTCCTCAAAGCGATGTGATTCGTTCACACTTTACACAGAATGTATTAAGGTTTGGTTTAGTAAAATTATATTATATATATGCCATAATAATGTTACTATAATGATAATATATATATATATATATCAGTAATTTTCTTTATTTCAATACAACAACAAAATAGAAACAGCATTTATGCGTACATACGGCCTACCGTCTCCATAAACTGTGTATTCCATTTCATGTTTCTATATTTTATAGATTATTAAAAATACTCATATACATAATATATATGATATTTAAATTAGGTTTTACGTTATTTAAATAATTTAATCATGATTTAATTAAGAGGATCAAGAATAACAGGTCAAAACATATACAAAAAAACAAATCAATTATTACCCAAAACATAACTTTAAGATAAAATTGTTAATAAACGGGTAATATGAAATCATAAAAAAATATATATATGGTACGATATAAAATAATATGGTTCATTGGTATATTTATAATAAACATATATTTATTATACAAGATTTTTTAATGTGTACGGAGAAAGTCAAGACTTAAGGTAATGGATTTTTCATCTCACTTTTATTTCTGTCAGATATATGCTATATTCACCACTTATTCTTATTATGTGGTGTGTATACTGACCTATAACATGTTATATAATGAATATAATTAATTTATTGATATTAAAAGTTTCAATTTATTTCATTATTTCATGGATCTCTAAATTAAAAAGTTACTCAAGTAGTAAGGGGATTTCTATCTCACTTTTTTTTATACGAGACTTATGTCGTATTCACCACTCATTTCTTTTGTGTAGTGTATATACTATCCATGAATTTATTATATTATTATTATAAATAAATTTATGGTTATTTACATATCCATTTTATGATATATCTTTCATGTGATTTATGGTATAAAAGTTACCAAATCGGTAAAGAAATTTTGTCTCAATTCTCCTTCTTTGAGACACATGTTATGTTATGATACTACATTCTTTTATGAGGTGAGTATACTTCCCTTTGACATGTTATATCATGAAACTCCTTATTTTAATGATATAGTAATCTTCATGTAATTTTATTCTCTCATGGGTATTATGATTCAAAGTTAATAAAGTTGTAATATTTTATTGCTACAATCTCATCATTTATTAGGATTGTTTAAAATTATACTTTCATTGATGAAATCATATTATCCATACCTCAAGAACACTCATGAATTTTATTCTACTATGTTTATTCATGATATATTCATGTATTGGTACCATTTTTTCCAAAAAAAAGTTACTTAATAATATTAAGAATATTTTTTAAGAAAATCCAACTTTATTTCTCTCTTCGGTCAGAAATCTGTTTTATTCAAAAACAATGTTTTATAAAAATGTTTTCTAGAAAGTGGAACCCATACCATTTGAATTACCTCAAGTATTATTTCATGGATTATATTTCAATGGTTTCTTCTTATATACCTTATGTTGATGTTACCATCCCTATCCATCAGTATTAAGAGCATTACCAGATGGTACTTAAACATCCCTCTATCAAAGTTATTCATTGAGAATTTGATTCCATGTTTCATAAAATTATATATTTTATTTTCTGATAGAGTTACTGATGGTAGTCACCATCATATTCCAACTCTGCAAAAGTTATGATAATAGTAGAAGTTACCACACATCAACCATGAACTTAAGCTTCACTGATTCAAGATTCCCTCAGATCATATTGAAATCATTAAAGTGATTTTTTCACTAGTCTTCCTTCTGATAACCTTATGTTGATCATTCGGTACATCCTGAAAACTTTTTTCAACATTGTAGGTTTCTTACACATATCTTCCAGAACCTTCATTGCTTCTATTTTTTTTCTTCATAAATGTTAAAAGAAATATTTTTTTCCAATGAAATCCTAACCAATTACAATGCTTTACTATCCATCTATTCATATTACTCCTTTTCCATTTTCTCTAGTCAAACACTAATAATTTGAGTATCCATGTCTTTTTTAATCAGATGAACCTCTATATACATTCTAAAAAATACAAAATCTATTTCAAAAAACTTTTATACACAGACCTACCTATCATCTAATACCATATCATGTGATGATACTAGATCCCACTAAAATCGATATATCATAAAGGAAAGAAATAACCTGAGCTATTTTAACCATGTACTTTGATATAACTTGTTGGGATCATATATCAAAATGAGAACCTGATTTGATACTAGTTATTGGTAATGAATGCTTGATGTCCACTTGTGCTTCTCACAAAACCACTAGAAGGCAGATCCCCAATCCACTAAGATATTTCACTCTAGAGGAGATTCATAGGGGAATATAATCCTCAATAAGTTCCCTTATTCCCATGAATAAATGTACCAGAAGTGGGTATACATTACACCCTACCCACCATAAAAATTCATCCTTTTCCCACACAATCCAACTCATATACATTCAAGGAAAAAAATATGCATTCAATTGAAATATATTCAATAGAAATACATAAATAATAACAGAATATAATAGATTAACATGATTTCAAAAATTAGTTCTATGTGAATGGGAGAAACACTATGTATTACATTATATTCACCAGAAGATACAGTAGATTACACAAAATTTACTAAGTACAAGTAACTTAAAAAATATTTAATATCTCCACAATTAATATTACACTTGATATTCAAACCATAATCTCTTCATAAGTCATATTTATATTGAAGATATCACACACTTATGTACTAAGTATCATCTGATCAATAAGTTAAACCTGATCTCCTAAAATTATGGACTACTTAGCATGATAGCTTCATCTTAGATACCAACCCAGAGACCCTCTAGCTTTACAAAACCTCTAGAACTTTATCACCTCATTATAAATATTTCATAAGATTCAAGATTATTATGTTTCTACTTGATCTAGATGGGTCCTTTTACTATTGTCTACACACCATGTTCATCCATCATGTGGTGCATGTATTTATGGTAAACACAATTCTAAAGGATTATATTTTGGTGAACTAAAATGATATTAACTTACCAATATATACTTCTATATTTACTTATGTACTAAATATTATTGGGTATATTAATGACTTGAATATACTAGGTTCACTGCTTAGGCTCGATCGAGTGATAGATTTAATTATGTGGTTATTACTGGAAAGGTTATGGTGGTTTATTATAAATTAAAAAATGGATGACTTCAACATATGTTTACTCAATATTCTTAATATGTTTAGAATTATTTATAAGTACATGGGAGGTCCAATGTTGAGTGTCATGATGATGGTACAAAAATAAAAGTGTAAAATAATTTCCATATAGAGAATAAGAGAGGTTGTAGAGAGTCAACACAAACTTTTAAATTGAAGAAAAGAGTTTCTAAGGAAGTGAGGATATTTCACTATAGGAAAATTGTACTTTGGAGGGGGAATTTTACATAATACTAATACTTAAATGGGTTCAATAATCTTTAGATAGATTCAATTTCTTTTATTAAAGTTATAGAAATTAATTCTTATATTTTAAAGGTCATGTGATACCAACTTTAAATTGACCAATTATTATTGATATGTATAGGAGTTCAAAATTTATGAAGAGTTGATGGATAAATCTTGAATTATGCATTTAAGTGTTGTAATAAAGGTTTTTTACATTAATGAGTTGATTATGATGGATTAATTAAAATCTTGGATGAATCCAAAATAAAATCTATGTATGTGGAAGCTCATTTTTTCTCTTATATGATAAGATATGCTTATAAACAATGGTTTTTTAATGAATAAATGTGATTCTTGTTTGATACACATGGTTTATGACTCATCTAATTCTATAACATGTTTGAGAAAAATAATAATAAATAATGTTTTATCCAAGTTATTTTTTAAAATGTGAAGGAATGATACCCCACCACCCTTCATTGTCATATTTTAAAGAATAAAGTATTCTTTTTAGTAAATTTTTCTGACCGCATAGAATATCATATTAGATTTGGTTGTTAATAGTTTATTTATTAAACATTCTCACTAAAGGAAATAAGTGTAATTTTCTTACACAAAGGAAAATTTTAATATAAAGGTTATAATATGATGATTATAAACTTAGAAATATTTCAAAGTATACAACATAAATTAATAACATCATAATATTTTATGTTGTGAAGTGAAGGATTTTTAATGCTATGTTCAAATATTTGAACTTTTAGAATGTCATGCCTAATTATCACAATTAATCAAACAAACTTTATTCATGAATGATACTAAATAAAATGATTTATGTGGAGGGTTTATCTGATAAACACATAAATATGTGGAAATAGTTACATTGATATGTAATAAGTTCAACAAAACCTAAAGAGTGCAGGAAACATAAGGACTATTTGGTAGTCTATCATATGGAATATGATTAGAGAGGCACTTATGTATAGTTTCATTAGTATTCTTAAATGAGTTTAAAAATATAAAATGTAACATGTTATACAAAATGTATTCTCTACTTTTTCATTCTTTCATGTTGGATTCATATATTGCATGAAGTGAAATGATAATTAACCTATCAAAGTATGAATTTGAGTTGTCCCAAATTAATGTTTATCATAGAGTATTATAATATATGAAAAAAATTAATGTTATCACTGATAATATTTCATATAGAGATATTTAATATGCTCATGAGGTGAAAAATGAGATTTTGAGTTAGATGACCCACCAAGTATGTGCCATACGTTATGTCATTTGTATTCTAGGTTTTCATGTTTTATATTGAATCCTTATACCTGATGTTGGAAAGAAACTTATCATGAGAACCTTTGAACTTTGGAACCTTTTTTATGCAAGCCTTGAGTCTTAGCTAATCAGGGGTTCGATGAGTATGTTATTAATCATGTCATTAGTTGAGGCTTAACTAAAATGGGATTTTTCCTGTCATATGATGAGTATAAAAATTGGTGTAATAAATTGTGCCTGGTTCACTCATAAGTAACTGAACTTGGTTATCCAAATAGCCTCAATCACACCTCCCTATACACTAGATGCTTCTCACTAGTGGTGAAGGTCCAAGGTGGTGTAGTGGGGATAATATACCCTCATGATCAGAGTGAAATAGTGGTGTAATAAATAGATAAATAGTGAAATTATATTATCAACTAAAAGTAGAAGATAAATCATCTAGATAAAATAATTAGTCATCAATAACAATATAGAATACCATTTAAAAAATGATGTAATTTCATGACTCTAAAAAATGAATAGGAAAACATGGCGGTGGGAACACATACATACAGGTATATCAAAAGAACCAAAAAGGATAAAAGACTATCTTCAAATAGCATCACAATCCATAACTCAGTCATGTGCTCCCCCTATACCATACTAAAATTAAATCAAGCATCACCAATTAGGATCTTTCCCCTATCCCTACCTACATATATGAATTTTTTCTGGGTACAAAATAGTGGCCCGAACAAGGTGAAAAATATACTCAGTAGGCCACCACTAATAGTTTCTAGAAGTATACAGCATGTGTATATAAAATGGGTAGTGTGCAAATATAATAATGGTAAGAAGTAATGAAAACTATAAAGGGTCGGCTTCAGTTCCAGAAGGACACTAGGATGATACTACCTACTTCGTACCATGCTGTGAAAACCTCTAAACAGATATCACCATGAACATATACATATAAGTCTATTTGTACATGTGTGTGTGTGTTTTCTATATATGTAGTGACATTTATAACCATATATATACATAAATAGTGCTATCCAGGACCCGAGGCATAACTCAATCATACTTGTCTGGTCACTAGAGTGTCATAAAGTAGTAGGGGGTTCCATGCCTGGGTATCATATCAATAGGGATTCCATGCCCAAATATCATAGTATAAGGGATGTCATGTCTGAATATCACAGTATAAGGTATGTCATGCCTGAGTATCATGATGTAAGGGACACCATGTCTGAGTGTCACAAGTATATGGGATTCTATTCCAAAGTATCACAAGTATAAGGGACACTATTCCTAAGTATCATACGTATAATGGACACCATTCCTAAGTATCACAAGTATAAGGGAAACTATTCCAAACTATCACAAGTATAGCAGTAAAATAGGATTTATAATTTATTAACATTCCACTTTAACAAGGGTGTAACTGTTGTTTATATAAAATCACATGATGTGGTTGTACCACTCATTTTCCACTTGATCCATTATAGTCATTACATTTTAGAGTCAATCCAAACCATATAGAAGATAGTTTGGTCATATAAACATTTATAAAACCAAGGGTAAATTCCATAGGCACACTTCAAGGGATGGTAATAGTCAAAGGGGATCTATCCCAATAAGAATAAGGAGACACTGGGTCATTTCTATCAAGGATAACAAATTAAACAGGGGTCGTGTGTATTTTTAAGACAATTCATCGAAAATCTATCTTGGGGCATCATGACGCATAATATAAATCAATAAGGCTTGAGAGATAATTACTACACCACTAACATTATAGTGGTAGAGGAGTAATCGACTAGTATTGGCTTCTAATTTGGTCTATAATTGAAGAAATTAGTAAACCAAACAACTTCCCTAAAAATAATACATTATGCTTGCACCAAAATAGTAAAAAATATAGTGAGATAAAATAGGAAAAGAATATGTTGAATCGAATCTCTTACCAGTGGTAATCCAACGAGGTAAATGGTATCTCAATTAGAAGTCAGATGGAAGAATAGGGTTAAATACTATGTTGGTCCATGGGAGAATCTACCACAGGATTTTAGGGGAGTTAGCTACTAGAGAAAAATAAGATGATGGTTAAATGATAGGTTTTCTACTTTTGAAAAAAATCTCAACATATTCACGACATGTATATTTTACACGTCATTTAAAACTAGGGTTTTTACCATGTAGGAAAAACCAATGCACGTGGTGAACTTGGTATAGCCAAACCAATTAAAATCATGTATTAAATACACTTCATGTATTAAATACATATCATGAATTTAATTCACATCATGTATTTTTTCTTATAGCTGGACTCCAACCTTCTACTCCCTTCTTCCCACAAATGAATAAACTAGCCCTAAGGAACAATTCTTGGTTCTAAGATAAAAAGACAACTACAATGATGATTCAACCAAATTTAAAAGTATCAATACATAATATGAAAAAAAATGAGATCCTACATCCTTCCCCTTTAAAATAACTCATCCCCGATTTTCCCTTCCAAGGGTGGTAAGGCTTCATCTGAGAATAATTTTGGCCACTGAGCATGTACGTCGGCCTCTCTCTCCCAAGTCTCATCTTGCACATGGTCATGATGCCATAACACCCTTACTAAAAGGAAATACCTACCTCAAAGAGCCTTCATTCCTTGATCAATGATAAAAATAAGATACTCCTAAAAAAGAAATATCAGCCTCTAACTCCACATCCTCAAGATCAAGAGTATGATATGGGTTGACATTATATCGGTGAATCTATTATATATGGAAGATGCCATGAATGGATCGGTACCTATGAGGAAGAGATATCTAATAGGCTACCAGCTCGACTCTCTCCAATATCTTGAAAGTCCCGATATAATGATCTGATATCTTTCCCTATCTCTAAATCCATCTATTCCCCAGTCTATGTGAGACATGTAAGAAAACATGATCCCCAACCTTGAACCTTAGAGATCATCAATGATAATCAGCATAAGATTTACATCTATATTTCACAGTAACCATATGTTTCCTGATAATATGTACCTACTTCAAAGTATCCTAAATGAGATGAGGTCCTAGTATCACTGCCTATCCCACATCTAACCAACATAGGGGTGAATGGCATGACCTAATATATAGAGCCACATAAGGATCCATCTATATAGTACTCTAGAAGTTTTTATTGTAGGAAAATTCAATGAGTGGTTTATGTTTCTCCCAATAAACTATTCGATCAAGGACATATGCTTGGATCATGTTCTCTGGTACATTTATCGTCTATTCTGACTAACCAGCAGTCTGTGGGTGAAAGATTTTGCTCAAAAACACCTATGTCTTGAGAGACTTCTATAACCCCTACCAGAACCTCGATGTAAAACAAGAATCCCTATTAAAACTGATTTTATGAGGGAATCCATGTAGGAATATAATATCATGAATGTACATTCTCTCAAACTTATCCACTAGGAAGGTCTCCCTGATAGGAAGAAAGTTGGTGACCTTAGTCAGTCTATCCATAACTACCCAAACTATGTTTCTACCTCAAGGAACCCTTATCAAACTGATCACAAAATATATATATATATATTTCCACATTTCCATTCTAGGACTATAGGTCACTGGTTCTCCACCTTTACCTTCTAACAGGTGGAACACCTAGTGATAAAACCATGATATGATGTTTTATCCCAAACCACCAATAATGGAGGTGCGTGTATTAGTACATATTATAAATCTTTAGGTGTATTACCCACTGTGAAGCATGGTATTCTCACATAAATTCATATTACATGTTTTTAGGCACCTGAAAACATCCATGAATAAGAAATATCTCATATCCATTGATAGACCAACCTTTTTGTGGATCCCCACCTAAAATGATCTTCATTAGGATTAAGACCACATGGTTAGAGAACTGCCTCCTCTTAACTCTATCCAGAAGTGGTGAGGTTGCTGATAAGGTAGTAAGAAAAGGCCACTTGTGACTCTCTTGAAACTCTAGATGCATCTCAAAAAAAAGATCCATCAACCTCCATTAATCATTGGCTTCCTGAATAGCTTGTGTCTGAGTCTTTTGACTTAGAGCATCAGCAACTGCATTTCCCTTATTGGGCATATAGGCAAGCTCAAAGTTGAAGGACTGAAGGTATTCAACGCACATTCTCTATCTGATGTTAAATTAATTATTTGTAGAGACATATTTGAGGATTTATTGGATCTTAAACACTATAAACATCTCTCCCATCAAGTAATGCCTCTAACAACATAAGTCATGAATGAAATCTGCTGACTCAAGATTGTGTGTCGGATAATTCCTCTCATGATGACTTCACTAACAAGACCTATACACAATGACTTGATTATCATGAATCAAAACTATTCCCATCCCAATACCTAATGAATCAAAAAAACTGTATATTTTCTGACCAGATGTGGTGGAATTGGGACCATTTTTGAATTCAAACTTCCTTTTATCTCCTGAAAGGCCATCTCATACCCTTCAAACCATAAGAGATTCACACCCTTTTTAGTCAAACTGATAAGATATGCATCAAGGAGTGATAATTATAGTATAAAATTCATGTAATATCCATCCAACTCTAAGAAAATATGTATTTCAAATAAGTTCTTGGGATGCTACCAAGAAATAGCAGTTTTAACCTTCTCTAGTCAATGGACACTCCTATATCTGAGATAATGTGACCCAAAAAGTGAACCTTGTCCATACTAAAGTGGAATTTGGTGAGCTTAGTATATAGCTGGGTCTCTCTCGGTGAATTCAATATGATATCAATATTTTTAACATGGTCATGTCGAATATGATAATACACCAATATATCATCTATGAAGACTACCAAAAATGAATCTAGATACAGGTAGAAAACCTAGGTTCATCAAATCTATAAAAGGAACCATCACGTTCATGAGACAGAATGGTGTGAAAGGTATGTCTAAAGGTATAACTTGTTCCTGATAATAAATTGACCTCAAATTGATCTCAGATAAAACCTCTTCTCCATAGAGATGGTTGAAGAGGTCATCAATATGATGTGCTGGAGAAGGGTTATTAAACATAACCTAGTTTAACTAATGATAATCTATGAAAAATTGGAGGGTTCCATCCACCTTCTTAAAATAAAGGATAGGTGAACCCCATGGTGAAGTGTTGGGACGTATGAAACCCTTAGCCTCAAAATACTCTAGAAACCTATTGAGCTCTTGAAACTTAGTATTAGTCATCCTATAAAGATGAATAGATACTGGCGCATCTCCTATAACTTGCTCAGTAGTAAACTCTACCTCTCTCAAAAGTTAGTATGAAAAATTCATTAAGAAATAAATCTCTAAAGCGATCAACAACTAGAGGGAAATCAGATTGATATACTCCTTGATCATCCATATAAAGGCTAGCAATCTAGTTTGTTGCTCTACCCATCCCGTGATGCTCTAGTCTAGATCTAATTTCTTGTACATCCCATTCGCCCTTTTGTAGATAACTATCACACTTTAGTGATATAAACGATACACTACTATGATAGTAGTCCATATTAACACAATAGGGGACCAACCAGTCCATCTCGAGAATGATATCAAATATCATCATCCCAAGGAAAAAGATATCCCATAAGATAGGATAACTGGATACCTTAAAGGGATATTCCTTGCACTAGATTACACTCTCTGATTGGATTCCCAATAGAGTATCAAGTGTTAGCACGCCATAGAAATACTAAATATCATTCCCAAGGAATTCCATGATATATATATAGATATAAAATAATGTGAAGTAGTAGAGTATACTAGAATAATACCTATAATTGTAGATGGTCTAGTGCTATGGTCCTCTAGAAATAGCTGCACTGCATAGATATGACCAATTTTATGGTCATGAGATATAACTTGACTACCTTGAGAAAGTCCACCCTACTGTCACTATACATTTAAAGTTTGGCTACCTCAGTCTCAACCACCTCTACTACTAGAATAGCTAGTCGTACTCCAACTACCTATATAGTGAGGTGTTACAGATCCCACTCCTGAAGGTGGAGCTAATATGGATCCTCTCCCACTAGTAAAAAATTAAAAGGTCCTAAAAACACTGAATATTCCTGAACCTATCATAGACTCGACCCTCAATGGGGTCTTTGAGACACTGGGGCATCTTATGCCATGGATTCCCACACTAATGAAAAGCCACATAACCATCAGTGGGTTTCATCTAGCTATCATTTCCCCTGTGTTTACTCTCAAAGAAATGTTTCCAACCACTAGTCGAACCACTTCCCTCTCTCAGTTATAAACCACCATATCCCATACCCTTATCTTCCCTCAGTTTTTTATTGATTATAAGACCCTAGTATACTATTTTTGAAATGTTTGTCTATTGAATAACATTTACCTATGATCGGATTGCATAGAAGAACCCATCCTCAAAAACATCTCACCATCACCAATATGTCACCAGCAAGATTTGGTGCAAAGTAATGAAGCTCCATAAACTAAGAAAAATAGTCCACCATGGACATAGTACCCTATTTTAGATGCATAAACTATCTATCCTAGTCTACTCTCGATTTTTGGGGAAAGAAATAGTTATAGAATACTATCTAAAAACTAGCTCGGGATATACCCTAATAAAGATATTTCGGGGTAATAAGATCACACCATCGCATGGAAGAATCTTGAAGCATATACATAGCAAGATTAAATATCCTCTCATGAGGTATGTCATTGTGCTCAACGATAATCATCATGGCCTCCATCCATGACACTACAGCCTGAGGATCGTCATCCCCCAAAAATGTGGGTGTATGATGCTGCTAAAATTCTTACATCAACTCTTCCATAGAAGGGGAAGGTCATAGTTCTCCATGCATGGTCTTCATAAGATGTATAAATCATTCTCAAAACTATGAATTGGTACCCAAGTTGAGTATAACAGGAGGTTCCTTAGGTGGAACTATTGGTGGGTTGGGTCCCACCATCTCTGAAGCATGGTCATCACCACCCTCTTGGCGAATTATTCAAGGAAATATTTGTGGAATGGATCAAAAAAATATAATCACACACCTCATATAGAATTTGGAAAGGTATAATCCACATGTATAAGAATATAACAAGTACAAATCCTTTCTATATAAAGTCACACCCTTCTTCCTGCTCCTAAATCCATGTCTAGCAATGTATAGATCATAAGACCACAAGAGATACTGCATACTTTCCACTACCTCAGTCAAGTCAAGTTCAAGTTATCTTTTATAAGTAAAGGGCCCCAATTTACTAAGTTTAAATCACAATTTATAAAGGAAAATTTTATTTAAATAGCAATTGGAATCCACATTTAATGGAGACCATTTCATTTTAGAATTTAAATTTATTTAAATTCACATTTATTAATATAGAAATATTTTTAATGGTAGAATTATATAGATCACCACTTCCAATTTAAAAAGGCCCATACACTTTATAAATTTAAATATAAAATCCATTTAATCCCAATCATAAACACATTCCATCCCATGTGACCAATGGTCCATGACTCAACATTCCATAATTGACTACTAAAGGTGATAACATCAAGCTATGTAGGAAAGTGTTATTAGGTTGATGCAGGAACTTTAAGTAACCAATTGTGTTTCTCATTATCCTAAAATAGACATTATCGCAATTATGTTTATATAATTAAAGTAAATAATAGCAATCATAGGTAATACAAGAAATGAGATGAACTTGTATGTCATGTAATAATTCATGACATGTGAATCTCTAAGTGCCTATGATGATGCATGAGTCCAAAATTCATTGATATACTGAGCTAAGGATAAAATGGGATCCTCAGTCATAATAATAATAATAAAAATAAAATATCATGTGTGTCACCCAATGGTTGAATTAAATCAAATATAATAAGAAAAACTGAAAATAGAAATTCTTATCCTGGGTAATTTAGCTTTTCTCTATACATGGGCTAGCTACTCCCAAGAAAAGTCTCATTGAAAAATTATGATATATCTTATCCTTCTTTATACCATCCCAAAAACAATAAGGAAAATAAAAGAAACCTTTGATACCACTTTTTAATTTCTCGAACACTCATAAGTAACTAAACCTAGTTGGTCACATGGCCTCAAGCGCGGATCCCCATATGTCATCGGTTTTTTACTAGAAGTGATGGTCCAAGGTGATATAGTGGGAAGACTATACCCACATGATCAGAATGAAACAATGGTGTAATAAATGGATAAATGGTAGAATCAGAATATCAACTAACAGTATAAGATAAATCATCCAGATAAAATAAATAGCCATCAATAGCAATATTGAATACCATCTACGAAATTATGTAATGTCGTGTATCTAAACAAAAAGAATAGGAAAACATGGTAGCAATCACACATGCATACTAGTATATCAAAAGAACAAAAAATTACAAGATATTATCTCTAAATATCATCACGATCTATAGCTTGGTTCTGTTCTCCCTCACTCTCATGCTATAATCAAATCAATAAATGATAACTAGGTGCTTTCCCCTATCCCTACCTACATCCATGAATTCTGTCGAGTACCAAATAGAGGCCCAAACAGGGTGTGATATATACTCAGTAGGCCACCACCAACGGTGTTTAGAATTATCCATCTAGTTTATATAATATAAGTAGTGTTCACATATAATAATGATAAGGGGTAATGAAAACTGTAAAGGGTCAAATTTAATTCTAAAAGGACACTAGGCTGACACTACCTTCTTCAGCATGTGCCGAGAAAACCTATAAAAATATGGATATACATTTATATGTATGTATGTATGTATGTATGTATGTATGTATGTATGTATGTATGTATGTATGTATGTATGTATGTATGTATGTATGTATGTATGTATGTATGTATGTATGTATGTATGTATGTATGTATGTATGTATGTAGGTATGTATGTATGTATGTATGTATGTATGTATGTATGTATGTATGTATGTATGTATGTATGTATGTATGTATGTATGTATGTATGTATGTATGTATGTATGTATGTATGTATGTATGTATGTATGTATGTATGTATGTATGTATGTATGTATGTATGTATGTATGTATTCTATATGTGTAGTGATATTTATAGTCATATATATATACGTAGTTCTATCTAAGACCTGATGCGTAACTCGAGTGTCCTTGTCTTGTCACTAGAATATCATAAATTAGTAGGTGACGCCATGCCCAAGTATCATATCAATAGGGATGTTATGCCTAAGTATCACGGTATAAGGGACTCCATGCCCAAGTATCATAGTATAAGGGGCGTTATGCCCGAGTATCATAGTATAAGGGATCCCATGTCTGAGTTTCACAAGTATATGGGATTCCATGCCTAGGTATCACAAGTATAAGGGACTATATACCCGAGTATCATAGGTATAAGGGATTCCATGCCCGATTATCATGAGTATAAGGGACACCATTCCCAAGTATCATAAGTGTAGAATTAAAATAGGATTCATAATTTATTAATGTTCCACTTTAACAAGGTCGTAAGCATTTTTTATGTAAAATCATGTGATGTGGACATACCACTCACTTTCCACTTCATCCATTAGTAATTTCATTTTAGATCCAAGACAAACCATATAGAAGATGGTTTGGTCACATAAACTTTTATAATACCAAGGGTAAATTCCAAAGGCACACCTCAAGGTGTGTAAATATTCAAAGCGGACCTATCCCAACAAGAATAAGGTGACATTATGTCATTTCTATCAAGGATAACAAATTAAAAAAAGGTTATGTGTATTTTTAAGAAAAATCATGAAAAATATGGCATGTATCATCATGACACATGATATAAAGTAATAATAATTGAGCGATAATTATTAAACCACATAACTTGTGGTAGTAGAGGAGTATTCATCCATTATCTACTTCTGATTCTTTCTAGAATGGAAGAAATTGGAAAAATAGAAAACTTCCTTGAAAATAGGGCATATGAGCTCACACCAAAATAGCACAAAAATTGGAAATATAAACTAGGAAAAGAATACATCATATCAAAGCTATTATCAGTGGTGATCCAACAAGAAAAATGGTGGATTGTTCTTTGGTCAGATAGAAGAACATGATCAAAACCTAAGTTAGGCCATGGTAGAAGCCTCAACAGGATGAGAGGGGGGTCAGATGCTGAAGAAAAAAAAGGAGAGTTAAATGACGGGTTTGGACACTTTTAAAAAAATACCTACATATTCATGACATGTATATTTTACACATCATGTAAAGCTTATATTTTTTCCACCTGGTAAAAACCAATGCATATTGTAAACTTGGTCTAGCCATACCAATTCACTTCGTGTATTTTTTCCTCCAGCTAGCCTCCAAACTTCTGCTCCATTTTTCCCACAAATGAACAAACCTACCCTAAGGAAAGGTTCCCAAGTCTAATCCAAAAATAAAACCTCAACGAGGTTTTAACCAAAAATTAAAGGATCCATACCTAATATGAAAAATCAGGATCCTACATTTTATCCCTTGATTGAGATAGGTTGAGGAAATGTGTATCTATACTTAGATAAAGTACATGCTATGTATATATCTATCCATATAAGAGTAATTTGTTGTGCTCATCCAATTAGATGAATTATATGTGATTTATTCATTGTCCTGGTTAGTTTATGCCTAAAAAATCAAAAACATATGAGTAGACTATAAATGATTAACATACTCTATATATCTTGGTCACCTAATGTCTTAGAAAAAATGATTGTATGATTATTCATACTTTTATATGATATAGCCAGTGGATATAGGTATGAAGATATGTGATTTTGATAGAGATCATTCCAAATCCCACTGTAGCTTGAGTAGAATTGATTCATCATTAGAGTCCACACTTTTCTTATATTTATAGATTTAGGAATTAATAATTATTTTCAATGCTACAAAGGCCCATGGGGTCACACCTGTGGATTTTAAAATTAGAATAAATTGAACTTCTATATCAATCCTAAAAGTGTTTTGGAGGATGTCCATAATATTTTTTGGATGTATTTTGAAAAATTATTTTTAGTGCTAATTTTGATTGATATAGATTTTGATAGTGATTGGGGATATTGTGTTTATTTAGTGTTGTAGTTTGTTTTATTGGATATTTTGAATATTGAAAATACCTCAAATTATTTAAAAATATCTCAAATTATAATACCACACAATATCACATTGTTTAAAAAATCATATTTTCTATATTAGATAATTATAATTTCTCATAGTATTGTTAAATTACCTTTTGTTTATTATTTAAGTTTTTAGTATTTATAATTTAATTTAAAGGATTATATAGTATCTGTGTTATTTAAAATTTCTAGTTTTTAAATATTTTTCTTATAACTATAAAGTCATTTGATTTATGAAATTCATATGAAATGATTTTGAATGAAATGTGAAATTAGTTTTAAAGTCATACGAACTAAGTTTTTTAATGTTATAAGAATGATGTTTATGCAGAAACTATAATAATGTTTATTCATATGTAGATTCATGTTTAGGAATATATAGAATGATTTTTACATAGATATGTATTATTCTTACACAAAAACTAAAATCATCCTAACATAGATATGTATTATGTTTATGCATAATTTAAAAGGTTTTTTAGACAATTATATTTCATGTGTATGCAAATGTATAGATGATGTTTATACCAAAATGATGTTTATATAATATTAAAATGATGTTTATATAGATTTTGAACATGATTCTTATATATAATATAAAAATGATGTTTATGAAACAAATTAAAATGATTCTTATGCATAATGAAGTTTTTCATTTTAAGATCATTTCGATACTTTGATTTTCTATCATTCTGATATTTTGATTTAGTTTAAGTTTATATGATTAGTTTTAACTATTTTATTAATTTTTCAAATATATATAATCTATAATGATGATCTTTAAACTATTTCTGAATCATATAATGAATTATTAAGCACGGGATATTTCCATAATAGTTAAATGATATTATTCTATGTTTTTATTATTTCTAACTATAGTTTCTAATGATTTGTTCTTAAGAAACACTCACATGATCAAGAAGATCATGGCGTTATTTAACAGTAAATTTTCCATTGGAATGAGGTCATGGAAACTCATTAAAAAGAAAAAATAATATGTGATCTTTATATGCATTTCATTTAATGCACATAGATTATTATAGAAAGAGAATTCATGAAAGAGATAAATAATCTTGAGATATGATTGGAAAAGTGTTGAAAGTTCTATTGTGACTTTCATTTATACTGCGATCACAAGAGAGATTCATCATTTGATCTATTTCTACTAAAGTGGTCAAATATACATTGAGTTTCATCATCTTCGACATTATATCTTTATTTCTTTTTGGTTTTCAACATTGCAAATTTATTTACATTTATTATTTATGCTATCAAATAATTGGTTTATGCTTTTCCCAATCATAACTTCCATACTTTAATGGTAATGATTATGGTTATTGGTATGCTAAAATGGATACATAATTGAAGCATTGGATTATTGATCATTGGATGATAACTATAAAATAATATAAGTTACCAAATTTTTATCTATATACATTTATAGATAATGATGTGATAAAGTTTGTTTTGAATTACAAAGCCATGAATATTTTATATTGTTATATTAGTCTAAATATTTTTATCCATGTATCAGCATATAACACTATGAAATGAATTTTGAGGACACTTCAAGTAACTCATTACGGTTCTGAAAACCTCAAAAGAACAAAAATGTGAATTCTATATATAAAGTACCCATACTTTAGAATTAGAGGAGAAGAATTCATGAACCAAATGTTTTGTAGATTCACAAGTATTATAAATGGGATTAGTGAAATTTTAGAAGCTCTTTATAATATGGTATTGGTTGAAAGGGTGTTTATATCGCTACCTAAAAAGTGGAATGAAAAAAAGGTTGTAATTATTAAGAGTAATAATTTTAAGGAGTATAATTTATATGGACTCATCAGTTATTTGCTGCAGTATGGGTTGGAGTTAAAAAATATTATGGATGAGGAAACTTCAAAGAAGAAAGGTATTTCATTCAAATAAAATATAATTTTTTCTTCTAACTCTTTAAAATATTAATCATTGGGAGGTGAAAAGTAATAAATATCTCACTTGAACAAAAAAATTTACAACTTTGTGAAAAATTATAAGGGATACAATAAGTAATTTAGGAATAAAAATCTAAAGTAAGGCGATAAAGGTAATTGTGGTAAGAATAATGATGTTTCAGATCTAACATGTTATGAGTTCAGAAAAAAGGGACACATTAAGTCAAATTTTCCTATTCTAAATCATTTAAGAAAGGATAAAAATTATATAAATAAGGAAAAATGATCTCTTTATAATGGATAGAGCTATATCAATGATTCTTAGTTGAGTAGAAATTTTGGAAGTAAAAAAGGAGATCGGTGACCAAGAATTCCTACATACATGTTCTAAGGCACCTGATTCAATTTTTTCACAATTGATAAATCCTACTAATATAAGTTTTACTATTATTATTTAATATGAAACTAATATAGATTCTAATTCTAGTTATGGATATGATTCTGATTTTAAAAATTCTACTGTTCAACAATTATATGTACAAAATAAGAAATTATAGAAACATAGTTAGAGAATTACTAATCTTTACAAATAAAATAAAGTAAAAAAATAAGATGTTGGATAAATAAAATAATAAATTCAAAGAGGAAAATGAAAAAGTGAAAGTTTCTACTTTAAATAATTAATAAGATAAAAAGGAATTTGATTCTATAGTATCAAAACTTAGATTAAATAATGAGAAACTTAAATATGATAATGATAGAACTAAATATTTTCTTCCTAATAATAAAAGGATAAAAAACACAAATTCACATTAAAATGAGAAATTATGTGTTGATTTGGGATCTAATCAAAAAGAGAGAATGAGAAATTAAAAACTATAATTTTTTTTTTAAATAAAATTTATTAACATTTGTTTGTGCTTGTGGAAAATATTATAAGATGATGTTAATGTGAAAACTAAAAAAATAGAACTAGTTGTGTCTATAATAGTCATTTACCAAGGATGAATGAAACTTAGTTTGTTAAAAGATCAAATGGAAGTGTTTCAGATGTGTTTTTGATGATAGAGAATCATGGTGTTGGCTCATACGATTGGAACTCTGATAAAAGAATCATGGAATCACTTTATGTTATGATTGACTTTGGGGATTTGAATGTTGAAAAATCATTCATATTGGGTTCACCATTATTATCTTTAACCCACTTATGTTGTGTCTGTTTCCAATGGGGTTTTTTTGTGGAACCAAAAACACCCAATAGTTCTCACATCTGTGATGATTCATGGACTTACTTTCTGAAGGTAGGGACTCATTATGTAACTTGTCCAATGATACTTAAAAACTCATATTGGTTGAGAGGCTAGTAATTTAGGCTCATTACACCTTTTTATGGGGACCTATTTATAGTTTCATGGCTCTCTTATGGATTTATGATATGTTCATGAATCCTTTGTTCATTCCCAAGTATGGCATGGATCACCCTAAATTAACAACCAATTGTATGCATGTTTTCAGAATCATTTGTATGTATATGAGGTTCTCCATCAATGGAAGAATATGTATGTATCTGAGGTTCTCCATAAATGGTAGCCTTTTATGAATAGATTAGATATTCTTTGTTCATTCATTAGGACAATGCTGGTCTTAAACCATATAGTGAGGCGCTCTAGAGTTTACTATCATCTAGGGTGACAGAAGATGTTTTGATGTCAGGATCGAACCCGTAAGATGGGATTCCTACATATCCTTGTGAAAGTAATTATAACCCACGTAGTTTGATTCCACTGGAAAGGGCGCGTCACCTTTTAAGTTTGTGTTATTAGGACCAAACCATGTAGTTTAATTTCATGAGGCAAGGACATCCAGGTGAAAGGTGTCTAGCCAAAGATTTTGTGGGACTTATGTTGAGGTGGCCTGAGGGACTTGGAAGAGATGTGGTCTCCCAGGTGGGGGAATAATATTACTAGGAATATTAAGCAATAAGGATGGTGATGAAAAGGATCCTAAAGGAATATGTCCCTCCAGGTTGGATATAACCCTATCAGTAATGTGTCCCAGAGAA
The DNA here is from genome assembly GCA_963277665.1 of Viscum album. Taxonomy (NCBI): domain Eukaryota; kingdom Viridiplantae; phylum Streptophyta; class Magnoliopsida; order Santalales; family Viscaceae; genus Viscum; species Viscum album. The sequence continues at coordinate 119,249 of CAUJRU010000417.1, read as the reverse complement.
CATTAGGGTGAATCTGGTTGTTGGGTTTGGACCTCAGGGAGGCTTCCTATGTGTCCCAGTTAGTTGGGAATCAAAGACCATGTAGTTATGAATGGGTTGGGGATTATACCTATGGATGAGGCCCATTTGAATGAAGGTTGGTTCTTACACCTATGGGGAGGCCCATTAGAGTAGATACGATTTGGGATTATACTATATAAGAGGACCAATAGAGTTTTGGGATCACATGGATTTCATGATCATTATTAACCTCTAATACCACATGATTCATACTCAATGTGAGAAATAAAAGGAAGAAAATCGTAAGATCACATGATCCACTTTGTCTACTAGTAGACAGATACTGGATTCCAAAGGGAGAGGGAGAGGGCTTTGAGTGTGCATGTCTCCTCTTTTTTTTAGTAACTTGGATAGTCACATCTGGTGATATATCCAACTACCACTTGGGATGGTGAAGAGGATAAAAGGTGTCTCCCCTTATAAGAAATACTAGGGGATTACTCTAGGAGGGATTACCTTTTGGTTCATGGGGAAGAAAGAAGGATAGTCCATTATACCTCAAAGGGAATGGAAAGTGTGATCTCCTCTCTCCCCGCATGGGATGGGGAGGTCCATGTTAGCACCTCCAAAGTCATAACCCTTTCTACCATGGAAATATTGACTTGAAAACATTTCGAGGGTTCATCTTGTCAAGTAGGTTACCACTGGGACTCCACTTACCATGGGTGTGTAGACTTTAGAGGACACACTGATGTGTCTGGTGATCTAAGCATAAATGTCAAGTGGATTTAGAAGAAACCTTGGCCTAATTTCATTTTATTGGTTAAAAAAGGGGCCAAAGTGGGGGTTGAAGGTATGGCGAGAGGAAGCAATGGGAGCTAGAGAGTATAACACCCTAGGATTCTCCATTCCACGTAGCATGTTCTTATGTGGTATGGGGTTCCCTCCACATAGCATGTTGCAATGGGGGTGAGTTTATTGTCTAAATAGAATTGTGTTACATGGACCTGGGATCCTTCCATGTAGTGTTTTTATACACGGGGTGGGTTTCTGCCTGTGTAGCATTTTTCTACGCAGGTTTGATTTCCTCCCATGTAGAGTTTTTTTACATGGTGTAGGGATCCCTGCATGAAGCTTTTTGCAACACAGGATGGTGGTTCATAAAGGGGCCATCTGCTTATTCTCTATAGTGTGGTGTCCTCAAAGGAGTCTTGGGTTTGTGAATGTCCATATGAATTTATTTCCTTCATTAAATTTATGTGGTGGTTTTACATATTATAAATTGAAGGCTCTCTCCCAATTCACATATGTGTCTCAACTCTTTCATGTGTCTTCCATCCCTTATTCCCCCTCTATTTCTTCGATTCCCCAAAACTTATTTTATAAAATAATGGAGGAAGCACATACCATGATGGACGATCATCCATGGTGGGTCGTGGGGATTTGTTTTTAGGCACCCAAAAAGGATTCCCAAGCCCATGAATGATTTCATTCATGGGAGATAGAAAATACTATCAGTGCCCGTAAATAATTATTGTTTGCGAGGTCAGTCATTCATAGTGGATGAAAATCACCATCTATTCCCGAAAATTACTTGGTTTTGTACATGGGGGTTGAAAATACCATCTCATCCCATGAAAGATTTCATTTGTGAGGTTCTTCATGAAGCAGAAGAATGGAATGTGGAGCGGTGGTCCGTGAAGCAATTTTTACTTCATGGGATCAAGCCTTCATTTTCAGATTTTCCCCCTTTAAAATTTTTATTCAAACTATTCTATAGATTTGTTCTTTTCCTTTACCAAATTCATGGATTCTTCTCTAATTACATGAAGAGTTTTTTGGACCCAATAAATTCCCCCCATCAAAATGGGATTTGATAGGGATGAAGAGGAGGCAGTTCCAATGAAGAAAGCATTCATTTTTTGAACCAATTTATGGTACGCAAGTGGACCTACAAGAGGGGATCGTGCCTATAAAAGGGGGCAGTGCATTTATCTTTTATCGGGTCTTCCCAACAAATTGAGCTCTCTATGAACTCTCATCCATTGTATGTTCTTCCATGAAGCGTCATTCCTTTATGATAAAACTCCTTTGAACTTAGACTCATCACTCATAAATGGTAATTTTTCTCACCCACATAGATATTTAGTCTCCTACATGGTTTCTTTGTAGGTCAAGCACTCTGCAGAACAAGTGTCGCATGGGTTGAACACCTCATAGGTTGAAACGCCTCATGGGATGAGCACCTCATAGTCGAAGTATCATCATTTTTTAAGCTTTGAATGCACTCTTTTTAATGAATCTCACATACTTTTTCTAAACTTATCACAAGGATAAAATGGCTCTAGCTTCCACATTGATGACTGTCATTAAGAGAAGAACTATCATGGATGAGAATATTAAAGTTATTCTTCGATATCACATCATCCCTCAGGAAGGTATACTGAAGAACCTTTTTCACTAGAGTTTCTAAATTTTCCATTATCCAACCGACTTCCAATTTACAAATTCTGAAATCAAGATAATGCTCCCCTTCCACTAGTTGATCAGAATATCCCATGATCTCGGTTCATGATGTCTCGAGATCATGTAAAGACCCATCAATTTCAAGGAAATTTTTTTTTCTTAATTTCTTTGGGATTTTACGAGTACGCAGTTTCTAACGGCACCTGATTCCGAAGCCCGGTGTGCCCGGAATCAATTTCTGAAGTTTAGATCGGGTACGTTTAGTGAACGAACGATTGGGTTTTCCTAACTTTGAAAACGGTGCTTGGAATCGAAATCCGAGGACACCGATGAAACCGCAGCACCGGTAATTTCTTAGGAAGACTTTCTCTAGAGTTGCGTTTTCTCAGGAGGAGATGTTAAAAATGTGAGGAATAAAAATAAATTGTTTTACAATTTTATTTTTATTTCTTTACTGGTGGTTTAAGTGTTATCAGAAAGGAAGATGTGAGGAAGTTGGGGTGGGACTCACACGAGCCCCCACCTTCTTCAACTTCCCCAACACCCCATTAAACCCCCCTCTAGTAATTAATTTTTTAACTCTTCCACTTTAAATTACATGCCAATAAAACGCCTAATTAATTGGACAATGAAAGATAATTAATTTGGTGAATTCAATTGGAATTTTGAAAATGGTTGGCATGAGTAATAAAATAAGGCAAAGCCTTATTTTATTATTGTTGAATCGTTGTGTGGAGATTTTTGGATAGGAGGGCTCTAGTATTGGAGAAAGTCATCTTCCATGTTGAGGAATGTGAAGAACGTCAAGACCTCAATGAAGAACGCCATCACCGCAAGGAGTGATCGCCGTGCCTTTCTTCTCCTCTCCGCAGCCGGTGTGAGACGTCGCTCCACCTCGGACGTTCTCTGTCAAGCACGGATGGAGATTTAACTCGCGATACCGTTTTTCATGACAATCTTCTTTCGATAACTACTTCAAGGTAGGGGTTTTAAGTTCAAATTTAATGGATTAAATTTGTGCTTGCTTGTCGAAGTTGTTTTATTTTGGACACCTGTTATCAAATTAACGGGAGGAGGTCAGACCGCACGAACATGGTTGATCCTCCTCCCCCTTTGTTGATGTTCACCATTGCGGTTTGGGACGAAGGCGGTGCGGGGCAACGACACCGTGTGGGAACGAGGAATTTCACCGCGGCGAAGAAGCGTGGCGCCGTTGCGCCGCGCCGTTGAGGCCGAAAGAGGGCGTGGCCTTTGGCCGCGGCGGAGCAGGGGAGGGCGGCCGGAACCGCCGGCCTCCTGCACTCAGGAGGCGGGACCGGCGGGTCCCGTGCAGTACAACTGGCCAGCTGTTACTGCCGACCAGATCTGGAAAAACCGAGGGTTTGAACCCCCAGTCAGGGCAATAGGGTAGACCCCCTGTGGGTCCACCATTCGGTTCGAAGGGGGCGGCAGCTCCCCCCCTTCCGCATCCGCTCAGCACGCGGGCGCCCGGGCCAGACCGCCCGCACCAGGTCGGGCCGCCCGCGCTGGGCCGGACCCCCACGCCGGTTCGGTCCACACCGGCTGGGTCAGGCCGCGCAGGCCGGGCCACGCCGCGCTCAACCGGGCCAGACCCGGACCCGGTTTGAGTTGACCCAGTTCGGGCCGACCCAGGGGGGTTGGGTCGGGCTGGGCCGGGCCCAGATCCCCCTCTTCAGACTGTTTTCAGTCATATGCCCATATCTTGGGCTAAGAACCTTCGATCAACGCACCGTCAGTTGCATAGCAATCCTTGGATCAAGACGATCATTTTGGTATATTACACTCAAGGTTTTGAAGAAATTTGGGTATGTCCGGGTTGGTTCAAACACGAAACCAACCGGGCCCTCGGAACGGAAACGCTTATAACTTGAGCTTCGGACGTCCGATTGACGTGCCGTCGACTTTGTTGGTTTTTTATTAGTGAGATGGACCTTTTGGCTTACTCCGCTCGAGGTTTAGATGCAGTTGGAGTATGGTCGGGTTGTTTTTGACTTAAAAACCAACCAAGCCCCTGGAACAAAAAAGCCAATAACTCTCAGACCTGGCGTCCAATTGACGCGCCGTCAGTCGCGTTGAGTTCCTATTGACGAGACGGAACTTTGGGATACATCAAATCCGGCCATCATGTTAGTTGATGTATTGACCCCCCTTGGCTCGTGGAGCAGACCCTCCCGGAATCGAGCATGCTGTGTGCGGGAACCCTAGAGTTGGCTGCGACTGCGACGACGATGACCATTGTACTAGGATCCTCTGTGGGTTCGGTAGTGATGAAGACTGTACTGGAATCCTATGTGGGTTCAACGGAGAAGACTACTATTCTTGTAACTTATGTGGGTCCGGCAGTACGTGACTACTGTTCTTGTATCCTACGTGGGTCCGGCAGTATTTGACTCTGTTCTTGTATCCTACGTGGGTCCGACAGTGTTTGACTCTGTACTTGTATCCTACGTGGGTCTGGAAGAGTAGCTGGTATTCTATCCTTTGTGGGTCCGATAGCTTAGCTGGTCTTGTATCCTTTGTGGGTCTGACATCTTAGATGAATCAGTGGCTACATCTGATCATCTCTATCGTCTTACGAATAAGTATACCTGTGTGAGCTGAGTCTTTAATTTCAATCAATATCTTCGATATGATTGACTTGTTTTCCTGTGTGGATTGGGTTGTGTTATCCTATGTGGATTGGATTGTGCTATCCTGTGTGGACTAGATCGAACTTGGGCTCAGATGTTGGAGCCGAACTGGAATTGATGACTTAGGTATATGTATGGGCATATACCTAAGTAGAGTTGGTTGTTAGTTTGTGATTATATCTTTCCTTTTTGGTTTATCCTTCGTGGATTCTGGGAGACCTTCGGGGGTCTTAGGGTCCCTACTAAGTAGTGTATACTCACCCCTGCATGGGTTATGCCCGCACTACGATGTGTTGGATATAGACTACGGACAGCGCTGATCGTGGTTGAGGCTTGTAGAGCAAGTCGGTACCTGGAGGTGGACCACTGGGCGGGACGTACACGGAGCGGACGGCTGGACCCGAGGAGCTGAGGAGGCTATCTATACCCACCCTTCATGTGGTATTTCCAATGGATGGCTCGGCGTTGCTGCTTTACTTTTCAGTTTCTGTACTTTCTTTTCAGTTTTACTTTACTTTAGTTAGGTTTGTATTCTGGCCCATTTACTTTCTAGAACTTACAGTTTACTTAGTGTTTACTTCAGCTTGCTTACTCTGTGGTGTTTGTTTACTTTATAAAGGTAATTCCTTGCCTTTTTTGGGATTTAGGCCTTTGGTTCTAGTTTCCAGCCCCTAACCTATGGAAGGCGGGCTTGGGGTAGTCACGATATGGGCCCCGAGGACGGGTCATGACAAATTGGTATCAGAGGAGTTCGGTTCTACCGCAGAACTCAGGAGTCTGATCTTTCTTCTATGTGATGCAATAGTGTTAAGGGTATTGAGTGTGGTTATCAGTCTAGGGAGTCCAGTGTTGGTGCGGCGGCCGATGTATCCATACACCAGGACCCTGACTTCTGATTTCCGACTCAGTGCATGAAAACACTGATTCCATGTGTGTTTCAAAAGTTTTCTTTGTGATTAATATGTGTCAGCTCACCAGGTATACTGTATTGACCGTGGCGCACCTGTTTCTTTTCAGGATGTCCCCACGACGGCAGCCAGCTAGGGTTCTGAGCTTTGTGCCTGACGACATCCCACCGAGCGACGAGGCCTCGGTGTAGGGCCTTTTTACAGCAGAGGCACTGGCGGTACCTCTACCCACCGAGCCACTGATGCCACCAGCCCCAGCCGCTGAGAGTGCACGTTGCCTTAGTGCACTGCACAAGTTTCAGCGTCAGAGACCGCCCAGGTTCCGTGGGGAGACGGACCCTCAGGCAACCGAGGATTGGCTGGAGGCTATTGTATGAGTTTTTAGGTTAGTGGAGACACCAGCTGACCTCATGGTGATCCTTGCAGTGAGTCTCCTGCACGCAGCAGCAGGCAGATGGTGGATCCTGATGCTTTAGGTGCACGACGAGGCATCTCTCCTTTGGATGTACTTTGAGAGCCTCTTCCACTCAGAGTTCATCCTAGCCACCCTCCGTGCGGTGCGCATTCAGGAGCTATTACAGTTGTGGCAGGGCAGCATGACGTTAGCCCAGTACTCGGTGAGATTTACCGATCTATCGCGCTATTCCACGGACATGGTACGGGAACCATTCTTCCAGGCCCAGACCTTCGAATAGGGACTGAGGCATGAGATCAGGGCATTGATGATCTCCCTCAGTATTCTGACGCAGGCAGGAGTACTGGAGCGATCCCTTCTCATAGAGAGATTTCTTACTGAGCCTACACCAGCAGCGAGACCTACCGCAGGGCGGCACGTAGCAGAGTCTTCTGCAGCTGGCAGTCGACAGATGTCACAGAGGTCCAGGCGGACCCGACCATCAGGCGGACGACCTCAGGAACCTAGATCAGAGGTGTGGGGAACACGTCACAGAGCCAGTCTTACGAGGAGCAAAAAGTGCTACGCATGTGGCGGGCAGGGCCACATGGCCTGTGACTGCTCGACCTGCCATGCAGAGGAGTAGCAGACGGTTGAGGGACCACCCAGGCAGAGGCAGAGGGTCGACCGTGGCGGTCCGCAGGGAGCATGCGGACGAGGCAGAGGAGGTTTCCAAGCATCATGTGGTGGGCGACGCTTTGAGGCTTTACCACCACCACCACCAGGATGTCCACCCCGACCATAGGGAGCTAGCGGGCAGAGGCAGACTCAGCCTCAGGCATCGGAGGCCTACGACCATGGCACACTAGAGATGATTCGAGGTACTATCTGTGTCTACTCCATCCTTTATGTAGTTCTTATAGACATAGGAGCGAGTCATTATTTCATTGTCGCTGCCCTTGTTCGGAGCTCGGAGATTCCGACAGAGTCGTTGGCTCGATCCTTACGGCTAGAGACTCCTACGGCAGCAGACTCGACGATTACGCACTCGTTCCGGCAGTGTGAGCTTACTCTATGAGGCGAGAGCTTCAGCTAGGATCTTCTTGTAGCAGCGTCGAGGCCTTACGACGTCATCTTGGGCATGGATTGGTTATCTACATTCCATGCTCAGATCGACTGTATTAGGAGCAAGGTGCAGTGTGTCTGCACCGATGGGAGAAGGTTCACCTTTACCGATGAGAAAGGAGCCTTTGCAGTGCAGGATGGACTCACGTAGAGGAGAGGATAGTCGGTCACTCATCATTTGTCTAGCCTCATCCTACGATCAGTTGACATGCGGAATCCGAGTTTTCCTGTAGTGGTGGATCAGTATGTGGACGTTTTTTCTGACGACATTCCAAGACTACCTCCTCGCAGAGAGGTAGAATTCTATATTGACCTATACCCTGAGACAAACCTGATATCCACTCCAACATATCGGATAGCTCCCGCTGAGCTTCGAGAGCTACGAGTATATCTGGAGGACTTGCAGAGCAAGGGATTCATCCGACCCAGTGTTTCAACCTGGGCTTCCCCGATTTTGTTCGCCAAGAAGGCGGACGGGATCTTGCGACTGTGTGTCGATTATCATCACCTGAACCATGTGACCGTGAGGAACAAGTATCCTCTACCGAGGATTGACGACCTCTTCGATAATCTCAAGGGGGCATGGTGGTTCTCGAAGATAGACCTCAGGTCAGGCTATCATCAACTCAGAGTTCGGGACGAGGACATGCAGAAGACGGCCTTCAGATGTCGTTATGGCCACTATGAGTTCTTGGTTATGCCTTTCAGAGTAACCAATGATACAGCAGTGTTCATGAGCCTCATGAACAGGGTATTTCAGCCTTACCTCGATTGATTTGTCGTGGTCTTCATCGATGACATTTTGATATACTCGACCACTGAGGAGGAGCACACCTACCACTTGCGGGTTGTACTGGACACACTCCGAGAGAACTAGATTTATGGTAAGCTCTCAAAGTTTCAGTTTTGGATATGTGAGGTCCACTTCTTGGGACACGTCATCTCTGAGGTGGGATTTTCAGTGGATCCTGCGAAGATCGAGGCAGTGCTATCTTGGGAGCCACCCAGGAGCATGATGGAGTTGTGGAGTTTCCTAGGACTGGCTGGATACTACCGGAGGTTTGTGCTAGACTTCTCCAGAGTTGCGGAACCACTTTCAGCTTTGACGAAGAAGGGGAATCCCTTCATGTAGTCATATAGATATCAGAAGATCTTCCAGGAGATGAGGCAGAGATTGACCAGCGCACCTATTTTGAGGCTATCGGAGGAGGGAGTAGGGTACGTAGTCTACTGTGATGCATCAGGGACCGGACTCGGGTGTGTCCTGATGCAGAAGCGAGAAGTGATCGCCTATGGATCACGACAGTTGAGGTAGCATGAGAAAAACTACGCTACCCATGACCTGGAATTAGCTGTAGTGGTCTTTGCCTTGAAGATGTGGCGGCACTATCTGATGGGCGAGCGCTTTACAGTATACTCTAACCACCAGAGTCTCAGGTACATATTTTCATAGAAGGACTTGAACCTGAGACAGCGGCGATGTCTTGAGTTCCTCCAGAACTATGACTTTGAGATATTCTATACTCCTGGAAAGGGGAACGTAGTAGCCGATGCTCTCAGCAGGAGGATGGGCATTCAGCTACTTGGGGGGGTGATAGAGCAGTTGGCCGCTTTGTAGATATCCTTTGTGGAGAGAGATGGAGCAACCTTTCTATAGTCACTCACAGTCACTCCTCCACTACTACAGTGGGTCAGGGAGGCACAGTGAGGGGACGTTGACTGTGAGATGCGGCGTGCATAGATATCCTCAGGACAGGAACCTGATGGATTCTCTGTAGGATGAGAGCACGATGTCCTTTTCAGAGGATGTACTATGGTACCAGCTTCTTTACAGAAGGAGGTGCTGAGGGAGTTTCACACTTCCCCTTTAGCAGTACAACCTGGAGTGGCGAAGATGTACCAGGATCTCAGACGACATCACTAGTGTTCGGGTATGAAGAAGGTTGTAGTAGAGTAAGTTTCTCGATGCCTCGCCTTCTAGTAGGTGAAGGCAGAGCACCAGGTACCAGCAGGCTTGGTACAGCCCTTGGAGGTCTCGGAGTGGAAGTGGTACGGGATATCTATGGATTTCGTGACTGGACTTCCATGTACTTCCATAGGTCACGACTCCATTTGGGTGATTGTCGACTGACTCACCAAGTCGGCCCACTTCTTACCCATTAGAGAGCAGGGCTCAGTGGAGATCTTGGGATTCCTCTACATTTAGGATATCGTACGGCTTCATGGTGTTCCATCATCTATCGTCTCCAATTGAGATGCTCGCTTTACTTCCTGGCTTTAGAAGGGGTTTCAGGAGGCATTTGGGACGCAGCTACGTCTGAGCACTGCCTTTCACCCTCAGAAGGATGGTCAGACGGAGAGGACCATTCAGACTCTTGAGTACATGCTCCGTGCATGTGTCCTCGACTTTGGTCACAGCTGGGAGGATCACCTACCCTTGGTGGAGTTTGCATACAACAACAGCTACCACTCCACCATCAGGATGGCACCATACGACGCATTGTACGGCCGACCCTGCAGATCACCTCTGTGCTGGACAGACCCTGGGGAGTCAGCACTTGTGGGACCAAAGATGGTCTAGGCCATGACAGAGAAGGTCTAGGTCATCCAGGAGCGGATGAGGACAGCTCAGAGCCGACAGAAGTCTTATGCTGATAGGAGGCGTAGACCACTAGAGTTTGAGGATGGCGACCACGTTTTCTTGCGGGTCTCACCTCGATGTGGATTACGGAGATTTGTCTGTGGCGGAAATTTATCTCTGCACTTTATCGGACCATTCCATGTTCTCAGTAGGATAGGCGAGGTGGCTTATCGCCTGGCTCTACCACCTCAGTTGCACCGGGTGCACGACATCTTCCACGTATCTCTGCTGAGGAGATACGTGCACGACCCAACGCATATCATTGACCATGGAAAGCTGGACATTGATGACGGGGCGACTATTGCGGAGGTCCCGGTGGAGATCGAGGATCGACAGGAGCGGGTCCTACGTGGGCGGTCGATTCCTCTAGTGTGCATCAGATGGCAGCACAAAAACCTCCAGGAGAGCACTTGGGAGCGGGAGGCTCAGATGCGTGCTCAGTACCCTCATTTGTTTCCCTAGTTTGTGATGTATCTTTATGGGGACGTAAATCCCTGAGGTGGGAGTAATGTAAAGACCCGTAAATTTCAAAGAAATTTTTTTTTTCTTAATTTCTTTGGGATTTTATGAGTACGCAGTTTCTGACGGCACCTGATTCCGAGGCCCGGTGTGCCCGGAATCAATTTCTAAAGTTTAGCTCGGGTACGTTCAGTGAACGAACGAGCGGGTTTTCCTAACTTTGAAAACGGTGCTCGGAATCGAAATCCGAGGACACCGATGAAACTGCAGTGCCGATAATTGCTTAGGAAGACTTTTTCTGGAGTTGCGGTTTCTCGGGAGGAGATGTTAAAAATGTGAGGAATAAAAATAAATTGTTTTACAATTTTATTTTTATTTCTTTACTGGTGGTTTAAGTGTTATGGGAAAGGAAGATGTGAGGAAGTTGGGGTGGGACCCACACGATCCCCCACCTTCTTCAACTTCTCCAACACCCCGTTAAACCCCCCTCTAGCAATTAATTTTGTAACTCTTCCACTTTAAATTACATGCCAATAAAATGCCTAATTAATTGGACAACGCAAGATAATTAATTTGGTGAATTCAATTGGAATTTTGAAAATGGTTGGCATGAGTAATAAAATAAGACAAAGCCTTATTTTATTATTGTTGAATCGTTGTGTGGAGATTTTTGGAGAGGAGGGATCTAGTCTTGGAGAACTTCGTCTTCCACATTGAGGAACGCAAAGAACTTCAAGATCTCGACGAAGAACGCCATCACTGCAAGGAGTGATCGTCGTGCCTTTCTTCTCCTCTCTGTAGCCGGTGTGAGACGCCGCTCCACCTCGGACGTTCTCCGTCAAGCACGGAAGGAGCTTTAACTCGCGACGCCATTTTCCGTGACAATCTTCTTTCAACAACTACTTCAAGTTAGGGGTTTTAAGTTCAAATTTAATGGATTAAATTTGTGCTTGCTTGTCGAAGTTGTTTTATTTTGGCCACCTGTTGTCAAATTAACGGGAGGAGGTCGGACCGCACGAACACGGTTGATCCTCCTCCCCCTTTGTTGATGTTCACCATTGCGGTTTGGGATGAAGGCGGTGCAGTGCAACGGCACCGCGCGGGAATGAGGAATTTCACCGCGGCGAAGGAGCACGGCACCGTCACGCCGCGCCGTTGAGGCCGAAAGAGGTCGCGGCCGGAGCAGGGCCGCAGCCAGGGCAGGCTGTGGCGGAGGGGCGCGGCGTCGTCGCGCTGCGCCGGTCGGACCAAGGTTGCGGACTTTGGCTGCGGTGGAGCAAGGGAGGGCGGCCGGAACCGCCAGCGCTCAGGAGGCGGGACCAGCCGGTCCCACACGGTACAACTGGTCGGCCGTTACGGCTGGCCAGATCCGGAAAAACCGGGGGTTGAACCCCCAGTTAGCACAGTAGGGTGGACCCCACGCGGGTCCACCATTCAGTTCGAAGGGGTTGGCGGCTCCCCCCCTTCCGCGTCAGCTCAGCACGCGGGCACCCGGACTGGGCCGAATCGGCCGGGTCGAGCCGGACCGCCCGCGCCGGGTCGGGCCGCCCGCGCTAGGCCGGACCCCCGCGCCGGTCCGGGCCGCACCGGCTGGGCCGGGCCGTGCCATCCGGTCCGGGCCACACCCAACCGGGCCGGACCCGGGTCGGGTCGACCCGGTTCGGGCCAACCCAGGGGGGTTGGGCCGGGCCGGGCTGGGCCCAGACCCCCCTATTCGGACTGTTTTCAATCATATGCCCATATCTTGGGCTACAGACCTCCGATCGACGCACCGTCAGTTGGGTAGCGATCCTTGGATCGAGAAGATAATTTTAGTATATTACAATCAATGTTTAGAAGAACTTTGGGTATGGATGGGTTGGTTCGAACATGAAACCAATCGGGCCCTTGGAGCGGAAACTCTTATAACTTGAGCTCCGGACGTCCGATTGACATGTCGTTGACTTTGTTGGTTTCATCATAGTGAGACAGACCTTTTGGCTTACTCCTCTTGAGGTTTGGATGTAGTTGGAGTATGTTCGGGTTGGTTTTGACTTAAAAACTAACTGGGCCCCTGTAACAAAAAAGTCAATAACTCTCAGACCGGGCATCCGATTGACGCGTCGTCAGTCACATTGAGTTCCTATTGACGAGACGGAATGTTGGGATACATCAAATCCGAACTTAGTGTCAGTTGATCTATCGACCCCCCTTGGCTCGTGGAACGAACCCTCCCAGAATCGAGCATGTTGTGTGCGGGAACCCTAGAGCTGGCTACGACTGTGACGATGATGACGACTATACTGGGATCCTTCGTGGGTTCGGAAGTGACTACGACCGTACTGGAATCCTCTGTGGGTTTGACGGCGAAGACTACTAGTCTTGTATCCTATGTGGGTCCGGCATTATGTGACTACTGTTCTTGTATCCTACATGGTTCCGGCAGTATTTGACTATGTTCTTGTATCCTACATGGGTCTGGCAGTGTTTGACTCTGTACTTGTATCCTACGTGGGTCTGGCAGAGTAGTTGGTCTTGTATCTTTGTGGGTCCGACAGCTTAGTTGTTCTTGTATCCTTTGTGGTTCTGATAGCTTAGATGAATCAGTGGCTATATCTGATCATCTCTATCGTCTTACGAAGAAGTATACCTGTGTGATCTGAGTCTTGACTTTCAATCAATATCTTCGATATGATTGACTTGTTTTCCTGTGTGGATTGGGTTGTGTTATACTGTGTGGATTGGATTGTGTTATCCTATCTGGACTAGATCGAACTTGGGCTCGGATGTTGGAGCCAAACTGGAATTTATGACTTAGGTATATGTATGGGCATATACCTAAGTAGAGTTGGTTGTTACTTCGTGATTGTATCTTTCCTTTGTGGTTTATCCTTCGTGGATTCTGGGAGACCTTCGGGGGTCTCGGGGTCCCTACTGAGTGGCGTATACTCACCTCTGCATAGGCTATTCCCACACTAGGATGTGTTGGATGCAGACGACGGACAATTATGATCGTGGTTGAGGCTTGTGGAGCAAGTCGGTACCTGGAGGTGGACCACTGGGCGGGACGTACACAGAGCGGATGGCTGGACCCGAGGAGCTGAAGAGGCTATCTGTACTCACCCTTCAGGTTGGATTTCTAGTGGACGGCTCGGTGTTGCTGCTTTACTTTTCAGTTGTTTTACTTTCTTTTCAGTTGTACTTTACTTCAGTTGGGTTTGTATTCTAGCCCATTTACTTTCCAACACTTACAGTTTACTTAGTTTTTACTTCAGCTCGCTTACTCTGTGGAGTTTGTTTACTTTATAAAGGCAATGTCTTCCCTTTTTTGGGATTTACACCTTTGGTTCTAGTCAGCAGCCCCTGACCTATGGAAGGAGGGCTTGGAGTAGTCACAGCATGGGCCCCGAGGACGGGTCGTGACAGATCATGCCCAAGTGAATATCTCTACTGTGGGGAAGATTATTTCGGGGTCAGGTCAAGAGAAAGCCTTTATTCTAAATGGTTCTATGTGGACTCAAATAAACCAATATAGTCATTAAATATCCTTAAAATCTTCCATTTGAGATTATATGTCCATTTTTAACCTCTCATGAGGTGATCCTAATGGAGAATGGATATCCAAGTGGGACTTGTGGTCAGGAGGGAGTTTCTCATACGAATGGGTTGGAAATTCTGGGTGCACCCAAATTTTAGGAAATTTCCTGGATGACTGGAGGTCATTTACTTATATCATGAAGTGTGGGTTTCTCATTTTTTCAGTTTACTCATTGACTGAGATATTTCCTAAATTAATCAGTAACTAGTGTTTAAGCACCAATACTTTTCACCTATCACATGGGGAAGTTGGGGTCAGCATAGGGGATATCTACCAATTAGGAGGAATACCCATTCTTGGTAATATGTATAAAGAGTTCATACCTAAAACCAATACCTAGGAAAACACTGAGAATTTATCTCCATTGGAGAGGGACCTGCTAACCATAAAAGAGGAATTACTTGGTCAGCCCCTCTATACCCACTCTTTATTCCATTCAATGATTAGATAAATTTTTTTTCTGCAATTTATTGGTCCAAGGATGAAATTTTTATATATAAATACTCATCTAACTTGACAGTTATGAGGTATTTAGGGTTCATACTAGGATGATCTTGAATTAGGCCAACATACCATGTGAGAATACAGAATCCATCCAAACATATCTCCTAACTTTAGGTCGGTGGGATTTTTTTCCATGTTCCTGGTCATATGGATCTTTCCATCTCACGATGTATATATTGGTGTCTAGATCTATACCTTAATGATGGTGGCCAAATTGGTGGAGTTATAACCTATAAACTTGGTTATACCCACCCTTCCTCGTATTTATGAATTTTTTGGTTAGATACAGGAGGGAAGATCCCCATATCGCCATAGTGGGCCATTTCAATTCTAATATGGATGGGTGGTGGAACACTATAGATGCTACGAGTATCATCATATCACAATAATCCCTCATTATAAATTTTTCCCTACCTTACTCAATATTATTATCATTCTCTTGAAATCCCTAGGCATTGGCAGCATTGTTGAGTTGTTAAATAATTTTTCCCAATTTTCTTTCATGCCTTATTTAGTACCCTATGGAGGGTTGGTGGATAATGGAAGGGGTTCTCTAGAAGAATGTTCATACATCATCTCGTTATGAGATGGGATTATGACTTCTCAGGTTTATGGTAACCATTTGTGAACCTTGCACTCCTTATAGGTTTTTACAGCAATTTTGATGCTTGTAATAGGTTGCATCTTTACCCATTACCCAGATCAAAAGGTAATCACACCCAGTCATTCATTGTCAATTCTGACTGATGATAATGTGTGAGGGTTCTGGTAAGAAATTTTTTTATCTCCCATGGGAGCTTCAACTAACTTATCATAGGAGTATGACCAAATATGGTTATAGTACTATCCCGATGGAGTGGTAGGGAAGTCAGTCTGATGGGTGCATAAACTGTTGGCTACTCTTGGTGTTTTTCCTAATATGCCATCTATACACACTTCTGTAAGAGGAATACATTAATCCCATCATTATAGTCATTCTTAGTGAGATTTATCTATAAGTTCTCATTTTGTGAGGAGTGGAGAAGACCCCATACTTTTGACCGGCACTATTATAAATCCTACCAAGGCTAGTCTAAGAGGGACAATATCGAACATTCTACTGATTGATGCCAACCCTGTCATGTTAGCTTCTGATATTGAACTAGAAACGGAGATGGAGGAATTCCCCACCTAGGTATCACAATTTAGAGTGATCCTATCTGTCATAAATATAATCCCAGACTACATTCCCATAGTAGCTGATGAACAGGACTAGGATCCCAATATCGTCATTGAACATCAGGATGTGTAGAAATGGGATTGGCACTAAATATGCACTATCAACACGGATACCCCCTTAGATAAATTTGCTGATAAGGTGTACACCCTCCATAAACTTTTCATTGGCTTAGGTATTAGAAGATTTTATTACTGTAACTTATAGATCTTTATCCACTAATTTCTCATTTCTTGAGAAGAATTGGCTACATGAAAATGTAAAATTGTGAAATTTAATTCTTCTAATCATTGGGAATAATATATAAAGGGTATTTCTACCAAGATGTAACACTTATTTACTGAAGCATCACAAGTTTATGATCATATTATTATACAAAATGTGGATCTGTGATAATGTATAGCACGCATAGCTGGTTTAAAGGTGCAGTTATAATAAAAAACTATATAACTTGAAGCCACCAAACATATAGGTCAAGATCTAAAGGACTTCATTATACAAATGATCCCGCTATCTAAATCTGAAGTTGGTTGAAGAACCAATCTTGAGAAGGTTCTTAACATCTCACTTCAAAAACTATCCAATCTTCTAAATAGGGCGTGTTGAGTTTCATTATAACCATTGTTGGTTTCTTTCTATTTTTTAGTAACATTTGGGATAGACTCCAGGATGTGGATTCTCCTTCATTTATCCCATTAAATAGATCAATGAAAACTTTTTTATCACCTAGTACTTATCCTTTATCTTATCCTTAAATGCCAATAAATCATAATTGGTCATGTTTTGAAAGATAATATTCATTGTATATCAATTTCAATCGTAACTTGGGATATCCAAATTGACATGATCATATAATGCTCTAATTGTTTCTTGATCCAAGGAACTTGGTGAGCATAATTTCGACTATTGCTAGGGTTAAATGAAAAACCCTACAAACTTTTTGTCTTTTCTCTTATCACACTAATTTTTACCTAAGTACACTATGGTATGGGATTAGAGGACATAAATTTACTTTTTATTGGGCTTTCCTTTGGGGGGTTTCAACCTAACAAGTTTTTTGTCTCCTTTTTTATTGCTCAATTTTTTCCCAAACCATGTAAAGTATAGGTTTAGTGAACTGGAACTCAACTTTTATCTAGGGTTCCCTTTGTGGGTTTTCAAACTATCAAGTATTGTGTCTCATTTTTTGGGAAGTTTAGAGTATTTTCAATCAGACTAATGTGACTGATGTTTTAAGTCGAGCAACTTTGATCATAAATTATGGGGTGATGAAACCAATAGGGATTATGGTCCAAGAATATCCCAATATTTTTTAGACATGATTGGGTGATTTTAGAAAATATTTTTTGATTTATGAATCCAAGAAATTATGCAAGATAATTACGTGAGGAGTGACCATAAAAAAAATTCTAGAATGATGTTTCTAGGGTGTACGGAAGATAGGAAAATCCTCTCCTAAAGATGAATTTTACATTGGTTTATAGTCATTTTGTGGGTGACTTATACAGATCCAATTAGGTTATATTTTTTATATCTAAAAAAAGGTTTCCTTAGGACATGAACCCTCCATTTTTGATGGCCAGGTAGTTTGTAAAAAATTGGATTTCCTGAGACCAAAAAGGGTGGATTGTCGAGGGAATGATGTTAGAAAATTACAAGGACATCTATATTGGTGTTATACATAAATGAGAAACCACTACTAAATGAATTTTTTTGTGTGAAATAGGGTTTTATAATGGTTTAGTTTAATGTCATGTGACTAGGACATGAACTATGTAGTTTATCATCTAATAACAAGGATGTTCAAAGGCTGCAGTTTAAGGTCATTTAGCTTTGACCAGGGGATAAATGATTTTTCCTTTTCATGTTTATATATCCAATAATATTTTATCATCTTCAATCATGAAGGGGAAAGGTCATAAGCTATAATCTGTGGGTTTCCAAATCCAAGGATTGATATGGGATGAAAACATTGTTAGGGAGTATGGAGATAGGAAAGGTCTCTCCTAAGGACAAATTTTCCTTTGGTTGACAAGTATTTTGTATGGGAGACTTATGAAGAACCAACTAGGGAATATCATAAATTGTCAAACAATGGTGTCCCCATGACATTGACCCTCTATTTATGATTTCCTAGGGGTTTATGGAGATTCGTATATCCCCAAACATAGATTTTAGTTTGTGAAAGGAAAGTGCCTGAATATGGAAGGAGCATTTCATGTCAAATTTTACCAAGAATGGGTTGAAACATTCCCTTACATAGATCTAACCCATGCGTACGAAGGAATGATTTTCTATTTTTTTTCTTTTTAATGGTTAGAACTGAGATATAAGGTTTAGGAATCACTTTGTATCTCATAAAAATGAGAATCAACCCATATGTAATTCCAGGAAGGTTCCCCATGTAGGTATAACCAATGCATAGGGAGGGAAAACTTTTAACATTTTCTATGGTTAGACCTAGGATTGGATATTCGGGCATCACTACATATCCTAAAATGTCATTAATCAATCCATACATAGTTTTGGGAAGGTTTCCCTACACATCGATCAAACTCTTGTGTGGGGAAAGGAGCATCTTCCTTTGAATATGGGATCATGAGTGGGGTGATATGAATATTAGACCCTCCTATCTAGATCTATATCACATATAGGAAAGTGGGGGATTTTTTTGTTATTGTGTATGGATTGGGACATAAGACCCAGGTGTTACTATGTATCCCATCAAAATGAGAATCCAGTCATATGTAATTCTTGTTCTGGAAGCCTCTTGTGTAGGTCTGACCTATACATGGGAAAAGGGGAGACGTTTTTATGTCCTGGTTGAAATCAGTATTAAAAATCTAGGTGTCACTATATATCCCATGATAAAAATAATCAATCCAGTTATAGTTATTATAAATAGTGCATTTTAGTGTCATATGACTAGGACATCAACCATACAGTACGTCATCATGTGGTAAGGATGAATTGGGGTCTCACATTTTTATGTCATATGGCTAAGAAAATATTTCATGGAAATGATGAGTAATAAAAGGCTCATCAGGCTCGGATGTTCTGACATGCCTCAGACGTAAGGGGGAAAGAAAATATAAACCATGATTTTGGGGTTTCTCATATCATAAGAAATGATATGGGGAAAAATTACATTAGGGATTACAGAGATAAAATAGGCCTCTCCCAGGGATGAATTTACCTTTGGATGATAGGACTTTTATGTGGTCAATTTGTACAGGTCCAATAGGGGCATATTGTGCATAGTCAAAAAAAAGTGTCCTTGGGACACTGACCCTCCATCTTCAATGGCCATAGAAAGATTGCAGAGATCCAAAATTTCCCAAGACATAGAATATGAAAATTGTAAAAAAAATGAGTTTTATTATATAAAAAGAATCTAGAACATGATTGGACATGGAGTGTGAAGTTCCCTACATTGATATGATTCATATATAGGAGGGATTTCTATTTCCTTAATAGATCCCTGAATGAGGAACCCAAATTTGAGATCTCCTACATAAGTATTTGTTTATATATAGGATATGAGGACATTTTTTTCTTATACCCCATGGTTGGGACTAGAACATGAGGTCTAGGCGTCACTATGTATCTCATAAAAACAAGAATCAAGCCACACATAGTTCTTGAGGTACCATGTAGTTTAATGTCATCCAACTAGAATTTCATCCATGTAGTTTAATGTCATATGGTAAGGATGTATTTTTCTTTATGTGAAAGTAAATATTTCAGTTGAGCCCAACATTATAGGTTCTTTCATCATTACATATCCTATAATTGTGGGAATCAATCTATGTTTAGTTCTTGAATTTTCATTTAACCATGTAGTTTAACGTCATGTGGTAAGGACATATGGTTTTCCTTTTAAGGTATTGCAACCAAGACCATAGGAATCCTGATGTAAATTGATACACTTTAATCATGAAGTAGATCCCTCACCAAAACTCCTAAACCCATGTGAGAAATGCTCAGTGTAAGAAACAAGGGGTGGTGAAGGTTTACTCTACTGTACAGAGGTGATAAAAATAAAGGATAGGGTAATTTTGATTTTGATATGGTTGGACCAGGATTTGAGATCCAAGCATCACTACATATCTCATTAGAGTGAGAATCAAGTCGTATGTAGTTCTAGGACCCCATTTATTTTAACATCATGTGGTGAGGATGAAGGTGACATAACATGAAATAGGAGGAATGTTTCATATAAACCTAGGATTGGAGATCTAGGTGTCACTACATATCTTATAATGGTAGGAATCAATACACACATAGTTCTAGATGGAAACTCTCTATGTAGGTATAATCCATACATAGAGGGGATAATTTTTCCTATATTTCATGGTTGGGCCTTGTATATAGGGTTTGGGTGTCACTATGTATCCATTGGAATGAGAATTAATCCACACATAGTTCTTAAGGAACCGTGCAATTTAATGTCTTATTGAATGGACATGGATCACCTCGCATGCAAGGAAATGAGTATTATGGCTGGGCCTAATATTAGAGGTATGGGCATCACAATGTATCCTATAATGACATAAATCAAGAAATGCATAGTTCTTGAATTTTGTATGGTAGATGATCAATGTCAGGGGAAATGTCCTTTCTAGTGAGGAAAATATGGTGTTGTGTGGTTTAATGTCATATAAAAAGGATGTTGGTATCATGAAGTTTATTGACTTGAAAAATGGAAAAATATTTATTTATTTTTAAGTTCATGCGGTAATGACTAACTACAAAGTTTGACATCATAAAGGTGGGGAAAATTTACCATGCAATTTAAAGTCATGCGATTATGATGATTTACTATGTGATTACATGAAATACTTCTTCAGGAACCTTGTATTGTTGGGAGCCTTGGTAATCTATATTTCTATCTAGATAAAATAATAATCTCCCTTAGAGTAGACCTTATGTATAATGTAATGTCCCTCCAATTTCAGTTCCAACTTCAGATGTTTATTTTGGGGTATCATCAGAGTCCTAAGAACCAACAACATATCTTCTTTGAGGAAATATCAAGGGAGAACCTTTTTATTGAAGTCTCACATGATCCGGTTTTGGTGGACTTCCAAATGATGTAAGGTATGCAATATTTTATCATCCAGTGACTCCAATTTATCAATCTATTTCTAGGATTGTTCATCAGTGGATAATTGATCGCAAATGAAAATACAGAGTGAGGTAAATTGAACTTCGATGGGTTGGACTACCTCTGTCCCATATACTATTGAGTATGGGGGTTGCATGTTTCGCAATGCAGGTTGTGGTTTGGTAATCCCAAAGGGAATGTAAGATATTTTTTAGCTATGACTTTTTATCCTTATCTATTATCTTATGAATTATATTCAATAGGGTCTTGTTGAAGGACTATATATTTTTGTTATCTATTTCATGGTAGCAAGATGAATGGTTGGACTTGATGACATACTCTTGATATAGCTTCACCAATTCATCAGAATATAAATTAGTGAGATTTTCCATCATTATTGTATAAGGTACACCTAATCTGGTGATGACATTGGATTTCATGAAGATGAAAATGTTTTTCCCCAAAATATGTGAGTGGTATAGCTTTGGCCCAATTGGAGAAAAAGTCAGTTTCAATAAGAATGTACTTGAACTACCTGGACACAGCGGAAGTATATAGTCCCATGACATCCATTCCCCATATGTAAAATGGTCAGGATTACTTGGTTATATTCATCAACTATAGGGGTTGGTGAATGAAGTTGGTGTGAACTTGATAGGAATGTAACTTTTTTGTAAATTTTGTGCATTCCTGTGTTATAATGGGCCAGTAGTACCCAAGCCCTTAGATTTATTGGGAAAACATGAATCCAGACCAGTGGGAACCATAGGCTCTAGTGTTCAACTCCTTTATGACAACAACAGTCTCGTATCCATCAATTCATCTGAGAAGGACCCCACCAAGGATCTACTTATAGAGAGCTTTTGATGATTGATGCTTTCATACATAACAAAGTTAATTGCTCATCTTTGGATTTTCTTTTTCCCATATCCATCTAGTAGGAGTTATATATTTTGAAGGTAGTACACAATGGGTGTCATCCAAATAATGGTAGGACCATATGGTTTAGGCATGTAACTGACTTCATTGATCTCTTCAGTGTTATCTTGAACAAAAGGTGATACCATCTAGTGGTGTGCAATGTTGGTGATTGTTTCATCTTGGTCTGGATCTGATCAAGCAGTGGCTACATTTTCTAGGGCATCTTCCTAGTAATTTTGTGATCATGGTACATGATTCAATGTTAAATCCAAATTTAATTCTACCATTAGTCTTCATATGTAGTTTAGTATGGGGATTAACTCTTCATTTTTTATGGAATAATCATCATTGACCTGTTTGATGACCAATTCTAAATCACATTTTATCTTCAAGTGATTAACTTGTACCTGAAGGTCCAACTCTATCCCTATAATGAGAGACTAATATTCTACTTAATTGTTCATGCACACCTTCGATAGTATGAAGGATTAAGTTAATACTTCCTTTTCTAGAAATTTGATTACGACTCACAGCCCCACTTTGTTAAGCTTAGGGTTTTCTATCCTCCTCCCTATCAGGATTCTGGATGCACCATTTAAATAAATCACCCATATCTAGGATCCATCTTGAATAAAGAATACCACTTCATCAGGTAATTTAGTATCCAATGAATTCATTTCTTACAAGAGGTTCTCTTCCATAAAATCTATTAATTTCGAGAGACCGCTTTTTGAGGCATGAACTAAATGTCAAACTACTACATGATGATCTCCCACCATGATAGATGTCTGGTCAAAATCGGATAGATGAGAATTTATTTGAGTGGGTTACTATGAGAGACTAAATATACCTATTATGCTGCATGTAGTGCCTCAATTTTTTAACTACAAATATTAGTGCCAAATAGTATTTCTTGACATCTGAATAATGAGTCTTAGCATCGATCATGGTTCGAATGAGGTAATAAAGGTTTTTTTCACTGCCAGAATCATTATTTTATGCAAGGAAGTCACCCAGTGATCTCTATAAGGTTGTCACATAAAAAATAAGTGTCCTTACTTCAATAGTAGGCATCATTAATGGTGGGATCGAGAGATATTTCTTGAGAATTTCGAATGCATCTTGTCAATCATCAGTCTACTGATACGTAACCCCCTTTTTCATCAACCTAGTAAAGGGTAGTAATTTTTCTATAAGGTTATATTTAAAGTTCTAGATGTAGTCTAAGTGTACTTGAGGTCCTATCAACTCTTTTAGGTTGTGAGGAGGTGACATGCTAAGGATATCCTTTGTCATATCAGGGTCGAATTCAATGCCAAAGTGGGAATTGATTAAGGAACAAATAAAGTGTAATATTTTTCTTATGAAATGGAATGAAATCAAGTAATTATATCTTATAATGAAAATTCTTTAACTTTAGGAAAATGGTCTTGAAATAAAAAAATTTCCCATTATCATTATTTTTTAAGATATCAATGACTTTTTCAAGCCTCTTTGGTTTATGGCTTTGTGATCATTAACTGCCTCCTGACCATGTTCTCTATCATTCTACATCAATAATTAATAGTAATATTTCTCTTCCATGTCCATATTTTTACATTATATCTATCTTTTCCTATTAGGAAACCTAGTTATAAGTTACTTTGGGTAACCATTATGTTTCTAAATTTCATTTTTTTTAAAAGAGGTTTTAGAATTCATTTTTATGATGTGTGTTCCTATGAAAGGAACTTTCAAGTATTTAAAATTTAATAACCCAGAATAATTTCAAGGGAGAAATTAATTTTAATAGGGGTAGAATGTAACACCTCAAGATTTTGTGAAATTTTTTTTTTTAATTAATTTAATCTTTTTTACATTTTCCATTTTACGCAACACTAAATATAGCTTGTGTTATACGAAATCACTAAGTTTGGATTGTGTTTCACACAACACCAAGTTAACTTTTAACTACATGCAATACTTAGATTATTTTCTTATACACATTTGTCTTTTGTTACACACAATGATGAGTTCCTTCAATAGCTTGTGTTACACGCATGGCCGAGTTTTTCTGAACTATAATATACTATTAATTTTGTTATTAAAATATTATTATAGTTACCACCTAACCATTGGAATGGAAGTTAGGAATAATATTAACTAAAATTTTAAACTATGATTTAAACATGTATATAAAATGAATCCACTGGTTATAAGTTAGTAATAAATGAAATTAAGAACTATCTAAAAATAAAGAAATTCCTTTTCTAAGAAAAAAACTTTCTATGTACAAACACAATTTTATCTCAATAAATTAAACAACCTGATTTAGATGAATTTTTTTAACAAAATTTATATATTATATATTAAATGAACTTTTTTTAACACTCATCTAATAGATTTTATAGGTATAATATAAGAATAAATCTAATTTTATGAATAAAAACATGTATTTTTCTAAAAGGTAATTTTACCGCCTTTTAATGATGCACCTATTTTAAATCTAATTTTTGACACTTTTATAATTTTTAGTCGAAAAAATAAACTTCATTTTTGAAATAATAATATAAAATTTCACTTTAGGTGAATTTTTTGTATTTTTCAGAGAAGTTTCATTTTTTGATAAATAGTAAAAAACACTAAATTTTAATTGAAAACTTCTTTTTCATCTAATTTATTTTCATAGTAAAATTATATTTTAAATTGTTTTTAAAATATATTTAGATCAATTATATATCTATTAATACAATTATGTAATTTTAATCAATTTAACAATGAAATTTAATATAAAAATAATTAAAACTTTTGATCATTTTCACGTTAAAAACTCATTATTTCGTCCCGTCCGTGGGATTATTTTTAAATTAATTTCTACTACTTATGTGTTTTAAAATTTTTAAAATGGATTAAATATTTTTATTCATAATAATATATAATTTATAATAAGTTCAACTTAATTTTTTACCAAAAATATTAGTGAAAGTAATTAAAATTAATTACAGCTATTAATTTAAAAACGGGTTTACTTAGTGGTTAAAATTTAACTTAAGGGGAAAAATAACCTAAAAATGTCCAAAAGAAATTTCATGGATATATTTAAACTATATCCTACATTTTATATAAAATTTACCATTATTGGATGCACATGACGTAAGGGATATTTCTCAATAGTGTTTACCTTTTTATATTTACAAGAATGTCACTCCTCCTCCACTATAAAAAGGGAACTCACCAACCTCACGTATTCACAACTATTAGTAAATTTAGCTCGTAAAAAACCTTAAAAATATTCTCCAAAATTTCCTAAATTAATACTATAATCCTCTATTTGGGAATAAATCCAACCAAGTAAGCCCTTTGGTGCAAACCAAAAGAAGTTACCCAAAGAAGAGGTAATATCCTTCAACAAGAAATTTGGTTTTATTCCTTTATCCACCCCCTAAATTATTATCATTCCATGATTATATAATAACCTAAATATAATAAATATACTTATATGTTTTTATGTTAAGGGTGAGACCTACAATCACACAAACTTCCATTAAATGGTATACGCAATCATTGTTTGTGTGTACGACGGACTACCGCCTCACAAACTGATGTCGTTCGTTTTCTATTACCACCTTTCAAGGTTTGGTATAATTATGGAATTAAAATTTTTATATTATATATATGATATTTATGATGAATTTATTCTTCTGTAATTATTATACAACACATACCTTCATGATTTCCATTTTTTGTGAATATGACAACTTCGTTTGTGGACGCGAGGACTACCGCCTCCTCAAAGCGATGTGATTCATTCACACTTTACATGGAATGTATTAAGGTTGGGTTTTGTATAATTTTATGTTATATATGAAATAATAATGATACTGGAATGATAATTTATATATATATATATATATATATTTCATTTACTTTCTTTTTTTCAATACGACAAGAAAACGGAAACAACGTGCATGCGTATGTACGACCTACCATCTCCATGAACGGTATATTCCATTTAATGTTTCTATATTTTATAGATTATTATAAATAATTATATACTGAATATATATAATATATAAATCATTTTTAAAATTCTTTAAATAATTAAATCATGATCTATGTAAGAGGATCAATAATCATAAGTCAGAACATATACAAAAAACAAAGCAGTTATTACCCAAAACATAAATTTAACATGAAATTGTTAATAAATAGGTAATATAAAGTCATAAAAAATAATATATGGTATGATATATAATAATTTAGTTCTATTTTAGATTTATAAAAAACTTATATTTATTATATAGGAGTTTTGAATGTGTATGAAGAAAGTCAATACTTAAGTCAAGACTTGTGGTTTGTATAATTACCAATGACATGTTATATCATGAATTTAATTTATTTCATGATATTAAAAGTTTTAATTGATCTTATTCTTTCATGGATCTCACGATTCAAAAGTTACTCAATTAGTAAGGATATTTCTTATCTCTCTTTTATTTCTACAAGATTTATGTCATATTCACTACTCGTTTATTTTGTGTGGTGTATATAATACCCATGAATATATTTTATGATTATTATATTTAATTTTTTGGGTATTTACATATCTATTTTATGATCTCTATTTCATGGGGTTTATGGTTCAAAAGTTACCAAATCGGTAAAGTAATTTTGTCTCAATTGGCCTTCTTTGACACACATATTATGTTATGCACCAACATTATTTTATGAGGTGTATATAATTCCCTTTGAAATTTTGTTTCATTAATATCCTTTAAATGATGTATTTAGATTCATTCAATTATATTATCTAATGGATATTAAGATTCAAAGTTAACAAAGCGATAAGAGTTTATTGCTACAATCTCATCATTTATTAGGATTGTTTACAATTATGATTCCATTAATGAAATATTATGATCCATATCTCAATATCTATAATGAATTTTCTTATCCTATGTTTATTCATGATATATTCATTTATTGTTACTATTTTTTCCACTCTTTGGTACTTAATACTATTAAGAAAATGTTTTTAATAAAATATGACTTTACTTCTCTCTTCGATCGAAAATCAATTTTATTTAAAAACCATATTTTCTAAAAATGTTTTCAAAAAAATGTTTTTAAATTATATTTTAAGATAATTTTCAAGTAAAAGGATTTTAAAAAAAATTATGTTTTAAAAAACATGTTTAAAATGGTTTTCAAATATTTCTTTATAACTTTTCAAAGTTATTTTCAAAGAAAAATTTTTTCAAAATGTTTTATGTTTTAAAAAGAGTTGTTTTCAAAGATAAAAGCCTAATTTCCTAAAGAAATGTTTTAAATTATTTTTAAAGATTAATTAATAAAGTTTTAAATGTATTTTTCAAAGAAAAGTATTATGAAAATGTTTTATGTCTTAAAAAAGTGATTTTCAAAGAAAGGTTATTTTCCTTAAGAATTTTCCCAAGTGATCTTCCAAAATCCTTCTTCATATAAGATGAAATCGTTTGATATATTTTTTATTTTACTAGGGATAATATCCAAGGAAACCATTCATATTCTTTCTCTGAATGGTTTATATTTTTATGACATGATGTTTATGAAACTCATTTCTCTTTGACGGTTTATACCAAGATAAATGCTTATAAAACCCGCTTCCTTTCATGGGTTATTCTAGGATGAAATGATTGTGAAACCTATTTATTTTCCATAGGTTATGATATGATGAAAGTTTTATGATACCCATTTCGTTTATTGGGTTATGATATGATATTTATGAAACCCATCTCTTTTTAAGCATCATGATATGATGAATGTTTCATTATCTTGTAGCACATGTATATATGAGTTCATTATGTGATGGGTGAGACCTATATCTCCATAAAATTAATTGGGTAATGATAAATGTTATATGAGCTTATAGGGTACATGGATTGTAGACTAATCCCAAAAACAGTAGGGTACACGGGTTGTATCCCAATCCCGAAAACAAGTGGGTACACAGGTTGTAACCCAAGCCTGAAAACAAGAGGGTACATGGGTTGTATCCCAAGAATGAAGAAAAAGAGGGTATATAGGATGTAAACTAAGCTCATAAACAAGAGGGTACAAGATTTGTATCCCAATCTATAAAATAATAGGGTACATGGGTTTTATCCCAAACCTAATAACAAGAGGGTATATGGGTTATAGCCTAAGCCTGTAAATAAGAGGGTACACAGGTGGTAGTCTAAGACTGAAAACAAGAGGGTGCATGGGTTGTTATCCCAAGCCTGAAGTAGGTACATGGTTGATTATCCCAAGCTTAACATATTATGAAGGTCTTGGTATGTATCATTGACATAATATTGTCTATGCTTATGTGTATTTTACAAATTCTATGTATTATTCCTATATTATTCTCTCATGGATTATGATATTTATTCCCTTATGATTCATGTCTTATGAATTTCCAATATTTATGACATGACTCATGTACATGATCTTTGATATGTAGTGTATTATCTTCAAATGTTATTCTCATGTTCTCATACCCTTATGCTCTTGTTATGCTTATGTATCTCCTTTATTTACCCTTATTGAGAATCTAATATCACCCTTCCTTTTGTTTCCTCTCCTTAGGTTATGAGGAAAGGTTTTAAGTAGGTGTAATAAAGGGGAATATCTTTATGGGTGATGTTGAAGATCCTTCACCAAGTTAGAATATTGCATTTCAGGTTTCCAAATAAACTAAAATATTATAGTCCTCGGGCATGTACTTTTGTAATTTTCTGAATATTCATCTAAAATGATGTAATATCCATGTATGTTAAGCCTAGGTTGCTATAAATTTTCCAAAAATTCAAGACATATAACCTTCAATGCATCTGTTCTCCCACATTGATTAGAATGATATTCTAGAGTCAATCACCCATGACTCCACCAGAATATTAATATTGAGTAATAGTCCACTACCTCCTTCCATATTACTTATGGAATTTGAGATTCCAGAAATTAATAACATTATGGATAATTCATTATGACTCCAGTAATTATTCTTAATGTATAATTTCTTTCCAAGTTTCTAGTAGGTGGAACCAGGACCATTTGAATTACCTCAACTATTCTCTCATTGATTATCTTTCTATGGTTTCTTCTTATATACCATATTTTGAGGTGACTTTCACCATCCATCAGTGTTAAAAACATTACCAGATGGTGGTTGAACATCCCTCTATCAAATTTATTCATTGAGAATCTAAATCCATATTTCATTGAATACCATATTTTATTTTTTGATGGAGTTACTGATAGAATTCACCATCACATCCCAACTCTTCAAAAATGATTATAATAGAAAAGTGACCATACATCAACTATAAACTTAAGCTTCACATATTCAATCTTCCCTAAGATAATATTGAAATCATTAAAGTGATTTTTCACTAGTCTTCCTTTTTATAACCTTAAGTTGATCATCTACCACATCATGAAAACTTTTTTCAATGTTTTATGTTTCTTATATATATCTTTCAGTGCCTTCATCGCTTCTGTTTTTCTGTTTACTTCATGAATGTTAAAAAAAATATTTCATTCCAATGAAGTCCTTTACAATTCTAGTGATTTACTATACATCGATTCATATTCACCCTTTTTAATTTTCTCTAATAAAGCACCATTAAGTGGAGTATCTAGGTCTTTTTGAATTAGATGATCCTCTGTATACATTATCCAGAAGCCAAAATCCATTTCATCAAAATTTTATACACATACCTTCCTATCATCTAATTTCATGTCATGTGATGATATTATCTCCCACTAAAATCGATATATCATCAAGGAAAGCAAGAACCTGAGCTATTTGAACCATGTGATTTGATACCACTTGTTGAGATCATATATAAAAATGATAACCTGATTTGATGCCAGTAATTGGGAATGACCACCTATGCTTCTGATAAAACCTCCATGAGTATCCTCAATCCACTAGGATGTTTCAATATATAGAAACTTCATTGGGGAATATAATACTCTTGAATTTTCCTTATTCACATGACTAAATGTACTAGAATTTGGTATTCATCTCACCCTACTCACCACAAAAAGTTGTTTTTTCCCACACAATCCAACTCACGTGAATTCAAGGAAAAAAATGAAGTCAACTAAAATATATTCAATGTAAATACATAAATCATGAAATAACATAATATATTAAAATTATTTCCACAATTAGTTTTATGTTCATGGGAGAAACACTAAGACTTACTTTATATTCACCAGAAGATACAAGAGATTACATAAAAGTTACTAAGTACAAGTAACCTACACAATATTTCATCTCTCCACAATAAATATGCTACTTGATATTCACAACATAATCACTTCATAAGTCATATTTATGTTTAAAATATAAAATAATTAAACATTAAGTGTCGTCTGGTCAATAAGTTAAACCTACTCTCCTAAAATTATGGACAACTTAGCATGATTGCTATAGCTTGGGTACCAACATAATGACCCTATAGCTTTACTGAACCTACATAACTTTATCTCCACATCACAAATCTATCATAAGATACAATATTATTATGTTCCTACTAGATCTATAGAGGTCATTATGTTATTTTCTACATACCAGGTTTAGCCATCATCCAGTGCATGAATTTATAGTAAATGTAATTCTGAAGGATGATTTTTTGGTGAACTAAAATGGTCTTCACCTCCCAATAGGTACTTATATATCTAATAATATATTCAATATTATTAGGTATATAAATTACTTGGAGATACTAGGTTGACTGGTCATGGTTGATCAGATAACATATTTCATTTTTTGATTATTATTGGAAAGGTTCTTGCAGTTTATTATAAATTAAAAAATAGATTAATTTAATAAAAGTTTACTCAATCACCTAAATATGTTGAGTATTATTGAGAAGTACATTGGAGGTCCAATATTGAGTTTCATGATGATGGTAAAAAAGAAAAGGGTAAAAAAATTCTAGAAGGAGAAGAAGAGAGGTTGAGGAGAGTCAACATAAACTTTTTAATTAAAGAAAGGAGTTTATAAGGAAGTAAAATGATTTCACTATAATAAAATTGTACATTAGAGGAAGAATTTTCCATAATACTAATACATGAAGGGGTTTAAGAAACTTTATAGAGATTCCACATATACTATTAATGATACAGAAATCATTTCTAAGATTTTAAAGGGCATGTGATACCAACTATGATTTGAGTAATTATTATTAATATGCATAGGAGTTTAAAAATTATGAAAAGTTGATGGATAAATCTTGAAGTATGCATTCAAGTGGTTGAGTAAAGGGTTATTACATTAAGGAGTTTATTTTAATGGATTAATTAAAATATTTGACGAATCTAGAATAAAATATATGTGTTTGGAATCTCATTTGTTTTCTCTTATATGATAAGAGATGGTAATAAGTAATGGTTTTTTTATGAATAAATGAGATGGTTGTTTGATATACATGGTTTATAATTCATCTGATTTTGTAACATGTTTGAAAAAAATAAGGATAAATAGTGTTTATACAAGTTATTTGTTAAAATATGAAGGAAATAGATCACACCACCCTTCATTGTCATGTTTTAAAGAATAAAGTATTATTTTTAGAAAATTTAATTAAACACATAGAATATCATATTAGATTTGGTTGTTAATAGTTTATTTGTTAAACATTCTCACTAAAGGCAATGCATGTTATTTCCTGACACAAAGAAGTTTTTGTATATTAACATTTTATTCTAAAGAGAATATAGTTTCTAAGAGGATATTTGTAGTATATTTATAATTAAATAAGTTTAAGAGAAATAAATAAAATATTATACCAATAAAAATATAAATTGAATGTCACTTAATATACTAAAAGAGTTTAGGACATGATGATATAAAATTGTAGTAATTTAAAGTGTAACATTAGTTACTAATTAATCTAAATGGAAAAGTTTGAATATAAATATTATAAGATGATGATGATAAACTTATAAATATTTATAATAAGACAACAAAAATTAATAACATCATAATATTTCATGTTGTTAAGTGAAAGATTTTGAATATTATGTTTAAATAGTTGAACTTTTGGAATGTCATACTTAATTCTCACCATTATTCAAACAAAATTTATTCATGAGTGTTACTCAATAAAATTATTTAGTGGGAGGTTTTATCAAACAAACATATAAAGATGTGGCAAGAATTACATAGAGATGTAATGAGTTTAACAAAACATGAAAAGTATAGGAAATATAAGGCCTGCTTAGAAGCATATCATATAGGATATTATTAGAGAGGAACTTATGTATGGTTTTTTTATTATCATTAAATGTGTTTAATAATATTAAATGTGTCATTTTATACAAAAGGTAGTCACAAATTTATCATTATTTTATGTTGGCTACATATATTACATCAATTGAAATGATAATTGACCTCTCAAAGTATTAATTTGAGTTATCCCTAATTAATTTTTATCATGGATTATTATAAGTTATAAAAAAATTAATGTTATCATAGATAATATTTCATATAGAGATGTTGAATATGATCATTAGGTTAAAAATTAGTTTTTTGAGTTAGAGGACCCACTAATGGTTACACCCTTGTTAAATTGGAATGTTAATAAATTATAAATCCTCTTTGACTAATATGATTGTGATATTCTGGAATTTCATCCCTTAAACAAGGGTCATGTGTATTTTTAAGGCAACACACAGAAAATATGATGTGTGGCATCAGGATGCATAATATAAAGAAATAAGCCTTTGGGGATAATTAATAGACCACATACCTTATAGTGGTAGAGGAGTACTCAT
The DNA here is from genome assembly GCA_963277665.1 of Viscum album. Taxonomy (NCBI): domain Eukaryota; kingdom Viridiplantae; phylum Streptophyta; class Magnoliopsida; order Santalales; family Viscaceae; genus Viscum; species Viscum album. The sequence goes on along the minus strand of CAUJRU010000417.1, from coordinate 86,492 downwards.
ATAATATCAACTTATGATTCATTATGGAATGGAATAAATTAGTAAACCAGATAACTACCCTAAAAATAAGACATATTTTCTCGCACCAAAATAGTGAAAAAGATGGCGAGATAAAACAAGAAAATAACACTGTAGATAGAACCTCTTACCAGTGGTGATCCAATAAGGTAAACGGTGGATTCATCGGAGGTAAGACAAAAGAACAGGATCAAATCCTAGGTTAGTCCATGGTAGAAGCTTCCATAGGAGGAGAGGGGGGTTAGTTTCTAGAGAAAATTTGGAAGAGGGTAAAATGAAGGGTTTTCCACTTTTAAAAAAAATCCCAACATATTAATGGCATTTATATTTTATACATCATGTAAAACTTGTGTTTTTCCTACCCAGGAAAAACCAATTCACATCATGAAATTGATCTAGACAGACCAATTTCCATCATGTATTAAATACATATCATGTATTAAATACACATCATGAATTTAATTCACATCGTGTATTTTTTCCTACAGTTGGCCTCCAGGATTCTACTCCCTTCTTCCCAAAACTGAATGAATTATCCCTAAGGCATGATTCTCGAGTATAAGACAAAAAGGAAACCATAATAAGGGTTTAATAAAATTTATAGGAACTATTCTTGATATGAAAAATAGAGATCCTACATCCTTCTCCCTTAAAATAACGTTTCCCCGAGTTTCCCTTCTAAGGGTGGTAAGGCTTCATCAGAGAACAATTCCAGCCACTAAGCACATATGTCGAACTCTCCCTCTATCAAGTCTCATCCTATACATGGTTGTGCTACCATTGCACCTATACTAGAAGGAAAAACCTACCTCAGAGAGCCTTCATGATCTAATCAATGATACAAATAGGATACTCTTCAAAAAAAGTATCAACCTCTAACTTTGTGTCCTTGGGATCAAGAGTATGAGATGGGTTGACATTATATCGATGAATCTGTGATACATGAAATATGTCATGCATGGATAGGTACTTATAAGGAATAGATATCTGATAGGATAACATAATGACTCTCTCTAATATCTAAAAAAAAAGATTTAACAATTTGATATCTTTTCCTATCTCTAAATCCATATATTCCCTATTCTAAGTGAGACATGCAATAAAACATGATCCTAAACATCAAACTCCAGAGATCGTCGATGGCGATCATCATAAGATTTATGTCTAGATTGTACAGTAACCATATGCTTACTAATAAGTTGTACCTACTCTGAAGTCTCTTAAAAAAGAAAATATCCCAATAGCACTACCTCTCCTACCTATAACCAGTACAGGGGTGAACAGCATGACCTATGATATAGAGCCTCATAAAGATCCATATGCATTGTACTCTTGAATAAATTATTATAGGAAAATTCAATGATATGTTTATATTATTCATAAGAACCTTTGTAATCAATAACACATTCTTGTATCATGTCTTCTAGTACCTGTATCGTCTATCTGACTAACCATCGGTCTATGGGTGAAAGGTTGTGCTCAGAAACACCTGTTTCTTAAGAGCCTTCTATAACCCCTTCCATAACCTCAATGTAAAATGAGCATCCCTATCAGAAATGATGGTACTATGGACACCATGTAAGTATATAATCTCATGAATTTATATTCTCCCAACCCCATCCATTGAGAAGGTATACCTAATAGGAAGAAGGTCAGTGACCTTCATCAGCCTATCCATGACTACCCAAATAGGGTATCTACCTAAAGGAGGCCTTTGAAAATCAATCAAAAATCCATAGAGACATTGTTTCATTTTCATTTTAGGACTAGTAAATGATGTAACAAGACTACAGGCTACTGGTTCTCCACCTTCGCCTACTAATGGCTGGAATACCTAGTGATAAAACCTGTAATCTAATGTTTAATCCCAAACCACCAATAATAGCGGTGCATGTCTCAGTACATCTTAGAAATTCCTAAGTGTACTAACCACCGTGAAGCATGGGATTCTCAAATAAATTCCTCTCACATTTCTATAGGAATCCAAAAACATCCATGAAAAATAAAGATCTCATCTCCATCAATAGACCAGCCTAGTTGTGGATCCCCACCTGAAATGATCTCCCTTAGGATTATGCCCTCAGGGTTATAGAACTTCCTCCTCTTCACTCTATCCAGAAGTGATCAGGTCACTGATAAGGATGTAAGTAAAGGAAACCTATGAACCTTATAAACCTCCAAATTCATCTCAAAAAAAGATTCATCAATCTGCATTCATCACTGTATTTTTGAATAGTTTTCATCCGAGTCTTTTGGCTTAGAGCATCAGCAACTATATTTCCCTTATCAGGCATATAGGCAATCTCAAAGTTTAAGAACTGAAGGTATTCAACCCATATTATTTTTATGATGTTTAATTCATGTTTTGTAAAGATATATTTGAGTATTTTGTGGTTCTTAAATACTATAAACTTCTCTCCCATCAATTAATGCCTCCAACAATGCAAGTCACGAATTACAGCTTCTAACTCAAGATCATGTGTTGGGTAATTACTCTCGTGATGCCTTAACTGAAGAGACCCGTATGCAATGACTCAATTCTCATGCATCATAACTATTCACATAACAATACCTATTTCATCACAAAACACCAGATATTATCTAACTATCTCTATCAATAATAGGACCCTTTTTTAAGTTAATCTACCTTTTGTCTTCTAAAAGGCCTTCTTTCACACTTTACACCATAAGAAATTTACACCCTTTTTAGTCAATCGGATAAGAGGTGCTTCAAGGTGTGATAAGTCCTGTATAAAATGAATTTAATAGCCATAAAACCCCTAGGAACTATGTATGTAAAAAATGGGATGCTTCCAAGAAACAACAGCACTCACCTTCTCTGGTCAACTGACACTCCTATCTCTGAGATAATGTGAAGAAAAAATTGAACCTTATCCATCCAGAAGTGGAATTTAGTGATCTTAGTATATAGCTGGTTCTCTCTTAATGTATTCAATGTGATATCAAGATGTTTTACATGGTCATGTCAATTATGCTGATACACCAAGATATCAACCAATAATACTTCCACAGATGAATCCAGATACTGGTGAAAAACCTAGTTCATCAAATCTATAAAAACAACCAGCACATTCATGAGACTGAATGGTGTGAAAGGTATATCTAAAGGTATAACTTGTACCTGATGATAACTTCGCCTAAAATTGATCTCATAGAAAACCCTTTCTACTCAGAGCTAGTCGAAGAGGTTATAAATATGAGGTAGTGGATACTGGTTCTTAAACATAATCTGGTTTAAACAATGATAATCCATGCAAATTTCAAGGGTATTGTCCACATTCTTGGAAAAAAGGATAGGTAAACCCCATGGTGAAGTGTTGGGATGTATGAAACCCTTAGTATCCAAATCCTATATCTACTTATTGAGATCCTACAACTCAGTAGTATCCATCCTATAATGATTAATGGGTACCGATGCAGCTCCTAGAACTAGCTCGATAGTAAACTATACCTCTCTCTCAAGTGGTAGTCTAAAAAATTCAATAGGAAAGACATCTCTAAAGAGATCAACCACTGGAGGGAAATGATCTTGACATACTCCTTGATCATCTATATAACTGCTAGAAATATGTTATTTCACTCCACCCATCCCATGATTCTCTGGTCTAGCTCTACTATCCTGGACATCACATTCACCCTTTTGAATATAACTATCACCCTCTAGTGATATAAAAAATACCTTGAAATGATAGAAATCCCCATAAACATGATAGGGGACCAACCAGTCCATCTCGAGAATGATATCAAAGTTCTTCATCTCAAGAACAAAGAGGTCCCATAATAAAGGATAACTAGCTACCTCAAGGGGACATTCCTTACACTAGAGTACACTCTTTGATTGGATTCCCAATAGAGTATTCAAGTGTTATCATGCTATAGAAACACTAAATATCAATCCCAAGTATTTCAATGATATCTATAAAGATAAAATAATGTGAATATCCTATATCGAATAATCTAGACACGATAGTAGAGGATACTAGAATAATACCTAAAAATATATATGGTATAGTTCTCTAGTCCTCTAGAAAAGGTTACACAGCATAGATATGGACAGTTTTGTGGCCCTAAGATACAACCTGACTTCCCTGATTAGGTCTTCCTTACTTGTTCTATACATATGAATTCTGGCTACCTCATCCTCTAATGCTTCTTCTGCCTGAATGGCCAGTATTACTCCATCTACCTACCAAGTGAGGTGATAATAATCCTTCTCCTGAAGATGGAGCTAATATGGATTCTCTCCCACTAGAAAAAGATGAACAGGTCCTGTAAAAAATTTTAAGATTCCTCAACCTTTCATAGACTCAAAACTCAATGGGGTCTCTGAGAAACTGGGTCCTCCTATGCCTTGTCTTCCCATACTGATGAAAAAACACATAATTATCAATGGGTGTTATCTATATGTTTTTTTCCCTATGTGTAGTCTCAAAGTGACATTTCTAGCCATTGGTCAAACCACTTCCCTATATTAATTTTAACCACCCTAGCCCACACTATTAGCTTCCCTCAGGTTTCATTCTATTATAAGATCCTATTTTACTATTTTTGAAATAGTGGTCTTCTGAAATACATTTATCTGGGATCAAATGGTGTAGAAGATCCCATCCTCAAAATGTCTCACTTTCACCAATGTGTCACCAGAAATAGTTGGTGCGAAGCGATGAAGCTTCATAAACTGAGAAGAATATTCCAGCATGGACATAGTAACATGTTGTAGATGCATAAACTCTCTATCTTAGTCTACTCTCAGTGTTTAGAGAAAGAAATGGTCATAGAATACTTTTTGAAAACCATCTCAGGCTATACCCTGATGATGATCTACCTAGGTAATAACATCCCACAGTCTCTTGGAAGAATCTCGAAGAACATATATAGAGATATTCAATTTCCTCTCAAGAGGTGTCTCAAGATTCTCTAAATAGTTACGATGGCCTCCATCAATGACATTGTAGCTCGAGGACTACCATCCCCCAAAAATGTGGGTGGATGCTGCTGTTAAAATTCTCTTGTCAACTCTTTCATAGAAGGGGTAGGTCATGGTGCTCCATGAATGGTCTACATAATACATAGTAATCCCTCCTAGAACTAGGAATAAGTACCCAATTTGAGTATAATATGAGGTACCTTAGGTGGAACTATTAGCAGGTTAGGTCCCACCATCTTCAGAGGATGTTCGTCACCACCCTCCTAGAACATGACTCTAGGAAATCATGGTGGAATAGCTCTAAAAATTCCAAGCATAAACCTTAGATAGGATTTGACAAAGTAATAATCCACATGTATAATAACAGAATAGGTATAGATTCTTTATATATAAAGTCACACCCCTCTTCCGGCAACTAAATCTAGGTCTGCCCAATGTACAAATCATAAGAACGCAAAAGATATGGCCTACTTCCCACTACTAAGGTTTTGTAAGGTCAAGTTCACAACTATAAGTCAGGGGTCCCGATATACAGAGTTTCAATCATAATTTATAGATTAAAACACCATTTAAATTTAAATTGACATCCACATTTAATGGAAACCATTTCATTTTAGAATTCAAATTTATTTAAATTAACATTTATTTATATAGAAATATTTTTAATGGTTGAATTATATAGATCATCACTTCCAATTTATAAAGTCCTATACACTTTATAAATTGAAATATTTCATCCATTTAATCCCATCCATAAACACATTCTATCACATGTGACCAATGGTCCATGACTCAACATGCCATAATTGACTACTTAATGTGTTAATATCAAGCTATGCATGAAAGCACTATTAGGTTAATGCAGGAACTTTAAGTAACCAATTATGTTTCTCATTCCCCTACAATAGATGTTAGAACAATTTTGTTTATGGGATTTAAGGAACTTATTGAAAACACGGGCAATGCAAGCAATGAGATGAACCTATATGGCATGGAATAATTTATGACATGTGAATCTCTAAGTACCTATGATGATGCATAATTCAACACTTACTTAACATATTGGGCTAAGGTTAAAATGGAATCCTTGATAATAATAATAATAATAATAATAAACATCACATATCATGTGTGTCTCCTAATGGTTGAATTAAATCAGATATAATAAGTAGAACCCAAAACATTAATTCCCATCCCTGGTAATTTGGATTTTCTCTATATATGAGTTAGCTAATCCCAAGGATAGTCTCATTACCAAATTCTAAAACATCCTAGTCTCCTTTATACCATCCCAAAATAATAAGACAATTAAAAGAAACCTCTTATACTACTTTGTAATGGCCTAGACCTGGTTCACTCAAAAGTAACTAAACTCAGTTGGTCACATAGCATCAAGATCGCCTCCCCATATTCTAGAGGCTACTGACTAATAGTGAGGGTCTAAGGTAATATAGTGGGAAGAGTATACCCTCATTATTAGACTAAAATAGTGGTGTAATAAATGGATAAATGGTAGAAACATAATATCAACTAATGGTAGAAGATAAATCATCCAAATAAAATAAATAGTCATTAATATAAATATCGAATACCATCTAAAAAATGATATAATCTTGTGTATCTAAACAAAAAAGAATAGAAAAACATGGAAGAAATAACACATACATACAGGTATATAAAAAGCACAAAAAAGGCCAAAAGACTATCTCAAAATAGAATCATGATCCATAGCTCAGTCCTGTGCCCCCCCTCTCATGCTACAATCAAATCAAGCATCGATAACTGGGTGCTTTCCCTTATCCCTACCTACATCCATGAAGTCTTTCTGGGTACCAAACAGAGGCTTGAACAATGTGTGAGATATACTCAGTAAGCCCATTAACAATGGTGTCTAGAAGTATCCATCTAGTGTATATAATATAAGCAGTGTGCCGATATAATAATGGTAAGCAGTAATGAAAACTATAAAGGGTTAGCTCTAGTTCTATAAGGACACTAGGCTGACACTACCTGCTTCAGCCCATGCTGAGAAAACCTATAAAAATATGTCACCATAAACATATAAATATAAGTGTATATGTATATATATATTATATATAAGTAGTGATATTTATAGCCATATATATATACATACGTATGCTATCCAGGACCTAAGGCGTAACTCAAGCATTCTTGTCTAATCACTAGAGTATCATAAAGTATTAGAGGATTCCATGCCCAAGTATCATATCAATAGGGAAACCATGTCCGAGTATCACATTATAAGGGACTCCATGCCCAATTATCATAGTATAAGGGATGTTATTCCTGAGTATCATAGTATAAGGGATTCCATGTCTGAGTGTCACAAGTATATGGGATGCCATGCCTGAGTATCACAGTCATAATGGACTCCATTCCCTAGTATCATAGGTATAAGGGATTCTATGCTTGAGTATAAAAAGTATAAGGGACACCATTCATGAGTATCATAAGTATAGAAGTCAAATAGAATTTATAATTTATTAACATTCCACTTTAATAAGTTCATAACCATTTTTTATATAAAATCATGTGACGCGGCCATATCACTCACTATCCACTTGTTCCATTATATTAATTACATTTTAGATCCAATAAAAACCATATAGAAGACGGTTTGGTCATAGAAAATTTATAATACTAAGGGGAAATTCCATAAGCACACCTCAAGGGGTGGAAATAGTTTAAGGGGACCTATCCCAACAAAAATAAGGAGACACTAAGTTATTTCTATCAAAGCAAACAAATTAAACAAGGGTCATGTGTATTTTTAATGAAACCCATAGAAAATTTTTCATGTAGAATCATGAAACATAATATGAAGTAATGATACTTTAGGGATAATTACTAAACCACCTACCTTATGGCAATAGAGGAGCACTCATCCAGTATTGACTTCTAATTCACCCTAGAATAGAAGAAATTAGAAAACCAGAAAACTACCTTGAAAATAGGGCATATTAGATCACACAAAAATAGCACAAAATATAGAAAGATAAACTAGTAAAATAAGACAGCATATCAAAGATCTTATAAATGGTGATCCAATGAGGTGAATGGTGGATCGATCGGTGGTCATATTGAAGAACAGGATCAAATCCTAAGTTAGGCCATGGGAGAAGCTTCAATAGGAAGAGAGGGGTCAAATGCTGGAGAAAAATAGGAAGAGAGTTAAATGAGGGGTTCTACCCCTTTTAAAAAATAATTTTATATTCATGATTTTTATATTTTACATATCGTGTAAAGATCAGTTTTTTCCCACCTGGGAAAAATCAATGCATGTCGTGAACTTGGTCTGGCCAGAGAAATTCACATTGTGTATTTTTTCCTGCATCTAGCCTCCAGAAATTTTCTCCCTTCTTCCTATAAATAAATGAACATACCCTAAGGCATAATTCCCAATTCTAATCAAAAAAGAAACCTCAATAAGGGTTTAATAAAAAATTAAATGATCCATACCTGATATTAAAAATAAGGATCAAACATTTGGGCTCATGATTGATATAGGTTGAGGAAATATATATTCATACTTAGATAAAGGACATGTTATGTATATATCTACCCAGATAAGGGGAATGTTTCATGATCATTTGATTAGATGAATTAAATGTGATGTATTCATTGACCTGGTTAGTTTATACATAAAAAATAAAAAACATATGAGTAGACTATAAATGATTAACATACTCTATGTCTCTTGGTCACCTGATGTATTTGAAAAATGGATTATATGATTATGTTGGCATTTATATGATGTATCCATTGCACACAGTTATGGAGATATATTTGTTTAATATAGATAATTACATATCCCTTTATCTCTTGAGTATTATTGATTCATTATTAGATTCCACACTTTGCTTATATTTATAGATTTAGGAATTAATAATTGTTCTCAATGATACAAAGGCCCATCGGGTCACATTTGGAAAATTAGAATAAATTTTATGGAACTTCTATATCCACCCCAAAAGTGTTTTGGAGGATATCTAGAAGAATGTTTTGATGGATTCTCAAAAATTATTGTTAGTTATAAGTTTTATTGATGTATATCTCGATAGTGATTGGGGATATTGTCTTTATTTAGTGTTTTATTTTGTTTGATTGGATGTCTTGGATATTAAAAATACCTCACATTGTTTACAAAGACCTCATATTATAATACCACACAAACTCATGTTGTTTAAAATTCATATTTTCTATATTGGATAATTATAATTTCTCACAACATTGTTAAATTGCCTTTTTTTAATTCTTTAATTACTTAGTTTTTATAATGTATTTTAAATGATTATGTAGTCTCGGTGTTATCTATAATTTATAGTTTTTCAAATTTTTTCTTCTAAGTATTAATTCATATGATTTATGAAATTCATATGAAATTATTTTGAATGAAATGTGAAATTGGTTTTAAAGTCATATAAAGTAAGTTTTTTAATGTTATAAGAATGATGTTTATGGAGAATCTAGAATCATATTTATGCATATATAGATTCATGTTTATGAACATATATAATGATGTTTACATAGATATTTCACATGCTTACACAAAAGCTAAAATGATCTGAATATAGATATGTATCATGTTTACAAAAAAGCTAAAATGTTTTTTACGTAGACATATTTCATACTTATGAAAATATACAAATGATGTTTATAATAAAATTATGTTTATATAAAATTAAAATGATATTTATGTAGATTTCAAAAATTATGATTACATAGATTCTAAAAATGATGCTTATGCAACAAAATAAAATGATACTTATGCATAATTTATTTTATCATTTTAAGAGAATTCTGATACTTTATTTTTATATCATTTTCATATTTCGATTTAGTGTCAGTTTATATGATTAGTTTTAACTGTTTTATTAATTTTTAAAATATATATAATTTATAATGATGATATTCAAACTATTTTTGAATTTTCTAATGAAGGATTAATCATGGGATATTTCTATAATAGTTAAAAAATATTATTCGATGTTTTTATTATTTATAACTATATTTGTCAGTGATTTTTTCTTAGGAAACACTCATCCAATCAAGAAGATCATGGAGTTATTGAATAGGTAATTTTTCATTGGAATGAGATCATCAGAACCCGTTAAAAATAACAACTCATATTTGATATTTTCATGCATTTCTTGTGATACACATAGATTGTTATAGAAAGATAATTTATGAAAGCAATTGATATTTTTGATATATGATTGGAAAAGTGTTAAAATTTATATTGTGACTTCCATTTCAACTGTGATCATAAGAGAGATTCAGTATTTGATCTATTTCTACTTAATGGTTCAAGTCTGTATTGAGTTTCATCATCTTTAACATTATGATATTTATTTCTTTCTAGTTTTCAAAATTATATCTTTCTTTACATTTATTTTTTGTGCTATAAATAGTCAGTTTATGATTTTCCCAATAAAAAGTACATCTGGAGTTCATTATACCTCTTACATAAAAGTTATGTCCTTAGGTTCTGACTCCCAAACAAAATTTAAAATTTCTTGATTGTGCTTTAGTCTAAGTAAAGATAGGATATATAGATTGGGTTATTCCCCCCATGTGAAAAAATGAAATGTCTATAAAAGTAAATCACTTCCTTTAAAAAGTGAGGTTTCTAGTGAGTATCATTTCTCTCACTGAGTAGATAGGTGTGAAGAGTGAATATGGGATCATTTGATATTAACTGCTATAAAAATTTAATGTTATTTATTTCTACTACATATATACAATTCATTAGTCATTAAATGGTTATACAGTTGAATATTAATGGGAGGATAATCTATGATATTTAACACTATTATAATAATCCATTTTAATTTTTAAAAGGTATATCCACCCCCCCCCCCCACCCTATATTGATTTTTTAACTTAAATTAGGATAAATAAGTCATATTAGAGCAAGTTACTTGTGAGGATACTTTAGCTCATATTATTTTTTATTGTGTAACTTGTCCTATACCTAACAATATGTTTCTATAGATAATAGTCAGAACTAATGGTCTAATGGATTATAAACCAATAATTTTTTAATTGGAGTAATTTCAAGTCTCATTCACCATTTCTATTTTGATAGGGAAGATATGATCTCAGTGCACATACAGTCTAGTTCAGTGGTTGATTGTAGGGGTTTTATTTATTATAAAATCATCAACATCGAGTGCCATTTTCATTCTTACTATAAACTCCCAACAGTTCCTGCATCCATAACTAAGTATGAACCTACTTTCTAAAGGCATGTGTTCAATTGGGGTTTTAGACCCAGTGACGCTTAGGGAATCACATTGGTCAAGAGGATGGGAAGTCAGTCTCATCACACCCTTTTGATGGGAATTATTTCTTACTCTGGGACTCTATTATTGATTTAATATATGTTCTTGAAACTCTTCCTAATCCCGATATAGTACCGGTTACCCTAACAAAATGATCTTGGGTTAAATAACCCCTATTCACAAAGGAAAGGGGAAAGTCTCATTATCGAATCCATCTATATATATCCAAGTTTATTCATCCATTTCCTAGTATTGAATATCTACTTTATGTGTTGAATTCATATGACCAAATACTTCAAAATTTACTACCATATAGGAAGGCGGTTAAAATTCTGAGGATGGGATTGAGGTATTATGAGGCATCCTATGTATCCTGATTATTATAAGAATCAAAAACCACATAGTTCATTAAACCCATGTAGTTTAAATTCATGAGTATAGGACATATTCATAGGCAGTTGGATGCTAGATATTTGAACTCGAGTCTCAAGGAGATGTCCTACGTATCCTGGTTATGGAAAAAAATTAGAGTTATCATAGTTTTATCACACCCTTTGGATTGGCCCTAAGGTGGATGTCCTCATATGGGGGGTTATATCACGCCACTCATCAAGTCTTACATACTCATATTTCCTTGGTTTTTGAGGGTTCATAATGCTAATGAGAAGATCATCGTGACTCCCTAAGACCATGTAATATATATTCAATGTGATAAACAAAGGATATTGTGTAGTCGGTATCACTACATATAGATGCAGGACTTTATGTAATGGGACTTCCCTTGGGATTTTTGATATGGATCTTGGACCTCGAGGAGTCGTTATACATATCCTAATTATAGTAGGAATTAGATGTTTCATAGTTCAGGTGTTTCTCAACCTACTAGAGGATGAGGTATTGATCCACCTATGGAAATGATTGGGTTTCAATGGTTGAAATGTTAAAGAAGTAGTGGGGTATTATAGTATATGTGAATGTCCACTTGAATTTTGGCTCAGTCCTTAGAAAGGAATCCTACGTATCCTGGTTATAATAAGAATCAGATTCCCCGTAGTATATTGAATTGGGGATTACACTCTAATGATGCTCGTGTCCTTGTATAGACTTATGGTGCAGACGATATAATCATTGAAACTCCCTAAGCCCATGTGATCTATGCTCGATGTGATAAAAAGGGGTGAAAAATGATCAGTCTCGTTACTCATGGATGTGGTACATAAGTGCTGGGACTACCCATGGGATGTTTTATATGGAGCTCAGACCTCAGGGAGGTGTCCTATGTATCTTAGTTATTTCAAGGATTAGATTTATCATAGTTCACTTGATCAAATCTTACACACTAACATTTCCCTTTGTTTGGGGATTACACACCGAGGGTGGAAAAAGTTTTCAAAACTTGGGATGTCCTATTGATTTGGACTACTTTCCTACCTGAAATGCATTGATTGTTTTCTTGACATGCCTTGGTTGTCTTCCTGACATGTCGAAGAATGTCTACAAGACATGTTAAAAGAAAATCATGTGATATAGTTTACTTATCTTAATTAAATTATATATACTGGATGGCATATCCAAGGGGTTGTCGCATGATCAGATTTGGATTGTCTGAGGGACATCACAAGACCCGGATGGTTTGTCCTAGAATCCATCACATGACCTGTCTATCTTGTCTAGTGGGTGTCGCGTGATATAGCTAATCTACCCTGGTTTCATCACAATATATGGCTAACAAATATAGAGGGAATCATGATAGCTGATATGATATGTCTCATAGGGTATTTCATATCCAGGATGACATGTCCAGAGGGCATTGTGAGACCTGGATGTCATGCTCAAAGGGTGTCACAAGAGCCAGTTGACATGCCCGAGTGCTTCCATGAGACTCGGTTGTCATGAACATATGCATTTATATGAGTCAGGTGATATGTCTTAAGAGAACAGTAATAATAAAATGATGAACCCTTAGGGTTTTGTGAGATCTGAGTGGCATGCCTGGGGGCACCATATGAATTGATTCAACACATCCAGGGGGACATCACATGATCTTAATGATACATAAAAGGAGTGTCTCATTATTTGAGCGACATGTCCTGGTGTCCTTGAGCATCTTGGATAGTTCATGAAAATTTCATAATGATCGATGTATATGTTCTTTTACTTAAGTCTCTCATATTTTTTACTTTTACTAGCCTTTATATCATGAGTGTCTTATACTTTTTTAGTGTTAGCCTATTTTAGGTTTTGCATGGTCTAGATGGTGTGTGGGATGTCCTTCGCGTGTCCTACCAGAAGTCCTTCGCATGATCTATAAATGATCATGTAAAGTGTTTATGCATGTCACATGATATCTCCATCTATTCTACAGTGTATTACCTAACAGAATACTTTCTAGTCATGAGTTCAATTTCTTTGAAAAATCCACTTTGGTTCTTGGATGTGCTGATGTTCTTGGATGAAAAAAAAATCCAACCCTGTTTCCAAGAGTCCAAAGTTCTATTTTTCATGATGGGGTGGGGAATTTATAGACCTCTCCATTGTGGTTGTTCACCAGTTTGTGTGGAGTATCTATCATGAATCCAGGCTAGAGTTGGTGAAGGGCTCTGGTGCCACACATCTTTGTGAGATTTTTCAGCAAACCGTTCTGAGGGAATCGCCTGATTTTCAGTGACCATGAGTCCATCCCATCGATTCCTACTTTATTGGATTATTACTAATTAATGAGGAATTGTTGATCATGTTATTATGCCAAAGTACTTCCCTATCATCATATTGACATGTAAAAGGGACTCTATGGGATCAAAGTTCCTATTGAAAGGACTTCACATGATCTTGGGTAACTTGTCTGGGTCTTTCCATGAGACAAGGCTGGTTTTTTAAGGGGCCTTCACAAGATCAGGTTTTATTGTCTAGGAGTCTTATAAGACTGCGTTTTAGTCATCCTTAGCACATCACAAGATTTTTTATGACCGTGATATCTCTCGCCTCCTTCCTTTTTATCCCCTTATTTTTATTTTACAAAGGTTAAGGATTATGTGAGTTTTCATGAGTGTTGTTGAGGAAATTTCTCTATTTTTAGGTGATTCTCTGTGTGAACAAAAAATATTCTATGGGTATGCACAATTATTTTATTGAAAAATCCTTTTGCTTGTCCTTGAGGAGCTGAATGGGGAGCACTGGGCTTCTAGGACATATCTGAGGCCTTTCGTGTGATGATGCTGATAAGCCAAATAGATTTCTCAAGATGAGTCGACCATGTCACCAGGGACTTGTGGTGTTGTTTGAATCACCAAGGGCACGTCATATGATTTTCATCAACCATGAGAGACTCTCACCTCTTCCCCTTTATTTTCTTTATTTTATTCCACAAAGGCTCAGGGGTCTTGTGAGTTTTTTTGGATGTTATCAAGGATAATTACCCTTACCATTGGTGATGCATCACATTATCCTTACAATTGAAATAATCCTCCACCATTTTTAAATTTAACTTCTATTTTCAAAGGATTTTTGGTTGGATTTTTAGGTGGTCGCCAATGTCAAACAACATGGCTTGGGGTACTTGTTTGGCTTCCACCATGTGGCCACTAGTTATTCAAGGTTCCTTCATAAGAGCATGAGGGTTTTTTAATGGGGATCCATAGGATCCACTTCAAGTTATGCACTACACATGGTTCTTTCTCATGACCTTATTATGTTCACGTGATCACAAGCCTCTTATAGGCTTTCCCAATCTGTGGTTTTTGGCCACCATCTCCATCCATTTCTTTTTCGGGAAAAATAATACTCATATTCAAGTATTTATTCCTTTTTTAATTTTCTAATTCTCATTTGGTAGGTGTCAACAACCCCCCCCCCCCCTCATGAGTGACGTCTGTGGGGACATGGTCTCGGTTCTAAGGAAAGTAAATGCCCGCCTGGGTCTTTGGTGGAATCATGAATCGGTGTCTTGGGTGATGTTTGGTCTACCAAGTGATGTTTGTTATTATGAAAAATTACCTATATATAGGGGGACGATATCCATTCATTTCATCAACTACTCACCCTTCAAAGTGTTCTAATATTTCCTCCATCGCATGCCTCCATTGCAAGACTGTTTTGTGAGTCCTTATTGTGATATTTGTTCTCAATCTTTTGTCGTGAACCCGTTTCGTGAGAACACTTTCACAAGACCGTTGTTTCTTAGGTGCTTGTCCATTCTAACTAAAAATCATACTTCAGTAATTATTTGAACTTCATCTATTAGAACTATGATTGTCTTAAGGGTTCCATGGGATCCATTTTCATGATCATATGATCAATTGAATATCATGAGAGTCACATGACCATGTCTAAGTCACACGATTGAGATTCTCTAAGGGGTCATGTGATTTCGAGATGCCCTCAAGGATTTATATGACCCATGATATGTTTGGGGTCAGACAATTTGAGGACTCCTTATGCGATTTGTGAATGCCTTAGCTAATTCATGTGAGACACATTATGTTGTGATAACTTTATGTATTTGTTTTGATAAGATATTATTATATATGTATGAAATATTACAATTACTTATTTTCATATGGATTTCGATTCTTACCAAGGTTTCTCAAATACAGCCAATCAAATGTCCATGATTAGTAAGAATCATAATGCAGATCCCCTATATCGTGTGTATACCGATAACAAGATCCCGAAGAGGTTCCTCTCATCTTATCTTTAGAATTATCCCTTATCTTATTGACTTCCTTCATACAGGTTTGGTTTTCTAGATGATGCTAGCATTTCTCCTCCATATTTTAACCTACCATCTCATTGGGTGTTAACTTCTATCAATTTCATTCAAATGATGATTATTGGGGGTGGTCAGCTGGTTACAGCTCAATCCCATGGTTTGTCTTATATTCTATAAAAGTCTCCTCTGGTCCCAGATAGCCATGATTTCACTCAGAAATCTATTACTCAAAGTTATTCAAGTATATTTTTCTCTTATCTGAGAAATCCAAGCATCATATGGTACTCAAAATGGGATCTTCATCCTAGAGATAATTTCTATTATAAGTGGTCATGGCCCTTCTAGGTCAAACAAATATATTTGTAGTTTTCTTATGATTTATATAGGGTTCATCTTTATGAATCTGTGTGGATCTCCCAATTTATCGTTTATCACCAGCCTGACCTCCTTAGAGAGATGATCATCTATTGTTTCCTTGGAACCAACACATTTCATTTTTCCTATGGTGAATTGGGCATCATCTTATGGGATATCTATTAATTGGGCGGGATTACACCCTTTGGAAAAATGTATGATGAGTTCCTCCCGGCTGCAGATTTCTAGTATGATCCTTAGTAGACTCTGTCGTTGGAGAGAGACATGCTTTTAATTGTTAAGAAGAAGCTAATAAAGGAGTTTGATATATGCTCTCTTATCTCTTTCAAGGATTGGATCAATGTTTTCCTTTTCAGCAATGGAGTCAGGCTAGCTATTATGCATCCTCATCGATGCCCTTCTCAGTAATTATACGACAGTGATGGCTCATATTGGGCCTTTTTAGTGGATGTATATTATACCTAATGGGAATATTGTGGGAACTCAGAGATCTCTCTATGCTTGATACTGGAAGTATTTATGGATGTGTTCTTGAATGGGTGTCTTTTATAATCTAGAGATTCATACTCAGGGATCTGAGTTAGCACATTAGTGATGGTGGCACGACTTGCATAAGGATGGAATCTTAATTTGGAAATATGAATCCTTTCATACCTTTACCAATTATTGAGCTATATTCAATAAGGTTGAAGTGCCCAGATCAGTGTGAATCACTGAGAGGGGGAGGGGGTGAATCAGTGATCCTTTAAAACTTTTTACTAATTGATTCTTAATCAATTAAACCTCTATGGCTTGTTAAGGCCTCGATCCACTCTTCTTATGTCTCTCAACCTTTCCCGGATAATGCAGTAATGAAAAGGCACAGGACACAAGGATTTACAAGGTTCGGCACCAAAGGCCTACATCCTTGCCATGCTCTCCCAGCATGGATTCTCCCATTATAATCTGTTAGTATTACAATGGTCGATACAGCTTCTCACCGTATCTCTCCTAAGTCCCACAGGAGGGTCTTTATACTGCGTCACACAGTGTTACCAGAGTCCCACTGGCCTGCTCTAGAATCCCACTGAAGACTTCTTCTCCCTGAGTCCCACAGGGTCTTCTCTTGGCTCCTCGAGTCGCATGAGTATCTCTTCTTCACTTTAACTTCTTTAAGTAACTTCAGCAGTCTGGGATAAAGACTGTTGGCCTTGCTCTGTACCTCTGATCACTTGTGATGATCAGTTCTTCTCGTCTTGCTCAGGCTTTATCTCCTTCTTCTGAGGATGACCTGGCTTCTCTCTTCAAGAATCTTCAACAGCCTCTGATAAGGTCTGCTGGTCTTGCTCAAAGCTTCTGATCACTTCTGTTGATCAGGATCTTCTCAATTACTGAATACTAAGACAACTGATGTCTTTAACTTTAGTCTGGTCCAGTCTCACATCAAATCATCTTCATGCACTGAGTGCATGGTATCTCTGCTTCCTCATGCACTGACTGCATGGCCTTCTCAAATCTCTTCAAGAACTCCTGGTCTTGGACAACTCAAATGCACACAACCAGATTTGTCTTTGTTCACGTGTGCATGTGCATGCATGTATGCATGCACTCCCCTTCTTCCTTCTCTCGGTGCAATAAACCCTCAAAGGGTGTAGTCAACTATAGCACACACCTTCTCACTTGAACTTCACACTTTGTTCAATGTGGTTACACACTTAAGAGTGTGTTCTCCTTTAGTGTGAGAGTCCTCTCTTTCTTCCTTCTTCTAGGTGTGTTCACTTCACTTAGTGCACACACACTAGGTTCGGCCTTCTTTTTTACTTGTTCATGTTGTTATTTGTTTTGCACACACTTGACTTTGGCCTCTTCCCTCTTCTTGTTGCACACCCTTAACCCGTAGGTTGTTCTTCAATTTTGCACACACAAAATGTGTCTTCACTTGGTGCACACACAAGGCATGCTAGCCTCGGGTCCTCTTCTCCACTTGGCACACACACGAGGCAAGGCCTCAGCCTTCTTTGGCACACACACACAATGTGTGTAAAACACAACCCGAACTCCACTTGTGTGCAGGCGCGCAAGGGTTGCGGCCAAACTTCTCAACACTACCGCGCAGGGGGCGCGGTGCACAGAGGGAACGTGCAAGGTCCTACCGCGTAGCCCAATCCTCCTTCCTGTCGCTCAAATAATTAGCGCGCAGGGTACCCTTCTTCTTGTCGCGCAAAGGTGTTGCGCGCAAGGGACTCCAGCCGCACAAGTAAACTTGCGCGGGGCTTCAAAATCTTCGCGAGGCAGAGCTCTCACGGGACTCGGATTTTCAACAGAGTTTCAGCAAACCTTCTCTGTGCTTTGGGCTCTCTTTTTATAGGTATAGAATCCTCAAAACATCCGCGTGGGATAAATCTCAAATCCCCGAAATATTTGGATCTTCAAGATTTTTTCAAATCTTGAACTTTCTCCTCGGTTCACCGCGGGTTCTTCTCTTTTTATTTTCCTTCACATTTATTTCACCTCTACGTGCATGGAACGTGTTCATGCCTCTTTTTAGGCCCATGCATGCAAAGCACGAACACCACATGGCCTCGGCACCTTCGGTTTGCCTTCGGCCAAATCTCAAATTCTTCTTCTCATCGCATGCAAACTCATATTTATACATGAATGTGTTCGTAGAGGCCAGACGATCACCATGGAGGTCTCGGTTTGCTCGGAGGTGGCCGGGAACTCGAATTCTGCATTCGGGAGGCCTCTGGTTCAGCGGCGGCTTCGCGGGGTGGTCTTCGGCTGAGCTCGAGGAAGACGATGTGGCAGCCGTCGGATCAGATCTTCGGACGGCCGTGATCAGATCATCGCGTGCGGGATGCGATGAGCGGCTGTGATCAGCCACGCGATTGGATGGGCGGCCAGGATCTCTTCCGCGGAAAAATCCCGCGTCCCACATCGAAACAACTCGTGGAATTTCTGCGGTTTATCAAACATCCGCTGCCCCTTTCACCGCAATTGAACTTCCCCCTCCACGGTGCCGCCCCGCACCGTGTTCTCTCTGCGGGCGCGCTCTGCGCCCACTCTGCTCCCTGTGGGCGCGCCACTGGCGCCCACTATGCATCCTCGAGCGCGCTCCTCGTGCTCACGCTGCGCGGGCTTCATCACCGCGTGGCTTCGGGGCTTATACACGCCCCCCCGCCCTTCTACCTCAGGGAGCGCCTTGGCCTTGAGGGTTCCCCATGGGCGTGGCGCCTTAGGCCCATATGTGCCTTGGGTGATCCCTCGGCTGGCCTCCTTGGTGGCCATATTTTTGGCTAAGTGTTGAATTAAAACACTATTAAAAACAAAGTTCTCCATATGAAACATGCCAAACCAAGTGCCCTTCTTTCTTCCTCCCATTTCTTCATTTCTTCTTCATAAGAATTCTTCCAATCTCCTCAACATATATTCATTACTTAGGAGGGAAATTCTTGAAGGTTCTTCATCAACCGAGCTCCTGAATCAGATAATTCTTCAATGTTCTTCATTGATCTAATCAGAGATCAAATTGGATCTTCTTCACATTCACATGCACTAGGAGATAGTGCATGGACATCTTTAATCCACTTCATCCACTCAGTAGTTGTGGATGGATCATCTTCATCTCCTCATGCATTGTTATGACAATGCATGGTCTTCAAACATTGTTGTGACTTGGTATCATCAGGATACAAGTTCTATGAACTTAAAGATCAGCTCAACAATCGTCAGATGTAACTAGAGAATGTTTCAACCACATCTCCTATGCCACTTAGTGAATCTCCTAAGTGACATGCATCTTGGTACTATGGCCATTCTCTCTTCATCACCAACACCATCACAACCTTTGGCATTCACATCTTGACAATTCTTGACATCCATTCATTCTAAGACAACAACATGTCTCATTGAAAACAAATGCAACACAGTGCACTTCAATCTCCCCCTTTGTATTTGTTGTCAATACACTCCTTTAGCACATATGAATGGGTTAATATGTGTGCCAATATTTTCTCCCCCTTATTGGCAATCAAATGCAAAGGTGTGGTGTGGTACTCTTCCACAATATCTCTTCCTCCCTTTGAATAGCATCTTCTTGAAAAACACTAGGAGAGGGATGATGTCACATGTTCTTCTTTAGCAAAGAACCTTTAGTTGATCAACTCTAAGTCTACTTGGGCAAACCCGGTGTAGAAAACAAGAGTGATATAACCAAGGAACTCAATGCTGTCCAACATTCACAATACATGTGAGATCATGCTTAGGGGTTTAATTTTTTGTAGATATTCAATGAATTGTTGAATCCTGCACATACTTCACAAAACACATTAGAATGTTCAGGTGCAAAGATAAAGCTCCCCCTTTCATCTACTTTCTCAAGATGATATTAATTTCAGAACATCATCTTCTCCAGATTGGCTCCCCCTCAAGGGGTGCACTCCATTCTGTCCAAACCATCCTCCAGTTGAGAATGATCATCATCTTCAATTCCCTGCAATGTCAGCACATGTAAATACCAATAGTATAAGGGAATAATATGGAACCTCCTTGGTTCATCAATGTGAACAACAAGGTTGAGAAGATTCTCTCAACCGAGATGTCCCATTTTCACCATTCTTCACACTTGCACATCTGATCTTCATTGATGATTGTGCTGGTGTGGTTCTCAAAACATCTTCATGTGAAACCTTCTTCTTCCCTTTTGCTTTAGCAATTGCCAGAGCTTCATCTTCAACTCTTTGTAGTTCTCTGGCAAGTTGCAACTGATGTGTCCATATGACAAGTAAATCATTTGGAAGAGTGGCCTCAGTTTTGGAAGTTCCACATGGTTCTTTGGATGCTGCTAAGCTACCTCTCTTAGGCAACTTATTTTCAATCAATCCCTTCTTCTTCTGGATTGATTGTCTTTTGGAGTTCAGTCTGCTTCTATTTAGTTTCATGGATTCTTTACAAAGGTCCATGATGTGTCCTTTCTTTCCACAGTAGAAGCATGTTTTCTTGGTGGTCCTTCTGGATGCATCACCCTTCTTGGATTTCAATTCCAAGGACTTCTCTTCATTCTTCAAACTCTTCTTGGGAGCATCTTCCACTTTCTTCTGCTTTCTTCCCAAGGAATCTCTCTTATCCAGGTTCAGTGATCTTCTCTTCATTCCAGCTTCGGATACATTCGGAGATTGATATGTATCAACTCTTTGACCACTTTTGCAACCATCCCAGATGTTGTCAAGTAATCCAAATCTATTTGCAGTAAACAGATGTCTCTGGACCTGTGGATGTTTCTTCCTTCCTTCTGGCTTGCTCCCCCTTGGCATGGGCTTCCTCTGTGCTTTGGCATTCAGTGGATTGTACCAACAATCCTTTGCACAATGCCCATACTTGTTACAACACCAGCATTGTCCCACGAATCTTGACCTCTTCAGTCCTTCTGATTGTAGGGTACTCTTCTTGACCTGTTGTACTGTTTCAGGAGAGCTCTTCTTCTTTACTGTCTTCATCCATATTTGTTTGGAATTATTCTTCCATCCTGCACTTTTTGTGGAAACACAATTAGAAGCATCAGTACAAGATGGTATGGATGGTACCTTCTTTCTAGAAGATGTTGCACTTTTATTAGAGGATGTCTTTCTCTTAGAATCATCCTGCTCAAAGCATACTTGAGTAGCAACATGTCTTCTTCCAGCTGACTGGGAGGATTCAGCTTTAGGTGATTGCAGATGTTTCAATATCACCTCCAGTTCTAAGTATTTCATGTTGAGGGAGTTCTTCTCATCCTCAACAGTTCTTATCTTTCCTTCCCAATTCTCCACCAGTTGTTTCATCTGGTCTTCATGCACCTTCTTCAATTCTTCCAATGAATTGTCCAGCTCCTTCACCAATTTGACTTTTTCTTCAAGTTGAGCATCTCTGACATTCATTGAAACTTTATGCCTCTTTTCCAGTGCATGGAAAACATCTCTGACCAATATCATAAATAATTCTTTCTCAGAAAGTCTTCTTTGCAATTCTTCAGTAGTTTCTTCATATCTTTCATTGCAAAGGGAAACGGTTTCATCTTTAGCCTTCACCAGCTTTCTGAGAGTGTTGGTTATGCCAACCCTTTTTGCCAATTGATCTTCCATTGCATTGGCTTCTTCTTCTAACTGTGATTTTTCTTCTTGAAGATCAAGGATGCCTATAGCTATACACATTGCCACTTCCTTGGGGACTGTCTTCTGAAGATATTTGATTGCATTTTGAAGATCATTCATTATTCCAACTTCATCATAGCTAGGACAGGCTTTCTTCATCTTCTTGGCCTGTTTCTTCTTTCTATTTTTCTGAGTCTTGGCAGATATCTCCATTTGAGGCTGTTCACTCATTTCCTCAAATCTGCACTTCATAAAGACTCCCTTGGATCTTTTAGAGGTAACCTCGCTCTGATACCAATTGAAGTGCCCAGATCAGTGTGAATCACTGAGAGGGGGAGGGGGTGAATCAGTGATCCTTTAAAACTTTTTACTAATTGATTCTTAATCAATTAAACCTATACGGCTTGTTAAGGCCTCGATCCACTCTTCTTATGTCTCTCAACCTTTCCCGGATAATGCAGTAATGAAAAGGCACAGGACACAAGGATTTACAAGGTTCGGCACCAAAGGCCTACATCCTTGCCATGCTCTCCCAGCATGGATTCTCCCATTATAATCTGTTAGTATTACAATGGTCGATACAGCTTCCCACCGTATCTCTCCTGAGTCCCACAGGAGGGTCTTTATACTGCGTCACACAGTGTTACCAGAGTCCCACTGGCCTGCTCCAGAATCCCACTGAAGACTTCTTCTCCCTGAGTCCCACAGGGTCTTCTCTTGGCTCCTCGAGTCGCACGAGTAGCTCTTCTTCACTTTAACTTCTTCAAGTAACTTCAGCAGTCTGGGATAAAGACTGCTGGCCTTGCTCTGTACCTCTGATCACTTGTGATGATCAGGTCTTCTCGTCTTGCTCAGGCTTTATCTCCTTCTTCTGAGGATGACCTGGCTTCTCTCTTCAAGAATCTTCAACAGCCTCTGATAAGGTCTGCTGGTATTGCTCAAAGCTTCTGATCACTTCTGTTGATCAGGATCTTCTCAATTACTGAATACTCATACAACTGATGTCTTTAACTTTAGTCTGGTCCAGTCTCACATCAAATCATCTTCATGCACTGAGTGCATGGTATCTCTGCTTCCTCATGCACTGACTGCATGGCCTTCTCAAATCTCTTCAAGAACTCCCGGTCTTGGACAACTCAAATGCACACAACCAGATTTGTCTTTGTTCACGTGTGCATGTGCATGCATGTATGCATGCACTCCCCTTCTTCCTTCTCTCGGTGCAATAAACCCTCAAAGGGTGTAGTCAACTATAGCACACACCTTCTCACTTGAACTTCACACTTTGTTCAATGTGGTTACACACTTAAGAGTGTGTTCTCCTTTAGTGTGAGAGTCCTCTCTTTCTTCCTTCTTCTAGGTGTGTTCACTTCACTTAGTGCACACACACTAGGTTCGGCCTTCTTTGTTACTTGTTCATGTTGTTCTTTGTTTTGCACACACTTGACTTTGGCCTCTTCCCTCTTCTTGTTGCACACCCTTAACCCGTAGGTTGTTCTTCAATTTTTCACACACAAAATGTGTCTTCACTTGGTGCACACACAAGGAATGCAAGCCTCGGGTCCTCTTCTCCACTTGGCACACACACGAGGCAAGGCCTCGGCCTTCTTTGGCACACACACACAATGTGTGTAAAACACAACCCGAACTCCACTTGTGTGCAGGCGCGCAAGGGTTGCGGCCAAACTTCTCAACACTACCGCGCAGGGGGCGCGGTGCACAGAGGGAGCGTGCAAGGTCCTACCGCGCAGCCCAATCCTCCTTCCTGTCGCGCAAAGAATTAGCGCGCAGGGTACCCTTCTTCTTGTCGCGCAAAGGTGTTGCGCACAAGGGACTCCAGCCGCACAAGTAAACTTGCGCGGGGCTTCAAAATCTTCGCGAGGCAGAGCTCTCACGGGACTCGGATTTTCAACAGAGTTTCAGAAAACCTTCTCTGTGCTTCGAGATCTCTTTTTATAGGCATAGAATCCTCAAAACATCCGCGTGGGATAAATCTCAAATCCCCGAAATATTCGGATCTTCAAGATTTTTTCAAATCTTGAACTTTCTCCTCGGTTCACCGCGGGTTCTTCTCTTTTTATTTTCCTTCACATTTATTTCACCTCTACGTGCATGGAACGTGTGCATGCCTCTGTTTAGGCCCATGCATGCAAAGCACGAACACCACATGGCCTCGGCACCTTCGGTTTGCCTTTGGCCAAATCTCAAATTCTTCTTCTCATCGCATGCAAACTCATATTTATACATGAATGTGTTCGTAGAGGCCAGACGATCACCATGGAGGTCTCGGTTTGCTCGGAGGTGGCCGGGAACTCGAATTCTGCATTTGGGAGGCCTCTGGTTCAGCGGCGGCTTCGCGGGGTGGTCTTCGGCTGAGCTCGAGGAAGACGATGTGGCAGCCGTCGGATCAGATCTTCGGACGGCCGCGATCAGATCATCGCGTGCGGGATGCGATGAGCGGCTGTGATCAGCCGCGCGATTGGATGGGCGGCCAGGATCTCTTCCGCGGAAAAATCCCGCGTCCCACATCGAAACAACTCGCGGAATTTCCGCGGTTTATCAAACATCTGCTACCCCCTTCACCGCAATTGAACTTCCCCCTCCACGGTGCCGCCCCGCACCGTGTTCTCTCTGCGGGCACGCTCTGCGCCCACTCTGCTCCCTGCGGGCGCGCCACTAGCGCCCACTATGCATCCTCGAGCGCGCTCCTCGTGCTCACGCTGTGCGGGCTTCATCACCGCGTGGCTTCGGGGCTTATACACGGCCCCCCGCCCTTCTGCCTCAGGGAGCGCCTTGGCCTTGAGGGTTCCCCATGGGCGTGGCGCCTTAGGCCCATATGTGCCTTGGGTGATCCCTCGGCTGGCCTCCTTGGTGGCCATATTTTTGGCTAAGTGTTGAATTAAAACACTATTAAAAACAAAGTTCTCCATATGAAACATGCCAAACCAAGTGCCCTTCTTTCTTCCTCCCATTTCTTCATTTCTTCTTCATAAGAATTCTTCCAATCTCCTCAACATATATTCATTACTTAGGAGGGAAATTCTTGAAGGTTCTTCATCAACCGAGCTCCTGAATCAGATAATTATTCAATATTCTTCATTGATCTAATCAGAGATCAAATTGGATCTTCTTCACATTCACATGCACTAGGAGATAGTGCATGGACATATTTAATCCACTTCATCCACTCAGTAGTTGTGGATGGATCATCTTCATCTCCTCATGCATTGTTATGACAATGCATGGTCTTAAAACATTGTTGTGACTTGGTATCATCAGGATACAAGTTCTATGAACTTAAAGATCAGCTCAACAATCGTCAGATGTAACTAGAGAATGTTTCAACCACATCTCCTATTCCACTTAGTGAATCTCCTAAGTGACATTCATCTTGGTACTATGGCCATTCTCTCTTCATCACCAACACCATCACAACCTTTGGCATTCACATCTTGACAATTCTTGACATCCATTCATTCTAAGACAACAACATGTCTCATTGACAACAAATGCAACACAGTGAACTTCAAAGGTATCACCCATTACATGATCAATGGTCCTCTCTAGTTTTTGTTAGGTTGGATAGGGGAGCACTTTCATTGTTATGAATATTACAATGCCAGCTGGATCCCTAATGATTCATCCCACCCCAGAATGTTGAATATATAGGGAGTTGGGTCTATGTTTCTAATCCCTACTGAGGTTAAAGATGTGCTGAGACAATATAACAGCTTTCATTTAACTCCCTTTCATGCACCAACTAGAATAATTACTAATAACGGCAGGGGTTCCCTTGATTAAATGTCATATATGATCTCTCTTCAAGATGGGGTTCTCGCAACCAAAGTGTACGATCTAGTTATCTATGAATCTTATTCACCTTATTGATTCACTCATTAGTTTGGATGCATTAAAATTATCTCCCCTATTACTTTGATCATTTTTTTAGGGGAGATACATCATGGATTCATCCACCAGTTTTGGAAGATAATGGCTTGTAAAGATACTGAGGATGTGATCATACTTCCTCCTGTTTATGATTCCATCTTCCTTACCCATGATTATGCCCAAGATTTGTTAGCATCTTACCCAGGTGGTGTTCTAGGCCAGCTAGTTTGTCATGTGGATAGGATTTTTTCTTCACCAAACCCTCTATCTGTAGAAAAAATAGAGCTAATTGAATACCTATGCAAGGTTTCAAGGAATAAACCTCATTCTAGTGATGACTTCCCCAATAATGGATTAGAATCCATTGAAGAAGTTAGTCTTTTAGAATAAGCTATGGATGATATTACCATCGAGAGAGAAGTATATGAGGATTATTCCCCCTTCTCCTTACCTACTCAATTGGTTAATCCTTATGTTGTTCCCACTTTATTTGTCATGAAGGCTCAAATGAAACATAGGAAGATCTAGAAATATATTCATTATTTGATTACTGAGACTCTTGTGAAAACATTTCGTGACTATGGGTACCACCTTCATTATTTGTTTGATGACTTGGGGGTATGTGGTTTTGTTTGAAAACCATTGTATGATATCATGATAAAAAATTTCTAGACTCGATGGGGTCTGGATACAATTGAAATATATTTTCATGATCTTGTAGATGGGTCGCCCCTTTCTAGGAAGATGAGGGAGACATTAGAGGCATTGGATCGGGGTTGTCAGTTGATATCTGAACTACAAGCTTATATGGATTCCCAGACTTCACAAATATGGATATGTGAGGATATTATTGATAGTATAAGGTTTGGTCATTTGACATTATCATCCTAATTGATTACTTCTCATAAAAGGGTCAAAGAGTTGACTACTTTGTTTGAGACTCTCTGTCCTGAGGCAGAAGCAGAAGAGGTTGGGAGAGAGGCACTCCAACGTTCAATCGATGCTTCTTGCCAGACTCTTACTGACATTTCTAGTGAATCTAATCAAATTTTACCATAGTTTAACCTTTGTAATGCACTCTGTTTTTTAAAATACTTCAGAGAGACTCCAAAATGTGGAGATTCCTCCTTTTTTTATATTGTAAATGAAATAATTTTCTGAACTTTCCATATTACTATCGAGCTCCTTTTCATCCATTATATTCATGATATTTCATCATTATGATATTATGTGAATCACTAAAAATACCTATCCTTTTCATAATACCAATAATGCCTGAATATATGGATTCAAATATTTAAATCATAATAGATTCTTCTTCAGGAAATTCTCATGAATTCCCACCAACACGAGACTACTTACTGACATATATGTCCTAGTTATCTTGATGTTACTTGATTTATAGGAGGAAATTTGGGTATAACATATGTCCTATAGGGAGAGTGATCTTATTTTGTTAAATCTGATTGGATCAGTGATAATAGATTGATTATTTTAGGTCCATGTGATGGGACTTACAAGATCCTGTGGACTAAATCATTTTTGTAACATAGTTTAGGGTCTTTTATCTCAGACTTGATATTACTTTTAGTTTAGGTTCTTCTAGATTGGACCATTTCTATACTTTAGTTTGGGTTCTTCTATATTTGAATTTACATTTCACTATAGTTTAGGGTCTTCTAATTCATACCACTATTGTACAATAGTTTAGGGTCCTCTAGATTAGACCTTTTTGTGCTATAGTTTCAGGTCTTCTAGCTTGGACCTTTATTGTACTGTAGTTTAGGGTCTTCTAGATCATACCTTTGTGATTATATGTAGTTTAAAGTCTTATTGTCGTGATTTTATAGAATATAGGTCTAGAATACTAGGGATGAATCAAAACACTATGGGGTGTTGAGTTCCATCATGGTGTTTCTATGGCTCACGAGGATTGGACATCCCTCCTTACGAGGCCAATATGTCTTTGGTAGGTGGGTATGAGCCCTTCTGTGTTAGTAGCATGGTCGAACTGAGATATCTCTTTTCCTTTCCAAGGTCTATAGAATATTCATGGAGGTAACATAGTTGAGGGAGAAATAATAGGGTAGCTAGGCCCATATGGATAGTTTGAATATGGTGACATAATTCATAACCCAAAATTTTGATTCAGTGAATATGGAATGGGTCAGACATAACGAGTATGTCCCATGGAACTCTAAGATGCCAGGTTCTACCACAGTGTCTCCAGGGATCACGACAATTAGAAATACCTTATACTAGGCCAAGGTGTCTCTAGTTTATGGGTATAATCCCTTTTAAATTAGTGGCATGGTTGAACCAATAGATCTATTTTCCTTTCTAGGGTCAGGAAAGATTCGTGAAGACTCAAACATTCAGATGATAAAGTTGGGTCTGGAGGAAGGTTGTCCAAGAAAGGTTCTGGAACCCTAGGGAAATCCATATATTGGTTATAAAGATTGATCCCTATTCCCTGTGGTTTTGAATCACAAGGTGTGGTCCATCAAAGGATTAGTAATGAATTTTTGTATTCCATCCTTAATAAAGGGTACAAAACACGGTGATGTAACATCAAGGATGCTGGATCTATTTGAATAGTCCAGTATGAAGTTTTTAAATCATAGTCCAAAGTGATAAATTCATGAGGAAGGTGTGGGACAATCACACCAAAGATATATTAAAACATTATCAGGTGATAAGTTTTTTTGTGATGATGTCAGGCGCACAAGAATCAGAAATCCCTTTATATCAGACCAAGATGTCCCTAGTTGGTGGGTCTAAGCCCTTCTACATCAGTAGCATGGTCAAGTAGAGAGGTCTCTTTTCTTTTTAAAGGGATATGAAAGGTTTGTGATGACCCAAGTAACTTTAAATCATGAAGTGTGATTTATGAAAAATGTAAGATCCAAGAAAGGTTTGAGCGCCCTAAAAGTTACACCACCACCTAGTGAACATATTCTCACAGTGAGGAAATGTGAAAAATCATTTATATAACTTTTCCATGGATTAGGGGGTATATAGAACATATATTGGATTTTACTAGTGTTATAGAATATAACCTATGAGCTTTATGCCTTTTATTTGTGCCATAATTTTTTTCCTAAAATCTGGTGATGAAAAGTTTAGTAAGTGAATGCTTGAAATTTTCTCAGGTTTTCTTTTGTGAGTTTTCAACTTGATAAGTTTTGTGTATCTTTTGCTAGCAGTTTAAGGTCCTGTGATTCGGACCATTATAGGCTAGATTTTAAGGTCGTACATTTTTTACTAAAGTGTGGGTATTTTAAGTTCATGAGACTTATAGAACTAATATGGGAGATGTTACATAAGAACCTAATTAAGATTCATAGAGTCAAGAGTACTCTAACATCCTTCTGAGAAAGAGATGTAAGTGTTGTAAATTACAGATCAAGGTTTTCAGGTCATGAGTAATGATATGAAACAATAATTTTTTGTATAACCTAAAATAGTCTTAGGTGATAAGTTCCTCCATGGTGACATTAGGCTCACGAGAATCAAAAATCCCTTTATAATAGGCCAATATGTCTTTGGTTGGCAGGTTTGAGCCCCTCAGTTTCAGTATCATGGCCAAGAAGAGATATCTATTTTCTTTTTCAAGGGAAATGAAAGGTCTATAGTAACTGGAGGTGATCAATACATGAAGTGTGGTGTGTGTATTGAGGTGATTTAAAATATATTATAATCACCCCATACCCTGGTTTACCGAGGTAAGGATCTTATGGTTCTTTGATAAGGAATGATAATGGGTGATGGCCTAAACATTTTATCATCGTGTAGTGGGGATGTTTTCTGTGCAGTTTAAGATCATGCAGTATGGAAGTATTTGCTGTGTAGTTTTAATGTCCTGCAACCAGAAAATTTACCTTGAAATTTAACGTCATGTGGTAAGGATGTGGGAACCAACATGAACAGATGGAAATGTTGTAGTTGAGCCCAAGGGTGGAAGTCCAAGTGTCACTATGTGTCTCATGAAAATAAGAATCAAACCACATGTAGTTCTAAGGATCTGTGTAGTTTATCACCATGCGGTGAGGATGTGGATCCCTTGATGTGAAGTGGTGGTATTATATTTAGTCTTGTGAATGGAATTATGGGTGATACTATGTATCCCATGGTTATGGGGAATCAAGAAACATGTATTTATTAATGAATTTTCCTATGTAGGTCTAACCCGTACACAAATAGGGTTCATATTTATATTGATTAGTTTTGACTGGGCCTAGTATTGGAAATCCAAATGTCACTATGTATCCTATGAGGACAAGAATCAAGCCACATGTAGTTCTTTAATAGGAAACACTATATGTAGTTCTAACTCATACGTAGAGGTGGGAATTGTTTCCATCGATTATTATAGCTAGACCTAGGATTAGAGA
This sequence comes from Viscum album, assembly GCA_963277665.1. Lineage (NCBI taxonomy): Eukaryota > Viridiplantae > Streptophyta > Magnoliopsida > Santalales > Viscaceae > Viscum > Viscum album. The sequence goes on along the minus strand of CAUJRU010000417.1, from coordinate 55,749 downwards.
TCCAGGAATCACTATGTATCCTATGATGATAGGAATCAGTCCACATGTAGTTATTAAGGAAGTTTTCAGTTTAATTTCATACAACAAGGATGAAGATGGAATGATGTGGAAAAGTGGTGATGTTCCAGTTAGGCCCATGAATGAAATTCTAGGTGTCGCTACATATCTCATGAAAATAAGAACCAAGACACACATAGTTCTTGAAGAATCATGAAATTTAACGTCATGAGACAAGGATGTGGGATCCCTAATGTGAAGTGGGATAGAGTAGTTAGAGGTGTGGTATAATATAAACACCAACTGTAATGGTCCTCTCGGGCGAGGTCCATAGGATTTGTGGTTTCATGTTGTGTAGGGGACATTAATTGTGTAGTTTAACGTCATGTAGTGAGAACTAATGGTGTACCTTTTAAGGTCTTTCATTCATGACCTAGATGGTCCCATTGAAGCTAATATGGCTTGTTCATATGGGGAAGCCCTTTTCGGAACTCCTAATCCCACATGATCTATTCTCAATATGAGAAACAAGGAATGGAAAGGGTTCATATCACCATGAAGAGGCCTTTAATAAGTAGGATGGGGTATTTTGCATCATGTGGTGGCTAGAACAAGACATAGGATTGAGGCATCCATGTGTATCTAGTTGGAAATGATAATCAATACCTATGTAGTTCTAGGAAACCCATTCATTTTAATGTCATACGGAAAGGAAATTTTCCATGTGGTTTAATGCCATGCGGTAAGTAAATGAATCACCCGATGTAAAAGAAAGGGAACATTATGGAACCATGCAGTTTAACATCATGTATTAAGGATTTGGGTCACCCAAAATGAATGAAGATGGAATTCATGGGCCCATGAAGTTTTTATTCATGGGGTAAGGATGAGAGATTCCATTCAATTTAACATCCTGCTTTTAGGATGCACCGGTACAGTTTAACGTCATGTGACCAGGACAAATAGTGGGACTTACACTAATGTGGATTCCTAGGGTGATGACTATATGAATTATTTCTTGATAAATCTCTCATTTTTGGGTGGTGTGACATGTTCCCCATCCATTGTGGACAATAAATAAGCCCTGTTGTGATAGACCTTATGTATGATGTATGGTCCTTCCCATTTGGGTTTCATCTTCAGGGGATTCTTTCCTGGTATCATTGGGGTTTTTAGGACCATTACCAGTTCCCCTTAGAGGAATGAGTGGAGGCAAACCTTTTTATTTAATTCCTGCCAATCTGATTCTGACAGACCTAGAGGTTGTGAAAAGTGCACAACCTATCCTCATCGAGCCACTCCAATTTGTCCAGTTGCTTCTATGATTGTTCATCATCTGAAAGTTGTCCGCAAATGGCTATTCAAAGTGAATCCATCTAGACTTATACAGGTAACACCACCTCATTCTCATACACCAATAAGTATGGTTTTTCCTGTGTGGAAGTACATGTGGTGGTACGGTAGGCCCATAAAGCATGGAAGAGTTTTCCCAGCCAATACTCTTGTTCTCCATATTATGGATTAAATTTGATAGAGACTTTTTTAAGTCCTATATCTATCCATTTTCCATTACATGATAGTGATATGAGTGATTGGACTCAATATTTTACTCTTGGTATAGTCTCTTCAACTCTTTATAATAGAATTTTGTGTTGTTGTCTGTCAATGTTTTGTAAGGGACTCCGAACCTGGTGATGATATGGGACTTTATGAAGTTGATGATGTTCTTCATCTCGACCTCCTTGAGGTGTATATCCTTAGTCCACTTGGAAAATAAGTCGGTGGTAGTAAAGGATTTACTTGAACTACTTAGTTGTGGTTGGGGGATATGGCCCCATGACATCCATTCCCCAAACGTCAAATGTCCAGGAATATTTAGTTATATATAGAAGTTACAGGGGTTGATGGATGAAATTATCATGGATATGGTATGCATAAAATTTCTTGGTCTATTCCATGTAGTCTTGTATTATGTTTTTCCAATAATATCCCAACCTCCTAATATGGTGTGAGAGCCTAGTCCCAGATTGATGGGTGCCATAGGAACCCACATGGAATTCTTAAATGACTGTGGAAATCTCTCCTTATGCCATTAATATGAGGTGTATTCCATCAAATCCATGCTTATATAGGGTTTTCTTATCATTTGGACCATCCTGTAATGTGAAGTTTTCTACACGGCACTAAATTTATTCCCTTCCATCTCAATATATTGGGACAATCCTGTTTTGAAGATAACTGATTAGGGGATCCATCTATCTAGGGGTGGTTATTGGTTCATCACACTCTGGGGTGATGTTGACCTGATTGATTTCTTCTATATCACATATGAAAATCACTAAGACCGTTATTCAATGTGTGATATTGAATATTATTTCTTCCTGATCAGGGTCGGCCAAGATGGTTTCTAAATTGGTCAATGCGTTGGTGTGAGAATTTTGTGATTGAGGAACATGATGCAAAGTGGGCTCAAAGGGAAACTCTTCCATCATTCCCCTGATGTATCCAGTGATAGGGTCAAGTTCATCCTTTTTTATGGCATATTCACCATTGATCTACTTTATCATTAATTTTGAGTCCCCTTTGATATTTAGGTAGGATATGTATATTTGTAGGGCTAGTTCCAACACAACAATGAGGGCTTGATATTTATCCTCATTATTTGTGCATCCTTTGGATAGTGATAAAAGAGTAGGGAAAAACTACTTTTTCTAGAGAGACAAATACAATCCCTAGACCAACCTGATTGAGGTTCATGTTTTCCATACTTGCACTGATGGGGCTTCGAGAGGCTCCATAAAATTACATTTCACATGTCTATGGGTGTTATGGGAATATAATACCTCTTCATTTAGAAGCATGGTGTCCTCCTATGTATTTTCTAGGGTAGGATGTGTTGCAAGGAAAGAATCTAGGGCTTGTCCTTTCACTGAATTATGTGATATGAACTAAATGTCATATTGTTGTAGAATGATCTCCCATCGAGCCAAGAAACCATTCAACATTGGAAAGCCAAGGATGTACTTGAGTGGATAGATATGAGAGACCATATAGACTTTATGGTGTTGTAATTAAATCCTTATATTTTTTACTATGAAGATGAGTGCAAGGAAGTTATTCTCGACATCAGAATATTTGGTCTCAGTAACTGACATCATACAGCTAAGGTAATAGGTACTGTTCTCACTCCCCACGTCATTTTTCTATGTGAGGAGGGAACCTAGTGTGATTTCCATAGTTTCCACATATAAAATGAGTGGCCTCTATTACATTGGAGACATCAGGACTGGTGGGTGTAGGAGATACTACTTTAAAATCTCTAAGGATTCTTGGTAGTCATCGTCCCATCGATAGGTGATTCCCTTCTCCATTAAGCTGGTGAAGGGGAGATATTTTTTGTCCAGGTTGGCTATGAAATTCAAAATGTAGGTGAGGTTCACTTGGAGTCCCCTCAGTTATTTAAGATTTATAGGGGTTACATTTCTATAATTTCACTAATATTTTCTAGGTTTACCTCTATGTCATGGTGGTGCACCATAAATCCAAGGAACTTCCTTGATGTTACCCCAAAAGCATATTTCAATGGATTCATCTTCAGACTATGTTGTTGCAGCTTGTTGAATACTGTTTGAAGATTCGTGAAGTGATCACATCATTGACAGTATTTGACCACCTGGTCATCGACATAACATTCAGCTATCATTCCCATAAATGGATTAAAGATATGGTGCATGATGTGTTGGTATGTGGTTCCAACATTCTTCAAGCCAAAGGGTGTGACCTGATAGAAAAATATCCCCTGGGGCACTCTGAAGCTAGTTTATTCTTCATCTTTATGGGACATATTTATCTGGTTGTATCCCGAATACCCTTCCATTAAGTAAAGGGCTTGGAATCTAGTATTTTCATCGATAAAGAGTTTCATGGTTGGTAATATGAATTATTCCTTTGGGAAATATCGATTAAGGTCTCTAAAATCAATCCAAACCCTAACTGCCCATTCTTTTTCTTGATAGGGATGATGTTTTTGATCCATCCTGGGTATTACACTTCTTTGATAGAGTAGTATTTGATAAACTTATTGACCTCCATCTTTACATTGGTGGAATGGGAGGGGTACATCCTCCTAACTGCATGCTTGAATCCTTGATGCTCATTGGGTAGTCTGATATGGTGTATAGACACATATGGATTCAGTCTGGTTATTTCTATGTAGTTCCAAGAAAATGCATATCAATGTTTCTTCATAAATGAGATATACATATATTTCTCTTCAAGAGGCATGGAGGCACTAATCAATATAGGTTATAGGTCTTATTTTATTCGCAGATTTATTTTCCTGAGCTCATCAATGGTGGTGGATACACCTTCCTTCAATGTGAGAGGGGATTTCCTGAGGTCCTTCTCATATTATTCCATATCTATGTCTATGGATACATTTTTAGATGAGGATGGAAATCTGGGGGATTATCTGTCACTACTAGGGTGAGAGAGGCTACAAGAAGAGGCATTATTATTCCCTATTTTCTAATTTTCTGTATAAATATGTCAAAGCTGACTATCTTTTACACTATCACTAGGGACAGGAGGAGTTTAGACATCTGGGGTCAAGTCTATCACCTTGATTATATTTATGGGGATCATGTAATCATTGTCGATCACACTCCAAAGATTCAAAGGGGAGGTCCCTGATCCATTATGAGCTACAACCTGTATATCATTATCTTCCACTAGTTGTTTTCCTCCATTCTTATAGAAATCTTCTTCAGTATATGTGTACCTTCAAGTTTCAAAGGGGGTATTGTCACCATTAAGTATGTAGACTTTTCCATTGATGGGGTAATTCATACACTGATGAAATGTTGAAGGTGTTGTCAAGTTTCTATGGATCCAGGGCCTTCCAAGTATGACATTATATGTGGTTTCTTGCTAAATACCCATGAAATCAGCATCTGATGTGAGATCCCCAAACTGACCCTTGAGTTTGATCTTCCCCTAAGAGGTCTTTGATCATGCTTTTCATACCCTTTAATGGTTAGCATTGTGGGAGATAAGTCCCCTTCACCATTTCCAAAATGTCAGAGGGTTCTAATCGGGGTGAGATTGATCCTAGATCCATTGTTAATCAAGGTCCTTTGGATGTCAACATTATTGAGTCTACCTAAAACATATAGGGGTTTGATGTGTCCTTGAAGGACCTCTTCCTGATCTTGGTCAGTGAATGAGATGGAGACATTTCATTCTATTGACATGGTCTCCACTCAATAATCCTTGGATACGGTGACTTCTATATTTAACTCTTGTGGGCTCTAAAGGGATTCAAAAAGTGCTTCCCTGAGTTATTTTTGAGAGACAGAGCCCATCTATGATTGAGAACTTGGTTGGGACAATGGATAGCTATTTCAAAACATCGTAATTTTGTGTCAGAGGTCATAGATTCCCGATATGGGGTTTCTCCAAGGTATGCGGCACAAGATTCGAGGAATTTTAGGTGTACAGGACTAGTCATTGTGTATAAGTCGAGGGAATATCTATTTCTAGTGGTTCAGGTTGCATAAACCTTCACTATTGCTTGTTTTGATCGGATAATTGAACCCCCACTAGGCGATCATGCAAGACTACTAGGTGCGAACGACTACTGGAGGGTTCTGGGGCACCTCCCTACCTCTTTTGGGTCTGCTGAAGTGCTTTTCCATGGATATCTACTACATATATGTTCTCCATGGGTACATGACTAGGATAATGGGTCTAACAATGTCCATGTTGTCCCTTGTATCCTTAGTTCTAGCGCATATGGCCTCTCGTTCCCCAGTTATGTATGGGAAACTCATATTCGAGGGAATATTCATCATCGGAGAAGGGGTATGAAAATTTTATCACATTGAAAAAATTAAATATGAGCTCTTCGTCTGATAAGGATTCAATTTTATGGGGTGATTTCCATGTTGTGGATGTTACAGGGAATAAATCTGTAAGAGTTATGGCTTGTTTTAGTGTAGAGTATGACTCTTCCTCCTCTGTTTCTTCCTACTTCTAGTGGTCACTCCCACTCTTGGGAGGTATATTTGATGCTACCTATTTGGGTTTTGGAACTATTGTGGGTCTGCATATTTGTGATTTTAGGGTGGAATGGACTCGATCAACTATATTTCAAGTCATCCAGTTTTTAAACTTTTACTCATGCCTAGCCAGAACTTTCTACCAATCACCCACTTATTATGGATGATAAATGGTTATGAATTCCACCTTCTCTGAGGAGTCATCAAACACCACCTATCTATAATCAATCATGACTTGAAGTATTTCTTTGAATATGAATCAGATCTGGATATTATGACCCATCTTTCTGTAAAAAGGGTAGTAATTGGGATGGTCGGTAAGGTTGACCTCATCGGGATTCCTGGGATGTGTAAGTGTGATTAGGTTATTGTCCATGGATTCTAGGAAATAACTGGATATTTCTTCATTTTGGATGTAATATTCTTTGTTCATTCATTCCTCAAATCCTGGGAGACCCTGATTTATCTATGCTTCTGGCCGAGGGTGATTCTGTGGTTGTCACCTTATAGTAGGAAGTGTTAGGAAGTTTGGAACCTACTAGGGTTCTTGGATGGGAAACACTATAGGTTTTAGAGTGGAAGATATAGATTTTACCTTGCCTATAATTTTTTCCTGTGTTGTGGGCATGAGTCAAGTTTTGGGTCAGGTTCGCTGAATGGATTCCTCAAGATGTTGTGTTGTTTCAGAGAACTCACGGAACCCACCTGGATACTTCATAGGGATCAAAGGTGTCTGCAACTCATCCTAAACATTCTCATCATAGAGTTCCAATATATTATCTTGTGGTAGGGTATGAAGAGTGAATAGGTTAAACCTTTCCATATGTCTATGAAATCATACACTCTCTCATTCTCATATTATTTGCAGTTTGTTAGGTCAATGATTGTCATTTTGTTCATCATGGAGATGAATTAATAAAGGAACTGACAATGAAGGTCTTCCCATATTTTAATGGATCCTACTAGTAGACTACTATTCCAAACAAAGGTTGGCCCTGTTAGAGTTTATATAGAACACCTCATCTTTATTGCCTCTTATTTATCTTGAGGACCCATCATCGGCCCACATCGAGATACTAAGTGTGTGAGAAATTGTTCAGGGTCGCCTACACCGTCAAAAGTAGAGAATGTATGATTTCTAAAATTGGGTGGAGTTAAAGTGTTATCCACCCATTTAGTATATATCTTCCTCTTAGGTTGCACCAGTGTGTGTTACCCTTCCATGGATTCTATTCAAGTAGTTATGGACTCGATGACGTTATGAAACTCTGAAGGCACTAATTTCTGAGTCATCTCCCATCCATAGTGAGTGGGTGGGGTTGATGAGGTGGACCCACTTTTATCTCCAACTAATTCTTGATTTGTACCTAGAAGGAATGATTACTCTAGTGAGGGATAGGTTTTCACCACAATAGAGAGAATCCATGATCATTTTTGACTTCCTCATTTATATGGACTGGCTGCCTGGATCTGGATCTAATCTAGTGCTCAGATACCTCTCTTACTAGAAGATTGTCTATGGGAGGGATAATATTCATCGCTTCCTGAAGATGATACCTAGTGGGAATATTTCCTCTGATTATCTCCTTATTGAGTTGTTGGAGATCTTGTATTTCACTCTCGTATTGCAAAAAATGTTCATCCATAGAAGGAACCTCAACTCTTCTGGATGGTGATTGGGATGTAGTTTTACCCATACCCTTTTATTTGGTAGCATTCCCCTAAGTATTTGGAAACTCGTTGTTTAGTGGTGCCAAATTTTGAATCCTTCTTTAGTTCTGGGTGTGTGCAACCTCATTTCGTGCGTCCAAATCACCCTCCTCCTAAGGTACATTTTTCATGTTTCATCCCTCTATATTTGTTTCTTGATCAATTTCTTCCATATTGAAAGTGATGATATTGATAGAGTCATATTGGGAAATTGTGGTTGTTCCATTACTTTCAATGCAACAGGATAATTCTGCATTGCCTTCTTTATGGTCATTATTTAAATACTTGGTCATATTGAGACTTTTTTTATTTCGTCCCATGTGGGGTCTGGATACCTTCATCATATTATCCTCCCATATTGGTCTATGAACCATTACCTTGAGGGAGTTTCTAGTCATGATTGTTGATCAGGCCCTGACCAGAAGAGGTTTGTCTTGTGGTGAGAGGGATAGGTGGGATACCGACCATTTTCATCTCAAATCATAGAATACTAATTCTCTTTGTGGTAATGATGATGATGAAAATGATCCTAGTTCTATGGGTTAGGGATTTTTTGCGACTGTAATTGGCATTGCTTGGTCCTGTTGTTGAGGATTCAATGAATCCAGTCAAGGATTTGATGACTCCTGATATGGAAATGAGGATATAAATACCCCCAACCTGGTGGGGTGGGGTTGATCTAGAATCACCGTTTATTTCCCTATGTTCCTATCATGGGATGATGGACCTAGTGATGATGATTGATATATAAATACCCTCAGCCTAGTGGGATGGGGTTTTCTTGCAGTTGTTATCGAAATGTTTTAAATCCTCTCATGAATTGATGATCTGAGAGGTGGAGGCGGTGGTAGATATTCTCCTAGCCTAGTGAGTTGGGTCCACTCATGGATGGATGATATAGAAGTTGCTACTACGAATCATGTGATGTGATGTAGTTGTGCTCGTGTGGGATATAGGTGTGATGACATCCCATGATGGGGAATCATTCTTCACAAGAAGTTGTTCGGGTGATCCTAACTTTGGTTTTCATATTTGAAATGAATTCCTATGGCTTATAGGGGCCTAGTTTGAAGTCCTTTTGGCTATCCTCTCCCTCTATTCATAATGTCTGGGCATTTTTGAATAGGTGGCATTCTATTATAGTGAACAACTGGCTAGAGTGTTACCAGATCCCCTAATTTCACCAGAGGATATAACATTAAAGGAAAATTTATCTGAGGGGTTCTTCTATTCTAGGAAAGCAGTAAAGTGTAATGCTCCATACTCTCTCCATCCTCGAATAAAGATTCATGATGTGGCTTTGGAGATCAGTTGCTAAAGAGTTGTGATGCAATTGTGGCAAGCATGTTGAAAATTTATGTTGTGATTTTCTGGTTTTGGATCCAAGGCCATGGAGATAGCATCCAAGTCTAGGTGACAACATAGTATCTTGATGGTCTGAAGGTGACCCTCATATCCAGGATAAGGGAGGTGTATAGCCTTTAACCACTAATGAGTTGCTCATATATTTTGGTGTAGATAAGGAATACACTCATTTTCTATCTCATTTGGGATCTCATAGCTAGAAGTAGTGAGGGGCCAGAACTTGATGGGTAGGTTGTTTCCTGATAACTCTCTCCATATATCAATTTCAGTCTCCTCTTCATCAGACTTACATGACTCCATCGGGTCAGACCATAGAATATGATTCTAAAGGTTAATTTTTGATAATATTGGAGTTCCTTTAGAATTTTATGAGGAACCATTTGCAGTTGACCCTTAGGTTTCAAGAACGTCTCTATACGAAGGTGTCAAAGTTTTGAACACCTCTCTATGTGGAGGTGTATAGACAAGGGGATTATTTCCTTATCCATGGGATATATCTCCATGGAGAGGTCGACCACGGTGGATTTCAAGAGTAGAGTCCCTAGGATACATCTCTACATGACCACAAGGAGGACTATCGTGGTAATGAATGTCTTCTTCTTATACTTCTGCTTCGATAGAAGAGTTGAAAAACCCTTGTGGTGTTGAGAATATGTATCTAACTACCTCAAGGACATTGTCTTTGATCATATTATTATTATGGGTCATGTTATGCATTGTGTTCAAAATATGCCAACCAACCTTTTGGGATTGTGCAGAAATATGAGCCTGTTGTATAATGGTTTCCAAAACTTTCTTATAACTGTCTCATGATGGGGAAATATGATGTGACTACTTAGAAGATTCTGAAATATGCCAATGAGTTATCTCATTATTGATAGGAATATGAGCCTTTCCTACGACATGTGTCATTCTCACTTAGTGTTCCTCAGCTAGTATGGGAGTATGACCCCAATCCTAAGCCATTTAAATATGCCATGGTATTTCTTAGTAAGAATATGAGCCTACCCTGAGGCATTTTTCTCTCTCAAATGGTGGGCCTCAGTTGGATCAGGAATATGAGCCTAGTTTGTATATGCATTCCCCACTATAATATGGCGAAGGGATTTGGGAATTATAGAAAGGGTGTGATCATACTCCTATATTTTCTTGGAATAATTTCGGTGTAGTCGTTAATTGGTGAAAGTAGGAATATGCATCTGGCTTCCATGATCTGCTGGAATATGTCAGGCAGATTCACTAATAAGAATACGAGCTTGTCTAGAGGCTTGTTCCATTTTAACTTTATTATCCCTTGACAAAATAGGGATATATTCCTGATCTTAGGCCTTTAGAGTATGATACTGAACTTTTTCGATAAAAATATGAGCCTATCCTGAGGTATGTTCCCCTCTCACATGGTGAGCCTTGGCCAGAATGGGCATATGATCCTGATCCTGGGCCTTTGGAATATGCCTATGGACTTTTCCGATAGGTGTGTGCCCCTATCCTAAGGCATGTGTTGCTCTCACCTGGTGATCCCCAATTGGAATAGGAGTATGAGCCTGGTCTAATGCATTGTCCTTTATCATAATATGCCAACAAGAGAAATAATGTGTGATTTCTCTAGCATAGACACTTGTTCTCAATGATCAAAGTGTTGAGTTATCCTGGCTATAGGGATAAGAGTATGTTCTTGTACCATTATCTATAATAGTGCTGGAATATTTTGGTAGAGTTCTTCAATTGTTACTAAAATATATTGGAATTTTAGCAAAGTGTGTGCAGGAATATAAGCCTGCACATTTTCAGTCTTCACTATCTGTTGGCATATATCTTTGATTTAAGAGGAGATATGATCCCACTTTTATCCTCCTAGTGCCAGCGGGATATTTTTATGGACTTAATGCGCGAGAGGTAGGGATATGTTCCTCCCCCATACCTACTACAGAAATATTCCCACGGACTTGTTCCAAGCGAGTAGGGATATGATCCTACTTACTAGTCCCTACCGAAATATGTCAGCAAGAATCATTAGTAGGAGTGGGGTTATGAGTCCTATCTTGGTTATCCAGCACCTTCCTCCTCTGATGAGACTTCCTTGTTGTCTGTGCATGGGCATCAGAGGTAGTAGTGTGACAGATGGTACCCTCAGTAGGAAACTAGTGGGTAACAACAGGATGATGTTGGTGACGGTGGTTGATAGAAGCTCTCCTAGGCATCCCCTGAACTGAAATAAAGTTGTATTTGGATTCCTATTCCACTTTCATTAGATATGGAAGGTTGCAGTTTTCTCACTCTAGGGATAAGATCCTAAAGCGATTGGTTGTAGCGAAAAGGGATATTATCTTAGAAGAAAATTTCCCTAGTCAATGTGAATTCACCTATTGTCATGCTTGTAGAACCTCATGGGAAGATTCCATGGTTGATACCACACCTTGATGATGTTACTCCTGGACCATCATGTTTTACACCTGCAATTGAAGCTGTCGAGCAGGTGAGATCATTATATGACCCCCGGGGGTTGATATTATAGGTGATTTACTAGAACTATTGTTGGATGAAGAAGACCTTACCTTGGGTAGGGATGTTGGTGATGAGAGAAGTATCTACAATAATGCAGAAAACAAGTAGCAAGGTTACTAATAAGTGAAATATCATAGGTATGATATGATCAATGAGATATGTATGGTTAACACAATTGTCCTATTTTTCCAATCAGACCATTTGGATCACATGGACTTGTCAACATGAGTGTGTACTTATAGGATCCCCAATTGTAGAGGATCAACTATAAGATTCATGTCGGTCTTACTACTTTATTTGTATAGGATAGAAAAACAAAGTGTCATGATTAATGATTAACCAATAGTTTTTTATTTCATAGCTTCATGTTGGGTTACCCATTTTTGTTTCTATGGATAAGAGGCGGACGGAATGGTCTAACGGATAATAACCCAATCATTTTTTCATTGGATTTATTTCATATCATGTTTTCCATTTCTGTTTCGACAGAGAAGAGATGATTGCGGTACATGTCTGGTCTTGTCCAGTGGTTTATTGTGGGGGTTTTCTTTCTTTCATAATAATCAACATCGAGTACCATAGTCATTCTTACTAGAAACTCACAATAGTTCCCTCAACCATAACTAAGTATGGACCTACTTTCCAAAGGCAGGTGGCCATTTGGGGTTTCATACCCAGTGACACTTAGGAACTCGCATTGGTCAATAGGATAGGAGGTCAGGCTAATCGCACCCTTTTTAAGGGAATAATTGCCTAATCTAGGACTCTATTATAGATTTAAGATTTGTTCATGAAACTCTTCCTAATTCAAATACAGTATCAGTTACCCTAACAAAACAATCATGGGTTAAATATACCCTATTCACAAAGGAAAGGGGAGAGTTTTATTATCAAATCCATATCTATGTATCTGAGGTTCTTCACCCATTTCCCAGTAATGAATATCTACTTTATGTGTTGAATCTGTATGACCAAATACTTCATAATTTTCTACCATGCAGGGAGGAGGTTAATATTCCAATGAGGGAATCGATCCATTATGAGGCGTCATACATATCCTTTTTGTTGCAGGAATAAAAACCTAAGTATGTTGTTAAACCTGTTAATTTTAACATCATGTAGATAAGAAATATTCATAGGTAGTTGGATGCTAGATATTTGAACTCGAGTCTCAAGGAGACGTCTTACATATCTTGGTTATGGTAGGAATCATAGTTATCATAGTTTGATCATGACCTTAGGATTGACCCTAATGTGGATATCCTTATATGGGGGAGGTTTATATCATGTCACTCATAGAGGCTTACATACTAATATTTCCTTGGTTGGTGAGGGTTCATAATGATAATGATATTATCATCGTGACTCCCTAAGCCCATGTGAGCTATGCTCGATGGGAGAAACAAGGGATATTGAGTAGTCGGTCTCACTATATATAGATGCAGGACTTTATGTACTGGGACTTCCCTTAGGATGTTATGTGTAGAGCTCGAACCTCAGGGAGGCGTCCTATGTATCATGGTTATAGCAGGAATCATATTTTTAGTAGTTCAGGTGTTTCTCAACCCATTGGAAGATTAGGTATTGATCTGCCCAAGGAAATGATTGGGTTCCAATGGTTGAAATTTCAAAGACATAGTGGGGGATTATACAGATTTGAATTCCCACTTGAATTTGGGCCCAGGCCTTAGGAAGGCATCCTACATATCTTGGTTATAATAGGAATCATAGTCCTTGTAGTTCATTGAATTGGGGATTACACTCTGATGTTGTCTGTGTCCTTGTAGAGACTTATGGTGTAGATGATATGATCATTGCAACTCCCTAATCCCATGTGATCTATGCTCAGTGTGAGAAGCAAGGGTTGAAAAATGATCAATCTCATTGCTCATGGATGTGGGACTTAAGTTTCGAGACTTCCCTTGGGATGTTTGATATGGAACTTAGACCTCCAAGAGGCATCCTGTGTATCCTAGTTATTTCAAGAATCAGATTCGCCGTAGCTCACTTGATCGAGGCTTACATGATGATTTTTCCCTTTGGTAGGGGATTGCACACTGAGGGTAGAAAAAGTTTTCAACCCCTGGGATTCCTTATTGATCTAGCCTGCTTACCTACCTGACATGCATTGATTGTTTGCTTGACATGGCTTATTTGTCTTCCTGACATGTCGAAGAATGTATGTCTGAAATGTTTTTTTTGAAAGTTCATATGCATGAAATGTTAAAAGGCAATCATGTGATCTAGTTGACTTATCTAAAATACATCATGTATACTATATGGAATGTCCAAGGGTTTTCACATGATTAGAGTTTTCTTGTATGAGGGACATTGCAAGACCCAGATGGTTTTTCCTAGAAGCCATCGCATGACTAGGATGGCTTGTCCAGTGGGTGTCTCATGATCCAACTAACCAGCCCCGGTGTCATCATAAGAGTTTCCTGAAACATATCTATTTCATCACAAGAGTCGATATGACATGTTTCAGAGGGTATTTCATATCTTGGATGAAAAATTTGGAGGGCATCGTGAGACCTGGCTGGCATGCTTGGAGGACATCATAAGAGCTAGTTAACATGCTCGGGTGCTTCCGCGAGACTCAAATGTCAAGAAAATATGCCTTTATATGAGTTAGGTGATATTTATGAATAGAACTGTGAGACTTGAATGAATAACCCTGAGGATTTTGTGAGATCTGAGCGGCATGCCTGAGGGCACCGTATGAATTTCTTTGACATGTCCGGGGGGCTTCGCATGATCTAATTGATACATCAAAGGAGTATTGTATGATATAAACAACATATCCTAGTGTCATTTTATGTATTGGATATTTTATGAAAAGCACATGAGGTTCAGTGTGTATATTATTAGATTAAGTCTCTCATATTTAGTATTTGTTCTATCTTTATATCATGAGTTCCTTATAATTGTTCAATGTTAGCTTATTTTAAGTCTCTCATAATCTAGCCAGTGCGTGGGATGTCCTTCATGTGTCCTATTAGAAGTCCTTAACATGATGTATGAATGATCGTGTGAAGTGTTTATGTATGTCGTATGATAGCTATGTCTGTTCTCTGGTGTATTACCTGATGGAATATTGTCGTTCACAAGATCAGTCACTCTGAGAAATTCTCTTTGGTTCTTGGGTGTGTTGATGCGCTTGGATGCAAAAAAGACAACCCTGCATCCAATATTCCATAGGTATATTTTTCATGTTAAGGTGGGTAATTTATAGGCCTCTCCACCCTGGTTGTTCTCTAGTTTTTGTGGAATATCTAGCGTGAATCTAGGATGGAGTTGGTGAAGGGATCTGGTTTCACGCATCTTTGCAATCTTTTTCCATGGACCATTCAAAGGGCATTGCCTGATTTTCATAGACCATGACTCCCTCCTGTCAAATCCTCCTTTTTTGTATTATTGACAATTAATGAGGACTTTTTTGATCATGAATTTATGCCTAAAGACTTCCCCATCATCATATTGACATTTCTAGGGGTCTTCTCGAGATCAAAGTGCCTGTTGAAAGTTGTTCACAAGATCTTTGGTGACTTTTTGGGTATTTTTATGAGATAAGGCTGGTTTGTCAAGGGGCATTCATGGGATCAGGCCGGTTTGTCTAGGTGTATTTAGAGACCATGTCTTAGTCCTCCTTAGTACGTCGCAATCATTTTTACAGCCATGATAGCTCTCGACGCCTTCCTTTTTATCCCCTTTGTTTTATTTTACAAAGGTCGGGGATTATGTGAGTTTTTATGAGTGTTATCGAGGACATTTTCTCTATTTTTTAGTGATTATACACATGAACAACAAATATTATATGGGGATGCATAAGTATTTTATGTACAAATCCGTCTACTTTTCCTTGAGGAGCTGAATGGGGAGTGCTAGGTTACTTGGATATATCTGAGGCCTTTTACACGAACATGATGATAAGCCAAAGGGATTTCGTGAGATGATTTAGGAATGTCTCTAGGGACTCACAGTGTCTTTGGGATCACTAGGGAAACATTGTATGACATTCAACGACTGCGAGAGGCTCTTGCCTCGTCCCCTTTATTTCCTTTGTTTTATTACATAAAGGTTCGGGGGTCTTGCGAGTTTTCTTGTATTTTGTCAAGGATAATTACCCTTATCTTTGTGGATTTATCGTGTGATCCTTACGATTTTAAGAAGCATCGATGTTTAAACATTTTCCTCCAATTTTCAAATGATTTTTGGTTGGATTATTAGGCGCTCACTGATGTCAAACTACATGGCCTAGGGGAACTCTTTCG
The DNA here is from genome assembly GCA_963277665.1 of Viscum album. NCBI lineage: Eukaryota > Viridiplantae > Streptophyta > Magnoliopsida > Santalales > Viscaceae > Viscum > Viscum album. The sequence continues at coordinate 39,839 of CAUJRU010000417.1, read as the reverse complement.
GCTACCACCACTTGGACATTGGTTCTTCGGAGCACCTTCGTAAGAGTAGGAGGATTTTTAAAAAGGGGATTTATGGTATTTGTTGTAGGCTATACACTACACATAGTCCTTTCATGTGACTTTTTATGGTCACCCGATCATGAGTCTCTTAGATTATTTTGCGGCTTGTGGGTTTTGTCCACCATATCCTTTATTTTATTTTGCGGGAAAAATAATAACTATATTCAAGTATTTCTTCCTTTTTGAATTTTTTTATACTCATTTCGTAGGCGTCAACATAGTATTAGGAAAATTATTCTTATAATATGGAAATAATAAAGTTAAATGACATTTGGATACCATAAAAATTTCCATACTTTGATGGTAATGATTATGGTTATTGGTAGGCTCAAATGGAGTCATAATTTAAGCATTGGATTATTGATCATTGGATGATAAATATGAAATATTATAAGTTACCAAATTTTTATCTAGATACATTTATAGGTAATGATGTGATAAAATATTTTTTGAATTACAAAGTCATGAATATTTTACATTTTTATATTAGTCATAATTATTTTATCCATGTATCAATATATAACACAGTGCAAGGAATTTGGAGGATACTTCAACTAACTCATTACAATTCAGAACAAAACTAAGAATGATATATATAGAGTACCCAAACTTTATAATTAGAGAACAAGAATTCATAAATGATATATTCCATAGAGTCACAAGTATAATAAATGGTATTAATGTACTTGGAGAAGCTCTTTATAATACGGTATTGGTTGAAAGGGTTTTGATATCTCTACCTAAAAGTGGAATGAAAAGAAGGTTGTGATCAATGAGAGTAATAAATTTAAGGAGTATACTTTTTATGGACTCATTGGTTCTTTGTTTGGGTATGAGTTGGAGTTAAAAAATATTTTGGATGAGAAACTTCAAAGAAGAAAGGTATTTTATTAAAATCAAATATAATTGTTTCTTCTAACTCTTTAATATCTGAATCTTTAAGAAGTGAAAAGGAATAAATATCTCACTTGACCAAAAAAATTTACAAATTTGTGAAAAATGATAAGAGATACAAGAAATGGTTTAGGAAGAAAAAACTAAAGGAAAGAAATAAAGTAAATTATGGTAAGAATAATGATGTTTTAGATCTAACATGTTATGAGTTTAGGAAAAAGGGACACATTAAGTCAAGTTTTCCTAATCTAAAGCATTTAAGAAAGGATAAAATTATAGAAGGAAGGAAAAATGATCTCTTTATATTGGATGGATCTACACTAATGATTATTACTTGATTAGTAATTATGGAAGTGAAAAGGAGACTGGTGACCAAGATTTCATGGATACGTGTTCTAAGGAACCTGATTCAAATTTTAAATAACTATTAAATCTTTCTAATATAAGTTTTATTGTTTTTGTTGAAGATAAAACTAAAATATATTCTGATTCTAGTTTTGGATATGATTCTAATTTTGAAAATTATTATGATAAAGAATTATATGAAAAAAATAATAAATTATATAAATATGGTTTGAGAATTACTGAGTTTTACAAATAAATTAAAGGAAAAAAAAGATATTGGCTAAAGAAAATAATAAATTTAAATAGTAAAATGAAAAACTAAAAGTTTCTACATTAAATAATGAATAAGATAAAATGGAAGTTGATTATATAGTATCAAAACATATATTTCATAATGAGAAACTTAAAGATAATAATGATAGAACTAAATATTTTCTTCCTAAGAATAAAAGGATAAAAACACAGGTTCGTGTTCAAATGAAAATGTATGTGGTGATTTGGAAGATACTCAAAAATAGAATGAGAAATTAAAAACTAAAATTGTTCATTTAAAATAAAATTTATTTACTTTTTTTCATGGTTGAAAAATAATATGATAAGATGATTTCAATATTTAAACTAAATAAAAATATAAATAGTTTTGGTTATAATAGTCATTTACCAAGGATGAATAAAATTTAATTTATTAAAAGTTCAAATGGAAGTGTTTCAAGTGTGTTTATGATGAGAGGTAATCATGGTGTTGGTACATGCAATGGGAACTCTGATGAAAGAATCACGATGCACCTTTATGGTATGATTGATTGTGGGGGTTTTAATTTTCCACAATCATTAATCTTGGGTTCACTATTATATCTCACTCCCACTTGTGATGGGTCGATTTCCAATGGGGTATGTTCTTGGAATCGGAAACACCTAATGGTTCTCATATCCATGATGCTTCATGGGCCTAATTTCTAAAGGTAGGTGCTCATTGGGTAACATGTCCAACAATACTTAAGAACTCACATTGGTTGAGAGGATAAAAAGTTGGGATCACCACACCCTTTTGGGGGAACTATTGCTAGTTCTGGGACTCTCTTATATATTTAAAATATGTTCAAAAATCATTTTTTCATTCCCAAGTATGACATAGATCACCTTGAATTGATAACAAATTGTATGCATGTGTTCAGAATCATCTATATATATCTAAGGCTCCCCATCAATAGAGGAATATGTATGTATCTGAGGTTCGCCATGGTACCCTTTTATGAACATATTATATATTCTTTGGTCGTTCATTAGGATGATGTTGTATTTAAACCATGTAGTGAGTTTCTTTGGAGTTTACTATCATCTAGGGAGAAATAAGTTGTTTTGATGTCAGGATCAGATCCAAAATATAGGCTTCTTATGTATCCTTATGAAAGTAATCGAAACCAATGTAGTTCAGTGCCAATTAATAGGACACATCACCTTTTAAGATCATGTGATGGGGACCCAACCATGCAATTTAAAGTCATGTGATGAGGAAGTCCAGGAAAAAGGTGCCTAGCCAAGTATGGTGTGGGATTAATGCCAAGGCAGCCTGAGGGGGCTTGAAGAGATGTGTTCTCCTAGGTGAGGGGCATGATCTTACTGGGGATATGACCCAATAAGGATGGTGATGAAAATGACCTATAAGGAATGTTTACCTATGGGTTGGATATAACCCTACCATGAATATATCCTAAATAACATTATGGTGAATCTGGGTGTTGAGTTTGGACCTCAAGTAGGCTTCTTACATATCCCATTTAGTTGGGAATCAAATTCCACATAATTCAAAATGTGTTGGAGCTTACACCTATAGATGAGGGACATTTTAATGAAGGTTGGTGCTTAAACCTATAGAGGAGGCCCATTAGAGTGGATATTATTAGGTATTATACCATATAGGAGGCCCAATTGAGGTTTGGGATCATGCGGATGTCATGATCACCACTAACCTCTAAGCCCGCATGAGTCATACTCAGTGTGATAAATAAGAGAAAGAAGTAGATCTAAAGATCACACGATCCACTTTGTCTGCTGGTGGATGGATACTAGAGTCCAAAGGGAGGGGGAGAGGTCTTTGAGTATGCTCATCTCCTCTTTTATTTTGGTAACCAGGATAGTCATATCTGGTGATCTATCTAGCTATTGGATGGGCTGAAAAATAGGAGAAATAGTGTTTCCTCTCATAATAAATACTAGTGGATTTATCCAAGATGGATTCCCTTTTGGTTCCTAGAGAAGAAAAGAGGATAATACACTATGACTCCAAGGGAAAGGCAAGCGTGATCCCCTATCTCACCTCCTGGAACAGGTTGTTCCATGTTAGAACCTCCAAAGTTGGAACCCTCATTACCACGAGAATGTATACTTTAAAACATTCTGAGGTTTTGTCCTATCAAGAAGTTACCATGGTGACTTCTCTTAATACATGTATGAATACTTGAGAGGACATGCTAATGTGTCTAATGATTCGATCATACATGTCTAGTGGCTTTGTAAGAGGTCTTGTCCTGATGTCATTGGATTGGTTCACGGAGGGGGAAAAGTGGGGCTTGATAGTACGATGGGAGGAAGTGATGGGATTTGGAGAGTTAAACACCCTAGGATACCCCATTATTTATAGCATTTTCTTATATGGGATGGGGTTCCCTCCACATAGAATGTTTCTATGTAGGTGAGGGTATTATCAATATAACATTGTGCTACACAGAGCTGGATTCCTCCTGCGTAGAATTTTTTCATGCAGGGCTAGGTTCCACCTGTGTATCATTTTTCTACAAGGGCTCAAGTTCCTCCCGTGTAGCATTTTGCTATGTGAGTCAAGGATCCCTCCACATAGATTTTTTATATGTGGGATGGTGGTCTTTAAAGGGGCCATCTGCTTATAAACTATGGTGTGGTGTCCATGAAGGGGTCTTGGGTTTTTTGATGGTTGGATGAATTTAGTTTCTTCCTTAACATTATGTGGTGGGTTTTCCATCTGGGAATCGAAGAATCTATCCCAATTCTCTGCTATGTCTTGGATATTGTGTGTGACTTCTATCCCTTATTCCCCCTCTATTTCATCAGTTCCCCTCAAGGAATTTTTTAGAAGGATGGAGGAACTAGATGTTGGGATGGATAGTCATTTATGATGGGTCTTGGGTCTTCATTTGCGTGAGCCCAAAAAGGATTCCACATCCCACTAATGATTTCGTTCATGGAAGACAGAAAATACCATTAGAACCCATAAACAATCTTCATTCACGGGGTCAGTCATTCACGGTGGACGGAAATCACTATCTGACCCCACAAATGACTTGGTTTCATTTGAAGGGGTTAGCAGTACCCTCTCATATCATTAAGGATTTTTTTTGTGGGGTGATTCACAGAGCGGAATAACGTCATGAAAAGTGGAGATCTGCGAATCAATTTTCAGTTTGTGAGATAAATCCTTCCTTTTCATCTTCACCCCCTTTGAACATTTTCTTCAAACTCTTTTCTATATTTGTTCTTTTCCTTTTCAAAATTAATATATTCTTCTCTCCTTGCATGTAGAGTTTTCAGGACCCAACAAATGTCCCCATCAAAATGGGCTCTAATTGGGATGAAGAAGAGGTAGTTCTGATAAATAAAGCAGCCATGTTTTGAACCGGTCTGTGGTATAAAAGTTTAACTGAAAGAGGGGACCATGACTATAAAAGGGGGGGAAGATCATTTGTCTTTTATTGAGCCTTATCTATGATTTGATCTCTCCTCAAACTCTCCTCTACCACTGGTGCTTCCATGAAGTGTTCTTTCTTTGTGGAAAAACTTCCCATGAACTCAAACTTGTCACCCAAAATGGTAATTCGGCTCACCTATGTAGAGATTAAATTTCTCAAATGGTTTCTTTATGGGATGAGCACTCCATGGACCAGGCACCACGCAGTATAAGTACCTTGCGGGTTGAAATGACTCGCGGGCTAAGTGCCTCACGGTCAAAGTAGCATCATTTTTTAAATTTTGATATGCAATTTTTCAATCAATCTCATATAATTTTTAGGACAACATCACAAGGATAAAATGGATCTACGTTTCACCTTGACAACTATTATTAGGATAAGAACTTCCATGGCTGAGAATATTAAAGATAGTCTTCGATATCACATCATCCCTCTAGAGGGTATTCTAAAGAACCTCCTTTCACTAGAGCTTCTAACTTGCCTATTGTACAACCAAATTCCACTTTAAACTTCGCACTTTGAGATGATTCTACCCTTCCAAAATTTTATCATAATATCCCATCCTCTTGGTTCGAGATGTCTCAGGATTATGCCCAAGTGAATATCTCTACTACAGGGTAGATCATTTCGGGGTCAATTCAAGATAAATTCTTTGTTCTGAATGGTTCAATATGAAATCAAATAAACCAACATAGTCATGAAATATCCTTTAAATATTTCATTCAAGAGTATCCATTCATTTTCAACCTCTCATGAGGTGATCCCAATGGAGGTTGGAGCTCCAAGTGTGACTTTCAATCTGGAGGGAGTTTCTCAAAATAAGGGTCTTGGGAATTTTTTGTGCACCAAAATTTTAGGTAATTTCCCAGATAACTAGAGTTCATCATCTTATATCAGGAAATATGGGTTTCTTAGTTTTTGGTTTACTCACTGACCAAGATATTTTCTTAATTAATCAGTCAGTGGTGTTCGACCACCAATACTTTCCACCTCTCACATGGTGAATTTGGGGTCATATTATGGGATATCTACCAATTATGAGGAATCTCCATTATCTTTAATATATATGATGATTTACTTCCTACAACCAATACCTTTGAAAACACCGAGAAAGTATCTCCACTGATGAGGGACCTACTGACCACAGTAGAGGAATTTCTTGGTTATCCCCTCCATACCTACTCACTTATTCCATTTAATGATTAGATAAAGTTGTTTCTACTAGTTAGCGATCCAAACCCAAAATTTGGACATATAAAGACTCATCCAACTCAACAGTCGTAAGGTATTTATGGTTCATACTAGGATACTCTTGAATTAGGACAATATACCACACGGATCTATAGAATTCGGCCAAACATATCTCTTAAATTCAGGTTGGGAGGATTTTTCACCATGTTACTAAGTGGATGGCTCTTTCCATCTCATGATTTCTATATTGGTGTCTAAATATATACCTTAATGATGGAAGACAAATTTGTTAAGGGATAACCTATCAACTTATTTGTACCCACCCTTGCTTATATTTATTAGTTTTTGGCTTAGATATAGGAGGGAGGATCCCCACATCCCCTTAGCAGTCCATTTCAATTATTATATGGCTGGGCAGCGGAACACTATCTTCTGGAGTATATTCAATAAGGTCTTGTTGATGGATTCTATCTATCTATTATCTACTACGTGTTATTGGGATGAATGGTTGGACTTGATGTTATACTCTTGATATAGCTTCTCCAATTCATCCAAACATAAATTGGTTCCATTATAGGTTAGTAATATATGATGGACACAAAATATGCTCATGATGTTGGCTTTAACAAAGATGAAAATGTTCCATTCCTCAACTTCTTTGAGGGGTATAGCTTTGGCCCACTTGGAGAAGAAGTCGGTTACAGTAAGAATGTACTTGAAATTCTTAGTCGTAGTGGGAGGATATGGTCCTATGATATATATTCCCCATATGAAAAATGGCTAAGAGTACTTGGTTGTGTGTAGAACTCTAGGGGTTGGTGAATGGAATTGGGGTGAAAATGACTATAATGGAACTTTTTGGTAAATTTTTTATATTCATGTGTTATAGTGGGTCAGTAGCACTCGATCCTTCAAATTTGATGGGTAAACTTGAGTCTTGACTGATGGGCACTATAGGCTCTAGTGTACACCTCCTTCATGATAGTAGTGGTATATTTTCCATCAATTCATCTAATAAGGACCCCATCAAGGATCCATTTATAGATTACCTTTTAATGATTTGTTTTGTCATACAGAAAAATTTTAATTTCTCATCCTCATATTTTATCTTTATTGGATCTATCTGGTGGTAGTTCTTTATTTTGAAGGTAGTTCACAATGGGTGTCATCCAACCAGTGGTAGGACTGTATGGTTTAGGGATTGGACTAACTTCATAGATCTCTTTTGTGGTGGATTTAATGAAAGGTGGGACCGTCCAATGGTGTGTAATTCTAATGACGGTTCCATCCTAGTATAGATTTCCTAGAGATGTGGCTGCATTTTATAGGGCGTTTTCCTAGGAATTTTGTGACCATGGGACGTGAGTCAATGTCATCTCCAAAGGGAATTCCTCCGTTATTTCTCGGACATGGTTTAGCAGGGTTTTAACTCATTCTTTTTTATGTCATAATCATCATTGACCCTTTTGATGACCAATTCTGAATATCATTTTATCTTTAAGTGATTTACTTATACCTAAAGTTCCATCTCTATCCCTACAATGAGATCCTAATATCCTACTTCATTGTTCGTGCACCCTTTTGATAGCAGTAAGGAGTAAGGTTGGACTACCTTTGCTAGAGAAATAAGTATGACTCCCAACCCAGTTTTTTAAGCTTGGGGTCTTCCATCCTCCTCCATGTTGGGCTTCTGGATGCACCATCAAAATGAATCTCCCTTATCTGGGGGACCTCTTGAATAGAGAAGGCTTATTCATTAGGTAATTCAGTATCCAATTAAATCATTTTTGGAAAATATGATCTTCCAAAAAAATCTATTAATTCCTGGAATTTGACCACTTTCTGAGGCATGAACTGAATGTCAAACTGGTGTAGGATGATCACCCACCATGATAGAAATCCGGTCAACATCAGAAAGCTAAGAATGTATTTGAGTGGGTTGATACGAGAGACCAAACAAACACTGTGATGCTGCAAGTAGTGCCTTGGTTTTTGAACTGCAAAGATTAGTGCTAGAGAGCTCTTCTCGATATATGAATAATGAGTCTCAACATATATCATGGTTTGGATGAGGTGGTAAATGTTTTTTTTGTATTGGTGTCATTACATTATGCAAGGAAGGGACCTAGTGATCACTCTAAGCCTGCCACATACAAAATAAGTGTACTTCCTTCAATATGAAGCATCAAAATTGGTGGGATCAAGATATATTTCTTGAGACTATCGAATGCTTCCTAACATCCATTAGTCCACTGATATGTAACCCCCTTTTTCATCAACCTGGTGAAGGGCGGGCATTTTCCTATAAGTTTGGATATAAAGTGCCAGATGTAGGATAAGTATCCTTGAAGTCCTCTCAACTTTGTGAGGTTTTGAGGAGGTGACATTATAAGGATATACTTTTTATTTTTGGGGTCTACTTTACTATCATGATGGCGTACGACGAAGCTAATAAATTTCTCTAAGGTAGCACTAAAATAAAATTTTCAGGGGTTTATTTTTAGGGTGTGTTGTTGCACTTTGTTGAAGATGGTTTCAAGATTTTCTAGGTGGTCAGAGCACTGTTGATATTTAAATACCTGATCATTAATGTATGATTCAAATAAATTTATCAGGAAGGGTTTGAATATGTGATTCATTTAGCATTGGTACATAGTGCTAAAATTATTCAAGCTAAAGTAAATTACCTAATAGAAAAATACTCCCTAGGGTGCCCTGAAGGCGATGGATTATTCATCTTCTTAGGCCATTCAAATTTGATTGTATCTCGAATATCCATCCATGAAGGAGAGATTTAGATATCTGAATATTTCATCAATTATTAGTTCTGTGGTTGGGATTGGGAAATCATCCTTCGGTCAGTGCCGATTGAGATCATTGAAATCAATATAGACTCTAATTTTCCCATTATTCTTCTTTATAGGGACTATATTATCCAACCATTTTGGATATTGGACCTCTCAATTGAAGTTATATCTGATTATCTTATCATATTTAGCCTCAACTTTGATAGCGTGTGTTGGGTGCATCATTTTGGTTGTATGTTTATAGCCATGGTGGTCCTCTGGTAATCCTAGGTAATGAGTGGACACCCCAAGGTCAAGGCCCATCATTTATGTATAGTTCTAGGAGAACGCATCCCGATGCTAATTTATGAATGATGTATATACCTCTTTCTCTTCAGAAGACATGGTATCACTAATAAAAGTGGGTTGTGGGTCTTCTTTTGCACCCAGATTTATTTCTCTAAGGTTCATCAATGGTGGTAGAGACGCCCTCATTAAATGTTATAGGGGAGTCCCTAAGGTCTTATTCCTCCTCTTCTTACTCATATTTATATTCATCTTATTCCATGTATGGAAAAATTATTGGGGTAAGCTCTCCCAAGTTAGGAGATGATTTGATATATTTACATCCAAAATCGACTTCCTCTTATCCAGCTAACAGTGTAGGATTTCCTTGAAACTCTGGAGAAGATAGAGGATAAGTGTCTTCATCTTATTTGGTTGATGAGACAACCTATTCTACCTCAGTTGGTGAGGTATTTTATTCTTGGAGCTCTGAGTATGGAATGAAAGCATTTTCATCCGAGCTTTCAACATTGTTTGGGGATTCAGTAAACTTTTCAACACTGTTGGAATTAGTGGTCATGACTGAAATCATGAAGACTGCTGAATATGCATCTAAACTTGGACTTATATACTAAACCTAATGATGGGTAAAATTTATTCCTCATTGAGCAGTTTGAAGGGGTTGGTCGATATCATTTCCAAACCATTCAGGATGGTGACCTAAGTAACACCATCAACTAGGGGTTATTTCCCTTCCCTACAATAGAATCCTGCATCGATATAATGTGATTCGTAGGATTTTGAATGGGGATTTATTGGTGTGTAACATCCTGATTTTTTCATTAATTTAGTATTTGATGCATTGATGGTATGATGATGGGATTATTGTAGTACCTCGACCCGATTAGCCACCTAAATAGTGCTTTTGAGCCAAGTGTCACTGGCCATAGGCACACCTCCCCATACAATAAAGGTTTCCAACTACTAGTATGGGTGTAAATGAATGATAGTGGAGAGACTATAACCTCTAATGATGATATAATAATAGTATAATAGATATAGAATTGGAAGATAAGACTAATAGACTCAATACTAGCAACCCACCAAAGGCGAAAGCATAGTCGAAACCATAAAATAGCAGAAGCACAACTAAACAACAGTAGCATAAATAAATAAACAAGATAAAAATACCATTTATAGAATCTAAAATAGATAATTCATACATATCAGTTCATACAATATCAATAAAAAGGAGTGGTCACCAATGGATGACCAATAGTACGTACATATATAAGCATGCTGAGATAGAAAGGAAAACTCAAAAGGTAAACTCTAGATGAGGCAAGAACCAAGGGTCCCTTTTTTCCATCCATGCCATCTCAACCAGTAGGATCTAGCTCTAGAGTCCAAAACATTACCTAAATGTAAAAACATAAAGTCTACATGTGTCCTCAAGGGGCCATGTAGGGTATGAGGATGAGTCTCATAAGGGAACCACCCACGTGTGCATACCTTACATTTTTGACTGGGTAAGTGTATTCTAAAAATAAATAAATAAATAATCATAGAATGATGAATATAAATAAAAACACACTCTATTAGTGCTTAAAATTCACTAAAAAGTTTTCACCTGCCTCGACCAACACCGGAAATCCATACCAAAGAGGATCCTTAGCCCATGGGCCAAGGCATCCCCTAATGTCACCTAGTCCTAGGTGAACCCTCTGGTTCCACCTCCAAATAAGTCACCCAACACCATGTTCCACCTAACACCTCATGTCCAAACCATATCATTGACGTCTTGAAGGCATTCCCAATAAAATAATCTAGTCCCTATGACCCCTACTCAAAATCACCCATCGGCTCGAAGTCCGACGTATTGAGGCACAATGATATCTATCCTCAAATAAAAACTTTAATCATCTCAACCATTGATGTCTTAAGGAACAGAGATTCCCATCCTCTAAAATGATCATATCTAAATAGCCTCTAGCACAGCATACCTAAACCCCCAACCGATAGCCTCAATGCTTTCATCTGATGGCTCATCACCATCCCCGTGGTTTTCTATGGAAATCACCCTCAACCTTTTACCTAATCTGCAACTACTAGGGGACTCTACCCACACAAGTGGTCAAATCACCTCATCGTTGAGTCAACCTATGTTTACATGAATCTAAATGGTGCTTTGGCCAACATGGGTGAGTGGCATCACCAATAAGTAACATAAGATACACCAACTCCGACACCTTGTTCCCCTACAACCATATTGCTCAAATATGATGTCCATGCTATCCCAAATAACATGAGACTCACTCAGAACCTGATGGGCTAGCCACCTCATCTGAAAACCAATTTGACCAACCGATGGTCAATACCACCCAAATGCCTTAGGCCAAGCTCGTCCTAACGATCACATTGCCTCAATAGATAGCCATCACTATATCAATCTTCGGGCCATGCCTGTCACATTCCATTGGAACCCAATATCACATCACAAGAATTTCATAAATATATATATAATTCAATTCAATTTAAATGACATAATTCAATATAATTGAATTGAACATGTCAAATTAAATAGAAGAAATCAATTTAATTTAAATAACACCCCTGACCTAACTACCAAATATTTTGAGCCTCTCACATGGCTCAAAAAACTTGTATACTTGATTGGGCATGCCCATTGAAATCCCAAAAGTATTAAATTAATTAATTGAAATAAAAAAGAAAATTAAAATTATTTCACTCTATCAACACAATGGTGCTCTAAAAACTGCACACCCCAAACTCTTCTGAAATCATAAAGAAAAATTTGCACCACCTACCTTGGATTTGTAAAAGTAGGCACATATAATATTATCCTCTAACTCTGACCAATTTATAAGAAATTTTCATCTCTAAAAAATTCCCTAAAATAGGGAAAATTAATTGAATGGATTTAGCAGTCTGTGATGTGAGAGAAAAGAAGAAAATAAGCATGGGTGATGAGAGACTTACCGAGACGGATCCAACACTGCAAATAGTTTGAATAATGGAGGTCAGGTGGATATTCCTACTCAAAACCTAGGTGGAGGAAAATATAGGGCTCCCTCTACTCCTGTGCACAACCCATGAAGAAAGAATAAGAAAAATGAATGAGAAAAATAGAAAAGGAGGGAGGGAAAAACTGGCATTTCACACCTTTAAAGAGGTTGCACGGTTAGCCCGCATGGTTTTCCAAATCATGCAGAAACCATGTGGATCATTCTAATTTAGATCCAAACCATGTATGGTTAGCCCACATGGTTAGTCTAAACCGTACGGATCCCATGCGGCTATAGTGAAAGGGTACTACCTAAATGGAACTACCCGTGTAGCCTACACGCGGTTAATCCTAACCATGGGAAAGATGAGTGCAATACCTTTGAAAAAACTGTAGTGGTTCATGAATGGTCCGGCACCCCCACACACATAGTTTTCCCAAACCATACTCAGTAAAAAATGGGTTGCACGATTAGCTCTGAAATGTCATACAGGTTTACCCAAACCATGTGTCTTAGCCTATAACTTACTAGAATGGGGCCTTCATGCCTCTAACACACCTAAAACCCTTCTTCACACCTGAGGATTCTTCTAAACCTATAAACCCATCCAAAATCAAGATATTGGATTAAATTATAACTTAAAATTATATTCCTATGACTGAAAATTAAATTGGAATACCCACCAAATTCCAAAATTCAAAAAGGGAGTGGATTTTGACCCACTTCAAAAAACCCAGGATGTTACAATCTCCCCACCTTAATGTAGATCATCCCTAAGCTATAAAACAAAACCCAGAGATGGTACCTAACATACCCATCCCATTAAAATTAATCCAGATTACCCCGATCTCAAGGGCACAGGTTTACTTCATCAAAGGGGCTCCCCCACTTTAGGAGTGACCTACCCCACTTATATCCCGACCCAAAACTCAAATCAAAAAAAAATTCCATCGACCATTCCCGGACACAAAAGTTATCTCGTAAAACATCATCACTCTTTCATCTCATCAAGTGATCCTATGTAATTCGTGACAGCTGTCAAAATCCTGCACCTCATCGGTGCCTGCCTCATGACCATGTCACACATGGAACCAACGAGGTCCCGCATCTCAATATATGATCAAATCAGTCCTTATGACCAGCACCTCAATCAATTCCAGCATCACAATGATGCACAGATGCCAATGCACCTTAAGTAACTGTATCTCCTCAATGCCTTGAGGCCAACGCAAGTCAATAATCATGCATCCAATGATTCTCATATATAAATCTTGGTTAAATTCACCACATATATATACATATAAAACATTTGAAGTGATTTAGACCCACTAACCATCATCTTGTTAGTCTATACATATAGATCTTTCACCTTGTGCACCCAAAACGTACGTGCCTCAAAGTCAATGTCAAAAAAAGGGAAAAATCATAGTTATTCCCATGGAGTACCTATGACTGTCATCGGATCACCAGCCTACTATGACCATGGAATCTCCATGGCATGAACCTACCCTGAATCTCAATTTTTTTAAGCCTAGCCTCCATGTGGTGTTTCACTAGCCACCAGCTACTAACCCCACTACTAGGTCCCAATTTCTCTTCTATGACCTCTACGTGCCATTGAAACTCAGCCACCATTGCCTGGTACTCCTCCCAATTCAATCTCAAAACCCTGATTCTACCTTGATACATATCCACTAGCTATACAAGAAGGATTCCTACAGAACCTTTTGAGATTCCCAACCTTTCCACATGCCCAGCACTCCTTTTTAGGCCACTCACACTGAGTTTTAACATGTCCTGGTTGTCCACACTAGAAGCATACTATTGATGATACACTCTGAGGTGGTCTTCCCAAGTCCTTGGCCTGACTTCCCTGCTAGAACTCATCCCGGACTCGCTTCCTTCTATCAGAAGCATCACCACTGATATCACATGAAGTTTTCACCTAGCTCAAGTAAGACCTATCCATAAAGTTTCCCATGAATACGAGTGCCTACTTCACCACAAATGAGAATGAGGCCAAATTGAAGATGTTCACCTACACCTAAATAGCATGTTATAAACCATCCTTGAAAATCCTTACCCTTAAGGTGTCTTTTCCCACCATGTTGGGTGAAAGGTGAGATAATTTGTTGAACTTTGCTTCATAATCTATGACGAAGTGCTCAAAGAAATTAGACTCAAAGTCTCTCCAGGTTGGTTCCTCATGTCTTCCTACCTACACCTGCACGTCCCACCAGTGCTTATCTAGTCCTCTAATCCTATACATCACCAACTTCACCCTCCACCATGGAGGCATATATAAATTCTTGAAGATCATATCCATAGAATCAATCTAATTTTCATCCACATATGGACTGCACTCACCTTAAAACAGTGGTGGGTGCTGCAACTAAAAATCTCAAGTCAAATAATCCATAGAAGGCTCTACTCCCTAATCTCCCCTATCAATCCCCTAGATAACACATACCAGGATCGCTATAAGATAATCATCAAACCACAACCCAAAAGAGGTCAAATATAGTGGTTACCCAATCTACACTAGAACCTATGCCTGAGATCGTGTCTGATCATGTACCTACTCTTCCTAAACCTTAGGGGTCTCAACCTACTTGTGCACCAACAGCACCTCATCACCACCTGCCAGACACTCCATCTGATCCATCTAGGTGGAAACCTGCTGAGTACCATTACATAGTCATATATTCTAGATAATATATATAAATAACATAGATAAGGAAAGTAGTAACAGGAAGAATAATCTCAATACCCTTACCCTTCCCCATCACAACCATGTAATAAGACATACTAGCCTCTTGGACTCCTTATCCACCCTCAATAGAGCCAAGTATCAAATATACCCCATGCCATGCCCATCCTGACGAACCACATCACCTCAAATCGATGACCACATCACCCAACCTGGTGATCATCATCACCCCATTTTATTATACCTCCCTGATCCTATAAGATCCAGGTCTATATATATCAAACATCACAAACAGATTCCATTAGGTCCACATTCCCAGGTCAGTTAAGTAAGATGCCACCAAAGAGAATCTAGTTGGGAAAACATCGCTTAGCTTCCTTTGTTAACACTTTATAAAACCTAAGCCCTCTTAGTGAAATCTAGGTTCCAAATGGAAATCACAACCATTTTATATCATAGGAATAAATATATATAATTTAAACTTCCTATTATGTGCCTAATCAAAAGAATAAGTAGGTATTACAAACACACCCTTATCGTACCAAGACAAGGGTCCAAATATCTTTCCTTGTCATACTAGGCCAAGGATAACAAGACATAACAATAACAATTCATATTCCAAGTCCACCACTCAAGGTGAAAATCATATAAACTGTAAAATGAGAAAAATAGAATAGCAATTTCAACCCATGGTAACATGGTCCATCCTCCATGCATGGGGCTGCAGGAACCCAATCATGATTTATAAACCCAATTATGACAACATCCTAATCTCTAATACACCATAACCCAAATAGAAAAACCAATAAAGAGGTAAAATAAACACCTTTGATACCACTTGTAGTTCCCCAGCCCGGTTATCCATCCGAACAGTGATTTTGGGTCGAGTGCTACTAGCCTTAGGCATGCCTCCCCATACGCCAAAGGATTTAGACTAGTATAGAGGGTGTAAAGAAGTGATATTGGGGAGATTATACCCTCTATTGATGATATAATAATGGTATAATAGATATAGAAGTGAAATAAAAGACCAAAAAACTCAATACCAATAACCCACCAAAGGTGGAAGCACGGTCAAAATTAGACAATAATATAATCATAACTAAACAACATCAGCATAAATAAATAAACAAGACATACATTCCATTTTTATAATCTAAAACAGATTATTCATACATATTAGGTCATATAATATCAATAAACAGGAGGGGTCACCAATGGCTGACCAACGGTATGTACATATATAAGAATGCTGAGACAAAAAGGTAAACTCTAGTTGAGTTAAGAACCAAGGGTCCTTTTACTTCCATTCATGCCAACTCAACCACTATGATACAACTCTAGAGCCCAAACCCTTACCTGAAAGTAAAAAACATAAAGTCTACACATGTCCCGAAGGTCCCATGTAGGGTGTGAGAATGAGTCTTAGTAGGGTACCACCCACATGTGCATACCTTAAATTTGTGACTAAGAAATTATATAATAAAAATAAATAAATAATATTAGCATGATTTATATAGATAAATATGAAATTCATTGGAGCTAAAAAGCTACCAGGAAGTTGTCACCTACCTTGGCCAACACCGAAAAACTGTAACAGAGAGGATCCTTAGCCTATAGACCAAGGAATACCCTGATGTCACCCAGTCTTAGGTGAACCCTCTAGTTCAACCTCTAAAGAATTCACCCATCACCATGTGCATCCTGACACCTCGTGTCAAAACCATATCACTGACATCCTAAAGGCATGCCCAATCAAAGAATCTGGTCCCTAAGACCCCTGTTCAAAAGCACCCGTCGGCTCGAAGCCCGACGTCTGGAGGCACAGCAATATTTTTCCTCAAATAGTAACTTCTTTTTTCTCAAAAATTGACATCTATATTAATGTTGATGCCCATCCTCCAAAATTATCCTAGTCCAAAAGCCTTAGGCATGGCTACCCTTAGCCCCCAACTAACAGCCTCAATGCTTCCATCTGATGGCTCCTCACCATCCCTGTGGATTTCTATGAAAAGAACCCCCAACCTTTTACCTAAGTCAAAACTACTATGGGCCTATACCCACACAATTATTCAAACCACCTCATCACTATGTAAAATTGTGTGCACATGACTCCAAATGGTGCTTTGGATAACACGGGTGAGTGGCACCACCAATAAGTAACCTAAGCCACACCAACTCTGGCACCTCATGCCCCTATGATCATGTTGATAAAATATGATATCCATAACATCCCATATAACATGAGACACACTCAAAACCTGATATCCTAGCCACCTTATCTAATGACTAAGTCTCCCAACCAATGGTTAATACCACCCAAATATCTTGGGCCAAGCCCGTCCTGCTGATCACATCACCTCAAAAGATAGTCATCGATATCTCAATCCTCTATCCATACCCATCACATTCCATTAGAACCCACTATTGCATCGCAATAATTTCATATATATATATATATATATATATATAATTTTTTCAATTTAAATAAAAAAATTCAATACAATTTAATTGAAAAAATCAAATTAAATAGAACAAATCAATTTAATATAAAGAACACCCTCGGCCTAACTGCTTAAGTTTGTAAGCCTCTCACACAACTCAAACCAATTGTATACTTGAGTGGTCATGCACATTGGAAACCCACAATAGTTCAATTAATTAATTAAAAGAAAAAATCAAATTAAAATGGTCTCTCTCAGTCAACACAATGGCATGCTAAAAACCGCACTCCCCCCCCCCAAACTCTCACGAAATCACAAATAAAAATATGAACAACCTATCTTGGAGTCACTGACTTAGGAACATCCAATATTATCCTCTAACTCTAACCTATTTAGAAGAAATTTTTGTTTTTTATGAATTCTCTAAAAATAGGGAAAAATTACTCGAATGGATTTAACAGTCTGTGAAGCAAGAGAAAATAAGAAAAGAAGCATGGGTGAGGAGAGCCTTACCAAGATGGATACAACACTAAAAATGGATTGAATAATGTAGTTTAGGTGGAGATTATAGCAAAAAACCTAGGAGAAGTAAAATGGAGGGCTCCCTCCACTGTTGTGCATGACCCATGAAGGAAGAATGAGGGAAAATAAGCATAAAATGAGAAAATAGGGAGGGGGAAAACCAAAATTTCACACCTTTAAAGAGGTTTCATGGTTATCTCACAAGGTTTTCCAAACTGTGCATCTCCTGCTACTTGAGATCCAAACCACACATGGTTATTCCAAACCATTATGAGCCTATGTGGCTACAGTGCAAGGGTACTAACTAAATGGCACTACCTGTGTGGATTATGCATAGTTTTTCCTAACTATGTGCAACTCATGTGAAATTCATCTACAAAAATTGTAGAGGTTCATGGATGTTTTTGCGCCCCCACATGCATGGTTTTCCAAAACTTTTCTTAGTGCAAAAAAGGGGCCACATGATTATCTCTTAGAGGTGGCATAGTTCTACCAAAACCATGCGCCTCATCCTGCAACTTACCAAAATGGGGCCTTCAGGCCTCTGATGCACCTAAAACCCTTCTGCATGCCTGATTCTAATTATAAACCTCTAAACCCATCTAAAATAAAGATATTGGATTGAATGAGAACTCAAAATTTGGTTCTAATGATCAAAAATGAAATTGGAATACCCACCAAATTCCAAAATTCAGGAAGGGAGAGTATTTTGACCAGCTCCAAAAAACTCAGGATGTTACAATTTTTGCATGTTTATGAAACTAGATCCTTCCTAGTAGGACATTGAAAGTCATATCCTACTAGATGACTAGAAATTTTTAGTTGTATACGAGGTCTCCAAATTGATCCCTTAGCTCGATTTGGCCCAGTGGCCTTTTCTCACCTTTTTCATAGCCTTGTAGTGTTAGGGAAGAAGGTACTAGGTTATCCTTATTGTATCCCAGTAGGAGAAGTGTTTGTACTATGATGTTATTAACTCTAGATCCATTTTCAATGAAACCTTTTCGGACATCAACGCCATTTATCTTTCTAAACACATACATCAGTCAGATGTGTCCTTGTATAATGGCATCTTCATCTTGATTTGTAAAGGAGATAATCACGTGACATTCTGCAGGATCATTCTCTGTTTGATAGACCTCAGCAGTGGCCAATTCGGCTTCAAACTCTTTGGGGATTATCAAAGCCTATATGAGTGCTTCCCTGGGGTATTTTTATAAGCTCAATGAATACGGGATTGATAGCTTGTCCGGTACCAAGGATAACTATTTTAGGGTGATATAAATCTGGTCTAAAGGCATGTGCTTTCTATTGTGGTGATGATATTTCAAAATCACTTAAGGGGTTGGAGTACTTGACGTGGATGAATCAACCCTTGAAATGTGAGTTGGAGGTGCTCTTATCCTTGGTGGTTTTGGTCATGTAGGTTTGACTACACACTGAGGGTAATCTTAAACCTGTATCCCCTCTGATTGATATTCTAGATTGATTAGGTTAGGGTGTCTTTTGGTAGGTGCAGGGGGATTTTCCTGCTCTTTTTGGACCCGCTAAAGGGATCTTCCATTAGTTTCTATAACATTGATAGTCTGAGTAGGGATGTGGCTAGAATTATGGTTCCTGACATGAATACATCTTCCCTAGTATCATCGAATCCTACAGCCTCTTCCTTTAGTTCCCCAATCAGTTATGGGAAAATCAAGTTCATATGCATACTAATAATCATATAAGGGATCCATTTAATGAATGAAATTAATGGAATAAAATATTAAATCCTCATATGATGATGACTTTGCCTGGATGATCATTTATGGTGGTGCCATTTGGTGGGGTGGTGCTACTTTTTTCAAATATGAGGGCATAAATTCTAAGAGAGTAAAATTAAATGTTGGCCTTAGTCCAGGTTTATCCTCCTATGCTTTCTCGTTGTCTTTCTATCCATGCCACTTTTTGAAAGGTTGGCTTTTGGAGGTTTGTGGGGCTGATGACATCAGTTGTGTTGTGGTGGAAGCAACTGGGGGCATGGTTGGTTGTTTTAATTGTTCCTGGAGAATACCATGAGTTAGATTGACTATATTTTGAGCCATCCAAACATAAAAATTTCATTACCTTCTACTAAATACTTATTTCCACTCATCTAATTCCTTAGGGGTAGTAGCAGAAACATACACTACTTGTGTTGGTGGATTTCCAAACTTTACTTTCCCAGAATCCACCATTTTTTTTGGGTGTCTTTGAAGATGAACCATTCCTGAATGGTGTACCCCAATGACTTGTGGAAGGGGAAATAATCTTATTGGTTGTAGAGACCTACCTGTTCAATCCCCTTACTCTTTGGATGGTAGAGAAAATCATTTTCCATAGAGGTTATAAAGTATTCATGGACCTACTCATCTTTGAACAAGTAAACTTTGTTCCTTTTCCCCTCAAATAGATTCTTACTAGGACCCCTTTTCTCATCTTGGTGAGGCGGGGGTTGTTGTTGATTCCCAAGGGGCACTTCATGATATGGTACGGGTTTTGGAGTCAGGTACAGTGTGGAGGCTAGCCTAAGAATGATGGAGGTCACCTTTGTTTTTTCTTATTTGTTTCCCCAGGACTGATGGAGTTATATGGGACTTGAGCTTGGTCCACTGTATGGAATATTTCATTATTTGAGAAATAGTGGTGAAATCATGAAATATTCCTGTATATTTACCTAGTATAAGTGGATTTTTTAGCTCATCATGAATGTTCTCAATGCATAGAGTGATCATACTATGATTCATTGTGTCATTTTCTCCCTTACACCATTGTATTAAATTGAATTTGTATTGTAAATTCCAAATATAATTAAAAAATAAACTTCATGTTTGATTTAGTTATTTTATGTTTATCATTTTTAAAAAGGTCAATTTTACTTATTTTGATAATATCATTGAAGGTGGAGGTGATTTGGAGGACCCATGATGAAGTCCAAGAAATATGGTCCAAACTGTGCAGGATCCAAGCACACTAGTAGATTAATCCGAACACTTCTACTATAACGTGCTTCAAAATAGGCTGATATTTTGTGAAATGGTCCAAAATTTAATATTCTACATTTCATCTCAAGGAACCCAATCCCAATTCGGCCTCTATAGGGCCCATCCAAACTGATCCATCCAAGACACTGAATATGCACAAAGTCAAAAGTGGCATTCTGTAATATGTCAATATCTCGAGATGTAATTGTCCAAATGATATAAAACTTTCCATGGTGATATTCAAGATGTTTTCATACAACTTTAAAGTTTTTTTAAAAGGGATATTATACTTTATAATAGCCTAAAACCATCCTTCAAGTGGTTTATCAAAATATGGGTTCCCTAAACCACTTCCCATTTTGGCTATAGAAAGAAACCTTGGGCACCCCATTTGGGAGTTCGAACCAGAAGTGAATCTCTGAAATTTTGGAGTCCTAGAGGAGTCTACTCCTCATTATATAAGTTCTGGAGTCCTCTATCCTCATAGGGGGATCAAATATGAAGGCGAAGTTCCACCCGAGCCTCATCCTCCTCTCAATGGTGAGCTAAATGGTGGACGGTCATTTCGAGGGAGCTACACACACTTGGGAGGGATTTCCGGCACTAGTTATTCTACTGGTTTGGTATAATTTTTGTGTTAAATATTTCACTTATTTATTATCTTGACATTCTTCTCCCCTAAATTCATTTATTTTGATATAATTAAGTGAAACACTTTTTATTTTAACACCGATTGGGTTGAAATTTCAAGCAGGAATCTTGGGTTATTCCGATTAGACAACACAATAATCCTTTATCTCTCATACATATATGAGATTTTAGTATTATTTGGTATCCATTTTTCTATAATTGAGATCCAAACCTTGACAACACGGTCGTTGTGTCAAGGGTTTCTTCTTTGTGCATCGTTTTAAGGGGTAAGAGGGTAGTCAAGATCTTGACAACCTTCAACCAAAGAATTAAACAAAAACATGTGAAATTTTTAGAGCAATGAACTAGAAAAGATGTGCAGTGAACTTGAAATGATCTCCTTATCTCATAATTCTAAAACACAACTTTTATTTATCAACTATTAAACTCCTTAATTAAGTCATTTTATTTTTAAAATTGTTTTCAAAACCACCCCCTCTTTTAGTAAATTTTATTAAAAATATACACTCAAAACCTATTAATGCTCCTTGAGAGATGACCTAGAGTCTTATCTAGACTATAAATCAATATTAAAATCATAATCAATTTGATTTGTCATGACAATGTGGTCAAATATTTACGTAGTTGTCGGGGAGCGCTTTGGTTTTTAGTGCGTGTTTTTGATAAGTTTTTTGTAAATTTTGTGAATATTTATCTGTTTTATATTATACCTATACCTATCTTTTTGTATTCTGATATATTTTTTGTGTAGGTTTGGTACATGATGCATTCTAATCTGGGAGGATTACCTCCTTTTGAACCCAAAATGGAGAGGATCCTACGTCAGCGACACCGAGACACATAAGAGAACCCTTCGAAGGAGGACACACAAAACATCGACACTCTTCTTCATCCTTCCTCTTCTTCTTCCAGAACCAAAATCAAAACTGAAATAAACTTGTATAACATGGATGAAAATAACCAAACATTAAAATAACTAACCTCACCTGATGTTGATATCCATCCCACCTATATTCAAATTCAAGGTGAGGCACCCAACTTTGAACTAAAATATGGTTTAATTCATTTATTGCCAAGATTCCATGGAATTCCTAGAGAAGATCCACACAAGAATTTAAAATAATTTCATATTGTGTGTTCTACATTAAAACCTAAAAATGTGGTTGAAGAACAAGTAAATATAAGGTCATTCTCTTTCTCATTAGAAGATACTGAAAAATATTTTCTTTACTATGTTAATTCACCAATTAGAGGTTGGGTGGACATGAAATGTCTTTTTCTTGAAAAATATTTCCCAGCCTCTCACACTGCAACTATAAGAAAAGAAATATGTGGTATAATAAAATCACAAGGGGAAACACTACATGAATATTGGTAATGATTTAAAAGGATTTTTTCAAGTTTCCCACACCACCAAATAAGCGAAAAACTTTTAATTCAGTATTTTTATAAAGGTTTAATCACTATTGATTAAAATATGATTGATGTTATTGCAGGTGGTGCACTAGTGGATAAGACCCCAATTGCTGCAAGAACCTTGATTGAGAACATGGAATAGAACACTAAAAAATATGGTACAAGGTCCAATTTACCCATTCGAGGTGTCCATGAGGTGAAAAGTACCGAATTTGAGAATAAGGTGGACACAAAGTTTAAAGAGGTAGGTACCCTTCTAAGACAACTTGCTATTTCTCAAGGGAGATCCCAATCTCCTCCTATTGTCCATTGTGGTATATGTTCTTCTGACACCCACTACTCTGACCAATTCCCCCAATTGAGAGAAACTTCTGAGAGTTGTGAGGCAATCTTTCCAGGCCACCCCTATAACCAACCATTTAGGAAAGAACCATATTATCTATCAAATCTTGGGTGGAAATACAAACAAGCCTATAGGCAAGGGGGTATTCAAACCAACCTCAACAACCATGGAACCAACAGGGTCAGAGTAGTCATCCGCCACCACCACTCAAAAATCCTCATCCACCACAAAGGCCTTTCCAACAACACCCTCCAAAACCTGAGCCTAGCCTAGAAGATATGATGAAACAAATGGATTCCAACAATATCCAATTCCAGCAAACCACCCAGGAATCCATACAAGACCTCAAAACCCAATTAGGCCAACTAGCTAACTCAGTGGGGGAAATTCAAAGTCACGGGTCGGGTAAACTACCATCTCAACCATTAGTCAAACCTAGAGATAAAGGAAATGTTAGTGCCATTACCCTTAGGAGTGGAAAACAACTATAAAGTCAAATGAATCCTCCACTAGAGTCATCCCCTACTGAGGAAACCTCTATCCAAACCATTAAAAATGTTCCAAATGTTGAAAAAACATGTCTTGATAGAATCCCTTTCAAAGGAAAGAGTGTGTAGGTTGATGAGTCTCCTAGCCAACCCATTCCTCTTCCATTTCCCCAAAGGGCCACCCAACCTAGGAAACAAAAGGAAAGTGAACTAGATAAGGAAATATTGAAAACTTTCAAAAAATTGCAGGTAAACATCCCCTTGATTGATGTTGTGAAACAAATTCCAAGATATGTAAAGTTTCTGAAGGAGATGTGTACACATCGAAGGCAACTTCATGGAGATTAAAAGGTGAGCTTAGGGAGGAACGTATTAGCATTAATAGATCCATCACTTCCCACCAAGTGAAAATATCCTGGGACATTCTTGATTTCGAGTATTCTTTTTCTAATGCTATACTTGATTTAGGTGGTTCTATAAATGTGATTCCTCACTCCATTTACTCTACATTGCAGGTTGAGGAACTAAATCCTATTGGAATTATTGTTCAACTGGATAACCGAAGTACTGCACACCCCTCTGGTGTGTTAGAGGATGTTCTTGTGAGGGTTTAAAATTTAATTTTTCCTGCTGAGTTTTATGTGCTTAAAATGGAGGATGATAGGATGAATGGACATGCCCCGGTTATATTGGAGAGACCCTTCTTGAAAACCTCCAAAACCATAATTAATGTCTATAATGGTACATTATATATGGAATTTGGTGGTGACATAGTCTGTTTCAACATCCTTGATGCCATGAAGCACCCCTCATAATAACATTCCTCTCTCTCTGTTAATTCAATTCATGTACTCCCTTCCCTTGAAAAAACATCATTTCATTCCCCATATCCCCTTTTTGAGTTTTCTTTATTGATATAAATTCTAGGAAATGATTCATGCATTGATTTTTGTAGTGGTCTAGAGAAATGTAATGCATGTTTGTTGATTGATGATTTCTTGAACACTGAGGATCACTTGACCATCAATGATACTTCTAAGCTTGTAAAAGCTCATTCCTCATATGAGGATGATACCATTGAGTAGTTAGATGAGATTAGTGACCTCTCATTTTCACACACACTCCCATAAATCCAAAATCCACCTGAATTGGAACTAAAAAAACTGCCTCAAGATTTAAAATATTCATATCTTGATAATGGAAACAAGTTTCCCATCATCATTGCTAGTTCACTCCCCCCTGAGCATGAATTTCAACTGCTTGAACTTTTGAGGGAGTATAAACAAGCTTTGGGATGAACACTTGCTAACATTCTTGGTATTATCCCATCAATTTGTACACATCATATATTATTAAATGATGAGGCTAAACCAGTGAGGCATGCACAACATCGACTGAACCCAACCCTCCTAGAAGTTGTGAAAAATGAGGTAACAAAATTATTGGCTGTTGGAATCATTTACCCTATCTCTGACATCCAATGGGTCAGTCCCATTCAAGTAGTTCCTAAAAAACTAGCCTTGATGTAATCAAAAATGAAAATAATGAATTGGTTCCAACTCGTGTGCAGAATAGTTAGCATGTATGAATAGACTATCACCGACTAAACCAACACACTAAGAAGGACCATTTCCCTTTTCCATTCATTGACCAAATGCTATAGAGGCTAGCAGGTAAGTCCCATTAGTGTTTTATTGATGGGTATTCTGGATATTTTAAAATCCATATTACCCCTAAGGATCAGGAAAATACGACCTCCACTTGCCCCTTTGGCACATTTTCATATAGGAGGATACCATTTGGTCTGTGCAATGCTCTGAGTACTTTCCAGTGATGCATGGTTAGTATTTTTTCAGATTACCTGGATAATTGCTTGGAAGTATTCATGGATTATTTCACTGTTTATTTCTCTTCTTTTGATGAATGTTTGAGTAGTATTGTTTCAGTCCTACATCACTGTATTGAAAATAATCTCATATTAAATTATGAGAAATTCCATTTCATGGTGAGACAAGGTATAGTTTTGGGACATGTCATTTTTGGGGATGGAATCCAAGTAGATAAATCAAAAGTGGATGTCATTTCTTCCCTACCATTCCCAAAAAAATGTATGGGATGTGTGGTCTTTCCTAGGTCATGCTAGATTTTACCGTCGTTTCATTCGTGACTTTAGTAAAATTGAACCCCCCTTCTCCCAATTACTCTAAAAAGAAAAAGAATTCGTTTTTTATAAAGAATATGATGAACCTATTAATAAGTTAAAATGGAGTCTCATGTCACCCCCAGTAATCCAACCACCTCGGTGGGATTTACCATTTGAGCTCATATGTGATGCCTCTAACTATGCAGTTGGGGTAGTCTTGTCACAAAGGGTCAATCGAGCTCCACATGTCATTGCTTATGACTCACCTACATTGGACCCTGCCCAAGAAAAATACACCACAATTGAAAAAGAATTCATTTCCATTTTGTCTTTATTGGATAAATTCAGGTTGTATCTTTTAGGGTCTAAAGTAATTGTGTTCTCAGACCATGCATCCCTCCAGTATCTCCTTAAGAAACTGGAATCCAAACCACGTCTCATTCGCTGGATGCTCCTCCTTCAAGAATTCAATCTATAAATTAGAGATAAAAAGAAGCAGATAATGTGGTGGCTGACCATATTAGTAGGATTCCCCCATCCTCAGACATTGACTCATCCTCCTGTATTCCTATACACGACATGTTTCCCAATGAGAAATTGTACCGAGTGTAAGATGTTATTCCTTGGTATACTAAAATTGTAAATTATTTGGTAGCATCTTGCATTCCTACTAATTTCAATAAACACCAAGCCATTCGTATAAAATATAAGTCTCGTTGGTACATTTGGGATGACCCCTAACTCTGGCGCACATGTAGTGATCAAGTCCTTAGGTGTTGTGTCCCCGCTAGCGAGTTTCAGCCTATCCTTAGATTCTTCCACACTCTTGCTTGTGGGGGCCACTTTGGTCCCCAATGGACTACTCGTAAAATCCTTGATTCTGGTCTCTTTTGGCCATCATTTTTTCAGTATACCCATGATTTTTGTAAATCTTTTCCTCATTGTCAAAGAATGGGTAATGTCACTAAAATAAATTAAATTCCACAACAACAATTTCTATTTCATAACATTTTTTATGTTTGGGGTATTGAATTTATGGGGCCATTTCCCAATTGCTTTGGCAACTTGTGCATTCTTCTGGCAGTTGATTACATGTCAAAATGGGTAGAGGCACGAGCTATAAGGACTGACTATTCTAAGGTAGTTGTAGAATTTTTTAGAACCCAAATCTTCTGTAGGTTTGTATTACCTAGGTTCATCATCAGTAACCAGGGTTCTCATTTCTACAACCGAACAATGCAATCACTTTTGCATCGGTATGGGGTTGATCACCGAGTTTCTACTTCTTATCACCCATAGACCAATGGTCAAGACGAGGTGTCAAATAGATAGGTAAAACGGATTCTTGAAAAAATAGTTCAACCCAATAGAAAATATTGGAGTCTTCGACTTGATGATTCATTATGGGCATACCGTACTACTTTCAAAACTCCCATTGGAATGTCACCATATTGGATAGTGTTTGGAAAGAGTTGTCACCTACCTATTGAGATTGATCACTAGGCCTACTAGACCATAAAACAATGAAATTATAATATTTCTGGTGCAGGTGCTCAAAGGAAGTTGCAGATTCAAGATTTGGAGGAAATGAGAAGATATGTATATGAGAACTCCATGATTTATAAGGAGAGAACCAAGGCTTCACACAACTATCTTATCCTTAATCACCAGTTCCACATTGGGTAGAAGTTCCTCCTCTATAATTCAAGGCTGAAGTTGTATCTAGGTAAGCTTCATTCCCATTGGTTTGGACCATACACTATTACTAACATCTCTCCATTCAGTGTTTTCGAGGTTCAAAATGAAGAAACCAAGCAAACCTTCACTGTCAATGGGAAGAAGCTAAAGCACTTCCATGAATCTATTTTGGAATCCCCGATGGAGGAACTCCATGTTCAAGAAGCAATATATAAATGACACTCACCAGGTTGTATCCTTCCTTCCCACATTTTCTTCTATTACAATGAGGAAAATTCATACTTTAGGTGTGGGGGGATGAGTACATTCCTGGGTTAGTTACGATTTTTCATCGTCTTTCTTCTTTCTTCTCTTTTTCGCCTTCTTTATGGTATTTTCACTTTTCCCTATCTTTTTTAGTTAATTAGGATTTTCATCATTTTTTCTTTTCTTTTTCTCCTTCTTTATGGTATTTTTACTTCCTTCCCCCCTTCTGGTCTTAAAATCATGGAACTTACTGAAAATTCATGTTGAAATTTTTTATTCCATGTTGATTTAACATTTGATGAAAACTTGACGCTATTATGGAATGAATTTTTGTATGAATTTAACATTAGGAAGTGATTTTTATTGAATTTATTTTCTATAAATGATATAAATAGTTGTATATCTGTGAAACCTCTAAGATTATTGATGCCCCTTGTGTGAGTAGATTTTGGGAAAACTATGTCACTAGTATCACCACACATTTTTGCACCAAACCAAAAAGTGTGAATATTTCTTAATTAATATAAGGTAAATATATGTTAGGTTAATATTTTTCATCTTAAAGTGATATTTCCATACGTTCATTCCTTATTCGATCTATTTCATTACTGTACCAGATTGACCTATGCATGTGTACCTGATATCTGACTATTGTACGCCCTCAAAAAAATAAAAAAAAATAAAAAAAGGTTCAAAATCAAAACAAAATTGGGTTGTGTCTTGGGCAGGTCAAAAACCACTCCTACTCAACCTTTTATCTTATTGTAACTATTACAATTAGTGTTGTGAGGATATCAAACAAGGGTTGGGAGATGAGTGTGAGATTTGTTCCAAATGCAACTTCTGAAAAAAAACAAAAATAATAAATAAGGGGAGTGATTAAATGTGAAAATATGGGGATATCTAGGTCAGGAGATTATGGTTTGACTTCTGGGAATTCTTAAGTGAGTGGGTCGTGAAATATGATTACAAAGGATGTAGGGAAGGTTCGGTGGACAAAATTTTTTAAGCTGAAAAATGTTAAAATAACCTATATTTATTGGATAAAAAGTGGAATGAATAACATGGAATGGTTTTCACACACAAACATGGAGATTTAGTGTCATGGTTGACTTCTGAATTCCTTTCTCAATTTGGTATCATGGATCTCTTTCAATTTCACTGTGATATGATTTATGAGACATCTTTTTCCATTTTCAATAAAAAGAACTCCTTGGTGTAGTTTGTGAATTGATCACATTACTTTAATGAATTAAAATTTCATTATATGTTAAATATTCATGATGTTGGTAATATCTACATTCATAATTTCTGAAAATGTAACTTTTCCCATGAGTGAAAATGTTTAGGTGTGGGGGTTTGATCGTACTACGATCCACTATGTCATTTTCGCCCTTACACCATTGTATTAAAATGAATTTGTATTGTAAATTACAAGTATAATAAAAAAATAAACTTCTTGTTTGATTTAGTTATTTTATGTTTATCACTGTTAAAAAGTTTAATTTTACTTGTTTTGATATTATCATTGAAGGTGGAAGTGATTTAGAGGACTCATGATGAAGTCCAAGAAATATAGGTCAAACTGCGTAGGATCCAAGAACACCAGTGGATTAATCTGCACACTTATACTAAACCGTGCATCCAAATGGGCTGAAATTTTGTTGACTAGTCCAAAATTTAATAGGATACATTTCATCTCAAGGAACCCAATCCCAATTCTACTTATATGGGTCCCATACAAACTGATCTGTCCAAGACACCGAATATGAACAAAGTCAAAAGTGGTGTTCTATAATATGTCAATATATGGAGATGTGATTGTCCAAATGATGCCAACATTTTGGTGGTGATATTAAATATGTGGGGCTACAACTTTCCAGTTTTTTTTTAAGGGTGATTCAACTGTCTAGTAACCGAAAACCATCCTTTGTGTGCTTTATCAAAATCTGGGTTCCCAAAACCACTTCCGATTTTGGCTATAAAAAGGCACCTTGGGAACCCCATTTGGGAGTTCAAACCATAAGTAAAGATTTACCATTTTTGAGTCCTAGAAGATTCTCCTTCTCATCCTAGAAGTTTTGGAGGCCCCTATCCTCATAGGGGGATCAAATATGAAGGCAAAGTTCCACCCGAGCCTCCTCCTCCTCTCGATGGTCAGCTAAACGGTGGACAATCATTTCGAGCGAGCTAAACACACTTGGTAGGGAGTTCTGGTACTAGTTCTTCTATTGGTTTGGTATAATTTGTGTTTAAAATATTTCACTTATTTATTATCTTGACATGATTTTCCCCTGAATTCATTTCTTTTTATATAATTAAGTGAAACACTTTTTATTTTGACACCGATTGGGTTGAAATTTCAAGTGGGGATCTTGGGTTATTCCGATTGGACAACACAAGAATCCTTTCTCTCTCACAAATATATGAGATTTCAGTATGCTTTGGTATCCCTTGTTATATAATTGAGAACCAAACCTTGATGACATGATCATTGTGTCAAGGTTTGCTTCTTTGTGCATCATTTTAAGGGGTAAGAGGGTAGTCAAGATCTTGACAACCTTCAACTAAAGAATTAAACAAAACCATGTGAAATTTTTAGAGCAATGAACTATCAAAGATGTGTAGTGAACTTGAAATGATCTCCTTATATCATAATTCTAAAACACCACCTTTATTTATCAACTATTAAACTCTTTAATTAAGTCGTTTTTATTTTTAAAACTATTTTCAAAACCACCCCCTCTTTTAGTAAATTTTATTAAAAATACACACTCAAAACTTATTAACGCGCCTTGAGAGATGACCTAGGGTCTTCCCTAGACTATAAATAAATCTTAAAATCATAATCAATTTGATGTGTCATGACAACGCAGTCAGAGAGAGAGAATATCCTTCTGGGGAAGCGGTAGGTTTAGGGAGTAGGTCATCCCTTTCCATCTGGAAATGAAATCAGAGACTCTCATTTTCTTGTGGTTTGAAATTCAAGAGTTCATTGATTGTTTTCTTTTTCTACATTGAGTTTAATTGAAAGAGGAACTACTGATGGTGGTCCTCCTATCCTATGATTGACCGAGCTGGAAAACCATTATACCATACAAATGCTGGACCTTGCAAGGTCTACACGAATCATATGATTTTCACTACTTATTTTTTCTCAAGAGTTCCCATAATGGGGTCCTAATTGGATGAAAATTATTTCAAATATTTTTCTAGGTCACCTGATCCATTGAATATTAGAAACGTAGGACTCTTGAAGTTTGGCTGGGGTGGGGTGTCACTCACCCATTAAGGTTAAGGTTTTTGTTCTAGATGTGTTGTTTTACACCGCTCCTCCATGGCCTTTAATTGATCCTCCAATGACTCGATGGTGTTAATAATCCCTTAATGAATGTTCAGTTGAGAAGGAGATTTGACAGGTGAAGCAATGGGTAGGACCTGATGTGTGGATTCTGACATTATTTGTGGCTAATATCCAGGTAGGGACATATTTTAAGGATTTTCCTAAATCCTTTATGGTTTTATCCCTAATAGAGGGAAGTATTTATATCCATTCATGATTAGGTCTAGGTAAATCGATGGTCTAGGCACCGAGTTGGGCAGATTTCATGTCCCTGCTTTAGTCACCAAAATGAACCCTTATTGAGGTACACCTATTGGAAGTGTATGTTGAGGCACTTCCCATAGAGCATATTTGGTAGGAATTCTACCTTATAGAAACTAGGAATTTATTTTCCTAAACTCTTTCATTTATTCCTCCTGCTGAGTGAATCGTTCTTCAAGCATAGGGAGATCATCCTCATTGAGAGGAGAAGGTAGGTTGTATGCATCCTTTCTTTTATTCTTCACTTTGGTAGAGATTCACTAAGAAGGTGGTGAGTAATTGGTTGATGGAGCATCCAAATTTAGGGAGATTATCTAATTATGGGTATACACACCTTAATTTGTCTCAATGTGGATTATGTTCCGGATGGAATAATCCTCTCATTTCTCCTTTGTGTTTTCATCATTTTTTGTGTTGTATATAGGATTAACATCCATGATGTTCACCAATTTATAATTCATTATGGGCATAATACTGGCTATTGAATGATATGAGTGTTTTTTGTGTCCTTTTTAGATATCTACCTTAATTTCTAGGGTCTTCTTCAAGTTTCCTAATGAAGAGTGACTCTGAGGGAACATCCTCGAAGCCTAGTTTTATGCCTCCCTTCTGGGGGAAATGGGTTATGAGTTAGGAAAAATTGGGAGACCTCGCCTCTTATTTTCCTCCCTGGATTGGAAAAAGACTGATTTTCCATCTAAGGGGAGGTTGAGGTAAAAATTCCCCCATACTTATAAGTGGGGGTTGCTCTCATTCTCTTATTATTATGTCCCAAGCTGAGTTTTCCAGACTTGGAGGGGAATTTGTGTTAAAAATTCCCTTGGCCCTATGAGCTAGGGCTAATATCGGATTGTGGATGCTACTAGTATTATCACCACTCTCTTGATTTCAAGCCTCCCTGTTTAGGTGTGAGCTAGGTGAAATTTTAGGTATTCACACAAACTACTTACTTTTTTGGGAATTAGCAGTACCTGATGATTGGTTTCCCTTAAGCGAGAATCCTTCTTAGTGTTCTCGGTTTCTAGCTCAGGAGTTTTTTTATGTATTTATCTCATTGGGCCTAACACTTTTGAGACTTATTCAAGGATGATTCTTGTTGAGTGTGCCAAATTTTTTGAGCATGTATCATGCTTGATAGCTTCCTTGGAATATTGAAATTACATGATGTCATTTAAAGTGGGTTCTTACAAATGGGGAATGGGGTGAAATGAAAATCTCTATGTTCCCCCCATCCTCATATGTGAACGCCAACTAGGGAATCGAAAATTAAACAATGAAACTCATTCAATTCATGAGGCATTCCAATTTAAGATCTTTCCACTACTTATTTGATCATGTTTTCAGGAAAGATAGGAAGGATTCTAGGTTGATTTGATGACAAAACTCTCCCAATATTTTGACATGGTCTGCATACCCATTTTAAGTCAAGAATTTTTCTTCCATGTGGTGGATATTTGTCTAGAGATTTAGAAGAATGTTTTGTATGCATTATTTTAATGATGTCTTTATAATGTTGAGATTAGAATAGGTTAAGGTCCAAAACATAATGGGTGTATCATCCCTGGACAGTTGTATTATCATGAGAAACATATCCTTTTATTCTTTTACCAGATACTCCTCTACTTGATCATCCCAACATGAGCTCTTCTTGATGTTTTTTCACAAGTGATGAGGCTAGTGGAGGTCTCGTTGGAATGGGAATGGTCTGAGGGTGGCTTGGAGGATGAGAATTGCCCCGGACCATCTTCTAGTTGATAAAGGATTTCGCTTTTCATTGATAGGATATCAAGAATGTCTGGCCCTATATTTCCAAGCACCTCAGAATATGAGAGTTTTCTCATATTTGACTCGGCAAGGGGAGGACCTTCTTGCTAAAATGATATTTCACTGCGAGGAGGACCTTTGCATCGAATTCCATCATTGTGAGGATTACCATCATAGATCAATGTCTGACTGTAGGGAGAATTTCTATAAAGTATACCCTGAGGAGGACCTTCTAGGAAGACGAAAGAGATAGAAGGACATTTTTACTAAAATGAGATGTCACTATGAGGAGGACCTTAACAATGAATTTCAACATGGTGAGAACTACCATCATATCTCAATTTATAACTTTTAAGGAGAATTTATACAGTGTATACCATGGATAGGACCTTCAAGGTGGAAGATAGTAAGGGGAGGACCTTCTTGTTGTTTGATCTTCTGGCCACAATGAGGGATACCATAACACTCATTATGATATAGGATATCATGATCAATTGGTTTGTTCCCATGAAGGAATCCTTCATGGTATATGCTTTGGGGAGGACCTTCAGAGCTGCTGGTAACAATGTTATGGGGAGGACCTTTACAACTGCTACTTCCACTCCCATAATTTGGTAACTTGTTGGATGGATCCTGAACCACTATTGATATATGTTTTATATCCTTAAGAACTCCAGCTTCTAGAAGAGTATGGTTATGAGTCTGCTTTTCATTTTTTAGTTTCCTTTAGTGGGATTTATTTTTAGGATCTCTATTGCAGGAGATGGGGGCCTCTTGTTGTAAGTGATGGCCTTAATATATGGGTGTTTATTCAAGTGGCTCCCATGGTGAAATCGGGATATGCCGGTAATCTTATGGAGTTTTGGAAGGGATATATGTCTTCCCTATAGCGCCCACCAAAGTGGACTAGTGTCCCCCAGTTGGAACAGATATTTATGTCCAATCATGTTGTCTATTTATCATAGGATGTTATTGAAAACCCTCCTAGATGGGATCAAGAATGCATATATACTCCTGAGTGATCATCTACCTGAATGGCCTGAAGGACTTATTTTTTATTTTATTATAGATAATCCCCCTTTTAAGGGATGAAGGGGAACTCGTACATGACCCGTAGGCCCAAGGCACAAGGCTCGACATGACTCACAATACATGACCTGAAGGCCCAAAGACATACTACACCCAATACATGACCTATAGGCCCAACCCACATGAACTGCCCCTCCCCTAGCTTATGCATCATTGATCACCCAGATCCCCACCTTGCATTGCTGATTGTCTAGCATTGCCCCATACAAAGCTGCACGGTGCCTGGTCCCGATGGCGGTTTCCATACCCTCTCATTCTTCCAATCCGGTAGCTCTGCATCTGGTGACTACTAGTCTTTGTTGCTATGATCCTCTTCTAGGGATTTCTATATGTGAACTGGGTTACTCCATGGTCTTTGTGGCCTGAAGGCCCTGAGGCCCGAAGACCTTTGATGACCCGAAGGCCCTGGAGACCCGTAGGCCCAAACCGGTGGCCTGAAAGCCCAAATCGGGTGAATAGTTCTGACTGCTACAGTGATGAACAGTGCCTGCTATAGTACTGCTACAGTACCTGGAAATTCACCTCCACCCGGTTTTGAACCTGGGTCTCTTGGATGCCAAGCAGGAGCCCTTACCACTCGGGTACGGGCTCGTTGGCTCCTGAGTGATCATCTCATTATGTAGATGAGTCAACCCACTTGAGGAGGCAAAGTCATGGGTCTGACTCCTTTTTATTGTCGCTAACATGATCATGTATTGGAAAGTATGTAAGATATGGTCAGGGATTTATGTCTGACCCTCCATTATTTCTAGGATGTGTTGAGAAACATCCTTAATGGGAACAGAAATATACACCCATTCTGGTGTCCGGGCATGAATGTGAGCATTACCCTCATTTTTATTCAAGATATTTCAACTATATCCTCTAATTGACACTATATTTTCAAGGAGGTATTGATGTACCATATTAGGTATCTGCATTTTCTTATTGATTGCCACTGTATTTGGCTGGCAGTCTTGGTATGCATCCATAGGAATTTACATATTCTTGTATATTTCTACCATATTTTCATGGAGGGCTTGATGTAAATGAGAAATAATTTTCATCATATTATATTTTTTCATTGTATTTTCATGGAGGAATCTTAACCAAGAACAAAGATGATGGATAGTTCCCGATTGTTTGAACGTTGCCCTCTGCGAGCCGCCCTGGGGACCCGGGTTCACATAAATTTGGCTAGGACCCATAGGGGGTATTCTCTTCAGGGTGAGGATATTGAGTTGCATGGAATTGATGATGATGATTTTTGGTAGGGGCCCTTGGGTGAGGATCATGTGCTACTGGGATGAATTCATTAGGGATCACTTCATCATCCTCCCTAAGGTAAGGTAGGAGGTCATTATCGCATTCTGGGGGAAGGGTCCCAAAATGGTTTGAGATGGCTATTGGGTCGTCTGGTTTTGGACCATCAACAATCACTGGGTATATGGATTGTAGGGATTCATGAGTTGGAGGGTCTGATGTACTGCCTCTAGGGTTGGGAGAGTACCATTATGGTGGTATTATCGGACCAATGCATTTGAAACCCAGTGTTGAAGATGTTGGGTGGGTGATGGAATCCTCTCTTTAGTTGAGGACCCAGCCTGTACAGTGGATGATGCACATGTATGTGAGAACTTATTAGACTCTATTATATTAAAGAGAGTTTTGGTGAAAAGTTCCTATAATATATGGGATAAAAATACACAATCATACCCCATCAAAGTAGAATCTCCATAAATGAACACATACACCATTAATCATTCTATTTGGACCATTTTTTATATAGAAAGGATCTTAAAGGGTGGGTGACACCATCATCTTGGTTAAGGATTCATGTAAAATTCACCATTTTGTTTCTGATGAGATCGAATCGTGGCATTGGCCCATATGATGGGAACTCCAACAAAAGAATAGTGGTGTCCCTTTATGGTATGATTGATTTTTGGGGTTTTAATGTTGCACAATCATTTATATTGGGTTCACCATTCTTATCTCATACCCTCTTTTTATGGGTTGGTTTCCAATGGGGTTTGTTCATGGAACCAAAAACACCCATTGATTCTCATATTTATGATGATTCATAGACCTACTTTCCAAAGTAAAACACTCATTGGGTAACTTTCCCGATGATAATTAAGAACCCACATTGGTCTTCATGATGAGAATTTGGGATCATCACACCATTTTGGTGGGAAAAATTACCTATTCTAGAACTCTCTTATAGATTTGAGATATATTCATGAAGCATTTGTTCATTACCAAGTATGATGTGGATCACCCTGAATTAAAAACCAATTGTATACATGTGTTCAGAATCATATGTATGTATATGAGGTTCTCCATAAATGGAGGAATCTGTATGTATCTAAGGTTATCCATCAATGGTACCCTTTTACAAATAGATTATAGATTCTTTAGTCATTCATTAGGATGATTCCAGTTTTAAACCATGTAGTAATGTGATGTGGAGTTTACTATCATCAAAGGAGGTGGAAGTTGTTTTGATGTTAGGATTAGACCCATAATATGAGATTCCTACATATCCTTGTGAAAGGAATCAGAACCCACATGGTCTGGTGCCACTTAATAGGACAGGTCACCTTTTAAGGTTGTGTAATGAGGATCCAACCATGTAGTTTAACGTCATGCAGTGAGGTCATCCAAACGAAAGGTGCCTTGCCAAGTATTGTGTGGGACTTATGTTGAGATGGCCCAAGGGACCTGGAAGAGATGTGGTCTCCCAAGTGGGGGCATGATCTTACTAGGTATATGACCGAGTAAGTATGGTGATGAAAATGACCCGAAAGGAATGTGGTCATCTAGGTTGGATATAACCCTACTAGGAATGTAGCCCGGAGAACATTAAGGTGAATCTATGTGTTGGGTTTAGACCTGAGGGAGACTTCCTATGTATCCTAGTTAGTTGGGAATAAAATCCCAGATAGTTTGAAATGGGTTGGGGATTACACCTATAGAGGAGGCTCATTTGAATGAAGGTTAGGGATTACACCTATAGAGGAGGCCCATTCAAGTGGATATGATTAGGGATTATACCGTATAAGAGGCATAATTGAGGTTTGGGATCACAGGGATGTCATGATTGCCACTAACCTCTAAGCCCGTGATTCATACTCAGTGTGAGAAACAAGAGGAAGCAGTAGATCTAAAGATCACATGATCCACTTTGTCTGCTGGTGGACGGGTGTTGAAGCCCAAAGGGAGAGGGAGAGGGATTTTAGTTTGCATGTATCCTATTTTATTTTGGTAACTGAGATAGTCACATCTGGTTATCTATCCTTATATGACTTGGGTTTTGTGAAGAGGAGAAAAAGTGTCGACTCCCGCAAGAAATACTAGGGGCTTACTCCAGGAGGTACTCCCTTTTGATTCCTGGGGAAGAAAGGAGGATAAGCCATTATGACTCAAAGGGAAATGAAAGAATGATCCCCTCTCCCCCTTCATATAA
Organism: Viscum album; assembly: GCA_963277665.1. NCBI lineage: Eukaryota > Viridiplantae > Streptophyta > Magnoliopsida > Santalales > Viscaceae > Viscum > Viscum album. Next base: position 1,962 of record CAUJRU010000417.1, on the reverse strand, counting down.
TAGTGAGGTCCATGTTATCACCTTCAAGGTTATAACCCTCATTACCATAGGAATGTATACTTGAAAACATTCTGAGTGTTCATATTTTCAATGAGGTTACCACTAGGACTTTGCTTACCATGGGTATGTAGACTTGAGAGGACACGCTGATGTGTCCGATGATCTAATCATATATGTCAGGTGAATCTGGAAGAGGCATTGGCCTGATGTTGTTATATTGGTTTGTGGAGGGTCCAAAGTAGGGCCCACTAATATGATGGGAGGAAGCGATGACAGTTGTAGAATAGAACACCCCAGGATGCTCCATTCCGCATAGCATGTTATTATGTGGGATGGGGTTCACTCTATGTAGCATGTTTTTATACAGGTGAGGGTAATATCCATATGTCATTATGCTATGTGGACCTGGTTTCCTCCTATGTAGTGTTTTTTTATATGGGGCTAGGTTCCGCCCACCTTGCATTTTTCTATGCGGGCTCGAGTTCCTCCTGTGTAGCATTTTTCTACACGGGATAGGGATCCCTTCCCATAGATTTTTTTTATGTGGGATGGTGGTCCGCAAAGGGTTCATCTTCTTACTCCCCATGGTGTGGTGTCTGAAAATTAGTCTTGGGTTTGTGGATGGTTGGATGAATTTAGTTTCTTCCTTAACTTTATGCAGTGGGTTTACCTGCTAGGAATCGAAGACTCTCTCCCAATTATCCTTCGTGTCTTAGATCTTGTGTGTGTCTTTTATCCCTTATTACCCCTCTCTTTCTTCAGTTACCCTTAAGGTATTTTATAGAATAATAGAGGAACCAGATACTAGAATGGATGGTCATAAATGATGGGCCATAGGGCTTTATTTGTGGGATCCCAAAAAGGACACCCCAAACAGTGAATGATTTTGTTCATGGGAGACAGAAAGGACCTTCAGTGCCTGTGAATGATTTTTTTTCATGGGTTTGTTCATTTGCGGTGGAAGGAAAACACAATCCGACCCCACAAAAAACACGGTTTTTTTCGCAGGGGTCGATGATACCATCTCATCCCAAAAATGATTTCATTCGCAGGGTGCTTTGTGGAGTGGCATTCTGCAAATAAATTTTCACTTTGTGGGATCAAGCCTTCCTTTATGAATTTACCCCCCTTTGAACATTTTATTAAAACTCTTCTCTAGATTTTTTCATTTACTCTTCCAAATTCATGGATTATTATCTCCTTTCATGCGGAGTTTTTAGGACCTAATAAAGTGTTAAATCGTTTAAGTGTACAATGCATGGGCATTATGCCAATTAATACTCATTAAGATTTACTCATTATTTTAGTCACACTAAAATTATTATTTTTAAAAATTTATTTTCTAGACTACCCACAAATAAATGTTTGAAGTTTTTTTGGGTGCCTAATATTGTTACTACAAATCTAATTGGATCCAAGAAGGCATGGGTACCAAAACAATCTTCTACATGATCGATTTCAGGAAATATATCCTAATAGTGAAAAGGATTCATGGTACATGGATAGATTTTTTTCCTTACACATGACCAGTGTCAAATATAATTTTTTATCTCTTAATTCATGTGACAGGGTCCTTATTAATTTTGGTGACAACTCTAAAGGAAAGATCAAAGTATATAGTGAAATTGATTTTTCTAAAACAATTATAATTTAAAAAATATATTGAAGGATTAAAAAAAATTAATTAGTATATCACAATTATGATGATATAATAAATGAAAATTTTAAAAATGATAAATGCTTAGTTTTTATGAATAAAACAATTTTATTTTATGCAAATAGAAATTAAAATATTTTCTCTATTCATTTTTCTAAACTAACCAAAATAAAATAAGTGTTTAGATATTTTATAAACGGATTATATTTAATGGAATAGAAGGCCTAGACATGCAATTATTTTGTTCCTCAATGTGATGCATTCTGCACTAAGTTTCAGTGTGGTGGGCATTGGGAAAAATTTTT